>CM030363.1:47096149-47696149 GCA_017893485.1 Hemerocallis citrina
GAGACCAAGTCTGCTCAGCTTTCGAGGTATGCACGAGAGTTGATCGTTGACGAGGCGAAGAAGGCCAAGAAGTTTGAGCAGGGCTTGAGGCCAAACTTGAGGTCGAGAATGATTCCATTGGGCATACGGAGGTTCGACAAGCTGGTCAGGAGAGCAGCCATGACTGAGGAGGACATGGACCAGTTCTAGAAAAGGCAAGATACCTGGAACAGGAACAAGAGGCTAGCATCAGGTCAGAGTGGGAAGGAATTCCCAACGAAACAAGTCAAGTTCAGTGGACCAGTGCAGAAGGCATCTGCAACTCAGGAAGTGACTTGTTATTACTGCAAGGAGGTGGGTCATTACAGGTCATTGTGTCCTAAGTTGGCGAAGCAGACTTGTTTCCAGTGTGGGTGGGCAGGATAGTCTAAGCTGCATTGTCCACAGTTGAGGAAGGATGGTACAGGTGCAAGTAAATTCCAGAGGCAAGGGTGAGTATTTGTATTAACCGAGGAGGACGGGGGTAACTCGGAAGATATAATACAGGGTATGCAAGAGTTTTGATTTTTATTTTAATCAATGTAATGATGTAGTACCCCGTATTTTTAAATATCATTTAAAAAGGTTCATAAATGATTAAAATTATTTTTTGGGACTTCATACATATTTTCAGAAAAATTCATCTTTTTACACGTGCAAAACATGTGCAAATATTTTCTTGAGAAGTTCAAAAGTCAAATTTTCTTCATGAAAAATCATTATTTAATATTTGGGATTTATTTATAATTTTTCTAGATTTTTCTGAAATTAATCGGATCTATTTGCAAATTTTGAGAAAAGAATGATCTTTTTACAAATTTGTCGTTTTGAAGGGTGAAAGTGCAAAATTTATTTTCTGGACTTTTTGAACAGTACCGGTTGAGATTAATGAGTACATTTTACTTTTAAATCCTAATTTAAATGATTTTTTATTGAGTTTCCAAGAATAGAGATCTATATATGTAAAGTTGTATTTCAAGGGGGGTATCTTGCAAAAGTATTTGGAAAACCGTAAACTTCTTATCCCGGGTATTTAAAAGAAAACGCAGCCATCATTCGCTGCACAACATAAAATTCTTGTGATTTTTGGGAGGATCAAGAGGAGGATTTTGGATCTCATAAAAAAGAGAGGCTTTCTTGTTGGATCTCTTCATTCCTAAGGTGAGTGATGTAAATTTGTTTTGTTATTTTGTTTATGTATGTGAGTGACATGTTGTTTTGCTTTGTGTATGTTTTATGTGAGTAATGTAATTGTTTTGTTTGTCCTCTAAGTTTTATATGTGAATAATGTAATTGATTGGTTGATTTGGTTATGTATGTGAGTAGTATAGTTTGGTTGTTGATCTATGATTATTTTGATTAATCTTGGATGTCGAATTTATTTGCTAGAAAGCATGTTTAGGATTTGAGTTTGATTATGAAAATGAAGGATTGGATGAATGAACAATTTGATTTTGTGATTACAAGTTGGATTATTGGGTAATGAGTTGTGGAAGGAATTTAGTGCTGAGAAATTTTAATGGAAGAATTATAATTAAGAACATGAAAATTGAAGTTCTGAGAAATTGGTTGATTTGAAGAAATGTATCCGAACTGGGGATTCTTTGAGATTGACGTTTTTATCTGAATACAAATTATTTCGGTGGACAATGAATTTTTTTAGAAACTCTAATTTTGATTATCGTGTACAACTAAAACTATGCAGTCTGTAGGCCTACAGTCGACTGGCATGACCTTTCAGTCAACTGGTACGACCCGGCTGCTATGATCTTTAGCTTTCTTAAAAATCCGTCTGGACAGTCGACTTAGGACTTTTTCAGTCGACTGGCATTCTTAGAATTTATTTTTCAAAGTTATTGTAGATACCTTTCTGGACAGTCGACCTATGACAATTTTAAGTCGACTTAAAACGCTCTGGTAAGTCGACTTATTACTTCTATAAGTCAACTTAAAACACTCTGGTAAGTCGACTTGACTTTGATAAGTCAACTTGTAACACTTAGCTTATTTTCTTAAAATCATGGAACTTTCTTTCTGGACAGTTGACTTATGCTTTCTATTGTCGACTGGTACTGATGTATTTTTATATTTATGAAGGTTCTTTCAAATGGTTTATTCTCTAGATATTTTGATCTATAACTACTTATACCTTATCTTCTATTGAACATATGTTTTCAAGATGTTAAGTTGAGCAGTTTATGATGGAAGATTGGTTTAGATATTTGAGTTTGAGTCTCTAGAGGGTATGTGTGACCCTAGTATACCTGGCAGTTGAGTTGTTTATGTTTGGGCCTGTTGAGGCATTTTAGTTGTTCAGATGTTTGAGTTAAGTCCGGTAGGGTACACCAACTCTAGGAGATTCGTTAAGTAATTAAATAACCCAAAAAATGATAAGGACAGGTACTAGTGGTGATATGATGAATGGGAACATGGGTTATAGACCTTAGTATGGCTTTTGGTGTGGGATTGATCCCCGAAATTATCCAGGTGTGAGTGAAATAGTCTCCGAAATTACCTGTGGTGTGGGATTGATCTCCGAAATTATCGGGGCCGAGGCGACGCACATGTGGTATTCGTGTGATGAGGTCATTGCTTATGGTGTGAGATAATCCCCGGAATTATCCAGGTGTGAGTGAAATAGTCTCCGGAATTACCTGTGGTGTGGGATTTATCTCCAGAATTATCGGGACATGGGCTAATACTCACAGTTTACCTTTATCTCGTAGTAGTCATCGTGTTAGGATTAGTTGCATAGCGGGGATTGAAATCTATAATGTGGAGACGTTAAGGACTTGCACCGAACCTATGTAGAGTGGGATGCATAGACTTCGACAAGTACGCATTAGAGAGTCTGCATATAGAACTTGTATTTTCTTGACTTGGTTTTATGCATGTGGTTTTTCCTGTTTTCTACACTTGACACTTAGTTTAGTTTCACTTGTTGTTTACATATTTCCTTGCTACGTCATATTTTATATATTCTTGTTTATTACATGTTGTTTAAGAATCCATGCTTAATGCTCATTTATGTTGTTTGCTTTTATGTCACTCACACCATTTATGGTTGACCCCTTTAGTTTTGGGGGTTAGGGATCATCTCTAGCCTCATGTTTACAGGTTATTGTTGATTAGAGCTTGGGATTTGGATGATTGAGTTCAGTTGATTTAGTGACATATGTAAAATGAAAAGTGTTGTAAAGAAAAGAGAATTATGATTTGTGATGTATTGTATTCCGCTGTGCTATGTAAAAGATTATTGTAATAAAAGTTGAAAATTTTATTGGTATTGGTTGTGTTTAATGTTACATTGAAGTTGATGCTAGGATTGTGCCACGTATTTTCTACGATATTATATTAGAAATTCGGGGCGCTACAGAGATTGGTATCAGAGCATGCTTCAATAGTAATACTAAACATGTCATAAAAAATAATCTAGGTGTGGACACTAGAGTGTGAGTACCTAGGTGTGGACATTAAAGAGTGAGTATCACATAGAACTGAAACATGATGTTTTACCTTTGGGATACAATTGAGATTTTGCCAAAGGATATAGATGTGAATGTGAGTTGTGTGTTGTGGTGCTCTAACTTTTCCCTCGTTTTGCAGTATTCAGTTTGGTTGCACCCAGACCCAGGAATGGTGGTAACAATGGTGATGGATCTGGAAATTCTCGAGGAACTGGAATTGATCTCGATGCCGAATTTGCCACGGTGTATCAGACTTTGGAGGCGCTGATGGCATCTAATTTGGCTCAGAATCAGAACCAACAGCAGAATCATGGAGCTGGACAGGGATTGGTTAACGCCGATCCCATCAAGTAGATCGAGTCCTTCAAGAGGATGAGGCCGCCAGTTTTCGAGGGACAATCTGATCCAAACGCAGCTGACAATTGGATTAGAAGGATGGAGACAATCTTCGAGGTATCGGAGACTCTGGTAGCCAATAAGGTGAAGTTGGCTACTATGCAACTGGAAAAGGACGCTAGTGTTTGGTGGCAAACGGTGAAGAGGATGTTGGGGGACCAGCAGATGACTTGGGAAGCTTTTCTGGAGGAATTCAGGGATCGCTTCTTTCCCCTAGATATTCAAGAGAAGAAGGCGATAGAGTTCCTGAATCTACAGCAGGGTAGCATGACCGTGCGAGAGTATGAGACCAAGTTCGTTCAGCTTTCGAGGTATGCACCAGAGTTGATCGTTGACGAGGCGAAGAAGGCCAAGAAGTTTGAGTAAGGCTTGAGGCCAAACTTGAGGCCGAGAATGATTCCATTGGGCATACGAAGGTTCGACAAGCTGGTCAGGAGAGCAGCTATGACTGAGGAAGACATGGACCAATTCCAGAAGAAGCAAGAAACCTGGAACAGGAACAAGAGGCCAGCATCAGGTCAGAGTGGGAAGGGATTCCCGGCGAAGCAAGTCAAGTTCAGTGGACCAGTGCAGAAGGCATCTGCAACTCAGGAAGTGACTGTTACTACTGCAAGGAGGCAGGTCATTACAGATCAGCGTGTCCTAAGTTGGCGAAGCAGACTTGTTTCTAGTGTGGGCAGGCAGGACCTTCTAAGCTGCATTGTCCACAGTTGAGGAAGGATGGTTCAGGTGGAAACAAATTCCAGAGGCAAGGGCGAGTATTTGCATTAACCGAGGATGTAATACATGGTATGCAAGAGTTTTGATTTTTATTTTAAATCAATGTAATAAGTAAAACCTTTATTTGAGAATAATTGGAGATTGAGTATCACTCTTCATGTAACAGGAATTGTTTTGATTAATGGAATAAAGGCAAAGGTTTTATTTGATACTGGTTCATCGCATACTTTTGTGTCGCCAAATTTTGCAAAGGTCTTAGGTATGGAGCCTAAGTTGTTTCTAGGTAAGGTTTTGTTGGTGGCAACGCCGTCAGGTGAAGAACTGATTGCGGATCGATATTACGAGGGCTGTGATATCGAGATTGGCGGGAGATTATTTGGCATCGATCTGATTGAGCTGCAAGTCTTAGGAGTGGATGTGATCGTGGGCATTGATTGGATGGCAATATATGATGTCACCATTGAATGCAAGCAGAAAGAGGTGTTAGTGAAAGCACCAGGTGGACCCGCAGTGACTTTCCGAGGGAAGAAGAAGATTCCGAAGGTGGCTGCAATGGTATCCAAGATGGCAATTCCAGATGAAGTCAAGGGCATTCCGGTTGTCAGAGATTTTCCTAAGGTGTTCTTGGAAGATTTTCTAGGATTACCGCCGGAGAGAGATGTGGAGTTTTGCATTAATGTTTAGCCAGGGTGCGAACCAATTTCTAAGGCTCCGTACAGGATGGAACCTGTAGAGCAAGACGAAGTGAAGAAGCAGATCGAGGAGCTGTTGAGCAAGGGGCTTATTAGGTCGAGTTCCTCTCCATGGGGAGCGCCAGTGTTGTTAGTGAAGAAGAAGGATGGGTCAATGAGGATGTGCATTGATTATCGGGAGTTGAATAGGGTGACTATTCAGAACAAGTATCCACTGCCGCGGATTGATGATTTGTTCGACAGGCTTCGAGGAGCAGCTGTGTTTTCGAAGATTGTTTTGAGATCGGGGTATCATCAGGTTCGAGTCAAGGAGGAAGATGTGAGTAAGACAGCTTTCAGAAGTCGTCATGGACTCTGTGAGTTTTTGGTGATGCCATTCGGATTGACGAATGCGCCAGTAGTGTTCATGGATATGATGAATCGGGTGTTGATGCCATTTATTGACTCCTTCGTGGTGGTTTTCATCGACGATATTTTGGTGTATTCGAAGTCGGAGGAGGAGCATTCTACGCACTTGACAGCGGTATTACAGAAATTGCAGGAGCATAGCTTGTATGCCAAGTTGTCGAAGTGTGAGTTTTGGAAATTTGAGGTAGCTTTCCTTGGTCATATCCTTTCTAAGGAGGGAGTGGCCACTGATCCTTAGAAAGTTGAAGTAGTTAAGGATTGGCCCAGGCCAACGTCTGTGAAGGAAGTCAGAAGTTTCTTGGGTTTGGCTGGTTACTACAGGAGATTCATCCAGGGTTATTCTCAGATTGCAGTTCCTTTGACAGGTTTGACCCGGAAGAATGTGGCATTTTCATGGACTGATAAGTGTGAGGAGAGTTTCCTTGAATTAAAGGAGAGGTTGACTACTGCACCTATCTTAGCTTTGCCACAAGCTGGGAAGGATTATGATATCTTCAGTGATGTGTCTCTCAGAGCTTTGGGTTGTGTCTTGATGCAAGAAGGCAAGGTTATCGCTTATGTTTCGAGGCAATTGTGTCCGCATGAGAAGAATTTTCCGACGCATGATTTGGAGCTAGCCGCTATTATCTTTGCCTTGAAGAAGTGGAGGCATTATTTTTATGGTGAGAAGGTCAATATGTACACTGACCACAAGAGCCTGAAGTACATTTATCAATAGAAGGATCTAAATCTTCGGCAGAGAAGGTGGTTGGAAGTTTTGGAAGACATTTGCCCTGAGATCAAGTATCATCCGGGCAAGGCGAATGTGGTGGCTGATGGACTTAGCACGAAGAGTAGTTTATCAAGTTTGATAACTACTCGAAGCGAGTTGGCAGCAGAGATTGATCAGGCAGGTATCGAGGTGGTGCTGCAGGGTTTAGGATCATCTTTGGCTCAGTTGAGGTTGCAGTCTTCCTTGAGAGAGGGGATTGTGGAAAGTCAGAGATCAGATTCAGAAATTCAGAAGATGCTGCATCAGGTTTCAGAAGGCAAGCTATCAGAGTTTTGTGTTCAAGATGGAGTTCTTTGGATGGGTGAGAGGTTGTGTGTTCCAGATAGTGCAGATTTGAGAGAGATTATTTTGCAGGAAGCGCACAGTACATTGTTTTCAGTACATTCTGGAGGCACGAAGATGTACAGGGACATCAAACAGCATTTTTGGTGGTCTAGTATGAAAAGGGATGAGGCAGATTTCGTGGCAAGGTGTCTGACTTGTCAGCAGATCAAAGTAGAAAATCAGAGACCTAGAGGTTTGTTACAGCCATTGCCTATTCCGAAGTGGAAATAGGAGAATATCAGTATGGATTTCATCATAGGTTTGCCGAGGAGTTCGAAGGGCAATGACTCGATTTGGGTTATTGTGGACCGTTTGACTAAGTCGGCTAACTTTCTAGCCATGAAGATTACTTGGTCGATGGAGAAATTAGCTGAGTTGTACATTGGTGAAATTGTGAGACTTCATGGAGTTCCTGTGTCGATCGTTTCCGACAGAGATGCAAGGTTCACTTCAAGGTTTTGGAAGAGCCTACAAGCAGCTTTCGGCACCAGAACTGATTTCAGTACCGCTTTTTATCCGCAGACTGATGGTCAGACGGAGAGGGTGAATCGAGTGCTGGAAGATATGTTGAGGGCATGTGTTATGGATTTCGGTGGTAGTTGGGAGAGATACTTATCATTGGTTGATTTCACTTATAACAACAGTTACCATGCGAGTATCGGGATGGCACCATATGAGGCTTTGTACGGGCGAAGGTGTAGGACACCAGTTTGTTGGTACGAGGTTGGCGAGAGGCAGATGTTTGGTCCGGAGATCGTGCAGCAGACGTCAGAGCAGATTGAGCTGATTTGCAGGAGATTGGTTGAGGCTCAGAGTTGGCAGAAAAGATATGCTGATACTCGACGAAGGGACTTGGAGTTTGAGGTTGGGGATACAGTTTTCCTCAAAGTGTCTCCGACCAAAGGAGTGATCAGGTTTGGTAAGGGAGACAAGTTGGCGCCAAGGTATATTGGGCCATACAAGATAGTGGAGCGGATTGGCAAGACAGCATATAGATTGAAGCTTCCAGAGGAGTTGGCACAAGTGCATGATGTATTCCATGTGTCATTGTTGAGAAAGTATGTGCCAGATCAGAATCATCAGTTGGTAGAGATTCCTGAAGGTCTACAGGTGAACTTGAGTTACAAGGAACAGCCTGTTGAGATCGTTGACCGTAGGGAGAAAGTTCTTAGGAGCAAGGTGATACCTATGGTCAAGGTGCTGTGGAGGAATCAGCAGTTCGAGGAGGCGACTTGGGAGCCAGAGGATCGCATGCAGAAGGATTTTCCTGAGCTTTTTGTATGAATGTATTTTCTTTTATGTAATTGTAATTTTTTTGAATGATTGTACCTTTGAATTGAGTTGTATTCCTTCAATTTTGATAATGTTCTCATATGCAATTGTTTGGACTATGTTTCCATTTATGAGATATTGTTTTTCTTTGTTGGTATGTTGTTTGGACTCATTAGTAGTAGTTCTGAGGACAGAACTCTTCGAAGGAGGGAGTGATGTAGTACCCCGTATTTTTAAATATCATTTTTAAAGGTTCATAAATGATTAAAATGATTTTTTTGGGACTTAATAAATATTTCAGAAAAATTCATCTTTTTACACATGCAAAACACGTGCAAATATTTTCTTGAGAACTTCAAAAGTCAAATTTTCTTCATGAAAAATCATTATTTAATATTTGGTATTTATTTATAATTTTTCCAGATTTTTCTGAAATTAATCGGATCTATTTGCAAATTTTGAGAAAAGAATGATCTTTTTACAAATTTGTCGTTTTGAAGGGTGAAAGTGCAAAATTTATTTTCTGGACTTTTTGAACAGTACTAGTTGAGATTAATGAGTACATTTTACTTTTAAATCCTAATTTAAATGATTTTTTATTGAGTTTCCAAGAATAGAGGTAATATATATGTAAAGTTGTATTTCAAGGGGGGTATCTTGCAAAAGTGTTTGGATAACCCTAAACTTCTTATCCCGGGTATTTAAGAGAAAATGCAGCCGTCATTCGCTACACAACATAAAATTCTTGTGATTTTTGGGAGGATCAAGAGAAGGATTTTGGATCTCGCAAAAAAGAGAGGCTTTCTTGTTGGATCTCTTCATTCCTAAGGTGAGTGATGTAAATTTGTTTTGTTATTTTGTTTTATGTATGTGAGTGACATGTTGTTTTGCTTTGTGTATGTTTTATGTGAGTAATGTAATTGTTTTGTTTGTCCTTTGAGTTTTATATGTGAATAATGTAATTGATTGCTTGATTTGGTTATGTATGTGAGTAGTATAGTTTGGTTGTTGATCTATGATTGCTTTGATTAATCTTGGATGTCGAATTTATTTGCTAGAAAGCATGTTTAGGATTTGAGTATGATTATGAAAATAAAGGATTGGATGAATGAACAATTGGATTTTGTGATTACAAATTGGATTTTTGGGTTATGAGTTGTGGAAGGAATTTAGTGCTGAGAAATTTTAATGGAAGAATTATGAATTAAGAACATGAAAATTGAAGTTTTGAGAAATTGGTTGATTTGAGGAAATGTATCCGAACTGGGGATTCTTTGAGATTGACGTTTTTATCTGAATACAAATTATTTCGGTGGACAATGAATTTTTTTTAGAAACTCTAATTTTGATTATCGTGTACAACCAAAACTATGTAGTCTGTAGGCCGACAGTCGACTGGCAGGACCTTTCAGTCGACTGGTACGACCCGGCTACTATGATCTTTAGTTTTCTTAAAAATTCGTCTGGACAGTCGACTTAGGACTTTTTCAGTCGACTGGCATTCTTAGAATTTATTTTTCAAAGTTATTGTAGATTCCTTTCTGGACAGTCGACCTATGACAATTTTAAGTCGACTTAAAACACTCTGGTAAGTCGAATTATGACTTCTATAAGTCAACTTAAAACACTCTGATAAGTCGACTTATGACTTTGATAAGTTAACTTGTAACACTTAGCTTATTTTCTTAAAATCATGGAACTTTCTTTCTGGACAGTGGACTTATGCTTTCTATAGTCGACTGGTACTGATGTATTTTTATATTTATGAAGGTTCTTTCAAATGGTTTATTCTCTAGATATTTTGATCTATAACTACATATACCTTATCTTCTATTGAACATATGTTTTCAAGATGTTAAGTTGAGCAGTTTATGATGGAAGATTGGTTTAGATATTTGAGTTTGAGTCTCTAGAGGGTGTGTGTGACCCTAGTATACTGGCAGTTGAGTTGTTTATGTTTGGGCCTCTTGAGGCATTTTAGTTGTTCAGATGTTTAAGTTAAGTCCGGTAGGGTACACCAACTCTAGGAGATTCGTTAAGTAATTAAATAACCCAAAAAATGATAAGGACAGGCACTAGTGGTGATATGATGAATAGGAACGTGGGTTATGGACCTCAGTATGGCTTTCGGTGTGGGATTGATCCCCGGAATTATCTAGGTGTGAGTGAAATAGTCTCCAAAATTACCTGTGGTGTGGGATTGATCTCCGAAATTATCGGGGTCGAGGCAACGCACATGTGGTATTCGTGTGATGAGGTCATTGCTTACGGTGTGAGATAATCCCCGAAATTATCCAGGTGTGAGTGAAATAGTCTCCGAAATTACCTGTGGTATGGGATTTATCTCCCGAATTATCAGGGCATGGGCTAATACTCACAGTTTACCTTTATCTCGTAGTAGTCATCATGTTAGGATTAGTTGCATAGCGGGGATTGAACCCTATAATGTGGAGACGTTAAGGGCTTGCACCGAACCTATGTAGAGTGGGATGCATAGACTTCGATAAGTACGCATTAGAGAGTCCGCATATAGAATTTGTGTTTTCTTGACTTAGTTTTATGCATGTGGTTTCCTGTTTTCTACACTTGACACTTAGCTTAGTTTCACTTGTTGTTTACATGTTTCCTTGTTACATCATATTTTATGTATTCTTGTCTATTACATGTTGTTTAAGAATCCGTGCTTAATGCTCATTTATGTTGTTTGTTTTTATGTCACTCACACCTTTATGGCTGACCCCTTTAGTTTTGGGGGTTCGGGTTATCTCTAGCCTCATATTTACAGGTTGTTGCTTAGAGCTCGGATTTGGATGCTTGAGTTCAATTTATATAGTGACTCATGTAATTGTAAAGGGTTGTAATGAGAAGAGTTTGTAATTTTGTGATTTGAGATGTCGTGTATTCCGCTGTGCTATGTAAAAGATTATTGTAATAAAAGTTGAAAATTTTATTGGTGTTGGTTGTGTTTAATGTTACATTGAAGTTGATGCTAGGAATTGTGCCACGTATTTTCTAAGATATTATATTAGAAATTTGGGGCACTACAGAGATAAGTTTTAGGGTTTTTTAGACACTCTTTTTACACGGTAAACAGAGTGTTTTAAGTTGACTTATAGAAGTCATAAGTCGACTTACCAGAGTGTTTTAAGTTGACTTATAGAAGTCATAAGTCGACTTACCAGACTGTTTTAAGTCGACTTAAAATTGTCATAGGTCGACTGTCCAGAAAAGAATCTAGAATAACTTTGAAAAATAAATTCTAAGAATGTCAGTCGACTGAAAAAGTCCTAAGTCGACTGTCCAGACGGATTTTTAAGAAAACTAAAAATCATAGCAGCCGGATCGTACCAGTCGACTGAAAGGTTATGCCAGTCGACTGTCGGCCTACAGACTACATAGTTTTGGTTGTACACGATAATCAAAATTAGAGTTTCTAAAAAAAATTCATTGTCCGCCGAAATAGTTTGTATTCAGATAAAAACGTCAATCTCAAAGAATCCCCAGTTCGGATACATTTCCTCAAATCAACCAATTTCTCAAAACTTCAATTTTCATGTTCTTAATTCATATTTCTTCCATTAAAATTTCTCAGCACTAAATTCCTTCCACAACTCATAACCCAAAAATCCAATTTGTAATCACAAAATCCAATTGTTCATTCATCCAATCCTTTATTTTCATAATCATACTCAAATCCCAAACATGATTTCTAGCAAATAAATTCGACATCCAAGATTAATCAAAACAATCATAGATCAACAACCAAACTATACTACTCACATACATAACCAAATCAACCAATCAATTACATTATTCACATATAAAACTCAAAGGACAAACAAAACAATTATATTACTCACATAAAATATACACAAAGCAAAACAACATGTCACTCACATACATAAACAAAATAACAAAACAAATTTACATCACTCACCTTAGGAATGAAGAGATCCAACAAGAAAGCCTCTCTTTTTGCGAGATCCAAAATCCTCCTCTTGATCCTCCAAAAAATCACAAGAACTTTATGTTGTGCAGCGAATGACGGATGCATTTTCTTTTAAATACCTGGGATAAGAAGATTAGGGTTTTCCAAACACTTTTGCAAGATACCCCTCCTTGAAATACAACTTTACATATATAGATCTCTATTCTTGGAAACTCAATAAAAAAATCATTTAAATTAGGATTTAAAAGATAATATGTACTCATTAATCTCAACCGGTACTGTTCAAAAAGTCCAGAAAATAAATTTTGCACTTTCACCCTTCAAAACGATAAATTTGCAAAAAGATCCTTCTTTTCTCAAAATTTGCAAATAGATCCGATTAATTTCAGAAAAATTTGGAAAAATTATAAATAAATCCCAAATATTAAATAATGATTTTTCATGAAGAAAATTTGACTTTTTAACTTCTCAAGAAAATATTTGCACGTGTTTTGCACGTGTAAAAAGATGAATTTTTCTGAAAATATTTATTAAGTCCCCAAAAATCATTTTAATCATTTATGAACCTTTAAAAATGATATTTAGAAATACGGGGTTCTACAAGGTAGAGGTTGAGGGTCTTTCCGAGTGTAGGCTTGCTTAAGATGGGAGGATGGATGAGGTGTTCTTTGAGGCTTTCAGAAGTTGATTGCTGCTCTTCCCCCCACTCGAAATTTTTTTCTACCCGAAGAGTTTTAAAGAAAGGGAGACATTTCTCACCTGATTTGGATAGGAAGCGTCCGATGGTGACGAGGCGGCTAGTAAGCTTCTAAACTTCATTAATCGTGGTTGGAGGTGACATGTTGAAGATGGCTTTGATCTTATCAAGATTGGCTTAATTCCTCTCTGACTCACCATAAATCCCGATAACTTTCCCACGGCAACCCCGAAGGCAAACATTGAGGGGTTGAGCCTCATGCTGTTAATCCAGGGTACATTGAATGCTTCTCGGATGTCGACTACATGGTCCTCTTTCCTAAGGCTTTTCATGAGCATATCATCCACGTATACTTCCATGTTTCGGCCGATATGTTCTCTAAAGACTTAGTTCATTAAACGTTGATATGTAGCTTCAACATTCTTCAGCCTGAATGGCATAACTTGGTGGCAATAGAGCCCCTAATTGGTGATGAAGGATGTCTTCGGGATGTCTTGCAGGAAAATTTAAATTTGATTATATCCCAAAAAGGCATTCATAAAGCTTAATAACTCATGGCCTGAGGTGGCATCTCTCAAGGCATTTATGCTCGACAAGGGGAAGGGATCCTTTGGACATGCTTTTTTGAGGTCGGTAAGGTCTATGCAGATTCTCCACTTGCCATTGGCCTTCTTAACCATTACAATATTTGCTAGCCACTCGGGGTAACTAACTTACTGGATGAATCGGGCTGCTAGGAGCTTCTCAACCTCTTCTTTGATGGCTTGTTGCCTTTCAGATGCAAATTTGCGATGCTTCTGCTGGACAGGCTTGGCTTCCGGATTCACACTTAAGCGGTGCATAATTAGGTCTTCGGTGATGCTCGACATATCTTTGGCAGTCCAAGCAAACATGTCTCAATTCCCCCTGATGCAGGTGATGAGTTACTCCTTGACTTGGTGGGGGAGTGCCTTGTTCACCCGGAAACACTTATCTTTATTGTCTTTAGAGAAAGGGATTTCTGCTAGTTCGTCCACGGGTTTGGATCTAGCTTGTCCCATATCAAGGGGGAGCTCCATGGCATCAAGGGGATGGACCGAGCCCTCATTGTAGCAGTCTAGCATGCTCGAGCAGCTTCTTGACTACCCTTGGTTTCCCCTACTCCTGCAGCTGTAGGGAACTTCATTTTCAGGTGGTACGCCGAAGCGACTGCTTGGAGGGCAACTAACCCCGGGCGGCTGAATATAGTATTGTAGGCAAACTTCATATCTGCCACCATGAAGTTCAATGCTTCAATGTGAATAGCCGGAGCCTTCCCTAAAGTTATACCAAGGGTTACATTTCCCTCAATCATCACGGGGGCCCCAGAGAATCCATGGATGGTGTACCCGACAGGCTTGAGGTGACCTCGCTTATGTTTAAGGCCTTCGAACACATCAGGAAAAAGATGTTGACTGAACTGCCGTTATCGAATAGAACTCGGTGCACTTCATGGTTTGTCATACACATGCTTATCACGAGTGCATCACAGTGATGTGTTCGGACACCTTTCAAGTCTTGATCCGAGAAGGTGATGCTAGCTCCTGGGCTTTTCAGAGGCAAAATATTGTGTATTGAATTTACCTCTCGAACAAAAGTTTTTCTCGGCGAGCTGGAGGTCCCCCCCCCATAGGTCCTCTATGGATAGCATGATAAATCTTCATCCGTACCGACTCCCGAGACTCAGTTAGCCCCTCTGCTCGCTTGTTGGCTTCCCCTGGAGGGGGGGTTCGGTGTCATTTACTTGGGAAAATTTGGCGAGATATCCTCGTCGGAGCAACGCTTCTACCTCATCCTTAAGGGCTCGGCAATTGTCTGTAAGGTGACCATGATCTTTATGGAAGGCACACCACTTGGTCTTATCCCGTCTTTTGCTTGAGGCATTCATCTTGGGGGTAGGTCGAAGGATCCTCTCCTTATCAACCTTCATGAGGATGGCGGATATGCTTGCATTTAGCGATGTCTATTCTCAAAACGAGGCATGGGAGGTGGGCAGCACTGACCCGCGACATCCTTTTGGGATTTTCGGGTTTCATCTTTGTTAGTGCCTTTTTGTTTGTTCCCGGATGAAGGCACCTTCTGCTCTTGGGGGCGGATTGCCTCTTCGACATGGATGTACTTCTCGACTCTTTGAAGGAGGTCAGAGAAGTCCAGAGGAGGTCTTTTTGACGAAAGAAGCTTTGAGGTCATCATGTTTGACATTATATCTGAACGTGGCCATTGCCACCGTGGAATCGAGTGAGGGGATGGATATTGACTCAGTCGTGAAGCGCTAGACATAGCTCTTGAGGGACTCCCTGTCCCTTTGCTTCAGATATAACAAGGAAGCACTAGTCTTTTCTAACTTGCGGCTTGTGATGAAGTGTGTAAGGAAGAGCTCCTCAAACTGGTCGAAGAAAAATATGGAGCCCGGAGAAAGGCGAGAGAACCATTCTCATGCAGAGCCCTTCAAAGTTACCGGGAAAGTTTTTGCACAAGAGGGAGTCAGATGTTTGGTGGACGCTTCCCCGTTGTACGACTCAAATGTCAGGACCTTGAAGTTAATAGGGACAAGAGTCTCAATAATCTTTTAGAGAACGAATGTCTGCCGGGACGGTATCTTCCTTCTTATTTTACTTCTTCCTTCTTCAACGATGCTAGGCAGTCTTCCATCTTACGAAGGCGCAGAGGACAACGTCCTCCTGCTGACCAGATCTGGTGAACCTGTGGGACTCTTCACGTCATGGAGTAAAGCGGTGAGGAATGGGTTACTGGGTCTTGGGAAGAATTATGCTTGGGGCCTGAAGGATTTCATCCTTAAACTCTCGGAGCTCGACTCTAGTAACGGGCACTTCCTCATTCCTTCCCGTTCTAGGGGCTATCCTGCTGGTTGGAGTTGGATGCCTCATCTCTCGAGAGGGGGGGGGGGGGGGTTTCTTTTGCGGTCCCTTGGGGAACAATGATCCCTTTGCCCCTAGGAGAAGGGGATCTCCTTCGTCTTCTGTGGGAGAAAGTTCTTTTGTGTCCCTTGGAGAAGGAGCTCTCCTGGATCTTGGTCTCCAAGGAGAATGGCTTCTCCTGCTGTCCAGCTGCTCCGACTGGGAGGCTTCTTCACGGACTCTCCTCTCGTTGAGACAGGTTCAGAGGTCAGACCCTTGTTGGCGACTGACGATGACCCAACGAAGGTCAAGTTGTGATTGAGGGGGTGAGGAAGGGGTAGAGGTGTAAACTGACCCTCTGTTTTCAATGAAGGGCCTTGCAGAAGGTTCGGGACGACTCCAAGGAGAGCCCCCCGGTGTAGCTTCTCCATGTGGATGTAGACCTGTTGAAGGGGGTCTCTTCTTGCAGAAGTTACATTTGTTAGAAAGCGGGAGAAGGTCTTCGAGAGGAGGAGGTGGAGGAAGATGGTTGGCTCATTGGCTTGAGGCCGCCGCTTTCCATTTTTCCTTAGGAGGCATGTTGGAAACTTGTTTTTATTAGTGAAGTTTTGGTCGTGTTTTCTTTGCTGTTCCCACAGAGGGCGCCAATCTATTGCTGCTTTCTTGCGTGGGAGCAACTATATGATGTGGAGTCTTTGGAGGAACAATCAAGAACATGACATTTTGACTTTCAACGATATTGACTGCCTTTGAATGCGATTGACTTGACGATCTGACTCGTTTGTGCCGTAGGATTCGATTTGTGTGGTGACGATCACCTCTGCTAACCTACAAAAAATTCTGAAACAACGGGGTTGTAGCGCCCCGAATTTCTAATATGATATCTCAGAAATACGTGGCACAATTCCCAGCATCAACCTCAATTGTAATAGTAAACATAGCCAAAACACAAATATATTTTTTAACTTTTATTACAATAATTCTTTACAAAAACACAGCGGAAAACAAACACCTTGAATTACAACATTCTCTTTTACAACACATTCTTTTACAATTTACATAAGCCATAATCATCATTCTATTTCATGCATCCAATCCCAATGCTATAGGCACCTACCTGTAAAATATGAGGCTAGAGATAACCCTAATCCTTAAAACTACAGGGGTCAGCCATAACGGTGTGAGTGACATCAAAGAAAAGCAACATAAATGTAACACCCCGGATTGTACGATACCTAAATATATATATATATGTATGTATGTATATTGTCTGTATGCATGCACATAATTGCAGTGTTTTGGTTGATTTTGCTATCGTTGGTGTGCTGTTAGGTTTGCGGGGCGGTTCATGAGGATGGTTGCGTTCTAGAAGATGCACAAGAATGAGGAGGACCGATACTGATATAAACACTAGTTTTTAGTACGACGCCTATGCAAATATAACATTGTATAATACTGCAATGGGTATATTCTGTGAACACTTGGTAAACCCCTGGTCTCGCATCAAGGAACCCATTTAAGAGTTAAAATGGGCAGCCAACATAACACACCTTAAAACCAATGGCTAGACCATGGTTTCACTACAAAACCACCCTACAACCCTTCCTCCTACCCCCCTAGAATTTGGCCTCACCTTCCCCCCTCTTTCCTCACTCACTTATCCATCAAAAACCCCTCTTTCATCTCCCTTGTTCTGAAATTTCAGAACTCAAACCAAGGGGAAAAAGAAGAGAAGGAGAGGAAGAAGAAAGATTGAAGAAGGAGCTCTTGGAGGGATTCTCAAGGAAGGAAAGCTCAAAGAGATCAACTACTCTACATCAAATCAGGGTGGGGAGTTACTCTAAACCTTTCTTATTGTTTCTTGATTGATTTCTTGCATGCATGTTTGGTAGTAACTGTTAGGAGGAATATCTAAGAAGATTGGAAGATGAAATCAGAAACTAGAACTAGAATCTTGATCTGTATGCTATTTTCTAGATTTTCCTGAGAGCAAACCAAATGGAATTAGAATATGAAAATTTTACAGATTGTTCCTATATATGTCTAGATGGTTCATGAATTATTTCGGATTTTTCTGAGATGGTTTGATATTTTAATAAAATCCATTTGTGAACTATGTCGTAAGGCAGCAACAGCAGTTGGTTAACATGATGCCTGAGATTGTTAGAATTTTTATAATTCATTGGAGTAAGTTCTTAATCTAAAATTTTTACCCTGTATTCCCACTTGTATATAGATTCTACAGATAAGTCAAGGAAATATTTGGATGAATTTACAGGCATATGGAAAATTGATCTTTAAACAGTAGCTAGAGCTGTATCTGAAGAGCATGATGATTTTTGTGCTAAATTGAAATATGAAGAAATCAGTGTAGACTTGAATTTTGCACATGAAACCTCTTGAATGTTGTTCATATTGATATCTAGTTTCTCCAATGCAAATTTTGTGTCAATTGGATGAGTATAGAATTTATGATGATTTTATTAGCATGTACTGTGCTGGTTTCAGCCAGATTTAACACTCTGTAGAGATGACACATTTGAGGCTCCTTAAGAGCAAAATTTGAGGAAATATTTCATTAGAGGTTTGTAGTAGACATCAAGAACTTTCCAACAAAACCTATTTGAGGTGTTTCCATTAAGTGGTTGATTTACTGTGATTTTTGTAATACTGAATAGAGACCAGGATTGAGCTGAGTGCTCTGAATGAGGAAGTCGTAGTGTGTGACTTGGTACATGTGTGAGTAATATGTGTGTTAGGGTGATCTATTGGCATAGTTTGGACTTATGACCAACTAGAGGATTGTAGAGGGCATCCACACCTTTCCATAGAACTTGAGTTTGTAGCATTCTGATAAGTAGGCAGTGTTTTATGCTACCGGTAAGGAGCAACCCGTGTACAGAAAATACACAGGCTGAGGCTTGAGAGACCATTTTGAGGACTTAGATGATAGAATCTGAGGTTATGATCAACTAGAAAGTTGTAGCCTAGGTTCTTAACTTTTTGGATTGGGCTCGTACACCCCAATCGGAGTTGTATCGAGGAGTTATGACCTTTTTAAGTTTCGGGCAGAAACCCGGTAGGTTGCTTAGTCTTGAGTGTTGACTAGGTGTTATGACA
Source organism: Hemerocallis citrina (assembly GCA_017893485.1). NCBI lineage: Eukaryota > Viridiplantae > Streptophyta > Magnoliopsida > Asparagales > Asphodelaceae > Hemerocallis > Hemerocallis citrina. Next base: position 47,114,861 of record CM030363.1, read on the forward strand.
ACTTTTCCCCTGTAAACCATTAGAGCTGATAACTCGTGTATGGGGACGTTCGGTATCTGTGGTTGGTTTTGTTGACTCCCATAGTGGATGCGTGACTTGAGTTAGTCACTAGGGTAAGGGATACCCTGCATCTGTCGACCCTAAGTTATGAACTTGCACCGAAGCGTAGGACATCTGAGCTGTGCCATTAAAATAAGTTCACAGCCGGGTTAGGGGTAAACACATACATTCATAGCCTGGTTAGGGGTGAATGTAGGCCACGATGCTGGACAAATCCAAGCCCCGGGAAGTGGCGAACCGGACTGGTATCGCCAGGGCCAGAGGTCGATAGGCAAGTTTTCGGAAGCAATCTTATCTTTTACCCAAAGTGATTAGAGTGAGGCTGGGATTAGAGTGATGCATTAGGGGTTTGGGTAATTGCATTAGTACTAGTAGACCATAGTCGGTATTGTACCTTCCTGTCGTAGGGATACGTTTTCGGCACTCATGAGTGAGTCCTCGGCTCGTATCTCGATCTGTTAATTCCCAAACTTTTGCCGGAGTAAGGAACGGGAGGCTAGGGGGATTTGACCCTCGAGGCCATCACGTTCCTATGCACGTGGGTTTTGTTTATATATATATATATATATATATATATATATATATATATATATATATATACCGGGTTTGGGTGAACACGCATGCGTCAGTCCACAGCCGGGTTAGGGGTGGACACATGAATTACACGGTCTTGCGACCGAATTCAATGCGACTTTCTGAAGAGGTCCGTGCGTGGGTACCGAGTGGCAAACACGACCACCACTTTGGCACTGCAGTGGCAAAACTAGACCGACCAACTGCAATCTTCTTAGGCAACGGACAATCTACTGGGAACTGGTTGAGTACAAGAGTAGGATGCATGGCGAGGGTTTGAATCCCTGAAATGTGGAGAAAGACGGCTAGATTTGGGGGCGTATGTAGTATGGGATGCATTCGTTCTCCAAAGTCTTCCTTGCATTAGAGTCAGGCATGTGATTTGTTGCATCTAGCCATAGGGTCATGGAATATCACTGCACTAGAACCCGAATCCAATTAACCTTTGTTTTGGCACATCACTTTTCTCTTTTGCATAAAATTATGGTTGTGATTGTAATTTAGAGGATCGCTGTTATTATCAGCTTTGCGTCAGTCGAAGTACTGACGTTCCCCACCTGTTAGGTATCGACTCCTACCTTTCGAGCAGGTGCAGAGATATCAGAGTCGCGCAATAGAAGCTTCAAGCCGAGGAGCAAGTCCCAGGGGAGCCGATGGGCCACTCAGCGAAGTTCGGCAGTAATCAGACGATTACCATTCCGGAAGGCAGCTGATTGCTTTACAAGTGGAGTCTGTAAATATTCGTAATAAGTTGTGATGAGTGGATGTAATTTGTACTCCTTGTCCAAGAACAAGGTATCGGTTGTAATCAATGATGTAATGACTTTATTTGGCAATAAAAAGTTTTTAAATTTCCGTGTTATTACTGTGTTGAGATGCATTTGAAGGCAAAGATTCTAGTGAGTGTCACGGATGTCCGGTAACGGGGTACCGGGGCGCTACAATAAATAAATCATAAGTCATAGAGTCATAAACAACATATATTAATAATAATAACAATGGAACATGAAATAACAATAATTAAAACATGAAAACATTAAGGAATATAAGATAGTAAATAGTAGGGCATGAAAACAACAAGTGAAACTAGACTAAGTATCAAGTATAGGAAAAACAAAAAACAACATGCATAAAACAAAGTCAAGAAAACATCAATGCTATATGTTGACTCTCTAATGCATACTTGTCGGTTTCTATGCATCCCACAATACATAGGGCGGGTGCAAGCCCTTATCGTTCTCCATTTTATAGATTTAAATCCCTCGTTATGCAACTAATCCTACACGGTGATGGAAACAGGATCAAAAATACTCTGCGAATAGGCATCACAGCCCTCGACGCGCAAGCATCATGTAAGAATAGCTCAAAAAAATTGGAGAATCACCTCCCTGCCGTGTACCCCATGAATAGTCTTGCGAGGCCCTCGATGTGCAGATACACCAGGTACATCCCGTGAATAGGCCCGCCAACTCTCGACACGCGAATGCACCATGCATGCTCCATGAATAGGCCTGCAGACCCTCGACATGCGAACATACAAATGTTCTTTCGAGACAGAACAACACACAAGTCCTGGAACGCATCCGTTGGACCAAAACCAAGGGCATATAGTTACGTTTCCCAAGTTCCATCACATTTCTACTAGTGCCTGTCCTTAAGTTGGTTATTATTAAAAACACAAATATTCCCCCCGTCTCTAGAGTTAGTGCATCCTGCTGGACTTAATTCCACAAAACATCCCTAATGATCCCAACTGGTCAAAATCCGCAAAATCTCATCTGCCGGTTCACAGGACTCCCACTCAACTCCTAGAGATTCACAACATGAATATCAACACAAAAGCTTTCAATAAAACCCACAAATCCATCATCAAAATGATTATATGAAGAAAACTTCTTAAATCAACAAAAACTAAATTCATTTAATATGTTCATAAAATTCCAGAATTCAAATAAAATATTAAATCCATTAAATAACAGAAAACCATAGTTTGAAATCACAGAATACCACAAAACATCAATTACTTCGAAGAAAACATATTTATTCTACTATATGAAGTTGCAGAAATACAAATTTAAACGAAATACGACCCTTTGTAAAATACTGTAATCCGTAGCAAAACATTATTTAAAAAAATTAGATTAATAATCCATAATCGAAGAAATAATCATTGAAAGAAACATAAAAAACTCAAGAAATTCATCTGTCAAAACAGTGACAGTCGACTGTCGCAACTGGTCGGTCGAATGTCCTACGAAAATATGAAAACTCAAGAAAACCCATCAGCAATGGCAGCGACATTCGACTATTGAGGATGGTCTGTTGACTGTCCTGCGAAAATCCAAAAACTCCAGAAAACCGACAACAAGGACAGTGATAGTCGACTATTGAACATGGTCAGTCGACTGTCCTGCGAAAATCCAAAATTCAATAAAACCGAAAGTCGACTGTCGACTTAGTGTAACGACCCGATCCCCGTTATTGGACATCCGTGACATCACCAAGATCATTTCCTTCAAATGCATCTCAACACAGTAAATAACGTGGAAATTTAAACATTTTTATTGCCATCAGAGATATTACATTAATAATTACAAATATCAATTTGTCCTTGAATAAAGAATACAAATTACACAACTTTATTACAACTGACTACAAGAATACTTGAACATTTCTCGTGAAGCCATTGGCTGTCTTTCAGATCGGTAATCCCTTGGTAACTGCCGAAGCTCCGCTGAGTGGTCTATCTGCCCCTCTGGGACCTGTCCCTCGACTTGAGCCTCCTGCTACGCGACCCTGATAATTCTGCACCTGCTCGAAGGGTAGACGTGCATACTGCCACTACTTGGATGCCCTGCTGATCTTGGGCTCTCCTGTACTCGTGACCTGATATCCATGTACCTAAAAGGTGGGGTACGTCAGTAATTCTACTGACGCAATACTGATAAGGAAACAGCGATCCTCAAACTATTGCATTCACAAATTCATCTTGAATGGAGAATTCAACGTGCATCCTATTTTCCTAGTGTTCGTGTATGTCATGAACTGAGACTAATGCAACAATACAGAGTATAGAACAGATGCACTTGATCTAATGTCAGCAAGACTCTGGATGCACATGCATCCCATACTACATGTGACCCAGGTCAAGCCAACATACTTAGTCTAATGCAAGCGAGACTTTGGAAATGTATGCATCCCATCCTATATACTTTCCAAATCAAGCCGTTGTCTCCATGTTTAGGGATTAGAACCCTCGCTATGCAATGCATTCTAATTTGGTCTACTTCCCGTTCCTGATAGTATGACATGGTTGAGGAGGTGAAATAAAATAAAAGAATATAATGCGGGGCGCTACCCCGAAGTCACCAATAATTACTGCGTCGAACCATCCTCGAAAGCTGTGAAGAACTTACAGATATACCGCCGTATATCCATTGCGCAAAGATCCTTTGTGATCCATTCGTGTCCACCAACATAGAACATGACGACCTCGGAGGTCCTAAAATACCCCCGATCCGCCAGGATATCAGCATCCCGTTCTTACCATGGTACTTCAGGAATTAACAGTGCAAGATACCCACCGCAGTGCGTATCCCTAATGACAGGAAGAGATAACCAGTATCACCACCTAGTGCTAACTCTCAGAACAAGTTGGATTATAGGGAATCACCCCTAACACCAATTTAGACTTTGAGCAAAACAAATAAAAGAAAAACCTAACCAATCCAGTTTACTGAAAATATGTTGTTATTCAAACCACACTCGGTGTCGCTCAACAAGTCGAGCCTGACTGGTCTGTCAAGGTAACAACCATCCCGGAATCACATCCACCGATTCCCAATACCTTCATAGGTCAGCGACCCAAAAATAATCCCGGCCCGTGACCCTCAACGAGTGGTCTAACGGCGCCCTGGTGACGTAATATAATTTAGTGAAGGTAAGCATGCACATAAATATCCTTTCTGGACTTTTGACAGACTCAGGCATCGAGACACCCAATACAATCTAACAGAGCTATATCCTAACTCACTCATGTCCACCATGAGTACATGCATAGGAACTTGCCTAAGTTCCGAATAAAATGCTAAAAACCCATCTTTTAAATCTGATAGCTCACGATCACCATATTGCGGTAGGCAGAGGATTCCTCATCAATCGTCCGATGGAACAATCAAGAAATACCAGTAGCTGTGTTCCCAGCTACACTCATCGGAAACCAATACGCTCAGAACTTCCTAGAAGGGTGAGGAGATCCGTTGCCATCCCCTAGTAGATGATTCCCTCAATTTCCTTTTAAAGGACCCAAGTCCCCGAGTTAACTCCAACCTTGAAGTCAGTCTAGACAATAGGTTGCTAAACTCACAATGTCCATAATTTCCAGCACACAAGTCAGAATTGCTTGGTACCTCCCATTCTGGAAAGGTAAGACCCTCGTCTATAACTTTTCAGTTGACTATTCCCTCAATTTCAATCATCTCGACATCTAATATCCCTCATATACTCTTACTAGTACGTTCCTTTTCACACTTGCTGCATTTGTCCAATATCATAAGAGTTCGCTTAGTTATCGAGATTACTCGATTCCGAGTCCTATGGGAAAGTGGGATTGTCTACTTTAACTTCCTATTTGGACACGTCCTCAGATTCAACTCTTAATGTTCTCACAGACACCAATTTCCATTGGGTGCGTCACAAGGGAAAAGTTTATTTCTCTAGTAAACATTTTCTTGACAAGGCCAATCTACCCTATCTTTGGAAAATCTTAATCTCCAACCTACAGCCTGGAATTACAAAATTCCAATTGGGTTAGAGAGTTATGATTCCCTACTGCAAATCTCTAGTTGGCCAGTCGCCCAAATTCTTAACAGATAAGTCTAGAGATGTCTATCTCCACGAACTAGACAACTCGTACTAGGATGAACGTACCCTACTTTAAAATTCACTAGTAAATTATCCCTAAGCCCAATGATCATGAGATTTGAGATTCTCTATCTACACATATACCATTTCATCTTGTCCAAAATTCGCATTCAAATTCATTTCACACAACGATCTACGACTCCTCAAACATGGCTACATTTCAGCCGTTCTGCTTCAGCAGAGTATTCACTGCCCCTCACTAATTTACCCTTGAAACCTCATCAAGTGACTTCCAAAAATTCTAAAATTTGGGATTCATCCAATAGACTTATACCCCAAGCTACTCCCAAAATTTCGTAGCAAAATGATAAACGTACACGAAGTTATGGCCTTTTGAACTTCAGTACAAAGCGCAGTCAGCTTCAGCCGACACTTACGGACCAGTCGCGTTCTGTAATTTTTCCGGGGCATCAAACGACCTCGGAAAAATACGAAATTTAAGACTATGATTGTAGACACACACAACAGCGTCCACAAAAATTTTCAGCTCAAAATGCCTTGTCGTTTCCGAGATATAAAATCGGAAAGATACCCAAAAATCACCACAGCCAGCAGCCATTCTGGCTGCTTACTGTCCAGACTTGGACCCACTGTTTGGGCTACTAAAATGCATCCAAATATTACGAAAAAAATCATGGATACTCTACATACATAGAAGAACAATACCTCAGAATTTTAGCCCAAGATTCCAAACCGTTTGGGCGTAAGAAATTCCCCAATATGCCCTCACAATCATGCTATTCAATCAAAACTTCAAAAGAATAATTCTCTACCATACAATTTATTTTTTCCTAGCATTCCTCATACTCAAACATGGCAACCAAATCATGTCTACCACTACTACACATCCATTCATACCAAAACAAAAATAAATACAAAGAGTTCAAAAGATCACCCACTTGTAGTTGCAAGAATACTCCTTGTAGGCTTAGCTCCTAGCTTTGCTTTGCTTGTCTTTGCTCCTTTGCTCACTAGCTCCTCTTCACTTCAAGTTGTAATTGTTGTTGCTAGCTTTATCCTCTCTTTCTCTTCTTCAAAGTATCCACCTTTTCTCTTCTCCTTCTCTCCTCCCTTTTTTTTTTGAAACAAGAACAAGTGAAGAAGGGAAAGAATGAGAGAGTGTGAGTGGAGGTGGGTATATATGGAGTGAATGGAAGCTAGGGGGGAATGAATCCGGGATTGGAGAGGTGGAGGGTTAGGATGGGAGGAACTAGGGCTTGTGGAGGTGTATGGTGAGATGGGGTGCCAACACATCAAGCTAGAAGTTTCATGGAAGCTTCCTTGAAGCTTCAAGGAAACTTCTCAATCTTCAAGTCAACTTACACATGGTAAAAAATCTCCACCCTTGGATCCTTATCAAGATTAAGCCATGATGTGATGCTAGGGTTCCTAACCCTAGGTTAGGTCAAGGAACCCTAGGTCACCACACTCCGATTCTAACCCTAGTGCACAAACCCAATTCACATTTGCGCCATGCACTAGCTTAATTGAAAATAACCTTACATATAAATTAAAATCCTATAAAATACATTTTTTATAGAAATTATAATTTTCGTCCGACAATTGTCTGGTCAAAACAATCGGGACAAAACCCCAGTTTAATCGAGATGATATTCCGAGTTTACTTCATCGGATTCAGAACTGCCCGTATGTCTGAAATCTCTCAATTTAACTGATAATTTCTAGAAAAAATGTACTCGTGTGCAATATCTAGTTAATGCACGGGTTACAGTGCAAAATAGCCATATGCTATTTTGCGGAGTATTACACTTAGTTCAAAGATGAAGAAGTCAACTGTTATTGTATACAAAATCCAAAATCAGTAACTGCCTAATCGACTGTCGACTCTAGTTCAGTCGACTGTCGACTATAGCAGGTTGCAATTTGTGCATGTTTTGACTAATACGACGATAAAACATTGTAAAACCAACATTAAACTTTCTGAGATGATCAAATATAACTTGTATAATATATATGAGTTTATAAAACAAATCAAAACCATATCAAGATCACAAAAGAGTAAATCTTTCACAAAAATCTTCAAAATCGATAAAGTAGTTTATAAATATATGTATAGGGTAATTAAACATCAGTTTAAATATCAAAATACATCAAATAGGAGTGGTCTAATGTTCAAAACCATCTCAGTATCAAACCCATCGAAATCCAATCAAAATTCCATCAAAATTCATAAAAACTCTCAAAACAGTGGGTTATGAATGTGAATGTGTGTATATGTGTGTTTGTGCATTAGTTAAACATTGTGAATCCATTGTATGTATGTAGTATAAGTTTTAAATTCAACTCAGTAAGAAACAACCCAAAATCCAAAACAAGATTTCACAAAAGCTCCAAACAAGCTTCGGCCTGCACAACCACAGACCCGAAACAAGCCACTTTTAACACTTCAAGACTTAATCTTTTTGATCCAACAAATTCTTTTATAACTTGTTATACACATACCCAATCACTTAAATCAATTACTTATGAACATATGCACCCATAACATGCAAATAATCAAGTTTTAACTATCGAAACATCAATAACAAAACCACATATGCATACACACAGTAGGGTTCATCTTTAATCAAATTTTGTTTACTTTTGCAATAACATCCTGTAATCTCATAGTATCAAGTTCAAAATAGCAAGATTATGCAAGAAATATCCTACTCATGATTTCTATTAGGTTCTTTAATAATCACAAGTCATTAAATTAGGGTTTTAATTATCAATAGTATAGTTTCATGAAAAGATTCAATTTTTAATTCATCTACTCATCAAAAATGCATTATATCTTCATCCAAACCCTAATATATTTTCTAATAGACAAATCATCACATACAACATGCATAGAACAAAAGAAAACAAATATATGTCACTCACCTTATCGAAGAATCAACCGAAGAAAATAAAGAGAATAAGAAAATCCTTTCTTTTGCAAGAAAACCAAGATCCTCACTTTAAAACTTCAAGAAAATAATAATAATGAAATCCTTTGTGTATCACAGCAAGAGACGGTGTACCCCACCCTTAAATAGGCTGGAATAATAGGTTTTATGGTTTTGTAAATAGATTTGTAAAATACTCTTTTAAATATATCTTTCCATATATAAATCCTTACACTTGGAAATTAAATAAAACCATCTTAATTAAGATTTAAAAACAAAAATAACCTCTTTATTATCAGCCGGTACTATTTTGAAAACCCAGGAAAAAATGAAATTGCACTTTTGCCCCTCTAAGTATCAATTTTGCAAAAATACCCTTCTTTAACAAAACTTGCAAAATAAACTAAGTTTATTAAAACAAAAAGTAAACTCTTTACCTCTGAGTTGACTAGGCATCATACCCAGCCCAAAAATCCGAAAATCTAGAGTTTTCACTCAAGTGGTAATTTTGCACAAAAAACCCTCTTTTTGTAATATTTGCAAATGGGTCCAATAATTATCAGAAAAATTCAGAAAATTCACAAATAATATCTAATAATAAATAATAAGTTTTTCCAAAATAATTTTTGACTATGAACTTTCCAATAAAACATTTGCAAGTGTAAAAAGAAAAATTTCAGAAAAATATTTATTAAATAACCACAAATCATTTTAATTCATTTATTAATCTTTAAAATATTATTTTAAAATCTGGGGTATTACAGGGGTTGATCCAGGCGACAGACCTTTAGACGCTTAAGTTAGAAATTAAGAAGACTATGAGAGAGCTTTTTGGATAAAAGATACTGATTACCTGTTTTTGATAGGTGTAGGGGGTATTTATAATCGTTTTTGGTCAGTTTCAAGATATAGATTTATCTCTAATTCCCGATATTTTTGGATTGAATCAGTTATCACTTCTCTTTGAAGAGATAAGAGTGGTTGGGAGAGTGTTTAAACTTCCTTCATGATAAGAGATATGGTTTTTGAGCCACCTCATATGGATAATCATGGGTTTAAATCATATTTAAACAATCTGGTCCCATTCTCATTGGGTTGGGATGACAAACTAGTAAGACATATCTGTTAATGGATTGTCGGGCTTGAAAGAGACCCAATTTTTATTTATGGACCCGGTTATAGGTGAAATTACCGTTTTACCACTAAGAGCTTTAAGATTCGTGCCGGATTTGAACAGTCGTAATTTAGTTCTGTTTTTATCCATATCAATACCGTATAATTATGAACTTGTAAGTTATGAGTATTTGTTCTTATAAATTATGCTAATGGTAAGTTGGTAATGCTCTCAACTAGAAAAGAACGAAAAATTGAAGATGAAATTATAGGGCTTGAGATTGTCGAAGATATACCATGAAGATAAACAACTTCTTTATAAAGACATGATCAGTTGTTAATATAGTCATGCGATAGTATGACATTGATCAGATGATGAAATAATGGTCATACATTTGGATCTGAGACATACTTATGTATGGAGTGAATACTGGTTGTGTTTTATACCACTGTAATGTGTTTAAAAGTTACATCCCAATTCTCTGAATTCGTGGGCAACCTCAACTCGACTGATGAAAGTAACCATAATATAATTGTATCAGTCTATCACATAATATAGCTAACGTACGTACAAAACGACTCCTATAGTAGCTCAGAGAGCATAACAATCATTTTAGAAAATTATATTTTTTACGGGATCCTCAAAGCACACATATAACTACAATCCTTGAAAAAATTCCAACCTCCGGTTCTGCCTATAACCAGCTGGACCAAATACGGCACAAAAAAGAATATCCAACAAGAAGGAAGGGACATACCCAACTTAGCAATCGTTGGGCCCACCTGTCAGTACATTAGAGACAGTGACTTCACCTGAAAGGTATGACCCACAAAAATCCAAAACCATCAATTTCCCATTTGAATCAACCAAAGCTCCCACCTCTTTCCCTCCTCCCTTATCTAAGCTCAAACTTTATATTTCAGTCTCTCTCATTTAATTATATTCCTAATTGTTATGTAGGCAATCTTGTTTGCCTAGTCCTAATGTTTACTACTCGAGCAACAAATTGATGGTAAGATTGAAAGAAAAAGAAGAGATCGATTCAACCTAAATGACCTCTCCACTCTTAAAATTGGCAGTAGTAGTATATGCAGTCGGACTAGTTGCTCTTCTATGGGCGATCTACGTCTACTACAAAAGACGAAGAGGAAGAATTGATGCATCGCAGCAGGAGAGCAATGCCAGCGAGGTTGATGAGGAAATGAAGGACAACGAGAAGAGTGGTACCGAGGTGAAGAATAATGAAGCTGTGACGGCTGCTGAAGAACGGCGGAAGTTGGTGTTTATTGATGGCGATGGTGGGTTTGATCTTGAAAAGCTTTTAACGGCATCCGCAGAGAGTTTGGGAAAGGGGAGCTTTGGAGGGACCTTCAAGGCGACTTTTGATGATGGGAGAGCTTTTGTGGTGAAGAGGGTGAGGGATTTGAGCCCTTTGACTAATGAGGAGTTTGGAGAGAAGATGAGAGTACTTGGTGAATTGAAGCATCCAAATGTGTTTCCTATCCTAGGGTATTACTATGAAAAAGAGGAGAAGTTATTGGTGTACAATTTGGCTGAGAAGGGGAACCTCTTTGCTCGGATTCATGGTAATTTTGTTTCATTTCTTAATTTATATCGACGAATCATTAGAGTTGAACTTTAGTACATATATGACAATGAGAAAAGGAAACCTCTACAGAGTATTTGTAATTATATGGTGAGACATTTCATGGATGATCACCATCTTTCGCTTTGTTTTACAATGTCTACATAATTTCAAGCAGTTTGGATATCACTTATATATGTTTTAAGTGATTGTGAAATGGCTGATTTTGGCAATAGCATAATAAATTGGTACTATTATGCAATGCATGAGTAAATAGCTTTCAAATGTCTTATTTTTGGGCACGCACCCGTCTTTTGATATTAGAAACACAATGAACAGTACCGAATGTCAATTACAAGTAACTATTCTATATAAGAAAAATTTTTAACTACAAGTATGAGTTTCCTCCTTCTCTCTATATTTGCATAATTACTATTAGAAGATTCTATGTTGAAAGGGTGTATGGTTTAAGAAGGGAAAAACTATGTGGGTTTTTTTTTGAAGGAAAATAAGGGGAAAACTCTGTTAGTACCCTCTGTTTCTTATTAATTTTTGTTCATCCACACTAATCAACATCTACTGGCATAATTTTGAGTGAAGGAGGCAGAGGGAAAAGCACTAGAATCCCATTCAAATGGAACTCCCGGCTCTCGGTAGCCAAATCAGTTGCTCGAGCAATGGAATTCCTTCACCAACACGCAAACGCATTACCCATAGTCCCGCATGGCAATCTCAAATCGTCCAATGTACTCCTAGAATCCGACTCTCACGCTCTTGTGGCCGACTACGGCTTGATGTCCCTCCTGTCATCTACCATCGCCCCGTTAAGATTGGTCATGTATCGGTCTCCTGAGTACCAAAACTCCCGAAAACTCTACAAGAAATCTGATGTTTGGAGCTACGGATGCCTACTGCTGGAGCTGTTGACAGGAAAGATCCCTGCCTATTCCACCAACCGAGGGGGTACTGGGCGTGAGATCGTCAATTGGGTGCATCAAGCAGTTAGGGAGGAGTGGACATGCGAGGTTTTTGACAGGGAGATTGGGTCGGAGAGGGGTGCATTGCAGGGGATGTTCAAGTTGCTCCAGGTGGGACTCTGGTGTTGCGAAGTGTCATTGACTAAAAGGCCAGAAATGACTGAGGTGGTCAAGGAGGTGGAGGGGATATTATCGCCGAATCTGATGGCGGTGGAGAGCGGCGACAAGGAGTCAGAGGGATCGTTTACTAGTGATTCAGTTTCAAGCAATGCAATTAATTGAACTTTGTGGTATCATTTGTCTTCTCGTAACTTACCATCACTCAGAAGTTCCTCTCTAAAGTTGGAATCTCCAAACTCCCAAAACTGTTTTCTTAGTTCGGGGGCATGTATGGTATAGTTGGTGACTTCTTGTTGTATAACTTCACCTAATAATTTTTATGACAAAATTGAGTGTTATTTCTCACCAATGACGTCTTGCCTTCTTGAGCAAAAAAAATATTTGTAATAATATATTTATATTTTCACCAGATCAGTTTGAATAGGCAGGGAGGACTCGAACTTGAGACCTCCTTCATATTAGTTATGCATGTGCAATGCACTCGTTGCTAGATTTACAAATGATATTTGTGTTTTTACCAAATTACTTTCAAATTTATGGGAATTATCTGCAACTAAATTGTACAATTTTACAGTCTACCGATTACTACCACAGGAAAAGCAAAACTCAAGTATCAGAGATCAAATTACTTTGTGTCAAGTTAAATTTTAAATACTAGTATTTTTCACGTGCAATGCACGTTTTGATAAGAATTGAGGATTTTCAACTGCAGTATATGTATTAAGAAATAACGCACGTAATTGGAAAAAATATTTTGAAGAAAAAGCTACAATTTGTACATGCAATACATGTGTTTATAAGTGAATTTGAGTTGTACGTGCAACATATGTGTATGTTTAGTATTAAAAATGTATTATAAAATTGTTTTGCACGTGCGTTGCACGTTTTAAATAGGTGAATTATTTTTTTAATTGTATGTTTTTGTTGTAATTAATGAGAAAGTTAGAGTTGCACGTGCAACGAACGGGTTTGTATGTTGACAAATGACAACCCCAACTCTCTCATTATAATATTTTTTTTTGATAACAGGATGAAATCCTAAGGGATTCCAGCCACCCAAAAAGTATATATAAACCAACCAAAACAAAAATAAAACAACCAGAATCGCACTAACTGATGCATCAGAAGCTGAAAGCTTCATAACAAATTAACACCAGTTGGCAAAGAGTTTAAAACTGAGTATCACCAAGTAGTACAAAACATAAAAGAGAGAACAAACACAACTAATAGACTTAGGGGTCTAAAATGACGACAGGACTATCCTGACTAGTACCCCTTTCATACGCAGTCTGATACGAAGACACCAGAAGGATCCCTGTAATATATTTTTGCTCATGAGCTGACATGAAACTCTCCCATTATAATATTAGAGATGCACCTGGTTAATTGTAGATAATACCTTTTTTATTTGGAAATAATGCTAGTTTTATTCAACTTTTGCAAACTCAACTTTTTACTCGAGGGAGAAAGAGTAGAGAGCCTACATGCAATTAATGAATATATGCATTTATCCATGTTCTACTATTTGTATATTTAAGTATATTTTTAGTTTACAAAAGTTGAATATATACAACTAATTAGGGGATATTTGGTAAGAGGGAAATGGGAATGAAAATGCGAAAGTGAAATGTTTGGTATGATGAAAGGGCAAAATGAAATTGAGTTTTGCAGTTTCATTTACTAGGAAAGAGAGAGTGATGCTTTCATATACAACTTTTCGTTAAAATAAATTACAACAATAAAGGTCCCGAGCAAATAAAGAGTTCATTGGTCTGAATTGGAGTTGCAACAAAGATCCACATCCTAAAAAGCAAAAAAACCTAGATCTAGAGAGAGTGTGGAGGGGGTGGCGGCTGGGATCCCGTCGCCCCCTCCCCGTTCCCCCCCCCCCCCCGGAAAGCCCCTTCTCTTCTTCTGAGCCGTTGGATTCTGTTGACCTCTCCTTCGCCGTCCCCAAGTTTCAACCGCCGCTCCCCTTACGTTCTACCTTGGCGCTGAAGTCCTCTCTTCTGGCCGCCGAATGCTCAGGACCCACCAACGATGCCCAAACCCATCTCCTTCCTGCCTTGTGGACCGAGGCGTCCGCCGCTGCCCTCCGCCTTGCCACCTCGAGCGACGTGCCGATCTCTTTGACGTTGATCAGGCATCTGCCATCGACCTCTCGATCAGATCTGTCGCTGATTTGTGTTTCAATCAGATCTGTGTTTCTGTGTTTCAATTAGATCTGTGTTTCTATCAGATCTGTGTCTGTTGGAGTTGGGGGTTTGGGGGTGAGTGGATTGGGGTTGGGGTTTGGGTTAGGTTGGGGTTGGTTGACTTTGCTAGATATTTGCCCGGATGTTCTTCGTGCTTGCCACCATGTCCACACTCTAGGGGCCAATCACGGCGATCTGCGATTATGATTGGGTTTTTGCGAGGGTTTGTAGTGCATGTGAAGATGCCGGGTGTTCTCTATCTGCGAGTCGCTATAATGAGCAAGTTAGGTTGTTTTCCACGATTGTGGAGCTTGGGCCCGAAGATGGGGTCCCTCCGTGGTGTGCACTCACTTGTCTCAACTTTCGGGGTGCTTGTCTCAACTGTCGCAGAGCGACTATGTCGCGCCAGAGCATCCTCCCGCGCCTGTTGTTGCGAACGCCAAGGATCTGGGGTTCAAGTGTGTGAGGTCAGTGGTTCGGTGTGGGGCCAGTGGGGCCAGGCCGGTAGTTGTTTGCTATGGGAGGTGGCGACCGTGTAGCATGTTGTATTGCACGATTATGGGGATTGGACCTGAAGATGGGGTCCCCCCATGATGTCCGCACTCTCATTTGGGTGTCCAACGATGGCGCCGTTGAAGTCTTGACAGCGCGTACTATTAGGCTATTGAGCTTCTTCCAGCTTAGACCGCTGTCTCGTAACACCATTGCCTCCTCCCTAGTTGGGATTAAGAGTCGAGTTGAGTCTGTGTGGTGAGAAATCGCCTGAGAGAGCAAGAGCATGAGACAGGTGAAGGTATCCTCTCCATGGTTCTCTCCTGGAGCGTGGTTTTTGGTGGGGTGAGCGAGATAGCTGTTTGGTGAGAAATCGCCTGAGATAGCACAATCGTGAGAGAGGTGAAGGTATCCTCTTCACGGCTATCTTTTTGGTAGAGGCTATAGATGGTGGCTGTGCTTGTGCCGTGGTGTCAAAAGTCGGCCTGCGGGGCTTGGGCCCAAAGATGGGGCCCCCCCCAGCGAGGAGAAGGCAGGGATCGGCGGAGGTTACAATCCTACCAGACTAGTTTCAGGTGGGTGTACATGTGCCGTGGAAGCGGTGTACGAAGCTAAACTGACATACATACAATTTTGCTGGACCGAGCTTGTTTGTCGGCCCACCCTCCAGGGTTGTTGGAGGAATTTGTTGTTTGTACGGGATATGTTGCTTCATGTATGTTTTATTTCATTTCTGTAGGTTGTAGTCTGGCCCAGTTCTCTGGGTTTGTATCATTAATTTCTTATTAATGAAACAGAGTGGCCATTGTCCACCTTTTCCCTAAAAAAAAAAAACTTTTCGTTAAAAAGCAGGTGTCACCATTGTATAATGGTCAGTTTACTTCAACCCCTCCCCTCCTCAGGCAGGTGAGGCGGCCACTTCAAGCCCTCCAGATTTTTTTAGAAGTCTTCAAATTTGTATTCCGCTTATAAATATAGGCACATATTTTACATGTAAAAGAATGTTATTCTGGGCCCCCAGAAATAATTATTTGAGCCTTTAGAATTTTTTTTTGTAGTTATTTGGGTTTGAGCTTGATTGAATTTGAGGATTTAAATTTGGGTGATTTAAAATAAATCCACATTCAAATCAATAGAAACTCAAACCTGAAACCCCATTCAAATCTATGTTCAAATTCACATTCAAACTCAACAACCCAAACCCAAAACCCAACCCAATCACTTATACCCTTACCCTCTTCCTTCTCCCCTTCCAACTCGACCCTATGCTCTTTCTTAGCCTGCGCTGCATTCTTCCTCTTTCTTTATTCCGAATCTCTAACTCTCAAAACCCTAATTCCCCCCCCCCCCTCGAGGCAGGTGAGGCGGCCACCTCAGACTCCCAGTTTTTTTTAAATCTTAGGAGTCTTCAAATTTGTATTCCACTTGTAAATATAAGCACATATTTTGCGCGTAAAAAAAATATTATTCGGGGCCCCCAAAAATTATTATTTGAGCCTTTAGATTTTTTTTTTAGTTATTTGGGTTTGGGCTTGATTGAATTTGAGGCTTTAAATTTGAGTGATTTAAAATAAATCCACATTCAATTCAGTAGAAACTCAAAATTGAAACCCACATTCAAATCCATGTTCAAATTCACATTCAATCCATGTTCAAATTCACATTCCAACTCAACACCCCAACCTAAAACCCGACCCAATCACTTATACCCTTACTCTCTTTCTTCTCCCTAATTTTCCAACCTGACCTTATCCTCTTTCTTAGCCGGTGCTGCGTTCTTCCTCTTTCTTTATTCTCCCAATCTCTAACTCTCAAAATCCTAATCTCTAACTCTCAATTCCCGAATTCAATCAACTCCAATTCACCAATCATTGTTTTTTTCTCCCCAAACTTGTTGATTTTGACTCAACCTTAAATCCAATCAACCCAGTTCCTTCAAAATCCGAAACCCTAACCCTAAATTCAAAATCTAAATCTCAAATTTGTGGGATAGTGACCAGTGGGTCTATGGGTCTGGTGGACTGGTGGTGCCTGGTGGTCGGTGGGTGTGGGGTAACGGGTGGCCGGTGGACTGGGTTGCTTATTGGTAGCTATTTCTTACGCAATTTTATGTTAGGGCATAATGAGTTGAATATTGAGTTCAATTTTATGTTAGGGCTATAACTTAAAAGTTCAATTTTATATTATTCGTAGCTATTTCTTAATGAGTTCAATTTTATGTTAGGGCTTATTGGTAGTTATTTCTTAGTTGCTTAATTAAGCTACAACTCCTTAATGTTTCCATATTTCCTATGTTTCATTTCTTCACTTAAGTGTTATTTCATTTTCATTTCATAATTTTCTGTTTCGGTTTCTCCTATGTTTTTATTTCATTTCACTTAAGTGCTATGTTTCTGTTTCATTTTCATTTCATAAATTTGATGCACAAAATGTTTCTCCTGGGATTATGAAAATTTCATTTTCACTTAAGTGCTATTCCTATGTTTCTGTTTCATAATTTCATTTCATCTATGTAGAGGTGGAGGTGAATTATTGAGACAGCTTCATGCATTAAATGATGTAGAATCAGAGCTTTCCATTCACCAAAAGAGCTTTCCATTGAAAGGTTTTGCATATTTGATTATATGTTTTGAGGCTCAATTCACAATTCATAACATATCTAATTAACCATTCACAATTGTTGAGGCTCAATTATATGTTTTGCATATCTGAATAGTTTTATTCATGTTTTTGTTTGCTTCTCGTGTGGATGCTTATGTGGATGCATGTCCGATTGTTGTTTTTCATTCTATTTTGCATATCTGATTGATGCTTATGAGTAAACCTGTTATTCGATGATATATTTTTTTGCATATTTCGCCTTGAACAATGTGCAAATTTTTTGTATACATGTTTTTTTTAATGTACGTGGGGCCCATTTTAAGAGTTTGCCTCGGGCTCCCGGGAACTCAGGGCCGGCTCTGGTTTACTTTCTGGTAAAAAGCAGGTGCCACTAATGTCTGGTGGTTAGCGTATTTGCTAGTGAGCAAGAAATTGAGAGTTAATATTTCACTTGCATCGTGTAAGTGTGTGACCATGGGCTTGTTTAAAATATATATATACATATATATATATGTGTGTGTGTGTGTGTGTGTGTGTGTGTGTGTGTGTGTGTGTGTGTGTGTGTGTGAGGAATGTTGCATTGAAAACGTACTGTAGTGATGAAAACGTGGAAAACCACCTAGGTTGTTGTTGGAAACAACGGCCTAGGTTATAATGCATTATAACGTAGTTTGTTGTTTCCAACAACGGCCTAGGTGGTTTTCACGTGTTTTGACAACATTTGTATTTTCAATGGAGCATTTCCCTATATATATATATATATATATATATATATATATATATATATATATATATATATATATATATATATATATGGGGGAAGGGATATGAGCAACTTGCTCATTTAGTAAATGAGCAATTGATTATGTGGCATGCATGTGATACGTTGGACAACTAACATTTTTAAGGATTATATATATATATATATAAACAAGGAATGAAGGAATCCTAAGCTAAACAGACCCTAACCTGGACAAAATCGACAGACCCATGAACGAATTAAGCGGCAAGATTCAAACTTGGGAAGGAAGAAACCCTAATCCCAAGATCTGAGTAAGATTGCTCGGAAATTTTAGGGTTTCATGGCCGATTTGCGGAGAAGTGGAGAAAGAAGGGGGTTTCTTATAGTCGGGGAAGAATGGGAAACACGATCGATTGGAAATCAAGGGTTCTAAAGAGCAAACGGGGATCGTCGTTGTATTATTCTTCCTCATTCGTGATCGAGCGATCGATCGGCTCCAATTTCTTTTTTTTTTTAGGGCAACTTTTTGTTGTTTTTTGGAGATATAAGGTCTACTGTTTGGATCTGTTCTGGACAGATTTATTTTGAATGGTTGAGATTTGATATAGAAATATAAGATCTACGGTCCAAATCTACTCTGGACAGATTTATTGTGGCATTTATAATAGAAATATATATATATATATATATATATAAATATATATATGTATATATATATATATAGTGAGTCTATTAAGAGCTGGGAAGCTGAGATTCTTATCGAGTGCTGAGATTCTCAACCGTTTGATTGCAATCCGATGGTCAAGATTTGATCCGACCATCAACTGATATGTAGAAGGGCAATACAGTCATTTCTCAGCTCATCTCTTTCTCTTCAGCTACTCTCTCCCGTTCTCTCTCTCTATTTGACGAATCCAAAAACCGCTCAGCTCTCCCTCATCTCTCCCGTTCTCTCCCTCTCTTCGATGCTTCGCCCATCTCTCTCCCTCTCTTCAACGGGTCGCCCATCTCCCTTTCCTGAAGCCCTCTTCGACCTTCGACCGTCGAAATCCCCTTTCGACTTCCGAAATCCCCCTTCAACCTTCGAAAACCCCTGCTACCTCGTCCCTCTCTCCCCCTTCGAGCTTCGAAACCCTAGATGGCTTCGAAATCCCCTGAAGCCTCCGCCCTTCGAAATCCCCTAGACGCCGATTCCCGACGCCCCCAACCTTCGAAACCCTAAATGATCTCCATCTCCATCTCTAACGTGGATTGAGGTAAAATTTCAATATTAATTTAGGGTTCTTCATGCATGATGTTGATTTAATTAATTTTTGGTTGATTTAATAAACTTCGTAATTTCTTTTCATTCTAGTCCATGTGTCTTTAAAAATTCCCTACCAAGAAATCAATTTTACAACTAGTTATAATCAAAGCCTAGAAGAGATGAGAGACTAACCCATGTACTGTAAATTTCCTAATATCAGAAGTGGAGTCTTGGTTAATGTCTTGGGAGAATTAACTTATTGCTTCACTCTTTTGCTAATGTCTTGGTTAATGTTTACTTATAAACGAAGTTGTTCAAAATTTACAGGTTCGTTAATTTTTGTGTTGGCTCTGAAGATAGAGCGATGAAGTTATCAAGCATTCTTCGTATATGCTATGAAGGATATTTGGAATTTTGAAGTGGAGTTACAAGTTTAAAAGATAGCTTCGATCGTAGTAGCGAACTCAGCCGAGAAGAAGTATGGAAAATGTGTCCAACTTGTTCTCTCATTATGTTTTCAACTTGGTATGTGTTCTTTTTTGTCTTTTTAGTATTCTTGACCTCTTTTTTGTCTAGTTGATAACAAAATGTTCTATTGTAGGTGGAGAGTAAATTTGATGATATGGTCAAGATAGCACTTCAAATTCTTAAGAGGGTAACTTACTTAGTGAATCTCTTTTAATATATGTAAAAAAATTATATGACTAGAGCTGACAAGACATTAAATTTGGTTCTTTACTTTTTGTTGTTATTGTAGGTTAATGACATAGACCTGATCCATAGAAGGTATTGTCGGAGGTGATGTTTGCATCTCAACAATAGTGTGTGGAACAAGATGATCAGCTACAATATGTCAGGGAAGTATTCGAATCCCATTTATCCATTTTGGGGATTGGTCTTTCTATATTTTAGGTTTGATTGTTGATAGTTCGATTGGTGGTGGTTCACGATGTGAAACAAATCGGTATCATTCTATTTTATGTTTGGTTTACTGTTAACCATGACTTTATTATGCTATAGTAGTCTACTGGTCTGTTATATTCATGTGATTGTTAGTTTGCTTCCTCGTTGGAGGACTTGGATTCTAGTTTTACAAGTGATGATGAGATGGATTATGTTTCTGAAGTTGCACATTATGAATCATTTATTTAATGATTTGTAGGAGTGACTAGTGATGAATTAATCCTATCTGAGCTTTATTTTTCCTCATTGGTTATAAGTGATGATGATATGGATTATGTTTCTGAAGTTGCACACTATGAATCATTTATTTAATGATTTGTAGGAGTGACTAGTGATGAATTAATCCTATCTGAGTTTTACGATTGTTACTTCAAATGACTGTTTTTTTGGGAGAGCTGAGTTTTTTTCGGATTCGTCAAGGAGAGAGAGAGAGAACGGGAGGGAGTAGCTCAGATGAGAAAGATCTGAGCTTAGAAATAACTGTTTTGCCCTTCAACATATCAGTTAATGGTCGGATCAAATCTGGACCATTGGATCGCAATCGAAAGATTGAGAATCTCAGCTCTCGATACTTGAATTTGTCAAAATTTGACTTTGACTATACTTGAATAGTTTGTTTTGCATTAGTAGCAAGCAATTTTCACTTATTTTTTAAAAGTGATGATGAGATGGATTATGTTTATGAAGTTGCACACTATGATTCTTTTATGATTTAATTAAAGATTTAGTGAAGTGATTAGTGATGAAATAATCCTATCCGAGCTTTATGATTGATTGTTTGTTTTGTTGCTAACTCTTTATGATCTAAATAATTTGTCAAACATAACTTTATGATCTAAATAATCCTATCTGATGTGTCCTGCCAAGTGCTTCAGCTCTTACAGCTACTCAGGGAGGAACTACGGAGGTGGCGGTGGAGGCAGGGGATGTACTATGGACTGCAAGAACAAATGCATCACTTACTGTTAATTATCTAAGTTCTTACTTAATTCTACCGGCAGACTTACTCTTTATGTAATATAAGTAGTGAGATTAATCATACTGGTATCTTGTGCTGTGTTGTGTGTCTTGTGGTCATACGTGTGTGCATGTTTAATTTGGTTTGAGTTTGTACATCGTTCTGATCAGTATTGGAGGCTTTATCTACTACTACGTACTGTGTGTTTGCATATTTCTGAATCAGTATTGGAGGCTAAATCTTGAGTGTGTTTGCTTGTAATATGCATAAATAATTTGGGCTCTGGAGTGATTGGTTGATTTGTGGAGTAAATTAATTTGTTGTGGTTGAGATTCAAACAATTTGCATTTTCATTTATGTTTTTTGACGCAAAGTGCAAACTATAGATCATCTTACTCTCAGGTCGCTAGCTCTTCTATGCTACTGATGAAATAAATTCGTTGGATTTGGATGGAAAGAAAATCATTACATTGATTTGGACATGGACTTAATTATATACAAGATTGGTTATAGCTTGATCAAATTCTAGCCTTGAATTTTTTTCCGATGGACCAACCAGTTCTTTTTGGTGAATTCAATAGATGTCAGATTACGTCTTCCTAGATGTTGGCTAACAAACATACATGAAGTTCAAAATGTGTAAGCTCAGAACAACATAAACTGAACATAAAGTTCAAAATGTGTACGCTCAGAACAACATAAACTGAACATGAAGTTCAAAATGTGTAAGCTCAGAACAACATAAATCTGAGCATGAAGTTCAAAATGTGTAAGCTCAGAACAACAGAAACTGAACATGAAATTCAAAATGTGTAAGCTCAGAACAACATAAATCTGAGCATGAAGTTCAAAATGTGTAAGCTCAGAACAACAGAAACTGAACATGAAGTTCAAAATGTGTAAGCTCAGAACAACAGAAACTGAACATCAACTGAACATGAAGTTCAAAATGTGTAAGCTCAGAACAACATAAACTGAACAACACCAACGACCAACCAATGTGTACACCAATTGCCAAAAACATTGGAAACCAAATGAAGATTATACAAAAGGATTAAAAACATATTTGTAACCACAAACTAGTTTTAACTTTCAACTTCCATTATTTCACTTACAATCCATACATGACCAACATACTAAAAGACATTTAAACTTCCTGGCAATCGAAACATTCTCAATGGGTCAAAAATGGGCAGTCGAAGAGAATGTTCTTAAGGCTCTCGGGTTCTCCGCTAACAACCTTCTTGTAATTCCCCTTCAATTCCTGAACAAAGTGATTCACCAAAAAATAAAGAAGTACATAAATATATGTATTATAATGAATTGCAGGTAAACTTTTGACTTAGAGATATAACTACATACCACTTTTGATGAACTGGGTAGTATCCATCAAATTCAGGATAGACAGGTATTTGAACAACAAAAAAGAATTTCAGCAAAAAAATCTGTACGCTCAGAACAACAACAATAGAAAGGAAAAGTGTAGGCTCAGAACAACAACAGCAGCAAAATAATTTGTAGGCTCAGAACAACAAGACATGCAAAAATCTGTAGGCTCATAATAACACCACGAAAAACTGAATATGAAGCTCAAAATGTGTAAGCTCACAAGAGAATTTGAACATGAAGTTCAAAATGTGTAAGCTCAGAACAACAGAAACTTAACAAAAAGCTGAACACCGCCAAAAATTTTCGGCTCCCCAGCTCAGAACAACAGAAACTGAACATGAAGCTGAACACCACCAAAAAAATTTTGTATACCATTTACCGAGAAATCATGAATAAACAAAATCATGCATAAATTTTTCATCACTGCCTACTAATAAAACAAGTATAAATCAAAGTAGTGCTTGTCATCATCGCCTATACCAACACACACAACAAAAGGCAGTTTCTACAAATTTAAAAGCACTATTTTAAATACAAGCTATGCTTGGGTACATAAGAACCATCGAAACCACTTGCAACCATGAAACTCGAGTTTCAGATAGTTTTAAAAAACATCGTAAACCCTTATTTCCAGTTTGTAAATATCGTTCCGATCTCTCCAACCTCGATAAGCAGTTTCCACCATACTCAAAACCCACCAAAACCCAAACTTCAGAACAAACACCAAATCGATCGTGATCTCTCGGAGCTCGGCTTCCATCAAGTTTGATAATTTCAAGTAATCAAACACAACCGTAACACCCAAATCCACATCATCTCAGGTTCTGAATTTTTCAACTAAATAGCTACAAGCCCTAAATAAGTCCAACTCATAATAGACTAACTCTATATGAATCTGAGAAAGAAAGAAGCTGCGAAATGACTATTTTGCCCTTCAACATATCAGTTGATGGTCGGATCAAATCTTGACCATCGAATCACAATCGAACGGCTGAGAATCTCAGCTCACGATAAGAATCTCAGCTCACCATCTCATAATAGACTCACTCCAATTAATCATTAAATCATAGTGTGCAACTTCAAAAACATAATCCATCTCATCATCACTTATAACCAATGAGGAAAAATAAAGCTCAGATAGGATTAATTCATCACTAGTCACTCCTACAAATCATTAAAAGAATGATTCATGGTGTGCAACTTCAGAAACATAATCCATCTCATCATCACTTGTAAAACTAGAATCCAAGTCCTCCAACGAGGAAGCAAACTGACAATCACATGAATATAACAGACCAGTAGACTACTATAGCATAATAAAGTCATGGTTAACAGTAAACCAAACATAAAATAGAATGATACCGATTTGTTTCACACCGTGAGCCACCACCAATCGAACTATCAACAATCAAACCTAAAATATAGAAAAACCAAACCCCAAAATGGATAAATGGGATTCGAATACTTCTCTGACATATTGTAGCTGATCATCTTGTTCCACACACTATTGTTGAGATGCAAACATCACCTCCGACAATACCTTCTATGGATCAGGTCTATGTCATTAACCTACAATAACAACAAAAAGTAAAGAACCAAATTCAATGTCTTGTCAGCTCTAGTCATATAATTTTTTTACATATATTAAAAGAGATTCACTAAGTAAGTTACCCTCTTAAGAATTTGAAGTGCTATCTTGACCATATCATCAAATTTACTCTCCACCTACAATAGAATATTTTGTTATCAACTAGACAAAAAAGATGACAAGAATACTAAAAAGACAAAAAAGAACACATACCAAGTTGAAAACATAATGAGAGAACAAGTTGACACATTTTCCATACTTCTTCTCGGCTGAGTTCGCTACTATGATCGAAGCTATCTTTTAAACTTGTAACTCCTCTTCAAAATTCCAAATATCCTTCATAGCATATACGAAGAATGCTTGATAACTTCATCGCTCTATCTTCAGAGCCAACACAAAAATTAACGAACCTGTAAATTTTGAACAACTTCGTTTATAAGTAAACATTAACCAAGACATTAGCAAAAGAGTGAAGCAATAAGTTAATTCTCCCAAGACATTAACCAAGACTCCACTTCTGATATTAGGAAATTTACAGTACATGGGTTAGTCTCTCATCTCTTTTAGGCTTTAATTATAACTAGTTGTAAAATTGATTTCTTGGTAGGGAATTTTTAAAGACACATGGACTAGAATGAAAAGAAATTACGAAGTTTATTAAATCAACCTAAAATTAATTAAATCAGCATCATGCATGAAGAACCCTAAATTAATATTGAAATTTTACCTCAATCTACGTTAGAGATGGAGATGGAGATCGTTTAGGGTTTCGAAGGTTGGGGGCGTCGGGAATCGGCGTCTAGGGGATTTCGAAGGGCGGAGGCTTCAGGGGATTTCGAAGCCATCTAGGGTTTCGAAGCTCGAAGGGGGAGAGAGGGACGAGGCGGGGGATTTCGGAAGTCGAAAGGGGATTTCGATGGTCGAAGGTCGAAGCAGGCTTCAGGAAAGGGAGATGGGCGACCCGTTGAAGAGAGGGAGAGATGGGCGACGCGTCGAAGAGAGGGAGAGAACGGGAGAGATGAGGGAGAGCTGAGCGGTTTTTGGATTCGTCAAATAGAGAGAGAGAACGGGAGAGAGTAGCTGAAGAGAAAGAGATGAGCTGAGAAATGACTGTATTGCCCTTCTACATATCAGTTGATGGTCGGATCAAATCTTGACCATCGGATCGCAATCGAACGGTTGAGAATCTCAGCTCTCGATAAGAATCTCAGCTTCCCAGCTCTTAATAGACTCAATATATATATATATATATATATATATATATATATATATATCTATTTTCTATTATAAATGCCACAATAAATCTGTCCAGAGTAGATTTGGACCGTAGATCTTATATTTCTATATCAAATCTCAACCATTCAAAATAAATCTGTCCAGAACAGATCCAAATCGTAGACCTTATATCCCCAAAAAACAACAAAAAATTGCCCAAAAAAAAACAAGAAATTGGAGCCGATCGATCGCTCGATCACGAATGAGGAAGAAGAATACGACGACGATCCCCGTTTGCTCTTCAGAACCCTTGATTTCCAATCGATCGTGTTTCCCGTTCTCCCCCGACTATAAGAAACCCCCTTCTTTCTCCACTTCTCCGCAAATCGGCCATGAAACCCTAAAATTTCCGAGCAATCTTACTCAGATCTTGGGATTAGGGTTTCTTCCTTCCCATGTTTGAATCTTGCTGCTTAATTCGTTCATGGGTCTGTCGATTTTGTCCAGGTTAGGGTCTGTTTAGCTTAGGATTCATTCATTCCTTGTTTAGATGGGTTTGTAGATTTTGTTGAAATTAGGGGTTATATAGTGTAAAGGTTCGGTCTTGGTTAGATTAATATACCCAATTCAAGATGTCATCCGCTGGAATTGCTGCGTTGAGTTTAGCCCCAATTTCAGATGACACGGTCCTTTCCCCCATTCGATTCGATGTCGATAGGTCAGCTCACTGCTTACCCGAGTCGATATTGATATTCCTTTCGGTTCCGGGTAATTCTGTGATCCCATTGCGGGTGCTTGAGTCTGATTCGAGTGCTTTTGTGAAGCTTCGAATACAGAATTATAAAGGGTTTGTGAGTAAGAAGCAGAAGCTTTTGTTTGATGGGCGGGAGCTTGCGAGGAGTAATAGTTTGGTTAGGGATTATGGAGTGTCGGATGGGAATGTGCTTCATCTTGTCATTAAGTTGTCGAATTTGAGGCCGATTATGGTGAAAACTGCTTGTGGAAAGAAGTTTCAGTTTCAGGTGGAGAGTTGTAAGAATGTGGGGTATGTTAAGAAGCAAATTGAGGAGAAGGGGAATGGGTTTGTGGATCTTAGTAAGCAGTGGTTAATTTGTGATGGTGAGGATCTTGAGGATGATCAAAAGATTATTAATGATGTGTGTAAGAATAACGATGCAGTTATTCATTTGTTGGTGCGGAAGTCAGCTAAGATTAGGAGTAAGCAGGTTGAGAAGGATTTTGAGCTGTTGGTTGACGCGGATGAGTATGATGATTTGGTTGATGAGAAATAGGAACTGCCCAATGGGAATGTGTGGATCGAGCTCTTGATTGTTAATACTAAAATTGAGTTGTCACCAGGGATCATTGATTTGGTGCAGTCCTCATTTGCTGGGTTAGAAAAGGGGAATCTGCCAGTAATGTCATCTAAAGGATCAGGGGGTGCCTACTTCATGCATGACGAATCGGGGTTTAATTATGTTGCTGTGTTCAAGCCAATGGATGTGGAGCCAGTGGCAGAGAACAATCCGCGTGGGCTTCCTGTGTCTTTGGATGGTGAAGGATTGAAAAGGGGTACAAGGGTAGGGGAAGGTGCTTTCCGGGAAGTAGCCGCATATATACTTCATCATCCAATTGATGGGCGTCAAACATGGCTATCTGATGATGTTGGGTTTGCTGGCGTTCCTCCAACAACAATGGTGAAGTGCTTGAAAAGCTGTTTCACACATCATGATGGTTATGGGGAGAAGGGTTTCAAAATTGAATCTCTGTAGATGTTTGTGAAGAACGATGGGAGTTGCGAGGATATGGGTCCCCGTGCATTCCCCGTGGAGGAGGTCCATAAGATATCTTTGTTGGATATAAGGTTGGCGAATGCGGATCGTCATGCTGGTAATTTATTGGTGCGGAAGGAAGAGGAAGGGCGGTTCGTGCTAATTCCTATAGATCATGGATATTGTTTGCCTGAGAATGTGAGTAGTCCTTTGACTCATTTTTTTGAATAAGATTTTATCATGATTTGGTGGTTGTATGCTTTTTTAGCAGTAGTGTTTTATAACAAGTGGTTAACCTAAATGTTTGATATGGCTAAAAATAGGATTAAATCGGGACCGTTCACATCGGACACGAATCTTAAAGCTCAGGGGTAAAACGGTAATTTCACATACAAATGGGTCCGAAACGGGTACTGGGTCTCCTTCTCACAGATCCAATAACCCGCGAACGGATTCACCTCAACTGGGTACGGGTCCCAACTCGAAACACACCCAGTCCAGAAAAGATAGAATTAGGGTCTCTGATTAATCCTAATCAACGGCTCTGATTCGCATCTATCTTTTCACCAGGAATTAAGGGATTACATTCCTAATCTGATTACGAGGATTTTATGCCTTATCAGATCACGGGAATCACATTCCTTATCTGATCCCAACGGCGACTATAAATACCCCACACCCATCTCCATTAAGAGGTAATCAATCTTTTTCTAGTTAAACGCTCTTTCATAATCATTTCTGGTTACTGACTTGAGCGTCGGAGGGTGCGTCGCCGGGATCAACCCCGGTGTCTCGCACTTCCTTGCAGGTGAACGGCGGGAGTCAACGGTCAAGATCCGGCGGAACAGGTTAGGTGTTTGCTATTCAGGTTTTCCACGAACTCACAAATTCATCTGTTTGCCCCCACACCGAATTTAGCGGCAACAGATTGGCGCCATCTGTGGGAAAACCATACGAATAGCCTCCTCCTCTTCCCGTTGGTCCGATCTTCTCCAGCCATGCCTCCGAGAAAAGTCAGGTCCAGAGGGTCCAACCGCGGGCCCAACCCTGCCGATCAGCAAGAGGTAGTCCCCGTCCAACCCGTTCCGCAGCAGGGACAACCCCTGCCTCAAGTGGAGGACCCTCTTCAACAAGATCAGCCTCCTCTTCAGAATCAGGAACCCCCCAAGGGTCCCACCGGTCCTCAGAATGCCGGTGTGGGGGGCTCCCGCATGAAGCAACCTCTCCATCAAGACCGCGTCTCCATACACAAAGCCTCTACGGATTCCATGGCCTCTCATAATCCTCAAAACCGGCAGAAGGTGGATGACTTACGCCACCGTCTGGACGAGAAGCGGGCCCGAGAGGGAGCCTCCCGCCAACAACGTCCGGGTGAGCGATCCCCTCACCGCCGAGACTACAGAAGATCCCCTGTTCGAAGGGGAAGGAGGGAGTCCCCCGAGCATTATAGAAGGAGGCACTCCCCCGCAGATCGGCAACAGCCCAGGAACAATGAGGCACCAATCACCCGTGCCGAGTTCCAGCAGTTCCAAGCAATGGTACAACAGGCACTCAACCTCCGTCAAAACCCTAATGAGCCGAAGGCCCCGTCCCCTCCTCCAGTCCGAAGCCCTCGCCGACGGTCCCCATCTCCTCGTCCCGCTCCTACCAACTCCCGGCGTACCCCAAGTCCTCGTCGCTCCCGAAATTACCATCGCCGCAGCCCTCGCTCTCCCTCCTACGAAGACGAGTCTAGAGGCTCGGCTGATTACCGTCGGAGGGACGACGCCATGTATCGCCGTCTTCATGAAGTAGAGAGGCGCCTGGGTCAGATAGGTCGAGAAGAAGAGCTTAGGGGGAGGACCCTACGTCCTACTCGACCCCCTTTCTCCCGAACCATTGTGGATGCACCTGTGCCGTTCGGCTTCAAACCTCCCCAATTTGAGACTTACACCGGGGAGACTGACCCCGTTGACCACATTGAGAGCTTCAAGACCCTCATGCTCATCCACCAAGCTTCCGATGCCCTGCTGTGCAAGACATTCCCTGCTACTCTCAAAGGCTCGGCTCGGGAATGGTACTCCCGCCTCGCCCCGTCTTCCATATTCTCCTTCGAGCAGTTCGAAACACTCTTCATCACCCACTTCGTGAGTAGCAGGCGCACGGAGAAGACCAGCATCTCACTCCTCCAGCTCAGGCAAGAGAAAGGTGAGAAGTTAAGAGACTATGTGAAGAGGTTCATAGCTGAAGCCAGGTCTATAGCTTCCCTCGACCAATCTGTCGCAACGGCCGCCTTCCAATCCAATGTCTTCAATTCCAGCCTCCGCTTCTCTTTTGCTAAGAAGCCTCCACAGAACTTTGCCGACCTCCTTCTCAGGTGTGACAAGTACATTCGTGCCGAAGAGGCCGCCTACCTTCCAAGCTTCGAAGGGTCTACCCCAGGGACGAAACGGAAGTTGACCGAAGAAGAAGAGGCTAAGAAGCTTCAGAAGGACGGCAATGGCCAGCGCCGCCCGACTCCTCGGTTTGAGAAGTTCACCCCCCTCATTGCTAATATATCAGAAGTCCTTATAGAGGTGGACAAGGAAGGACTACTCCGCGCTCCCCCAAGAATGAATACCCCTGGCAAGAAGAGGGACAAAGATAAGTGGTGCCGCTTTCACAGGGACCACGGCCACGACACGGAGGATTGTCGGGCTCTCAAGGAGGAGATCGAAGAACTCATACAACGGGGGCACCTGATCAAGTTCGTCCAAAAAGAGGAGGCCGAGCTCCTCCCCTGATCATCACCTCTTCCAAACGAACAGAAAGGCCCGCCGAGCTTCAAGACTCAGCTCCTCCCAAGAGGTCCTCACCTTATTGTAGAAGTAGGATTCTGATTTTCAATAAGGCCGATGCTTGTAACTCGGCCAACAGCATGTAATAATGGCTCGCCCTATTGGAGCAGCCACTTAGTTTATTTCAATAAAATTTTACATCTTTTCATTGAAAATTATCGCTCTTGCTTCTCTATCTCTCCGAGTCACGACTCTCTTAAATGGTGGGTTCGGAGTCCAGCTTCTTCTACATGGCTCCTCCCGCAACTCACTAAACTCTAACGATGGTTCCGGAGTCCAACACTTGGTTCGATTCTGCTTCGAATAACTTGCTCTTAAGCGGGTTAGAAGTGGTTCGCCATTCGGAATTGCTCCCACAGCCGTTGAATAACTCTAACGATGGTTCCGGAGTCCAACACTTGGTTCGATTCTGCTTCGAATAACTTGCTCTTAAGCGGGTTAGAAGTGGTTCGCCATTCGGAATTGCTCCCACAGCCGTTGAATAACTCAAACGATGGTTCCGGAGTCCAACACTTGGCTCGATTCCTCTTCAAATAACCTGCTCTTCAGCAGGTTAGAAGTGGTTCGCCATTCGGAATTGCTCCCACAACCGTTGATTCTCTCACATAAGCAGCGAGTTTGGAGCTACAGCTCTCCCCTAGAGTTGCTCCTCACACTCGTCTCACAAATGGCTCTCTTCCAGAGCCGAGCTCTTCACTCCGCTCGCTTCCGAAGCGGACCTCTTCTCTACGAGTTCGGAGCTCACAACTCTACTTCAGAGAATGGGTCTTCCCAGCACCTCTTCCTAGCACCTCTTCTCCTAGGAGTGGAGCTCCTCTTCAAAAATCTCCAAAACCAAACAGAATAGAGGCAGAGCTTCAGAGCCCCTCACCTCTCCCATATGCCGACCCATCCTCCCGAGCCGAGGAGTAGAGCTTCATCGACCCATCCCCTTCATCAACTCACCGAGCTTCTCCTCACGCTCGAGCCGTCCGAACTCCGAGCTCTACTACACCGAGCTACTTCGGGCAGAAGGTGAACTACTGAGTTACCGAGCCGAGCAAACAAGGAAGAAGCCGATCCGATCCGAGGTGTCGGGGTACCGACCCTCGTATATGGTGAAAAAACTAGCCGACCCATATCAGTCGTTGGATCTTGTAAAAAAGCGTGCTCGTCATGATGGACGGCCCAGATACTGCCACGTCCACTAAACGACAAGATAACGTTTTCTCGAAACTCGCGCCTCTTGTCTCGTGATTCGCGCCACAATCGTGATTAACCGTCTGGATTGAGCCGCGTAGCTTGGATCTGCCAATCTACCAAACTGCGGAGTGGCGAAAAATGTACCTCAAAATCTGTGCTCGGATCCGCCGAACAAAGCAAGCAGATGAAGAGGAAGAAAGAAAAAGAGGCTAACGGTCGGGGTCGGATCCGATACCCACGGTCCGACCCATACCCTTCTTAGCTCCTTCATTCTTCTCCTTCTTCCCCAACACTTCTCCTCTTCTCCACTGTGCGGAAGAACAAGGCAGAGGAGAGAACCCAATTGCCTTTCCTTCCCTTCCTCTTCTCCTCTTCTCCACTGTGCGGAAGAACAAGGCAGAGGAGAGAACCCAATTGCCTCTCCTCCCCTTCCTCTTCTCCTCTTCTCCATTGTGCGGAAGAACAAGGCAGAGGAGAGAACCCAAATGCCTCTCCTCCCCTTCCTCTTCTCCTCTTCTCCTCTTCTCCACTGTACGAAAGAACAAGGCAGAGGAGAGAACCCAAATGCCTCTCCTCCCCTTCCTCTTTCTTCTCAGAAGATCTACCGACCTACCGGACAGCATAGTGGGAAAAAATTCTCCTCAGAATCCGTACTCGAATCTGCCGAACCAGATTCATTTGCCGAGCAGACCATATGCTCCCAGAGAGGATCCGAGGTGCCATCCGATCCGAGGTACCGGGGTACCGACCCTCGTATATGGAGAAAAATTCGACCGATCTCATCTCACCGTCGGATCGTCTCAAAATTTGCGCTAAAACATGATGAACGGCTCAGATCTCGCCACGTCACCACAAAACGACAAGATAACGTTTTCTCGAAACTCGTGCCTCTTGTCTCGTGATTCGCGCTACGATCGTGATCAACCGTCCAGATTGAGCCACGTAGCTCGGATCTCAAATCCGAGCTACCGATCTACCGAACAGCAGAGTGGGAAAAAATTCTCCTCAAAATCCGTGCTCGGATCTGCCGAACCAGATGCGTTAGCCGAGCAACAAAGAAGCAGAGGAGAAAAAGAAAAAAAAAAAAAGAAAGAAAATTATAGGGCCGGGTTTGGATCCGTTAAGGACAAAACCCAAACCCTTTTCACTCTCTTCCCAGGCTCCCCTTCTTCTCCAATGGTTTGGCGCCAAAACGGCACAAAAGAAAAACCCGTCCTCTCCTTCGAAAGCTTCTAACGGCAGCGCTCCCACCTTCGCCGAGCTCCAAACGTCGAGCTCCAACCGGCCGAGCTCCCTCACTTCGTCGTCGAACTCCCGACCTCGACTCCGAGCTCCGAGCTCGCCACCACACAGCACACAGTTCACCTCCACCGCTCCGAGCTCTCACCTCCAAGCTCCATTCCGACGCCGAGCTCCATTACCGAGCTCACAACTCCGCGGCAAACGAGCTCCGCTTCATCAAAAGTTCGCCAAACGACCTCCAAGCTCGAGCTCTCGAACCGAGCTCCTCACCTTCGAGCTCCACGTCGCCGAGCGCCAACGCCACTCCACCTGTCGAAGCCCGAAGCTCCACCACTCTCTCGTCACATTGATCTCCATCGACCCATCACCACGCTCTCCTCCTTCGACAGCCGAGCTCCACCACGCTCCTCGTCGAACCCATCGAGCCGAAGCTCACAAAGCTCCGACCAAAGCACCGAGCTCCGAGCTCCCATCATCTTCTCCTCCTCGGCGCTCAACTCCGCCACGGCCGAACCCATCAACTCAGTCACTGCCGACCTCTCCCTCTCTCCGAGCTCCACTTCGAACGACCGAGCTCACGTCTCAACCTTCGAGCTCCGATGCCGAGCTCCACCTTCGTCTCCTTCGCGAGCTCACCCTCAGTACCGAGCTCGCCTCCGCCACCGAACCATTAGCGAGCTCCGAACCACTTCCGCCGAGCTCCCAACCTCGCCGAATCACTTCCGCCGAGCTCGCCTCTTCTCCTCGCCGAGCTCTTCAAAATGCCGAAGCTACATTCCGTGGGCGGAGCTCCGTTGAATACGCCGAAGCATCGAGCTCCGAGGTCTCACTTCGCCGAGGCTTTATTTCCGTCGAGCCCCATCTCCATGCCGAGTCGAACTCCCTCCGACGAGCTCCCCAGTGTCCTGCCATGGCCAGTGTTC
This sequence comes from Hemerocallis citrina, assembly GCA_017893485.1. NCBI lineage: Eukaryota > Viridiplantae > Streptophyta > Magnoliopsida > Asparagales > Asphodelaceae > Hemerocallis > Hemerocallis citrina. The sequence continues at coordinate 47,148,428 of CM030363.1, forward strand.
GGCCATCGAGTCCACAGCGCAGCTCTCGACCACGGCGCCGACCAAGCCCCTCGTTTGCCTAGGAGCTTCGACTCCGACGCGCCGAGCTTAGAACTCCTCTTCCTCGCCGAGCGCTTCCACCGCCGAGATCCTCGTAGACGAAGTCGGAGAGGGGGTCGGATGAACCAGTCGAAGAAGAAGAGAACTGGGCGAAGTAGAAGAAGAGTAGAAGAAGAAAAGAAGCAGCGGGAATTAGAAGCAGAGCGGAGAAGAAGAAAGAGACCCGAAAAAAAAAAAAAAAAAAAGGGTGAGTGCCACGTGGCAATGCCACGTGGCCTCGTTACACTCCTCGGCAGAACCAAATCGCCGAGCCGAAGCTCTGATCCGAAGTGCCGAACCGAGGAACCGGGGTACCGACCCTCGTATATGGAGAAAAAATCTGTCGACCCACACGATTCGTCCGATCGTCTCAAAATTCGCGTCGCGACACGATCGACGCTCAGAAACGCGCCACGTGTCCCGATCGTGATCTGCCTCACGATGCGCGCAGATCTGATCATGATGGACGGCCAGAAACGCACCACGTGTCCCGATCGTGATCTGCCTCACGATGCGCGTAGATCTGATCATGATGGACGGCCAGAAAAGCGCCACGTGTCCCGATCGTGATCTGCCTCACGATGCGCGCAGATCTGATCATGATGGACGGTCAGAAATCTGCCATGTGTCCAGGTAATATTTAAATTATTTATTTATTTATTTAATTGTTTTTTTTATTTAAAAAATCTGAAAAAATAATTAAAAAATTGAAAAAAATTAATTAAAAATTCTAAAAATAATTATTAATTCAGAAAAATTTATTTTTAAATTCTGAAAAAATAATTATTAAATTAGAATAATTAATTAATATTTTTGATAATTAATTATTTAATTCGAAAAATGAATAAAAAATTCAAAAAAATGAGAAAAAATTCAGAAAAATCTGGAAAAATCACAAAAAATCCAGAAAATTCTGAGAATATTTTTGGGCATTTTACAAGCCCATAATAACACTGTTACACCCCGAGCAGGATTCCAAACTCCCTTAAGAACACCGATAAAATTCCGTACGCCATTAAAACAGTAAAACTACTCCTCAAAGGCTGTTCAAACTCAGTCTTCGGGAGTGGGGGGCTCGTGATATGGCTAAAAATAGGATTAAATCGGGACCGTTCACATCGGACACGAATCTTAAAGCTCAGGGGTAAAACGGTAATTTCACATACAAATGGGTCCGAAACGGGTACTGGGTCTCCTTCTCACAGATCCAATAACCCGCGAACGGATTCACCTCAACTGGGTACGGGTCCCAACCCGAAACACACCCAGTCCAGAAAAGATAGAATTAGGGTCTCTGATTAATCTTAATCAACGGCTCTGATTCGCATCTATCTTTTCACCGGGAATTAAGGGATTACATTCCTAATCTGATTACGAGGATTTTATGCCTTATCAGATCACGGGAATCACATTCCTTATCTGATCCCAACGGCGACTATAAATACCCCACATCCATCTCCATTAAGAGGTAATCAATCTTTTTCTAGTTAAACGCTCTTTCATAATCATTTCTGGTTACTGACTTGAGCGTCGGAGGGTGCGTCGCCGGGATCAACCCCGGTGTCTCGCACTTCCTTGCAGGTGAACGGCGGGAGTCAACGGTCAAGATCCGGCGGAACAGGTTAGGTGTTTGCTATTCAGGTTTTTCACGAACTCACAAATTCATCTGTTTGCCCCCACACCGAATTTAGCGGCAACAATGTTGTTTACTAATCATAATTAAGTGCTTGTACCCCAGTGGTTTCTTATTGTAGTCAGAGTATAGTGCTTTTGTTTGCTATTTATTTTGTTAACAACATAAATTTTCATTTTTTCCTACTCTTTTCTAAAAAAAAACATAAAATTTATGTTTTTATTTTCAACAATTTAGAATTGAACCCGAGATTTTCTCTTTTTTCATCGCAACTTTCCCCCCATATAGTTTATGGAGTACCTTATTATTGACAGCTTTATACCTTATTATTCACAATTGTTTACCTTTTTTCACTGCAGATTCCCTTACCATTGTTATCACAATTTTATTTTGTTTGACATTCTTTGATATAGACATTTTATTATCATACTTCAGTACTTCACTGTTTCCGCATTGCCCATTAGTCTCTTCCGGTTGTTTTTGGAAGTGTGTGTCCAGGACAAGTCCCCCTTAACATAGTCAAAAAATATGTAGTTTTATTGTGGATGATATTTGTTGAAAAGGGGTACAAGAAAAGCAATACAAGATATATTATATTGTGAACTGATTTGTTCACCAGGAAAAAATATTGTGTGCTAAAATGCGATTTCCATTTGTTATGTTTCTAGAGTATATAGTCATCTTTGAATTAACTATTAATTAACTGAAATTAATTGCATAGATTTTTTTTCCTTTTCAAGCAATTGCATTCATCAACCGGTTATTTTGTTTGTACCAATGTTTAGTGGGTGACTTTATGATCCTTTCTCTTGACCTTGTTTTGATGTGTATTTCCCAAAATACATGTGCTGAAAAAACATGTTGTAGTCATATTTTCATTTTACTTATAACTACCAAAATTTTTATAGAAAATATGTAATCTTGGTTTTCGGTTTTGATTTGCTTATGTATTTAAATTGTATTGATGTTGAATTATTGAAAGGGAAAAAGGAGGTTAAGAGTGGTGACCTAGGTACAGAAAATGATGTAAGCGGAAAAAATATTGTTGGGTGATGGTGGTGGAGGGGAAGAGGTGGTAGGTCATTCTGATGTTGATGGTGGAGATTATATGATGACGAGGAGGTTTTAGGGTGATGGTAGCCACGGGGAGAGGTTTAAAGGGAAGTGTGACGGTGACTGCATAGAGGAGGTTATGGGGTCAAGGTGAGACAAGAGTGAAGTATTGTCATTTGGATCATATTATTGCAAATCAAGATGAGGGGTTGTTTACAGTTAGTAACATGTATTGACCTTGTTTTGATGTGTATTTCCCAAAATACATGTGCTGAAAAAACATGTTGTAGTCATATTTTCATTTTACTTATAACTACCAAAATTTTAGGGGTTGTTTACAGTTAGTAACATGTATCGACTGAATAAATTATACTTGCAATACTCTCTTTTATGATGCATGTATGATAGATTTAAAAGTCAGTTTAGAACAACATTATTGAGTTATATGTTCTTTCTTTTTAAAACATGGTAGAAAATAAACTTGTTAAGAGAAATTTTGACATAGATAGATTTGGTTGGGAGAAAAATAAGTTCAGTACTTTATTTGAAATTCAGCCTCTTATATCTACTTAGTTTAAAAACTGTAGCTAACAATGATAGGAAGGTAGATAAAATTTTAATATAGATATGAATATGGATTTTAAAGTATCATAAGAAGGAAAGAGTCAGGATAGTGATAAGAAATATAACTTTCTTTTTGCGAATTTTGTTATTTCTCAATAATACAGATTTATATATGCATCATGTAAATGTAATTATATTTATATTACTCTAAACAGAACAGTAGAAATTTGAAATTTGTGCTTATTTTACAAATTAAAATTTTTATTTGTAGATAAGATATCAAATTTGAATTTGAATGAACTAAACTGTTTCACTATTAAGAATAGTTCTAAAATTTTTAGATAAATATTTTTTTTGATGAATCGGATAGAGCCAAAAGGCTTCAGCCATCAAAAATATACATTAATCAATAAAACAATAATAATACAAACAAGCATCAATGGTTTTACAAGAGGTAAAACAGAAATAAGCGAGTAAAAAAGAAATACAATACAAATAATCCATCCAGAGGGCAAAACCACGGCAAGAATCACCATCCAGTAACCAGGAAGCGAATCAAGCAGCCCAGAGACTTGAGCGATCGACCCAAAACAAGAGGGGGAAGACATCTCTCCACGACTACGGCAGACTCCACTAGCAGTCTAGAAAGACTCTAGAGGCACAACGGCGAAAAGACACTGCTAACACCGGGGATGTCAACTAGCAGTCGCTGCGCGAAAGAGAGCAGTCTGGGAAGCAGACACGGAGTCTGCTTTCCTCGCAAGAAGGCGAGCACTCACACGAGTATTGGAAAGATTAAAATACTTTCTTATTGTAAATGCGCTTGACAGGGGGAAGGGCAGCCCTAGCAGAAGGGGCCGCAATCGCTTCAAAGTCACAAGAAGACAAATCTACAGGGATGGGATATGGGGGGGAACTGAGACTGCTGGGAGTAGTCGCAGAGACAGAAGGGAAGGTCTTGGAGGTGCCAGCCTCTAGGTGAGAAGAGGTGACATCAAGACAAAAAGCATGCATGTGGGGAAGGGAGAGCAAGAAGAGTTTGAAAGCCCTCAGGATCTGATAAAGCCATGACAGAGCTCCTAAAAGTTGATACCAGGAGTATAGGGATCCTGGATGATGAAACGCGATCGCGGAACAAAAGGGATAAGAGAACTTCAAAGCACAAGGATAGTTATAGTGCAGAGAAGGGGTCTTACGATCAAAAGTAGCTCTGTCTGGATGGAAAGAGGGGTCAGAAGTGCGGGAGTGAGTAGCAGTCTCCCTCGCACTGCGACACAAAGAGAGATACGAAGAATTGGATTTAAAACAATCAGGAAAATTGCTCAACCTCCCGACCAAAGACGGAACCACTGAGATATGTCGGGGACGAACCTTGAAAGAGGCCCGGTGAGGGAAGGCAACAAGGTTCGTAAAGACTTTACGCTCCTTAAAAAGGAGAGCAATATTAGGCCGATCAAGAGGGACAATAGATGCGCGGGGAGAAGGACTAGTTAGGGGGGAATTCGATGCAGAGCTATCGGCCAAGACAGAGGAGTCGAGACCCTGGCTCTCAACCCTACTGTGAGAACTAACCGAGCAATTCAGAAGCTTAAGCTTTAAGAGCGGGTAATTAAGGAAGGATAGGAGTTTGGCTGGTAAAGTGTGGCCTCTGGGCCAACCCAGAAGTTTTTGAAGGGAAAAGCATCGGTTACGAGAGTGACCGAGCTTATAACAGAATAAACACTTCATTTTATTCAAACATTCACGCTTGAGATGCCCCGGAAGGAGGCACTTGAAGCAAACTTGATGATGATCGGGCCTCAAAGGCGACGAAGAAAAAAGAACCCTCTGCGAATCCTGATTCGAAGCAGAACAATCAGAGTTCGCTACATCCTTGAAAAGATCCATGGAAGAAGCCCTACCAATAATGGATTAGGACTAAGCTCCAATAAGGAGAGGGAGAGAAAATAGGAGCCACGAGCATAATGGAAGCACTCCGACAATAAGTGCGAGTCCAATGCTAACACAAAACCAGATCCTCTTCTAAACAGAGATTCTCCAAAAATAGAAGCCGCACACTTCGATCAGTAGTACAACGAATGGAGAAAATAGAGAGGAAAGATAGAACGGGCGAAATAGAAGAAACTCAGTCAGAAACCTGACTAGAGCTGAGATAGTCACTAGCAAAAGAGTCCCCAGAGAATGGGGAGCACAAAGCTAGCACTAAAAATAGAAAGCCCGAACGATCAAACAAATAATGGAACACTATACCGATCAAATGATCAATAGCCCAAGCACTGAAATGGAACCAGTGAACCACCCAAAAGATCAAAACGACCAGGATAACAGTACCAGATTAGGACGACGAAATACTTACAGAGATCGGACGAAAATAGAATAAAAACTCCTGGCAGCTAACGCTCACTAAGCACAAGATCACTGGAGAAGTGGCTGAGGAAACACACCTCTCAGGGCAGGTAAGAGACGCGTCGAAGTCGAGCCAAGACAACCGCTTGGGACTGGCAATCACCTCGAGGCCACACGGAGAGCGCGAGAGAAGAGAACGCCACGCGACGCCAACCGAAGCCCAATAATCGCGGCCAAAGGAGCGAGAGGGTGAAGGGAACCAGCTCAAAAACGATAAAGAAAGAGATGGGTCTGAAGGGTTTGGAGAGCTCTACAACGTTAGTAGAGAGGCGAACTCGAGATGGAGGGCGGTTCGCCGGGATCTGGGGAGAGGAGAAGCCGAGGAAAAGGGGGATTTTGAATTTCGAATCGCTTTTCGTATCGCTATACGAATCGTTCTCAAAATTTTTAGATAAATATTGATTGAATGTTTTTTCAACCAATAAAATATTTCTTTTACTAATTTCAACAACTTTTTTTCTTGCCAATTTACTCTGCTATAAAAGCAACATATGGGGCTAGGGTTTGAAAGCACAGAACCATAATCTTCTTTATCTTCTTTTTTTGGGTGCACCTTGGAACATCAAGAGAGAAAAAGAACGACCGCTATTAATAGGTGACTAACTCTTTGCTAATGATGCTACTTTTTTTTTTAATCTAAATTTATTTTGTTAAAGTGTTAATTCCATTAGGTATCATTAGATAACCCTCCCCACTAATCGAACAAAGATCAAATAAAACATCATTGTGGTTTTATATGTATTTGATATAATAAATAAACCCGAGCTAATTGTTTGTGGCACTGTAAGTTCAGTAAAAACTCACATCTTTTCGATATTTGTTCTTCTCGTAAAGTGAAATTCATTGCAATTAGTAATTGTGGCACTGTGGTTCATTGTAATTAGTATTTGATATCATGTTTCTGATGCTTATTTCTTCAATTTAGAAAAGACCTTATGATCGCACACTACAATTTTGTTAAAGTGGTATTCCGTAAGGTATCATTAGAAAATCATCCACACTATCAAAAATAAAGATCAACAAAAACATCATTATGGTTTTACATGTATTTGATAAGACTACTGTATAAAATATTTGCAAAAATAGTACTCTAGTTAATAAATGTGCTCTGAGGATTAGCCCTAAAACAAGTTAATAAAAACTTCATAACAGAAGAAGGAAAAATGTTTTGCACCAAATAGTTTACTCTTGTTTAAAGTTTGATTTTTTTAATAACCCATCTCTCAATTTGATTATAATTATTATTGTTTTTTTGCCAACTTTTATTCATCATTATTAAATTTTTTCTGAAATTTTGGATTATTTATAGTATATTAAGATATTGTAATTAGATTATTGATCCTTTATTCATATGATTTCTGTAGATTGTCTATATCATCATGCTACAACTAAAACTTCAACTAATGACTTGCTAAAAAATTTTATTTGATAAAAACTAACTTATTAATAATTATATTTTTTGAAGATTGTCTATATCAATGGACAATTCCTACTATGAATATTACTTTATCAATTCCTTTTCAGAAAATCAATAGTTGTGGACTATTAAAATTTTGGTTATGAAAAATTATGGGGTGAAAGAATAAAAAAATAGTAAAGGCACAAGAAAAATCTCACAAGTGGTACTTATGGATGATGGGATACGATACTTTAAATATTGTTAAAAATATTCATACATATACATACATAAATAATTATTACTACTAAATTTTCATATTTTGTAGGGAACTAGAATACTGGCGATAATGTTTAATGAAGCGGTGGAAGCGTTCCAACATACGTTTGAGGAGCATAAAACTTACTTAATTTCTAATGGAATATTGAAAAATGTCATCTAAAGATATAACCTAATGCACGATAAATTTGACAACATTTTGAAGTTGGGACGTGTTGTAGATGAAGTTGAGAAATATCTCATCATTGATAAGGATAGGTACAAATTTGTAACTATAGACGAATTTCAAAGTACATCTTCAACTGTCTTCAAAGATAAAAAATTATGTTACTCATTTTTATTATATATAACACATTGGCTACTACTGATACTTGATATCAAATACTAATTACAGTGAATTGCAGATCTTTGTTTAACAGTAATTAATACAGGAGATGTAGATAAGGTAGACTCAAAATTTGGTAATGAAGTAGAGAAGCAAAATGTTACAGTTGCACGATTCAAGTAATATCGATTAATTAAATTGTATAATAATTTACGAAATTGCTTTGGATTCATATGCTTTGTCTTAATTTAAGGCCAAAATCAATCTTACTTACATTATGGGGAGAACTAGCGATCAAGGAATGAAAAACTTTGAAAGAATTATTACCTAACATGCCAATTATTGCAATTATCTCTATAAAAACCTCAAACTTTGGAGGTAATTATATACAACAAAAAATAATAATGCTATTTATTATTTATTTCATTTATTTATTACAGATTTTTTAAACATGATTCTCTCTCACATCAACAAACAACACCACAATAGAGATAAATCCGAATGAACCGAAGCAGATAAAATTCGAGAACAGTATAATTCATTTTGTATATTTAATTCTTTAATTGTTGCCTTTTGGAGTATCATTTACCATAATTTTTTTGTTTGTTTCAAGATAAATTGTAATGAAATTTTATTAAAAAGTAATTCCTTGCAAATAAACAAAAGAAAATTAATGGATGTGGAAGAAATGAAACTAACTAACATTCTCCATTGTGCATACGAGGATTCTTCTGATGTATTATAAATAATAAAATTATTTTTAAATATTTTGTTCAATTCTCTCTGTGTCTAAAAATATTTTGATGACTTTAAATTTTATTTAATATTTTAAGGCAAAATACTACTATTGCAAAGTTTGGATAAAAAATATCAAAGACGTTAGAGATCCATGGTACATTGCATGCAAAGCCTATTCAACAAAACTCAATGTTGAAAATGATGAAGTATATTGTCGGAAATGTAAAAAAATAATGTTGAATATGAGCCAAGGTATACAAAAACCATCTTGTTAGTTTTCCATTTTTCCATTCTTCAATAAAATTAATTAAATAAATAAAAACAAACTAAGAATAAATTGTTTCAGATATGTATTGAAAATCACAGTAAAAGATACAAGTAGATGCAGAATTGATTTTATTTGATGAGGAAGCAAGATACATCATCGGTTGTTCCGCAAAGTCCTGGAACATATTAAGAATAAGGTAAAATTAGGGGTGGTATACCGTACCGTACCGTACAAAAATTACTCTACCGTCTACCGTACCGGAATACTTGGTACACAAATTTCTCTACCATTACCATGCCAAAATTTTGGTACTACCGAGTTCGGTAATACCGAAATATTGGTATGGTAATGGTAGTACCATGGTAGTACCGGACATCAAGAAATATCGATGTACCAATTTCAAAATTTGTTTTTCATGACCGAATGGCTCAATAAACAGATATATGCTTTATATATGTCCAACAATATACTCAGATATCAATTAAAAAAATGTTTCCTTAAAGATAAAGTTAATCATTTCGGTGATTGCCCACAGAGGAATGTATTTACCTTATTGCAGATAACACTCGGCAATGATGTAGACAAGTAATCGAATACAGAGGTTTACCTTATTATTGCCCCTCAGTCTTCCTAATCGAGGACCACCAGTAATTCCGTGCACATCAACCATAATCTCGAAGCTTTCTTCTTCAACAGGTTTCATGGCCTTCATACATGCTTTGATCACTGTATCGCATAAATAGAACAAGAAGTTATTAGAGTGTGCTTAGATTGGTAGCGGCAAGTGACTATAAGTAAGAGTTGCACTTACATTCGATGCTTAATATCCATTTCCTGCAAAGCAGAACCATGGGAGTACCGACTCGACGTGCATGGGGTTGAAGTGCTTCAAGCAGTCATTCCTTATTATCACCGGCTGTACTTTGGTTGGGGTGTTTATTTCGCTGGTGTTGGTTTGGAGAAGCTGGCATTTCTACAAAGGGGATATTTACTGCCAAAAAAATGTGCATCAAACTATCATCAGATATCCAATTTGTAATCATTTTTTGTTGATTATTACTTTCTTACCAAGTAAATCACTGTACCAACTTGGCATCTATTGATCCAACTTCTTATTCTTGATTGATATTGTCATATCTGTATATGAATAGACCGATATGGATATGGTTAGACCAATGTTGAAGACTTGCTAGTAATCACTTAGGGAGAAAGAAAGAAAGAATGAATGAAAAGGTTTACCTGCATTGATTTCGTTCATTGCTCTCTTCACGTGCTCATCTGGCTCAATATCGACAATGAGGGTCTGCACTATTTCATATCCATAAGCAGACATGGCCTTCTCAAGCTCATCTTCCACCGCCTTTGCTATGTCATTCTTCTGCTCGAAAGCATCATCCAGGTTGAGCTTTGGGACACTTGCTCTGATCACTGCAAAAGAAAAAAAAGAAAAGAAAAAAAGACAAAGGCCGAAGGATTCAGAAAGAATGTTCTTTGATATTTGATTATTAAAAAATATAATTATTTTCTCTTCTTACGTGGAAAGAAATATAAAAGAAAATGAAAACATACCATCAAACACGTAGGACTGGATCTGAGACCTTGTATTGCTCAGCTTATAAAATGCATCGTTCGCCTTATGAGCCAGCTCACGATATTGTATAGATGCAACAACATTCTGTTTATAAACAAATCTTAATCCATATAAAGATCTTAAGCAGAGCAAGTTAGTAGAGGAGAAAGAAGTGATCTTAATTCTTGAAGATCTTAAGCTGCCAAGTATAAGATAAAATTTACATGAATGATAACACATTAACTTTGATGATGAATAATAGGTTCCATCATTTGCTCACAAAAAAACTAAATGGTGCCTTCGTCCTTCTTGATTCCATAATTATATGAAATAGTGTACTTATGCAGTCGGCCAACATCATTTTCAGTGTGATAGACTAAATTATATTCCTAACTTTAAAATTATTTATTTTCTTTTGTAGGTTAGAAATACAAATTTCTTCAATGAGGTCAAAGGAACAATTCAACTGATGGACAAAATCAATCAACTGTTAAAGAACTCAAGTGACGAACAGCAGCAGCAACTACTCAAAACAGAAGAGATGAAATTGATAAATGGATTTCTTGAAAAGTTGACTTTAAGAAAAACTAGCCTTATTTGCAAAGAAATTGTTACCAGTGTATTCAGCAAGTGCAGAAAGTGCAATGGAGCTTGTCTTCAGTCCTTCTTCATTGCAAATATATTTAAGCCTATCATGAATAACAATTTTAATGAGAAAAGACAGATAACAGTAAGAACCTCATAAAAGAATATTATTTCATTAAGGTACTTTAAGTATAACGAAAGGACTAGCGTTAAGAACTAGAAATGTCATATTGAACTTTTAACTGCATTCACCTGTTCACAACCCGACTAGTTGTTGGCTGCACGAATACATGTACCCTGTCATACAAATAAACATTTAATGCCAATTTGGGTAGCCTGGTCTTCTCAACAAAAGCCATCAAGAAATCATAGTGATGCATAAAGTTGCTAAAAGAACCATTTATGAGAGAAATAGTGAGGTTCATCTAAGTAACATTCAGAATATAACTTCCATAATATACTAGAACTCACTTAGCTACTTGGCGCAGTGACCGCAGAGCAGGTGCATAAAGATCATTGCATATACAAATTACCTTCAGATAATACATATTATCAGACCAATAGAAAAGTAGAAAGTTAATATTGAAGTATCAATCTGATCTTACAGGCCGCAACAATGTGGCAGTACTACGTTGTTTGGTTTTCTTAAGGGGAGTCTTTCCTTGTTGAGCTTCCTGGGAAGAATTTCCTTTTTCAGCAGAGGACTTCCTATCTGCAGCAACCTATTAAAACAAAAAAACAATCTCTACTGAAAGACATGTAGTACCAACAATATTTGTGTGGACTAACATACAAATTGAAAACTTTTTCGTGAGACTACAAGGATGAAATATAGACTGTGCAGTATATCAGTTTGGCAGAGAATATAATTTCAAAGAGTACTTGGCAATAAGATTAAGGCACAGAAAAATGACAATGGATGATACTTCAGGCCATCATTAGAATGTATAATTTCCCAAATGATAAATTCTTTAAAACGTAAGTTTATTTAGGTGGAAAAACAAATGTGAAGAGGAACTGGAAAAACAAATGAACACTGGTTGGTGGTTTTGTATTGAAGATCTATATTTGCAAAAAGATTATGTGTCAAAAGTACATAAACAAATGAAGAGGGAAATGGCAGTACATAACAAGAAAAAAGAAAGCATCCAAAATTAATATATGTTCACATCAATGGTCTCAAATAAACACACACACACACACACAGACACCTCTTCAGCTAATCTGGCTGTAGATGAAGCTATTGCTAAGGAGTTGTAATTATATCCAGAATAGATATATATATATATATATATATATATATATATATATATATATATATATATATATATATATATATATATCCAGAAAAGCTAAGGAGTAGTAATTATACTTCATTTTCTTTCCCTCTTCACTCTCAGTCTCAGCTTTGGAGCTTCCAGTTTAAATTGCAGGTACTGTTCCAACAACTCCATTGCTGTCTTCTGCATCTGCTAGAACCAGAAAAATTGCAGGCACAATACCATCTTCCAAATCTTACTGCAAATAACACTCAGCAATGCATGCAAACTTGATAAACCAAATCAAAGAGTTTTAGCATTCAACTAGAACCAGAAATAGAGCATCAATCAAAGTAACATACAACTAAAGGAAATATAACAACAACAAAAAATTTTGCAACAAAACATCTTGCAACTCAAAAGTCAAAACATCCAACAAAGAAATAGATAGCATCTAACGGGAGCCAGAAAGAATGATCATCACATTTTTGCAAAGAAAAATAAAATATATCAATCCTGATAGTATACACTATACAACTAAGAAGAAAGAACTATCAAATATCAATCACCAAAATAGTATACCTTCTATGAACATAAGTTGAGATGTTGAACTAGGAGGCATTTTCATAGGTAGATTGAGCATTTTCCAAGCCAAAATAAAAAAATTTAAAGAAAAATAAAATATGTTTCTTGTTAGTATTAAATAAATATTCAATGATGAGCTACAAAAAAAAATTACTTGATAAATAGATGAATGTCAGTCTTACTTGATTCTACTTCTTCCAATTCCTTGTAGAACTCAAGCGCATCTTCTGTTGGATCCTTGTAGAAACAAAAGCTATCAGCCCTTAACCAATCTGAAGTGCACACTAATGCTTCAACCATTTTTGGAGTCAACGATGCTCTGAAGGGATCCACAATTCTTCTTCCCAAACTAAATGTACTTTCACTCGCAACTGTAGATGTTGGAATCGCAAAAATGTCCTTTGCAATTTTTGAGAGAATTGGTAAATCAAGTTCATTTGATCTCCACCAACTCAAGAGATCAAAATCCTTGCTAAGGGGATTTTGAAAAGGAGCAGCGAGGTACTTATCCACTTCATTGGTTATCTCGGTAAGGCGTTGATCCCTTCTTTCATTAATAAGTGCCAATAGCATGCTCTTTCCCACATCGTCATTACCTTCACAACCATCCTCCAACACCTCATTCTCTTGATTGTTTTCTTCCGATGTCTCAACCATATTATTCCCCTTGTACACATTATACAAGTCCAACAAAGTTTTTTTAATTGCCTTGTGAATCTCATCTATCTTAGTTTGGTCCCATCCAAGCGTTTTGAGGTGTATTGTAATCATTTGAAGCTTGAAACAGGGATTAAGAACTTGACCAAGATAGATGAGAGGATTAACATTATCAAGACTTCCCCAATACTTGTCAAATTTTGCTTTCATTGAAGATGCCACCTTTTGCAAAGTAGGATTGCGCATATCCCTCATTTTTGCATCAATCTCTATTTGTATCTCTAAAATTGAGTTCCAAAGATGGTTGGCCGTAGGAGTCTTGGATGCACTAAGTGTAAGAGTGTAATTGTAGAACTTTTTGAGAAAGTGAACAAACGACAAAACTAACTCCCATTCCCCTTCCGTCGGTGGCCCTACTCTTTTGACCATATTTTTGTGACTATCTTTTTCTTCCTCGAGAAAATATATCCGAAATTGTACATTTTCCTCCGCCATCCTTGAAAACACCTTCCGAAACTTATAAGAATTTTCAAGCATCTTATAAGTTGAATTCCACTTCGTAGAGACATCCATAGGCACACATGACATCTTATTCATCCCCAATAAGATTGCAAATTCTCTAAATTTATCCAACCTAGCACCGGAAGAGTGGATGTACTTCACACAATTCCTAATTCCCTCAATTGAACTGGCAAGCTCATTGAACTGGCAAGCTCCTTCAATCCATTCTTCACAATTAAATTCAAGATGTGACAAGCACACCTCAAATGCATATATTTCCCACCAAGTAAGAGAGTACCCATCTCCTCAAATCTCCTTTTCATATAATCAATTGCGACATCATTGGATGAAGCATTGTCAACCGTGATGGTAAAGACCTTCTGTACTCCCCAACCCTTTAAACATCCCTCTAAAAGCCTTCCAATGTCTTCTCCCTTATGACTAGTGATCTTCGTGAAATTTATGATACGTTTGTGCAATTTCCAATCATTATCTAAAAAATGAGCAGTAACTACCATATAGTTTATGTTTTGCACTGAGGTCCAAGTATCAGTTGTAATACTTACCCTTTTATCACGCATCATTTCGAATATCTTAGACTTCTCTTGTATGAACAAGTCCCATATCATAGTGGCAACCTTTCTCCTATTTGGAATTTCAAATCTTGGTACAGCTTCATTCATCATCTCAACAAAACCTTCACCTTCAACAACCCGAAACGGTTGTTCATCCTTAATTCCAAACTACACCACTTTCAACTCAAGCCTCTTTTGATTAAAAGTATGTGGTACAATTTGGCCACCCATCGTCTTATTTGTTAGAACCGATTGGGTACTATCATTGCCCTTTATGTAGAGTGGAGAAGTTTTGCATACCTTCATAAGATGATGCAAGATACTTGAAGTCCCATTTCTAATCGGATGACAAGGTAACTCTGCTTTGCAATAATTGCATATTGCAAGATGAATCACTTCCCCTTTGTTGTTCTTTCTTTGAACCTTAACGCTATGTTTCCATGCCTCTGACTTCCCAGGAGCCCCAACCGCAGCACGCTTGCAACTATCTTCATTACTACTTTCAATAGCAACTATTGCTTCAGGGTTAGGGATTGTGGCTGAAATTGGATTTGAAAGTGTGTGTTGTGTGGCTTCACCAGTGAAAGTGGAACCCGTAGGAGTACTACTACTATTCATACTAGTAGCCATAGATACCATATTACCTACAATAAATTTAGAAAACTAAGAGTTAGTGCAAAAAAATATACCAAACTTATATATCTTATTATCTTAGGTGTTGTTTACATCCTGTCTAATTAACTAGTATGATAGTATCCTTAGTGAGAAATAACTAAACTAAGCACAAGTTGAAAGCTCAAATTGGATTTACAGTAATTGAAAGCTCAAATTAACAGCACAAATTTAATTATCAGTAACTGAAACAATAAAATTGAAAGCTCAAATTCAAAGAAACAAGCACAATAAATTACCCTTCCAGATTTGGTGATTTGTTGATTCGGATGGAAGAGGACGGGTCGGGAAGAGGACGGGTCTTAGAGGCTTGGAGCTGTAGCCGGTAGGAGGTGAGGGAAGACCGGAAGAGGACGGACCGGAAGAGGAACTGAGTTGATGGAGAGGGGGCTGTAGAGGGGGAAAGTGGTCGATGGAAAGTGGTCGATGGAAGAGGACGGGTCGGGAACGACGGGAAGAGGACGGGTCTTGACTCTTGGAGGCTTGGAGCTGTAGCCGGTAGGAGGTGAGGGAAGACCGGAAGAGGCCGGATCGGGATTCGGGAAGAGAAGAGAAGAGGGAATAGGAAGAGACGGGCGACGAGGATCGGGATTCGGGAAGAGGGAAGAGGAAGAGGGAAGAGGAAGAGAAGAGGGATTCGTTCGGCGGCTACTGTAGAAAATGAAAAAGAAAGAAAAACAGGGGAAAAAATGAGATTAAATATATATATTAAATATATTCGGTATGGTACAGTATACCAACGGTATAAAAAATTTGTACCAGTACCATACCATCAAAATTCGGTACGGTACAATACCGAAAATTTGGTACGGTATTACCAAGTTTCGGTATTGTATGGTATGGTAATGGTATGGTACGGTATGGTACGGTAATATGGTATTTTTTGACACCCCTAGGTAAAATATGTTATTCCCATACAATTAAAAATGATTAAGAGCTAATTATTTAATTCTATATGCAGAAACAAATATATTGAAGAATTTGATAGAAGGACCAAGAAATGCATTGGAGATGAGTATACCATTTATTTTATCAAGATACAAGATGTCGCGTATGGAAGAACAACTACAAGAACATTGACGGGAAGCACAAAAAAAAAGGATGAACAAGAAGTTACGAGCAGTCTTAAGTTCAAGAAAATTAAAGTCGAAAGTGATAATGATCTTATGATAAATTCGATGATATCAGTTTGGGATTTACTAATTTTCTCTTTTTAATAAAATTTTTTAATATCAGTTTTAAGTTCAAGAAAATTAAAGTAAAAAATGATGATCATTCTTATGAAAAATACAATGATTATATCTTTATGTTCTAGATGAAAATATTATTTACATGTTATTTTGTTTACTCATGATAATATTGAGTCTTTTGTTTTAAACTTTTCTGTATTTTGTATACATAATTAATATATATTGATTATACTATATATTCATTTTAGTTCTTAATAAAATTTATTTTATGATTCATTTTCTCAACAATATAAAATATTGTTAAAATATTCAACATTCATGTATTCCAAGCCACGTGCACTTGGTGCACCGTAAATTTTGTAAATTTTAACTATATATATATATATATATATATATATATATATATATATATATATAATACTTTCCCTTAAAACGTGAGAAGTTGGCTTTAAAAAGTGGAACTTTATTATATATATGCACAAGTTTTATTCCACAAAATTATCTTTTTAATGATTTTTGCAATATAGTTGAGATTGTGTCATATTAGCTTGTGGAGTAAAACGGTGTACGCAATGCTTCTGAACGCAGCATTACTCATTAAAAATTATTTATTTGTCTAGCATTGCACAATGGTTAAGGAAAATTAGCCAAAAAGTAACAAGTATAAGAGCATCTGTAGTCGTGTACTAAATATGCATAATATGCATATTTAGCTCAAAACGGCACTGCAGTCGTTGGTCAAATATACATATTATGTATATTTTGCTACAGTCGATCGCTATAAATGAGAGAAGATTTGACATTTATTCATATATGAGAGACGGCACTTCAAGTGCCGTCCCACAAAAAAAATTATTATTTTTTCGTCGGAAGTGCTGTCGCTTGAATTTTTTTTTTTTTTTTATCAATTAAAAAAATCCCAAATCCCTCGGACGACACTTCAAGTGCCGTTGCTTGATTTTTTTTTTCAATTAAAAAAACCCCAAATCCCTCGGACGGCACTTTATGTGCCGTCCCTTGCCTTCCCAAATCCTCGGACGACACTTCATGTGCTGTCCGGAGATTTTTGCAGTTTTATAATTTTTTTTCAATTGTTGAAATGTTTTTGCAATTTTGTTTTATTTTTTTGCAATTTCTGGAATGTTTTTGTAAATTTTTTGTAATTTTTTCGTAATTTCGAAATTTTTTGTAATTTTTTATTTGCATTTCGAGGACGAATTTTTATTCCTCCGACGGCACTTCGAGTGCCGTCGCTCCAATTATTTTTTATTTTAATTTTTTTTTCTCTGACGGCACATAAAGTGCTGTCGCTTATTATTTTATTATAAAAAATTAAAAAAATAGCTTTTGACGACTACAGTAAAACTTCGATTGCTATTTCTATTTATGCATATATGCATATTTTATTTCCAACGACTACAGATGCTCTAAGCCCTCGTATAAACCACATCCTCTCTCTTCATTTCCATCTAAACAAATCTTTTTTTTTTCAGTGCTTATGTGACGAGGTGAAAGTAGATGGATGACTTTATTTGGTCCACTTACATATTTTCACACTTTTATCCACTATAAACTGCTAGAAACGCCCTATTTTCTACAAAAAAATTCTGTGGAAAATGCAAGGATTCTATCACAAAAATGCACTTGTGACGGATATTTTCCAAATTCCGTCACAATTGACCCATCACAACTTCCCTGTCACAAATGTGGGTTTATTAGAGCATCCATAGTCGTGATTGTTTAGAAAATGCATAAATGTATATAGCATTTTGTCTCTTTGCTGCAGTCTTCGAATGGTATTTGAAACCAATTTAATATAGAAAAAATTCAGACAGAACTTCACTTTGCGTCCCACGATTTTAAAGGATTTTTTATGATTTTTTAATAATTAAAAATGTTATTTAAATTATAAAAAAAATAAGTGGGCCCCTCCTTGGACGCAACTTCACATTGCGTCCAAGGAGCTCCCAGCTTACATTTCATTTATTAAATTCCATTATTTTTTAAAAGACGTTGGACGCAATGTGAAATTGCGTCTGACGAATTAAAAAAAATATATTTTTTTTTCGTCGGACGCAAATTGATGTTGCGTCTCTTATATTATGCATTTTGCTATATCTTGTGTCATATATAGCAATGTACTGTTGCTTTTTAGGCAAAAAATGCATAAATAGCAAACGACTGCAGGTCGTCATTTACTATAAATGTAACACCCCGAATTCCAAATAAGACTGAATTCGAAGTTCCACAGAATCTTTACACTTCACTTCGTACAATTTTACAAGGAATTAAAAACTTTTATCACAACAGAGTTTACATCAATGCAGCGGAATAATAAGTTACAACATGTTACATGAATTAAACAACAGCTTGAACAATTCTTTAAGTAGCAATCAATCTTTAATCTTGCCAATCTCTTTATCCTGCATAGATAATGTGGGTACGTCAGTTGCATACAACTGACGCTATGATATATTTCATCAATTTTTCTTACTTGAAAAATACATACTTGTCACAAAACAAACTAAGGGGAACTACCCCATTGATGTCATGTGTGAAAGTACACTTAGTCCTTAATTCACTTATTATTATTTACATGATACTAATGTGCACTTGTTCGGATTCTATGCATCCCATACTACATAGGTCCGAGGGTAAGCCCTTAATCGTTCTTCATCTTGTAGGGTTGGATCCCTTGCTATGACTTAACTACTACGGTAACTACGGTAAGTATCCTAGATGTTCTATGAATAATGAAACCATGTACAGACAACCTGGAGGGAAATTCCACATCATGACATGACGCATCATGTAGACAACCTATGGACAATTCAGTCACCGTCATGGGACAATGGTACCACCCATAGTCACCAAACACCCTACAAGCGTCGTCACGGTCCCAATAATTCCGGAGACGTGTTCACATCATGACATGATGCATCATGTAGACAGCCTGTGTTTCACTCTCACACCGTAGACCCGAGACCCTCATACTTGTGTTTTTCTCTTACTTTCATCACATCTTCACTATTGTATTGTCCTTAGTTATTTGAATCATGAATAAAATCAACACTCTAGAGTTCGCGCTTCCTCTATACCGGTCTTAACCATCAATCAACATTACGACCAAAACTTGGTCTGTCATTTCAATATTTTATCTCAAAAGAATTTCTTCAACGCCGGTATAGGGCTAAGCTACACTCCAGTCTTAAATCACATTTCATGCTCATAGAAGTTGAGTATTCACACACAAATTTTTCTCATAATTCATCATAATTTTCCATTTCATTTTCATGCACAAATTTCATATATAAAGTGACAAATTCATCTTTCAAGCATACCACATTCATAATAGATTTTCAAAATTCTCTTTTATTTTCATAATAACATTCTTCACTTATCAAACCAATTCACAATTATCTTTATCTAAATTTTTCCATGACACGATTTATTTAAATTCTCTAAAAAGAAAAAGTACTACTTTTTTTTAATTACTCAATAATTCGTTTTAATAAATTATATCAAGTTCTGTTGTAAATTGGAATTGATTATTAATATAGTTGGTCAAAAAGCTTATAAAAATTTCTCATGAAGTCCAGGAAATTTTAAAATAATTCTAGTATTTTAATTTTTTTTTAAACACTTAAAACCCTTTAAAAAATCAAAATATCAAAAAAAAAAAATAATCAAAACTCCAAAAAAATTTGCACAAGGCCGATTTCGAACCAAGCACATCAGGCCCCCAGGTGAACAGTAACACCACCCAACCACACTCATTAACCAGAATGACCAAAGTGACTAACTGTCTAAAGGAGCGGTTAAAATCTATTTGAGTTTGGGTTTTAGGTTTTGTGAAAAATTAATGTTCAAGAAAAATTTTGTTTCTGGAGGGACTCAAACCCGAGCACAACAGGCCCCCACAGGTGAACAGTAATGCCCCCTAACCGCACCCAATAACCAGTATGGCCAAGATGACCAATTCGCTATGAGATTAGTTGAGTTATTTTTAACTCAATTCTCTGTTTATTATTAATATTTTGTATTTCAAAAGCACTTAAACTATTTTCTCTTCTAAATTATTTCATGAAACTTTCCAGATTACTGATTTTATAGATTAACAACATAACGGTAATTTAAAAAATATTTTTTGACATAAAAACATGAATTTTTCCTACCAATTTGTGTTCTCTGTCTATAATTTCGACATTGCAAATATATCATGATCCCTACCAAATTTAGCATTACAAATATCACGAAAAGGTTCTCTTGCTTTTTCTTTTTTTATTTCCACAATATTCTATAACATGGTCTCATTTATCTTACTAGTGTCACAATGAGTTAATAAGCACAATTCAATTATTTCAATTATCCAACTAGCCATTCACAAGCATATTCTACATCTAGCATGGTTCCAAATTTACATTTCCATAGTAACATGGTAATTCTACTACAATAACCATAATTTATAGCAATTACCACACAATTCATCAAGCATTCATTTTATTATCTAACTAGTTTCTTTTTAGAGCCAACACATGGTTAATTCACTAGTTTCTTTAGCAATTTCATCAATCAAATCCCTAGCATGATGTCTACATTAGAAGTCGAGAAGTCACCCACCTATGCATGATGTCTACATTAGAAGTAAAGAAATCACCCACCTATTTGAAGAAACAAATGAAAAGAACTCCTAGAAATCTCCTTTAACACACGAACGGTCCTTCTTCTCCAGGATTGTGCCACCACAAGAGCCTTCTCCTCCTTGTCCAAGTGAACCCGAGCACTCCTCTTGCTCCTCTTGAATGGCCGGCCTCCAAATGAAAGGTAACACACACAATAAAACTCCTCTCAAGCTTTTTACTCTCAATCTCTCAATCCTTTCTCACACTTGTTTCTTTTTCTCACAACTAGAATTTCTTTCTCTTTCTTTTTCTTTCACAAACTTTCTAATGTGTTACATGAAGAGAATGAAGGGGGGGGGGGGGGGAGGGATTTATACATTTTTCAAGGTGGGATGGAGGGCCAAGATTGAACTAGATAGTTGTAGATTAGGGGCTAGAATGAGTTAGGGAGTTAGAGCAACCACCCATGAACACAAACCACCTCTCCACTATGCCAACTGTCTCACTCTCTCTTTGACTCCATCCGGCCTACACTTGAGCACACCCAAGACACGTGCTAGTGCCATGCACGTGTCACCCCAAGCACCCCTAGTTACTAGTTGTACATACATTTGTTAGTTGATTTGTCAAAAATGAGTCTACCCTACAAGTTGTCTCATTTAAATGAGAATAAACTAGTGGGATCAAATTAGTGGGCTTTAGAAACCATTGGCTTAATAATTAAAATAATTAATTTAATTAGTGTGGGCTCGATTCAAATAATTAGGCCTCAGATTTGAAATAGGCTTTTGAATTAAATGGAGAAGAATAAAAATACTTTGTTCATGGCATGAAAATAAATAGATTTTAGGGGGTAAAATGTACATAAATTTACACGTGCAAAACACGTAAAAGTCAACAAACTATTATTTAATAAAAGTTGAAAATTTAGGATGTTACAACACTCCCTCCTTAGAATAGTTCCGTCCCCGAAACTAAGCTTAAAGAGTGAGAAAACACAAAAAGAAGAAAAGAATAGAAGATACAAATCCAACAAAGAGCTCAGGATGATCCTTCAACATCCTCTCCTCGGATTCCTAAGTAGCCTCGTCAACCGACTGGTTTCTCCAGACTACTTTGACCATCGGTATCGTCTTGTTCCTCAAGACTTTCTCCCGACGATCCACGATCTCAACCGGTAGCTTAATTTAACTCAGATCTAGCTGCAAATCCTCCGGCTCTTCGGGCAAATGGTGACTTGAATATGGAACGTAACCACTCAGCATAGACACTTGGAAGACATTATGCACCTGAGACAACTCTTCCGGTAACTCCAACCGATAAATAGTTTATCCGATTCTTTTCAATATCTTATACGGGCCTATGAACCTTGGGACTAACTTCCTACCTCTGCCAAAATGAATCACACCTTTACTAGGTGATACCTTCAGAAAGACAAAGTCACCAACCTCGAACTCAAGATTTCTCCTCCGATTGTCTGCATAGCTCTTCTGCCTACTCTGAGCATCCGCCAATCTCTTCCTAATCAAAACAATCTTTTCAAAGGTCTACTGCATGATCTCAAGCCCAAACATCTGCTGCTCCCCAACTTCAAACCAGCAAACAGATGTTCTGCACTTCTTGCCATGCAGAGCTTCGTACGGCACCATCCCGATACTTGTCTGAAAACTATTGTTGTAGGCAAACTCCGCCAGAGCTAGATGCCTTTCCTAACTGCCTCCAAAATCAAGAACACAACATCAAAGCATATCTTCAAGAACTCAATTGACTCTCTCCGTCAGTCCATTAGTCTAAGCATGGAAGGCAGTGCTGAAATCCATTTAATACCCAAAGCTGTCTGAATGCTCCTCCAGAAATGCAAAGTAAATCGCGCATCTCGATCAGACACAATGGTTAACGGAACTCCATGAAGCCTGGAGATCTCTCTAATATACAGCTCGGCCAACTTGTTCATAGACGAAGTGAGTTTTATTGCCAAGAAGTGAGCTGACTTGGTCAGTCGATCAACTGTGACCCAAATCACATCATTACCCTTCGAACTCTTTGGGCAAATCCGTGATGAAATCCATGCTGATGTTATCCGACTTTCACCACGGAATAGGTAACGGTTGCAATAAACCTCCAGGTTTCTGATTCTCAGCTTTCACCTGTTGACAAGTCTCACACTTCGCCACAAATTCAGCCACATTCCGCTTCAAACCCGACCACCAGAAATGTTGCTTGATGTCTTTATACATCTTGGTACTCCCAGGATGTATAACAAAAGAGTAGCATGTGCCTCCTGAAGAATACTCTCCCTCAATTCTGCTTGATCCGAAATGCATAGCCTCTCTCCAAACCACAACATTTCATCCCTGATCTGAAACTCTGACAACTTTCCAGCACCAACCTCCTGACTTCATCTTCTGAATCTCTGCATCTTTCTTCTAACTTGCGATAATCCTCTTATTCAGCATAGGCTGAAGCCTCAACTGAGCTAAGGATACTCTCAAGCCTTGCACAACAACTTCGATACCAGCCCGATCCAACTCCTCTGTGACATGCCTCTGAGTCATAATCAAACTGGCTAGAATGCTTTTATGGCTAAGTGCATCAACAACAACATTGGCCTTCCCAGGATGGTACTTATCGTCAAGTATTTCCAGCCATATCCGTTGCCTCATATTCAGATCCTTCTGCTGATAGATGTACGTCAAGCTCTTGTGGTCCGTGTACATGTTCAATTTATCACCATACACATAATGTCTCCATTGCTTCAAGGCAAAGATAATCGCAGTCAACTCCAGATCATGAGTCGGATAATTCTTCTCATGTGGTCTTAGTTTCCTAGACCCATAAGCGATCTCTTTTCCTTCTTGCATCAAGACACAACAAAGCCCACAATGTGAAGCACCACTGTAAACATCATACTCAACACTTGCTCTAGGCGAAACCAAAATGGGAGCACTAGTCAGCTTCTGTAACCCCTGTTTCCCAAAACCCGTATTTTATGTGTATTTTTCTATATTAAAAATTTTTGTACATTAATTTTTCTGATTTCAAATTCTTTGTTAAAATGTATTATTAGATCTTCTGTTAAAACCTATTTTTAATCAATAGTTTATTTATAACTAGTTCCCAATGTTATTTTCTTTATAATACAAATATTTTTATTATGATTTGGATTATTATGTTTATTATTATTATGTGTTGATTTTTGTATTATTAATATTATTTTTATTGTTATTTTTGTTATTCATGTTATTTTATCTTTTACTCTTGATTGTTGATTTAAAAATCTATTTCTATTGTTATTTGTATTTGTAGTATTTCAAATAATTTCTATCTTGTAGATCAATATATATTTTGATATATAATCCTACTTTTATTTATTACTTTATCTATTCGATTTGATCTTTTATTTAAATCTTATTTTAAAAACCCTAATCCTATTCCCAATCCTATTGTTGATCACTAATAGATTTACCAAAGCTAAATTAAACCCAACCCTATTTTAAATCTTATGCCATTAATCCATATCAATACCCATTAAACAATTCTATTACTACTTCTAATTACCCACAATCCAATTACCCATTAACCCAACTCCTAAACCCTAATCCCCCCATATATATCCCTAACCTCAAAGCCTAACCCTAACATCTAAACCCTACACCATATCACCCGGCCTACCCTCTCTCTCTCTCTCCCCCTTGGCGGCGCCATACACACCCGACGCCCACCCCCCAGGCCGGGACCCCCTCCCTTTGGTCGCACTCCATCCACTCATCCATCTGACCTCCTACACCACCATATACCACTCTAGTCTCTCCCCCTTAGTGTTCTCTTGTGGCTGCAAGCCATTATTGTCATCATCCCTCTTGGATCATCTCTCTTTTGGATGAGTTTATTCGTATGGAGATTTTCGCTCAAGTTTGCTTGGATACATTAGTTCATGGATTTTCGTTTGTGGGTTTTGCTCGTTGTCAGAAATCCAATCCCGTTACTCTTGATTTTCGTCGTTCTTCATCTTCGGTTGAGGCAAGTAACTTGTACTCCAATTCCTTTGTTTGATACAAGTCAAAAATACCACATATAGTGTAGTTGGGTTCTAGAGATGACTCTTGTTTGTGTTATTCTTGATGGGTTTTGTCTCTATTGTGAAAACTTGACCATAGTTGACTCACGACATAAAATTTGACATGAAATAACTTAGGTTTTATACGTTCTTGATTTCATTATGTATGTGAGACTTTTGTGAGAATTCGTGATTTTATTAAGACCCATGTAATATACTTGGTGTGGACATGCTAGAGACCCTAATTCATGATGTTTGGACACTTATTAGACTCGATTTCATGTTTAGTTGTGTTTTGAACAAGTTTTGTATGATATATGTTGAGTTGTTGTTAAAGAAAAAAATCTGTATTTTGCCGCTGATCTATTTTGTTTGCTGTTTTAGACTGTCTTAAAGTCAGTATCTTAAATTCAGTATAAAACAGGAGTTTTAGAGAATTTCATCGATTTTCAAACCGCTCTGACCTTAATTTCGTTTTTGTATGTGTGAGATATGACTGTTTTACTACAGAGGTGTCGATCTTTTCCAGATTTCGTTTCTTGGTGTTCTTGATGACTAAATCATTTTAATAACTATGCTACATATATTTTGATCCAAAACTTTGGTCAATATTTCTTTATCTACTTAGAAATTACCCAGAATTTTTGGTGGATTTTATTGATAAACTTTATACGCCGTTTCATGCTCGTTTATGAAAACTGTACTTGCTGTATTTTACTCGCTGTTCTGTAAAGAAATGTATTTTCACCCTGATTCTTTTTACTGTATGAAAAATATTCGTGAAAAATGAAAGTTAATATATTTTGTCTATTTCCATCTTCCTTTGGCGGATTTGGATTTCGTTCCACGGCTTGCGATATATTTCAGTTTTCGTACAACAGTGTTGGGAATTCCAGATTTGCCAAACTACCGTTTCTTGATATTTTCCTATTTTTGATGACTGAACTAATTTTACTGGAATATTATAAAACTTTATATTCTGATTTTAGACATATATGGGAATACCCCAAATTTTTCCTGAATTTATTTGAGAGGTTTTGATGCGGTTTTCCTGACTGAGAATTCGTTTTACTGATTTCTGTCTAAACATGTGTTTTTGGATTCAAACCTGTTTTAAATTATGATGTTGTGAATTACTATATGACTTATTTATACTCGCTGGATTCGTGTGAAAGTCTATTTTCCAGATCCTTCGACGGATCTAGATTTGGATATTTGTAGTAGGGGAAATTACTGTTTTAGTACAACACTGTATTGTTGTCCTGAATTAGAAAACTAGTTGTTTTACCCTGTTATGTGTTATCTTATACATGTACTTATTTAGCTTGTACCCTGAAACTGATACATGTTTATATCCTGTTATCCCTGCTTTGTTTTGCGACACATACATGCATGCCTGATTATAATAATAAATGATCAAGCCGGGATTAATGGGAAAGATCTAATAGTGGATAATTCAGAAACGTGTACTCGGAAGGGGGCTTGTATTTTCCATATTTAGAATTTGGTATATGATTTGGATTATTTGGAATTTGGTATATGATTTGGATTATTTGAAATTTGGTATATGATTTGGTTAATTTGGAATTTGGTATATGATTTTGATTAGTTGTCCCTGAGTACACTTCCCTGTATGGTCCCCTATGAAATCTAAAATGAAATTACATTGACTGTAGCAACCATGTAGTAAAAGGATGGATGCATGAAATGCTACCTAGATAGTTATCACTATAAAACTTATAAAAATTTAAATCTGTTATATGTTTCTGGCTATCTGTTCTCTGATCATCTGATTACTTGTTATCTGTCTGATATTATCAATTGACACTATTATTTGACACTATCTGTATGTCTGTCTGCATGCTATTTGACTTTTGACACTTGACACATGTTAGTATACCATGCTAGTTGATTCTGCAATATCATACTAGGTCTATTTCTGCTATTATTTAAATTTGTTTAGTTTCCCCATGTACTTGTATCCTACATTATAAGTGGCCCGTAACGTGTAATTGACGGGTACTTGTTTTTTTTTTCCTTCTCCTACAAATTCACTAATTGCGATCAGGTTGGTAAGCTGTCCGATGGAGTATGTGATCTAAAGTTCTAGTTGGCTGGAGCTTTTGCCATCTTCATTTATTTTCTATTGCTCATTTTGAACATTATATCTGCTACTTGGATTTGTATTTGTATTTGGGCAGTCTGACTCGGGATTTTGACTTATTCAGATCATGGCTATTTGAGATATATATATATATATATATATATATATATATATATATATATATATATATATATATATATATATATATATATATATATATATGGTTTCAAGTATTATTGTTGGTAATTGGTTCATATGTGCATGTGGTTGTTTCCTTGCTTCCGACTCTGATTATTTTGTGAGATATTTTAAAGATTCCTGAACAGCTTATGGATGATGAAAATCATTCGCTGGGCCAATGTTACGTGCTCGTATTCTGTATTTTTTGGAAGCGGGGCGTGACAGCTTCTCTTTCAACTCTTGAAAGCTTGCCTCGCACTGTTTGGTCGACTTGAAGTTTAAATTCTTCTTGGTCAGACCAGCGAGCGACACGGCTATCTGAGCATAGCCTTAGATAAACCATCTGTAGTATCCAGTTACCCAAGGAAACTTCTGATTTCCTTCACTGTAGTAGGCCTTGCCCAATCCTTCACCTGCGGATCCGTTGTCACTCCCTCCTTAGAAAGGATGTGACCCAGGAATGCCACTTCAGACTTCCAAAAATCGCACTTGGATAACTTGGCATACAACTCATGCTCCTGAAGTTTCTTCAGAACCTCAGCCAAAAGCTCAGTGTGCTCCTCCTCCGACTTGGAGTACACAAGAATATCGCCGATAAACACCACGATGAAAGAATCACTGAACGGCCTCAGAACTCTGTTCATCATGTCTATAAAGATTGCAGGTGCATTCGTCACTCCAAATGGCATAACTAAGAATTCGTAATGTCCATGTCGAGTTCTGAATGCAGTCTTATGCACATCTTCAGTCTTCACTCGAACCTGATGGTATCCTGATCAAAGATCTATTTTGGAGAAAATAGCTGCTCCTTGTAGACGATCAAACATGTCATCAATTCATGGAATAGGATATTTATTCTGAACATTGACTTTATTCAGCTCCCGGTAATCGATGCACATCCTCATCGACCCATCCTTCTTCTTTACCAACAACACCGGTGCTCCTCAGGGCGGCGCACTCGGTTGAATAAAGTCTTTCTCCAATAGTTCTTCAATCTGCCGTTTGATCTCATCCTGCTCCACAGGCGTCATCCTATACGGTGCCTTGAAAATGGGT
The DNA here is from genome assembly GCA_017893485.1 of Hemerocallis citrina. Lineage (NCBI taxonomy): Eukaryota > Viridiplantae > Streptophyta > Magnoliopsida > Asparagales > Asphodelaceae > Hemerocallis > Hemerocallis citrina. Next base: position 47,176,781 of record CM030363.1, read on the forward strand.
TCACTCCCTGGCTGAATAGTGATGCTGAACTCAACATCACGATGCAGGGGGTAACCCGGGCAAATCTTTCAAGAACACAGTCGGGTAATCCCGAACCACTAGAATTTGGTGCACCTCTACTGGAACCTTCTTCTTACTGATAGCTGCCATCAAATTTGAATATCTCTTCTTCCCCTGGAAAGCGATTACAGGACTCCCTGAAGCCTTCACTGTTACTTCCTTGGTCTTACACTCGATGTTCGCACTATACACCGACATCCAATCAATGTCAATGATAACATCGACCCCTAGGACATTCAGCTCGATCAGGTCAATCCCGAAAATTCTGTTCCCAATCATGATCTCGCATTCTGCATAGTACCGATCAGTGGTTAAAGTCTCCCCTGATGGAGTAGCTACTGCTAAGACCTTGCCTGGAAAGACTTTTGGTTTAGCTCCCAAGACTTTAGCAAACTTAGGAGATACAAAAGTATGAGAGGATCTAGTATCGAACAAAACAACAACTTTTTTTCCATTCAAATAAAGTTCTTCTGTTACATAACACACTCTCGTTACATAACAGTTCACTAAATAAAGCAGGGAAAAATGAAAAACAGAAAACTTCTATACATCCTCCCTCAAACCAGTGATGACGTGATCCACTTCATCAGCACCAGCCCCAGTCAAAGCGAATACTCGCCCCTGCTGGTACGACTTCTTCCCAACCTGTTCCGGTGGTCCACTCCGGGCGACATTCTGCGGCTTAGGGCAGTGAGATCTGTAATGGCTTGTCTCTCCACAATTGAAACAAGTCACCATAGGAGATTTCACCCAACCATTTCCAGGTCTCCCAGCCACATTGAAAGCGTTCTCTCTAATAGGTTTGAACCTTTGAGCCGGCGGCTGCCCCCTGACATTCCCAGAAATTGCGGGCCTCTTCCCTACATTCAAGTTGTTCTCTAATTCTGAACAGCATGGAACTACTCCATATCTGCCTCAGTGGCTGCAGCTCGTTGACTAGCTTGTCAAACCTCCTGATACCGAGGGGTATCATCCTTGATCTCAGACTCGGCCTTAATCCGTGATCAAACTTCTGAGCTTTATTCGCCTCGTCTATCACAAGTTCGGGTGCATACCTCGAGAGTTGAGTAAACCTTGTCTCATACTCCCTGACAGACATGCCTCCCTGCTGCAGCGTTAAGAACTCCATCGCTTTCTTCTCTTGGAGATCAAATGGAAAATAGTGACCGCGGAACTCCTCCAAGAATTCCTCCCAGCTAACAACACCATTTCCCATAGTCCGCTTCATCGACTGCCACCACACAGCCGCATCCTTCTCAAGCTGTAAAGTAGCCAACTTCACCTTGCTACCTTTTGGAGTTTCCAATACTTCAAAGATAGTCTCGACCCTCCGAATCCAATTGTTTGTTGCATCTGGGTCTGACTCCCCTTCAAACACTGGTGGCTTCATCCTCTTGAATGACTCCACAAGTTTGATCACCTTAGGAACTGGATTCGCAGGCATCCTCCCCTGGTTTTGATTCATGGCAACAGCGTTGAGGGTCTGATAGACTCTAGCCAAGTCCATTTCCAAGTCGAGACTATAGCTGGGTCCTTCTCCATTCCTTGATCTTCTTCCAGCCATATTCTGATTCAAAAGATCCATTAAATTCGAAGTAGAAAATATGAATTTAAACAAACTTCTTTCATTTCATTGAATTCAAACTTTGTACATTCAAATTTAAAACATCGTCTGACATCAAGCAAAAGTATTGAGAAGATACAACATTCTAATCCCTAAGGCTCCTCTTGGCTTGCCTAAGCTCTTCCCGTAGTATTGCCACTTCTTCCTTCAGTACATCGTACATGTTCTTTCTCTTCTCGAGTTTCCACACACGATGACTGAGGGTTGCAATATTCTCCTTGCACTTCACATACTGCGCTTGCAACAGCTCTGCTCTCTCCCTCTGAGTCTCCACTTGACTCTGAAGGGTCTTGATAAGATCTCCCCGATTTGGCTCTTCCTCGTTAGATGAAATATCCGATAAGTCCGGAGGTGGAGTGATCACTCGGGACTCGAGCCTATTCCTCTTCATACTCCTCGGGATCTTCTTCGTCAGAAATTGCTTATCCAGGGTAGTAGTCCTCTTCGATTATGTGCCAATCATCATCGCCTGCTGGGTCGTGGTCATTCACCATCTTGGGGGAAAGGAGAAGAAGAAGCGTCAATCATAGAGAAAAAAAATGTAAGTAACTTACATTTAAATCGCTATACCCAACTCATACTCTAATGTCCACTCTAGGGTGTCGTTCCTTATAAATTTGTACTACTTGGAAGCGTGGCTCTGATACCACTCTGTAACACCCAGAATTCTAAATAAGATTAAATTCGAAGTTCCAAAGGATCTTTACATTTCACTTCGTACAATTTTACAAGGAATTAAAAACTTTTATTAAAACAGAGTTTGCATCAATGCAGCGGAATAATAAGTTACAACATGTTAAGTGAATTAAACAACAGCTTTAACAATTCTTTAAGCAGCAATCAATTTTTAATCTTATCAATCTCGTTATCCTGCAAAGAAACTATGGGTACATCAGTTGCACACAATTGACGCTAGGATATAATACATCAATTTCTCTTACTTAGAAACACAAAACAAACTAAGGGGGACTACCCTATTGATGTCGTGTGTGAAAGTGCACTTAGTCCTTAATGTAGTTATTATTATTTACATGACACTAATGCGCACTTGTTCGGATTCTATGTATCCCATACTACATAGGTCCGAGGGCAAGCCCTTAATCATTCTTCATCTTGTAGGGTTGGATCCCTCGCTATGACTTAACTACTACGGTAACTACGATAAGTATCCTAAATTTTCTATGAATTACGAGTCCATGTCCAGACAGCCTGGAGGGGAATCCCACATCATGACATGACACATCATGTAGACAACCTATGGACAATTTAGCCTCCGTCATGGGACAATGGCACCACCCGTAGTCACAAAACACCCCATAAGCGTCGCCACGGTACCGATAGTTCCGGAGACGTGTTCACGTCATGACATAAGGCATCATGTAAACAGCCTGTAAAACACTCTCACACCGTAGACCCGAGGCCCTCATACTTGTGTTTTTCTCTTACTTTCATCTCATCTTCACTATTGTATTGTCCTTAGTTATTTGAATCATGAATAAAATCAACATTCTAGAGTTAGCACATTCTCTATACCGGTCTTAACCATCAATCAACAGTACAACCAAAACTTGGTCTTTCATTTCAATGTTTTATCTCAAAAGAATTTCCTCAATGCCGGTATAAGGCTTAGCTACACTCTAGTCTTAAATCTCATTTCATGCTCATAGAAGTTGAGTATTCACACTCACAAATTTTTCTCATAATTCATCATGATTTTCTATTTCATTTTCATGCACAAATTTCATATATAAAGTGACAAATTCATCTTTCAAGCTTACCACATTCATGATAGATTTTCACAATTCACTTTTATTTTCATAATAATATTCTTCACTTATCAAACCAATTCACAATTATCTTTATCTAATTTTTTCCATGACACGATGTATTTAAATTCTGTAAAAAGAAAAACTTACTACTTTTCTTTAATTACTCAATAATTTGTTTTAATAAATTATATCAAGTTCTTTTCTAAATTGGCTTTGATTCTCATTATAGTTGGTCAAAAAGCTTATAAAATTTCTCATGAAGTCTAGGTAGTTTTAGAATAATTATAGTATTTTTTCTTAACTTTTTTTAAACACTTAAAACCCTTAAAAAATCAAAATATAAAAAAAAAATCAAAACTCTAAAAATTTTTGCCCAAGGCCGATTTCAAACCAAGCACATCAGCCCCCAGGTGAACAGTAACGCCACCCAACCGCAGTCATTAACCAGAATGACCAAAGTGACTAACTGTCTAAAGGAGAGGTTAAAATCTATTTGAGTTTGGGTTTCGGGTTTTGTGAAAAATTAATGTTCAGGAAATATTTTGTTTCTGGAGGGACTCGAACCCGAGCACAACAAGGCCCCCATGGGTGAACAGTAACACCCCCAAACTGCACCCAATAACTAGTATGGCCAAGATGACCAATTCGCTATGAGATTAGTTGAGTTATTTTTAACTCAATTCTCTGTTTATTATTAATATTTCGTATTTCAAAAGATCTTAAACTCTTTTCTTTTCTAAATTATTTCATGAAACTTTCTAGATTACTGAATTTATAGATTAACAACATAACAATATTTTAAAAATATTTTTTGACATAAAAACCTGAATTTTTCCTTCCAATTTGTGTTCTATGTCTACAATTTCGACAATGCAAATTTATCATGATCCCTGCCAATTTTAGCATTATAAATATCATGAAAAGGTTGTCTCCTACTTTTTCTTCTTTTAATTTCCACAATATTCTATAAAATGGTTTCATTTATCTTACTAGTGTCATAATGAGTTAATAAGCACAATTCAATTATTTCAATTACTCAACTAGCCATTCACAAGCATATTCTACATCTAGCATGGTTCCTAGTAATATGATAATTCTACTACAATAACCATAATTTATAGCAATTACCATACAGTTCATCAAGCATTCATTTTATTATCTAACTAGTTTCTTTTTAGAGCCAACACATGGTTAATTCACTAGTTTCTTTAGCAATTTCATCAATCAAATCCCTAGGATGATGTCTACATTAGAAGTAGAGAAATCACCCACCTATTTGAAGAAACAAATGAAAAGAACTCCTAAAAATCTCCTTGAACACACGAACAGTCATTCTCCTCCTAGATTGTGCCACCACAAGAGCCTTCTCCTCCTCGTCCATGTGAACCCAAGCACTCCTCTTGCTCCTGTTGAATGGTTGGCCTCCAAATGAAAGGGAACACACACAATAAAACTCCTCTCAAAGTTTTTACTCTCAATCTCTCAATCTTTTCTCACACTTGTTTCTTTTTCTCACAACTAGAATTTCTTTCTCTTTCTTTTTCTTTTCCTTCACAAACTTTCTAATGTGTTAAATGAAGAGAATTGGGGGGGGGGGGGGGGGGGGGGGGGGGGGTATAAATACATTTTTCAAGGTGGGATGGAGGGCAAGGATTGAATTAGATAGTTGTAGATTAGGGGCTATGATGAGTTAGGGAGTTAGGGAGTGAGAGCAACCACCCATGAACACAAACCATCTCTCCACTATGCCAACTCTCCCACTCTCTCTTTGACTCCATCTGGCCTACACTTGAGCACACCCAAGACAAGTGCTAGTGCAATGCACGTGTCACCCCAAGCACTCCCTAGTTACTAGTTGTACATACATTTGTGAGTTGATTTGTTACAAAAATGAGTCTATCCTACAAGTTGTCTCATTTAAATGAGAATAAACTAGTGGGCTCAAATTAGTGGGCTTTAGAAACCATGGGCTTAATAATTAAAATAATTAATTTAATTAGGGTGGGCTAGATTCAAACAATTAGGTCTAGGATTTAAAATAGGCTTTTGAATTAAAAGGAGAGGAATAAAAATACTTTGTTCATGGCATGAAAATAAATAGATTTTAGGGGGTAAAAATGTACATAAATTTACACGTGCAAAACACGTAAAAATCAACAAACTTTTATTTAATTAAAATTAAAAATTCAGGATGTTACAACACTTCCTCCTTAGAATAATTCCGTCCCCGGAACTAAGCTTAAAGGGTGATAAAACACAACAAGAAGAAAAGAAAAGAAGATACAAATCAAACAAAGAGCTCAGGATGATCCTTCAACATCCTCTCCTCGGATTCCCAAGTAGCCTCTTCAACTGACTGGTTTCTCCAGACTACTTTGACCATCGGTATCGTCTTGTTCCTCAAGACTTTCTCCCGATGATCCACGATCTCAACTGGTAGCTCAATGTAACTCAGATCTAGCTACAAACCCTCCAACACTTCGGGCAAATGGTGACTTGGATCTGGAACGTAACCTCTCAGCATAGACACATGGAAGACATTGTGCACCTGAGACAACTCTTCCGGTAACTCCAACCGATAAGCAGTTTTCCCGATCATTTTTAATATCTTATACAAGTCTATGAACCTTGGGGCTAACTTCCCACCTCTGCCAAAACGAATCACACCCTTACTAGGTGATACCTTCAGAAAGACAAAGTCACTAACCTCGAACTCAAGGTCCCTCCTCCGGTTGTCTGCATAGCTCTTCTGCCTACTCTGAGCATCTGCCAACCTCTTCCGGATCAAAATAATCTTTTCAAAGGTCTGCTGCATGATCTTAGGCCAAAACACCTGCTGCTCCCCAACTTCAAACCAGCAAACATGTGTTTTGCACTTCCTGCCATGCAGAGCTTCGTACGGCGCCATTCCGATACTTGTCTGAAAACTGTCGTTGTAGGCAAACTCCACCAAAGCTAGATGTCTTTCCCAACTGCCTCCAAAATCAAGAACACAACATCAAAGCATATCCTCAAGAACTCGATTGACTCTCTCCGTCTGTCCATCAGTCTAAGGATGGAAGGCAGTGCTGAAATCCGTCTTAGTACTCAAAGCTGTCTGAATACTGCCTCTAGAAATGCAAAGTAAACCGTGCATCTCGATCAGACACAATGATTAACGGAACTCCATGAAGCCTGACGATCTCTCTAACATACAGCTCGGCCAACTTGTCCATAGACGAAGTGAGTTTCATTACCAAGAAGTGAGCTGGCTTGGTTAGTCGATCGACTATGACCCAAATCGCATCATTACCCTTCAAACTCTTGGGCAAACCCATGATGAAATCCATGTTGATGTTATCCCACTTCCATTCCAGAATAGGTAACGGTTGCAATAAACCTCCGGGCTTCTGATTCTCGGTTTTCACCTGTTGACAAGTCTCACACTTCACCACAAATTCAGCCACATCCCGCTTCAAACCCGACCACCAGAAATGTTGTTTGATGTCCTTATACATCTTGGTACTCCTAGGATGTATAGACAAACGAGTAGCATGTGCCTCCTGAAGAATACTCTCCCTCAATTCTGCTTGATTCGGAACACGTAGCCTCTCTCCAAACCACAACACTTAATCCCTGATCTGAAACTCTGACAACCTGCCAGCACCAACCTGCTCCTTCAACTTTTGAATCTCTGTATCTTCCTTCTGACTTGCGATAATCCTCTCACTCCTCTTGCTCCTCTTGAATGGTCGGCCTTCAAATGAAAGGGAGCACACATAATAAAACTCCTCTCAATCTTTTTACTTATAATCTCTCAATCTTTTCTCACACTTGTTTCTTTTTCTCACGACTAGAATTTCGTTCTTTTTCTTTTTCTTTCCCAAACTTTCTAACGTGTTACATGAAGAGAATTGGGGGGCGGGGGGGGGGGGGGGGGGGGGGGGTGGTTTATTTATATATTTTTCAAGGTGGGATGGAGGGCCAAGATTGAACTAGATAGTTGTAGATTAGGGGCTAGGATGAGTTAGGGAGTTAGAGCAACCACCTATGAACACAAACCACCTCTCCACTATGCCAACTCTCCCACTCTCTCTTTGACTCCATTTGGCCTACACTTGAGCACACCCAAGACACGTGCTAGTGCAATGCACGTGTCACCCCTAGTTACTAGTTGTACATACATTTGTTAGTTGATTTGTTACAAAAATGAGTCTACCCTACAAGTTGTCTTATTTAAATGAGAATAAACTAGTGGGCTCAAATTAGTGGGCTTTAGAAACCATGAGCTTAATAATTAAAATAATTAATTTAATTAGGGTGGGCTAGATTCAAACAATTAGGCCTACGATTTGAAATAGGCTTTTTAATTAAAAGGAGAAGAATAAAAATACTTTGTTCATGGCATGAAAATAAATAGATGTTAGTAGGTAAAAATGTACATAAATTTACACATGCAAAACACGTTAAAATCAACAAACTTTTATTTAATTAAAAATAAAAATTCAAGATGGTACAATAAAATGTATTTTCTGCATAAATAGCACATGACCGTGGATGCTCTTAGCGTTGGTTTGAGCCATAAAAAATGGGTTATAATTAATTGAATTGAAAATTTCACATTCTTGTCAGATTTATAAATCGAAAATAACATTTGTGATGGAATATTATGGTCAAATCTGTCAAGAATGTTTTCCTTTTGAATAGAATATCTATACATTATTTTCAGAATACGTGCGTACAATACATTAATTCATAGTACACAATTCAATCTATGACAACGATATTCTACAAAAGACAACTAAATATAAAATATAAACACATTTTTACAAATAAATTGAAGATATTAACTTGTGTCTTATATCACAAAAGATAAAAAGCACAAATTTACATAATCAATTCAATACAGTTTATGGCTACAACCTTGCTTCAACCCAAAAAAAAAAAAATCACTAGAATTTAACTAATTAATTTGTCTCATACATATCACGTAGTTTTTTTTTTGGAAGGAAAATGTGGAATATAACCACCGTATTTAATTAATCAGAAATTAACAAAACATACAACCGACCAACATGAAAATAAAACATGAAGCAACATGACCCGTACAAACAACAAATCCCTCCAACAACCCTGAAGGGTGGGCCGACAAACAAGCTCGATCCAGCTAAATTGTATGTATGTCAGTTTAGCTTTGTACACTGCCTCCACGGCACCTGCACACCCACCTGAAACTAGTCTGGCAGGATTTTATCATTCGCCGAGCCCTGCCTTTTCCTACTGGGGGGACCCCATCTTTGGGCCCAAGCCCCACAGACAGAATTTTGACAACCACCGAACTCAGTCTATTCCCTGGGGGGATCCCATCTTTGGGCCCAAGCCCCATAGGTAGAGTTTTGACCACCGCCAAGCTCAGTCTACTTCTCCTATCCCCTCACAATCTAGCTCACTCCCCCACTAAAAGCCGCTGTCAAATAGAGAGCCGTGAAGAGGATACCTTTGCCTCTCTCACGCCATTGTTCTTTCCAGTGATTTCTCATAAATATAGACCAACACCAACATAGAGTAGTGAGAAGCAATATCGTCACTCACCCACTCTTTCACTCTCTCTCTCAATCAAAAAACCAAGACAAGACCCAACGGATTGAAGTATCACCTTCTCCTCTCGCCAAAACGGGTGATGGTGTTGGGCGTCAGCTTCGATTATGAGGGCATAGTGGTGGTGGTGCCCCGTCAACTGTGGTCATCAGGTGAAGTAGCCCGGATGCAGCCCCCGCCCCTCTAGACCACACCCTAACAGAACGGGGTACAAGCTCTAGCCACTTTCTTCGGTTCTGTCATCGTCACAAACCCCGACTTCTTCACCGACTACACCAACCCTGGAACTCCAAATCATGGCTGCAGATCGCCGTAATTGACCCCGAGAGCATGGACATGGTGGTGGCGGCGATGGAACCATTTCCGGCACCGAAGATGGAGAAGGACGAAGGCATTGGAAGAAGGCAGAGGTCACAGGCGAACGCCATGGCACCGACGATATGATGGTGGCAATGCAGACTTGCGACCTAAGGCGAACACGGTGGTAGTTGGTCGCTGGCGGCGGTGAGGCCCTGCATTTCGCCATACGACCGACACACCACCCACCGACGAAGCAAGGGGATCTGAAGCAAGGTGACGTTGTGAACTCCCCACCGTGGGATCTCGCTATCTCTGACCATTAACAACGTCCCTGTCACACTTCGTCATTGTGGAGCGATGGAAGGCAGGGTCGCGGAGGAAATGGGCAGTGCGGTTGGGGAGCGTGACGGGAAGGAAGGGGAGGAACGGTAAGGGGGGACGACGTGGGGGTTTTCACGTCAGGGCAGCGGCAAAGATGAGTAGCCGCCGCCGCTCCCAGCCAGATCAGATCTAGGGTTTTTGGTTTTTTTTTTTTTTTTTGGGGGGGGGGGGGTTAGTTTCTCTCTCTAGACTTTTGTAGAGAGAGATTCTATCCAAGCCATCTCAACTTATACTTTTTCCTGTCTTCAATCTTCTCTTGTGCACCTCTTGTTGACTAAAATCTTTACCATTATCCTCATCATTTTGTGACTCCGGAATGGAATGAAAAAAAATATAGTAGTAGAAAGTTAGACATGTATTGAGAAAGAATAATGATCAGCAAATCTCCAGATTTAGGTAAAAAAGGAAAAATATGTACAATGCAAACATATGTGTAGATGAAAGTCTTCCACATTTGTTGTTACTAACTGCGGAATAACTCAACAACGACGATGTGATGCAAGAACAATAGAATCAAAACAAAAGAACAAAGAACAACCAAAAGCAATACACAAGAACACACGAGATTTTTTCGAGGTTCACCCAAAACAATGGCTACTTTTTCGCACAGAGGTACTCCTGTGATTTGCATTAGAAATATGAAGAATAAGTTTACAAATCTCTCAAGAATTTCCCCCAAGGTGTAGGGTTTCACTCTATCTCCCTTTCTCTCAATGACGGCTGGTAGATCTCTATTTTCTTTTCATGTAACCCTAAAATCGTACACAATACAATATATATAGGTTTTCTCAACTTTCAATCTCAGCCGCTCATCAAATAGCATCGGGACGGTCGATCGCAATACCAAGTCGGTAGACCGGTTCATACCTTCGGCTGTGCAGGGTCCAATAGAGTGTAGGTCGATCGACTGTGCGGTCGACCGGTGGCCTCTTCAAGTGTACATGGTTGAATCAGTGAGTGAGACTGTAGCGCCCCGTATTTCCAATATGATATCTCAGAAATGTGTCACAATTCCCAGCATCAACTTCAATTGCAATAGTAAACATAGCCAAAAGACAGATAATTTTTATTTCAAACTTTTATTACATTAATTGTTTACAAAACACAGCAGAATACAAAACACCTTGAATTACAATCTTTCTTTTACAACACTTTCTTTTACAATTTACATAAGCCATAACATCAATTCTATCTCATGCATCCAAATTCCAATGCTAAAGGTACCTACCTGTAAAACATGAGGCTAGAGATAACCCTAACCCCAAAACTACAGGGGTCAGCCATAACGGTGTGAGTGACATTAAAAAGAAAACACATAAATAAATAATAAGGCATAGAGTCATAAGCAACATGTGTTAACATCAAGAATAAATGAAATAAGAAAATAACAATAAATAAAATATGAAAACATCAAGGATTATGAAATAGTAAATAGTAGGGCATAAAAACATCAAGTGAAACTAGACTAAGTGTCAAGTATAGGAAAACAGAAATCATTATGCAAAAACCAAGTCAAGAAAATACAGTTGCTATATGGTGACTCTCTAATGCATACTTGTCGGATTCTATGCATCCCAGAACATATAGGTCCGGTGTAAGTCCTTATCGTTCTCCACTTTATAGGGTTAAATCTTCATTATGTAACTAATCCTACAACGGTGATGGAAATAAGATCCAGATTACTCTGCGAATAGGCATCATAGCCCTCGACGCGCAAGCATCATGTAAGAATAGCTCAACAATCGGAGAATCACCTCCCAACCGTGTACCCCATGAATATGCTTGCAAGGCCCTCGACGTGCAGATACACCAGGTACATTCCGTGAATAGGCCTGTCAACACTCAACACGCGAATGCACCCTGCATGCTTCGTGAATAGGGCCATCGACACGCAAACATACAAATGTCCTCTCGAGACAGAACAACACACATCCTGGAATACATCCGTTGGACTAACAAAACCAAGAGCATATACTTACGTTTCTCAAGTTCCATCACATCTCCACTAGTGCCTGTCCTTAAGTTGGTTATTATTAAAAGAACACAAAAATCCTCATCTTTAGAGTTAGTGTATCCTGTCGGACTTAATTTCACAACAAAAACCCCCAAGACCCAATTGGTCTAAATCAACAAAATCTCATTTGCCGGTTCATAGGACTCCCACTCAACTTCTAAAGATTCACAACTCAACCATTATCATAATAAAACTTTCATTTTAGTCACTTCCTTTTATTTCATTGTTAACCTACTCACAGTGAGAGTTCCATTTATATTGTTTGTATAAGAGTATATATATATATATATATATATATATATATATATATATATATATATATATGAGGTCCTCTTATTGAATAGAAGTGTGCATATGTGTGTACATGATCTTTTTAGTGAAATGAAGTATGCATAGGTGTATGTATATTTTTTTTTCTTTACTGAGTTGAACATTTGGGTATATATAACATCTACAGAAAACCCTCTTCACTGATTGAAACATAAGTACATATATACATAACTGACACATAGGAAGATCTCTCCTGACTGAGTGGAAGTATTATATGTTATAGAAACACCTTCTACTGAAGTGAAACATAAACAGATTAACATAGAGCATATGCAGAAAATAGAAGATATAGACAAACTCCTTTCACTGATATATGCATATATGAGTATATATATATATATATATGATAACTGATATAGAAAGTATCCCTTTTTACTGAGTATAAAGTGTAAATGTGTATATATAATATAGAAAGAAAAATCCCTTTCACTGTGAAGAATATGCAGAAATAGAAATTTAACTATAAGCAGGATATAGAAATTGGCTCAATGCAAATATATAGAAGATGATCTTTTATTGAAAAGGAAGCATATGTGCAAGTTATAGAAGATGTAGAAAAATCCCCTTACTAAAAGGAGTATGCACAATGTGTATCTATATATTTTCTTTACTGGTGAAGCATATGCACAAGGGGTATATATGTGTGTTTCTGATACATCGAGAACCTTTATTGAAGAGTAGTATATGTATATATAATATAGAAAAAATCTCTCTTTGTTGGTTGAAGCATATGCAGATATCATAGATGGTCTTAATTCAATTGAAGTATATGCAACTTTAAAAAATCAGGTGGACTGAGAGTTCCTTCAAAATTATATCATGCATGTGTATATATACATATATAGGTTATAGAAGATAAACTTTGTTGAATTGTAAGCATATACAGGTTATAAATTTTCCGTTTTACTGATTTGAAGTACAAATGCGTATCTGTAGGAGTTCTTCTTATTGAAATGAAGTGTAAGCACAAGTGTGTATATATAAAATATAGAAAACCCTTCTTTACTGTTATAGAGTATATGTGTGTGTGTGTGTGTGTGTGTGTGTGTGTGTGTGTGTGTGTGTATGATATGGGAAAATCTCTTTACTGAGTATGAATGTGCATATATATGATATATATAAAAAACCTTTTTACTAAGAAGAAGTATATTTGCAGGATGTAGAAAATGCCCTTCCATGCATACACAAAGAACTACCCAACACAAAAACTTACAACTAATACTTAAACACAGACACTGATTGTATATGTGAAGGTGAAATGTTGTACATGTGTGCACATGCGCAGCAGTGTAGCAGAATCATCAATCTGCAGTAAAGAACCCTGATGTTCACTAATTAACTGAAGGTAGAGAACTGGTTTTCTTGATGGTTGAAAAAGTAGATTAGGACTTTCAAGCATTAGTATGCATACTCTAATATGACTAATTCTATATGTATATGTATATATCTGCAGGTATGAACAATAGTCTGCGAAATCAGCATACGCCTATAATGAGTGTAGAATTCCTCTTTGAAACCTTATTTCCTCTAAAGTCTCATTATGTGTGATTATCAAGTTTAAACACAAGCAATTCCATCATCTCAGTCCTCATATTTGCTAAACCCATCAAAATTTATAAAAAATCTTCAAAATAGTTATACATATATAAGGGAAAATGTGTATAGGGGTGTATTTGTGTGTTAGTTAAGCCTTAAGAATCCAGTATATATATATATATATTGGTAGTATGATGTATAAATTAAACTCAGTGTCAAACAATTGAAATCCAACCAAAATTTCATCAAAATGACAAACCTTCAAAACAGTGAATGTAAATGTGCATGTGTGTGTATAGATGTGTCCACATCAGGTAAAGCTTTAAATCCATCAAACAAGAGTAGCACAAGATCCCAAATCAACTCAGTTATCAAACAACTCAAAGATCTATCGAAAACTTCACGAAATCACAAAAACCAAGTTTTGGCCAAACACCTTCAGACCCGAAAACTGATACTCATCCCCAACCTTTGAAATTTGATTCTTTTTCATTCAAAACTCCCTTACAACTGATCATACACATGCCCCACTACCCACATCAGTTATCTCATCAATACTATGCAATTATGACATGTATTAATCAAGTTTATTCATTAAGTTTATCAAAACAGAGTGTATTGCATATTCACACAGTGAAGAACCCTACTATGCTTACTTTGTGCACCTTTACAATATATGACTTGTTATAAACAATCAGATTAACCAGAACATGGTACAAAACAACTTATTCATGGGTATAAGCACTTACAACCTAGGAGTAATCAAGTTGCACACCAAAATTTATCATACAGTGTATATACATACATACTCAACAGTAGGTTAGGTTTTATTCAATTTTTTTGCATTAGCTCACCATAAAACTCAATATAACATTTCAAAACAGTAATTTTGAAGGAATGCAACATACCCATGATCTTATTAGGTTTTTTAACTGTAATACCCCGTATTTCTGAAATATATATATATAAAGTTGGATGATTTGAATATATAATGAATTTGGGGTTGTCCTATAGAAATATTCTATAGGAGGATTTCATAAGAAATCCGGTTGTTGAAGAAAGGAGTCCCTCGGAATGTGTAGCATCAGTTGAGTATGCTGTTGGTTTGATTAAATGAAAGGTTGATGACGTCATGGTATGGTGGGGCCCTCGGGATTTGTAGAAAGGCAAAAAAAGGTTGCCTGGTTTGGAATGTGACGTGGCACTTTGTGATAAAGTGTGCATGGGTATAGATGATTTAGGGAGAGAGATTGTTAAAGATAATCCCATATCGGGGAGTATACAAAAATAATTTGAGTATAAATATAATTGCCTATGATCAAGAGTCACCTAATTGGTTAACCACCTTTTGAGAGGCAGCCTGTGGTGGGCAGTTATACTACATAGTATCTAATTTGTATTCTAAAAATATTAAAATTGTCTAAGTATTGGGGCGGGGCGTTACAAATGGTATCAGAGCCGACTATCGACACCGGATGTAGAAGAGGGCCTCAGTATGATCTGCGGTGCGAGATAGTCCCCGGAATTATCGAGGTGTGAATGAAATAGTCTCCGGAATTACCTGCGGTGTGGGACTAGTCTCCGGAATTATTGGGATCGAGGACGACGCTACATCGGCTAGAAAAGGCTGATCCTTCACTAGATGTGTGGTGAAATAGTCTCCGGAATTATCGAGGTGTGAGTGAAATAGTCTCCGGAATTACCTGCGGTGTGGGTCTAGTCTCCGGAATTATTGGGATCGAGGACGACGCTACATCGGCTAGAAAAGGCTGATCCTTCACTAGATGTGTGGTGGGTAGTTATACTACATAGTATCTAATTTGTATTCTAAAAATATTAAAATTTTCTGAGTATTGGGGCGGGACGTTACATTAACAATCACAAGTCATCAAATTAGGGTTTTGGTCATCAATAGTATAGTTTCAAGAAAAGATTGAACTTTTTAATTCATCTACTCATCAAAAGTTATTATAACTTCAAACCATTATATAAAATGCTCTCTAATTGATGAAACATCACATACAACATGCTTAGAACAATAAGAAAATAAACACAAGTCACTCACCTCTATGAAGAAACAATCGAAGAAAATTAAAGAATAAGAAGAATCTTCCTTCGCAAGAAAACTAAGAATCCTCGCTTGAAAACTCCAAGAAAATAATAATAAGAAATTCTGTTTTGTTGTGTAGTAAAGAGACTGCTTCACTTCACCTTTAATAGGCCGAGATCCAAGTAGATTAGGGTTTGGTGAATAGATTTGCAAAATACATCTTTTAAATATAACTTTACATATATATATATATATATATATATATATCCTTATACTGGGATATTAAATAAAAACATCTTAATTGAGATTTAAAAACAATAACAACTAGCCTACAACCAGCCGGCACTGTTTGAAAATCCACAAAAACGAATTTACACTTTTACCCCTCTAAATGGCAACTTTGCAAAAAGATCCTTTTTTTTAAATCAAAACTTGCAAAATAAACCAAATTTATTAAAACAAAAAGTAAACTATTTTCCTGTGAGTTGACTAGGCATCATACACCACTCAAAAATCAAAAAATCTGGAGTTTTCACTCCAAGTGATAATTTTGCACAAAAGTCAATCTTTTTGTAATATTTGCAAATAGGTCCAATAATTATCAGAAAAATCTAGAAAATTCACAAATAATATCTAATAATACATAATGATTTTCCAAAAAATAATTTTTGACTTTAAACTTCCTAAGAAAACATTTGCACGTATTTTTCACGTGTAAAAAGGTAAATTTCAGAAAATTATTTATTAAATCACCAAAAATAATTTTAATTCATTCATTAAACTTAAAAAAATACATCACTCCCTACTTATAATAGTTCTTTCCTTAGAACTACTACTAATAGGGTACAAACAAAATAAACAAAAGAAATTGAAATCTCATAAACGGAACATGGTTTAAGAAATGCAACACACAAGGGAAAGTAATCTAACAAAAGTAATACAACAAACTCAAAGAGCACAATCATACAAAAGAACACAATCATACAAAAGTTTAGAAAAAACCTTCCGCATACGATCCTCTGGCTCCCAAATAGCTCCTGCTCCGCAACTCTGATAACTTGCATTCAGAACCATGCTGCAACATCTTCTGAATCTCTGCATTTGATTTCTTACCTTCCACAATCTGCTTCAACCTTTCGAGGATCTGTGGCCACTCCCTCCTTAGAAAGGACATGACCAAGAAAAGCTACCTCAAACTTGCAGCTTAATGAGATCAATACCAAATAATCTCCCACCAATCTCGATATTACGGTGCTCGTAATATCGATCAGCAATCAATTCTTCTCCTGATGGTGTTGCCGCCGTCAAGGCTCCGCCTGAAAACAACTTAGGTTCCACACCTAAGACATAGCAAAAATTGGGTAACAAAAATGTATGTAAAGAACCAGTATCAAATAAAACTTTTTGTTTTTATTCCATTAACCAAAATAAATTCTGTTACATGGAGAATGATACTCAAATCACCAATTTATTTTCAAACAAAGTTTTACTTAATACATAAATGAATGAATTCAAAATTCTTGCACACCCCGGATCACACTTAGTGGTTCTTGGTGGCACTATATGGCGGTACTGTAGTTTGCAGTGTGGGACGAGTCTCCGGAATTATCGGGACCGAGGACGATGCCACATCGGCTAGAAAGGAGTATCCTGCGCTAGATGGCATGCCCCGTACTCAGCGAGGATGCTGATTTCTAAAGGTGGGGTGTATGTAGTACCGAGTATAAATATAATTACCTATGATCAAGAGTCACCTAATCGGTTAACCACCTTTTGAGAGGCAGCCTGTAGTGGGCAGTTGTACTACATTGTATCTAATTTGTCTTCTAAAAATAGTAAAAATTGTCTGAGTATTGGGGCGGGGTATTACAGTAACTATCGGAAAGACTAGATAACAACAATAATGATTGTTCCCTTTCCTCAAACTTTAAACCCGAATATTCCATCTGATTGTAAACCATATAGAAATGGTTGATGTGCTCAGCAACCGAACCCCTATCTGACAACTTCAAGTTAACCAACTTATTAAGGTGAAGAATCTGGTTCGCTGCATTCGGCTTCTCAAACATGTTTGTCAATATCTCTATAGCCTCCTTCGCGGTCCTTGCCTTCTCAATGTGAAATAGCGCCTACCTGCTCAGTAACAACTGAATCTGCCCAAGTACTTTCTGATCCAATCAATTCTAAGCCGCCAACGCAACCGGATCGACCTCTGCCCCTTATGGCTTCAAACCAAACAACGGATCATATAGATCCTTCTGTCGGAGATACACAAACATTTAGATCTTGCACATTGTGAAATCCGTTCCATCGAACTCCTTAACTCTACTCTTGTTCCCCCTCCCCCAACCTGTAGCTCTGATACCACTTTGTTGAATTCTAACAGCGAAATAACTCAACAACGACGAGGAGATGCAAGAACAATAGAATAAAAAAAGAAAACAAAGAACAACCAAAAGCAACACATAAGAACACACAAGATTTTTTTGAGGTTCACCCAAAATAATGGCTACTTCCCCACGCAGAGGCACTCCTGTGATCTCCACTAGAAATATGTAGAATAGGTTTCCAAATCTCTCAAGAATTCTGTAACCCCTGTTTTTCATTTTATGTACTTTGAGTGTATTTTCTTTTCCATGTATTTGATTCAGCTTGTATCTCTTTTGGACCGTATATTGGATTTTATTTTCAATATATATTCATTTTGTTATTCTTGCCTTCTTTTATTTGAATTCTTGATTCTTTGTCCATCTCGTGTTTCGTCCCATTTGATCGAGCTGTTATTTTGATCCTCCTTATTTATTTTTCTATTATTTTTATTCATTTGCTCTATCTTGACTTTTGGATCTCTTCTTACCCATTAGCACTCCTAATACCAAATGAATCCATTCAATTTTTTTTTTAAACCATACCCTTTTATATACAACTCTAATTTCCATTTATATATATATATATATATATATATATATATATATATATATATATATATATATATACCCATTTATTTTCACTTAACCCTGACCCATTAACTAACCCACCTATCTGCCTTTACCAACCCGTTGCTATTTGCACCCGAACCCACTGTTTCCCCTACACCCAGACCCGATACACACCTGTGCCGCCTCCCACCTTCTCCCCAACCCTAATTGCTACACCACATATATAAAACCCATGTAGCCCATCCGACTGCTCCCCTTCTCTTCGTGAAACCCTAGCTGCCAGTGCACAACCTCCCACTCTCTCCCGTCCTCTCGGTCCTTCCGCTCACACTCTCCGTTCGAGCCCTACTCTCCCGTCCATCTCTCTCTCTCTCCCTTCTCTCCGCTGTAACCCACTACAGCAACCAAAGAGGTGACCCCCCTTGGTCGTGCTGTTGTTCCCCTGTGCTCACTCTCCTCATCGCTCTCTTGGCCGACCGCAGCACCGACAACAACTGTCGCTGTCGTCGCCAACCGCCGCCACCATCTTCTTGCCGTATCGTCCCTCCTTTCTGTGTTCTTGCCAACAGTTCTTATGGTGGTGTGCGCTTACTCCTCCATGCACGCATTATCTTGGTGGTGTGTGAGTGCCGTTCTTGGTTCGTGTGCTCTAAAGTTGGTTCGTGAATTCTTGTTTGTTGAGTTCGTTGCCGAGAATCCGTTCCTGTTATTCTTTCTTTGAGTCATTTTTGTCATCGGTTAAGGCAAGTAACTTGTATTCTTTTCTTTGTGTAATACAAGTACTAAATACCGCCTGTAGTGTAGTCGGGTTCTAGAGACAAATTGTGTGTGAATCCCCTTGTTGATATTGTCTCTATAGTGATAATTTGTCCATAGTTGCCTCACGACATACATGATATGTTATAACCTAGGATTGACCCCATCTTGTTGCATATATGCGTGTTATTCATATGTTATCTTATGCTCGTTCGTGTTATTCGTGCTAGACTTGATGTGGACTTGTGAAATACCCTATAATATGTTGCTTAGACATCTAGTATACTCTATCTCATGTTTGGTTGGGTTTGGATGAATTCTATGTGAACTAGTGAATTTTGTGCATATGCGATATTTTCAGTGTTGCTGGTTTTCAGTTCTGATCAGTATTTTAGACCCTAGTAAGGTAAGTTTTTGAAAATATTTTGTCAACATAATTTGTAGAGAATTCTGTCTATTTTTCAACCCTTTTGATGGATCTCAGTTTCGATTTTTGGTTTGTGACTTATGTCTATTTTACTACAGTGGTGTCGAAAGATATCCAGATTTGTTTTCTATGAATTCTGAAGAGTAATATATTTTTATTCGGGTATTAAAATTATTATTTTTATCTGAAATTTTTCTCAGTACTTCTAGACTTGATTGGGGTTCACCAAAAATTTTTATGGATTTATTTGATGAGTTTTACAAACCTTTCTATGTTTCCAAATGATTACTATACTAGTAGATTTTTCATACTTTTCAGTAAAGAACCGGATTTTCGACCTAATTCTACTTACTGTTTCTAAATTATTTCAGAATATGAAAGTTATCCTACAGTGTCCATTTTATTACCCTTCTGACGGATTTGGATTTGGATTTATGGTTTGCGGGATATTGCTTTTTTCGTACTGCAGTGTTTGTAATTTCAGATTTACAAATCTGTCGTGTCTTTTTGGTTTCTGATTTTACTTGACTACTCTATCTATATTGGAAAATTATGAAACTTGATTTTTTGTTACTATACAAATAGGGGAATACCTCAGATTTTTCGTGGATTTATTTAATGAGTTTTCATACTGTTTTCCTAACTCTGAATACAAAATACCGATTTCAGGCTGAACATGTTTTCTGGTTTCAAATCAGTTTTGGGTTATGTTTTGTGAAATACTATATGACTTATATATGTTTGCTGGATTCGACCGGGAGTCTATTTTCTAGACCTTTTGACAGATTCAGATTTATATGTTTGTAGCAACGGAAATCACTATTTTAGTGCAGTACTGTCTTGTTGTCCTGAACTAGAATTTTTGTTGTTCTAATCTTATATGTGTTATCTTTCACCCGTACATGTTTATCTTGCAACCTCAACTTGTTAGTTGATCATACCATGTTGTTCTTGCGATGTTTTGTACTCGCACATGCTTGTTTGGTAATAATAATAAAAATATTCAAGCCGGGGTTTAAGGAAAAGATCGAATAGTGGATAATTCAGAAACATGTACTCGGAAGGGGATCCACAGGTCTTACGTGATTACTTGATACATGATACTTGACACATGATTACTTGGCACTTGCACGCAAGACACGTAATTACTTGCCACTTGCACAACTTGACACGTGATACATGATACATGATACTTGGAGCTTGGAGCTCGATTACTTGATAGTTGTCCCTGAGTACACTGCCCTCTATGGTCCACTTGAAATCTAAAGCAAAACTGTTTGTTGTAGCAACCATGTAGTAAAAACCGGGATGCATGAAGTGCTACATAGATAGTAATAATTACAAGACTTGATACATGACACTTGAACATGGTACATGCTTACTTGATACTTGACTACATGATACATGATACTTGATACAAGACACTTGATACATGTTTACATGATACTTGATACTTGTTCACTTGAAACTTGATACATGCTACTTACACTTGTTCATCTTGTCATGTTAGTTGTTTTATTTTGTTATCATGCCTATTCCATGTTATTTGTTTATCTTTTCTCATGTACTTGTGTCCTGCACTACAAGCGGCACGTAACTTGCATTGATGGGAGTTTGTTTTCTTTTTCTTATTCTTGCAATTTATCTAATTGCAGACCAGGATGATTAGCTTCCAGATGGAGTTAGCAATATGAGATATTAGTGCTAAAGTTTTGCTATTATTATTTCTTGTTGCTTGTTTGAACAATTGTGTCTTGATTACTTGGATTTATTTTATATTTGGGCAATGTGACCCAAGATATTTAACTTATTCAGATCTGGATTATTTGAGATTAATATATTTTGTTTCAAATATTCTTGTTGGTATTCTGGTTTATATGTGCATGCGTGGTTGACTTCTTTTGCTTCCGACTCTGATTATTCTTGTAAAATATTGTAAAAATTCTGAACAGCTTATGGATGATGAAAATCATTCGCTCGGCTTAGTCCCGTATCCGTATTCCGTATTTTCTTTTTGGAAAGCGGGGCGTGACAAGGTTTTTAGTGCTATCAGAGCACTACGTTTTGCTAATGTATTAGTTGCCTAATATATTAGACATGCTTGGCTCGATCTGGGATTGGCTTAACATTTTACCAACCATGCATACATAAATAAATTACTATCAAGTTTGATCTGGATGCTAATTGTTTTTTGTTTTGTGCAGACTATGGCTCGTAGAGGTTCTTTTTCTCATCCCCAGGATGATCAGTCTGGGATTGAGGCTATCACCACTGTGTTAACATGCAGCAGAATCACAATGACTTGGTGATGGCCGCTTTGGAAGCTGCTCGGGTTTCTCTGCCCGCTGTGCCGATGCAGGCAGCTCTTCCTCCCCGTCTGGGTACAGTCACATACTTCATGAGGCTGCATCCCGATAGGTTTTTAGGTACTGAGATGCCTTTTGCCGCAGAAAAGTGGTTCATTCGGACTGAGCAACTGCTCTTGGCAGCTAGAGTGGCAGATGCAGATAGAGTGGATGTGGTGGCCATCCAGTTGGTGGACTTGGCTCATATCAGGTGGAGGTCCGAGTCTGATAGGCTCGAACGACTGTTCACTTAGGCCACTTTCACTAGGAGCTTCTTGGAGAAGTTCTTTTCTAGCAGCACTAAAGTGGTGATGGAGCAACAATTCTTGGCCCTGAAATAGGTTGGTCGTTATTTCTAGCAATGAAGTTTTGTTACATATTATCTATGCAATGTTGTAACATTATACTTTCTTGAAACAGGGCTCCAGGTCTGTGGACGAGTACGCAGCTAAATTTACTAGCCATTGTTGTGGGGAACAAAGAGAATAGGGCTTATAGGTTCATTTTGGGGCTTGAGCGAGACATCAAGGTACAACTTGTCTCTCTTCGCGTGCGTACTTATGCTGAGGCTCTTGTGGCAGCTCGAGCTTAGGAGCAGGCTCGTGGTGGATTGGCTCTTTCTCAGCAGACTGTTCCGCACTCGGTTGCTAGGCCTTCTGGTGGGCCTATTCGGAGACCTGTCCTAGCCCCTCTGGTCATGGCAGCTCCTTACTTTGCTGCGGGTCCTCCGAATGTTGGCTTTTGCGACTTTTGCCAACTTCCAGGGCATGAGCACAAGGATTATCGACTTGCCAATCATCGCTGTTTTGGATGTGGTGCTGTAGACCATTCAGTGTGGGACTCCCCGCAGTTGGCTCTTCCAGCCAGGGGTCCAGCTCAGTAGGTTGCCCCAGCTCGTGGTCCAGTCAGGCCACCGCTTCCTCCGCAGCACCAGATTGTTGGTCAGAGGACCGATGCTCCCAGGAGAGGTTAGGCTTTCAACCTGACTGGTGCTGATGCTGAGTCAGCTGAGAGTGTGGTTGCAGGTATCTTTTGTTTTTATTGTTATTTTTGTTGTTTTGTTATTCCTCTTTTGTCTCTTCATTTCCTTTGCCTTATTTCTTTCATATTTATCTTTCTGCATTTGTCTTTCCTCACCCCTATTCAACAATTCTTTTCTTTGTCTCTTTTGATTCTGTCTTAGGTATTGTCCTTGTTTGTTCTTTTCCTGCTCATATTCTTTTTGATTCCGAGGCAACCCATTCTTTTGTCTCCTCTCAATTTGTGGCTCGCAATCAGTTGGAGTGCAACATGTCAGAGGCTTGGAATATTGTGATAGGTGGTAGAGTTGTCATTTGTTCCCGGGAGTGCAAGTAGTGTCGCGTGATTATTGGTAGTGCAAATTTCAAGGCCAATCTGATTGTAATTAGGAACTTAGGATTTGACGTTATTCTGGGTATAGATTGGTTGGGTGAAACCCATGCCATTATTAATTTCTGTGCCAAGAAAGTTGTATTTCGTATTCCAGATCATGCAGAGTTTAAGTTCCATGCCAGGGAGATGTGCCTTGGTCGAACTACAGTTGATCAGGAGGTTTGTGCGATGGAATTGCATTCAGGCTGTGAGGCTGCGCCTCTAGTAGTGCAGAATTTTCTGGATATTTTTCTAGAGGAGTTGCCTAGCTTACCCCGTGATAGGGATGTGGAGTTCGGTATTGAAGTTCAGCCGGGTACGGTGCCCATATCGAAGAGTCCCTTCAGGATGGCACCGGTTGAGTTAGCAGATCTTAAGGTGCAGATTCAGGAGTTTATTGATTTGGGGTTCATCAGACCCAGTGTTTTGCCTTAGGGTGCTCCAGTCCTTTTTATCAACAAGAAGGATGGTAGTGTCGACTGTGTGTGGATTATCGGGAACTAAACAATGTAACTGTGAAGAACCGGTATCCGTTGCCTAGGATCGATGATTTGTTTGATCAGTTGAGTCGAAGTTGGATCTTCGTTCTCGGTATCATCAATTCAAAGTGAAGGCAAATGATTTACAGAAGACTGCATTTAGGACTAGATATGGCCACTATGAGTATCTTGTGATGCCGTTTGGTGTTACGAACGCGCCTGTTGTATTCATGAGTCTTATGAACAGGGTCTTTTCTCAAATCTTGGATAGATTTGTGGTGGTCTTCATTGATGATATTTTGGTGTATTCTCAAAATCGGGAAGATCATGCTGAGCATCTTAGAGTGGTTTTGCAGACTTTGAGAAAGAATCAGCTCTATGGAAAACTCAGCAAGTGCGATTTTTGGCTCGATAGGGTTTCATTCTTAGGGAACACTATCTCAGGTGATGGTATTTCTGTGGTTCCAGCCAAGGTTGAGGGTGTGAAGGATTGGCCTGTTCCTAAGTCAGTTTCTGAAGTCAGAAGTTTTCTTGGTTTAGCTGGCTATTATCGGAAGTTCATCCAAGATTTTTCGAAGATAACAGGACCATTGACTAACCTGACTGGGAAGGATCAGAAGTTTTGTTGGTCTGATGAGTGTGGTGTGGCTTTTGTTGAGTTGAAGAACATATTGACGTCAGCGCCTGTGTTGACTATTCCCGATAGTTCAGGTGGATTTGTAATTCACTGTGATGCTCTGGTAAGGGTCTGGGAGCAGTTCTGATGCAGAAAGGCTGAGTCGTTGCGTATGCATCGAGGTAGTTGAGGCCGCATGAGAAGAACTATCCGACTCATGACTTGGAGTTAGCGGCAGTGATCTATGCTTTGAAGCTGTTGAGACATTATTTACTTGGGGACCGAGTGGAGATCTTTACAGACCACAAAAGTCTTAAGTACGTCTTCACCCAGAAGGAGTTAAACATGAGGCAAAGGCATTGGTTGGAACTGATGGTCGATTATGACATCAGTTTCGAATACCATCCTGGTAAAGTGAACTTGGTGCCAGATGCTTTGAGCAGGAGACCGGCAGTTATGTTCTTGACTCAACAGAGAGATCTGATTGAGCAGATGTGGAGGTTAGAGTTGGAGGTTTTGTTGCTGAGTTCTGATCAGAGTTGTTTGGTGCTCTAGCTTCAGTCGTTTCTTATTGATCAGATTAAAAAGGCGTGGGCTAGTGATGCGTAGTTGCAGGGTTTTCAAGCTGAGGTTGAGTCTGGGTCTAGAACGGACATGGTTATTCATGCTAATGGATCGCTTCGTTTTGGGTCCAGGTTATGTGTCCTGAAGGGTGAAGTTTGTCAGAGGTTGCTTGAGGAAGCCCATCAGTCATCCTATTCTATCCATCCTGGCGGTACTAAGATGTATCGAGATTTGAAGCTTCATTTCTGGTGGCATGGTATGAAGGGGGCTGTAGCTCGGTTTGTTGCTCAGTGTTTGATCTGCCAGTAGGTTAAGGCAGAGCATAAGAGGACCGCTAGACTTCTTCAACCACTTCCTATTCCAGAGTGGAAGTGGGAACATATCACTATGGATTTTGTGACAGCTTTGTCGATGAGTCCTAAGGGTCATAATGCGCTTTGGGTGATTGTCGACCGTTTGACGAAGCGTGCTCACTTCATTCCTTTTCGTGTTGGACAGTCTACTGAGAGCCTAGCTGAGAGGTACATGTAAGAGATTGTTAGACTTCATGGGTTTCCAGTTAGTATTGTATCCGACCGGGATACGAGATTCAGATCACAGTTTTGGGAGTCTTCAGAACAGTTTAGGGAGCAAATTAAAGTACAGTACATCTTTTCATCACCAGACTGATGGACAGTCAGAGAGGACCATCCAGATTCTTGAGGACATGTTGAGGTCCAGTATCCTTCAGTTTGGTGGATCATGGGTGGACCATTTGCATCTCGTAGAGTTCTCGTACAATAACAACTTTCAAGCCAGTATTAAAACTGCACTGTTCGAGGCACTCTATGGGCGGAAGTGCAGATCACTAGTGTGCTGGAATGACATTGGTGAGAGGAAGTTTTTGGGTCCGGAGTTGAACACCAAGACAGTTGATGCGGTGGTTCAGATCAGGAAGCATTTACAGGCAGCTCAGGATAGGCAGAGGCGATGGGCCGATGTCCATCGGAGAGCTTTGGAGTTCGAGGTTGGTAACCATGTTTTCCTAAAGGTATCGCCTGGCACGGTGTCATTCGGTTCAGTGATGGGGCAAGCTTAGCCCTAGGTTTATTGGACCGCTTGATATTGTGGAGCGAGTAGGCAAGGTGGCCTATCGTTTTGCATTGCCGCCAGCTTTATCAGGAGTGCACGATGTTTTCCATGTCTCACAACTCAGGATATATATCCAAAATGAGAGTCACGTGATCGACTATTCTGAGTTGACCGTTTGGCTGGATTTGACTTGTGAGATTCCGCCAGTTGCAATTGTGGATTGGTGGGAGAAAGTGCTTAAGAACAAGGTCATCAAGATGGTTTGTGTTTCTTGGAATCCTCACTCGCCCGGTGAGTCGACTTGGGAGCTGGAGGAGGAGATTCAGCAGAAGTTTTCTCATTTTTTTGAGTAGTTTTTTGTTGTTCTTTTTGTTTGCTTTGGGGTTACCCTATGCATCTTCTTATTTGAATTTCGAGGACGAAATTCTTCTTGTTAGGTGGTTAGGATTTGTAATCCCTGTTTTCCATTTTATGTATTTTGAGTGTATTTTCTTTTCCTTATATTTGATTTAGCTTGTATCTCTCTTGGACAGTATATTGGATTTTATTTTCAATATATATTCATTTTGTTATTCTTGCCTTCTTTTATTTGAATTCTTGATTCTTTATCCGTCTCTTATTTCGTCCCATTTGATCGAGCCATTATTTTGATCCTCTTTATTTATTTTTCTATTATTTTTATTCATTTCCTCTATCTTGACTTTTGGATCTCTTCTTACCCATTAGCACTAATACCAAATTAATCCATTCACTTTTTTTTTAAACCATACCCTTTTATATACAACTTTAATTTCCATTTATTTATATATATATATCCATACCCATTAATTTTCACTTAACCCTAACCCATTAACTAACCCACCTAACTGCCCCTACCAACCCGTTTCTAGTTGCACCCGAACCCACTATTTCCCCTACACCCAGACCCGATACACACCTGTGCCGCCTCCCACCTTCTCCCCAACTCTAATTGCTACACCCTCATATATAAAACCCATGCAGCCGAACCGACTGCTCCCCTTCTCTTCGTGAAACCCTAGCCTCCAGTGCACCACCTCCAGCTCTCTTACGTCCTCTTGGTCCTTCCGTTCACCCTCTCCGTTTGAGCCCTGCTCTCTCGTCTATCTCTCTCCCCGCCATCTTTCCGCTGTAGCCCACCGTAGAAACTAGCGAGGCGACCCCCCTGTAATGCCCCGAATCCCAAATACACTGAATTCGAGATGTTCTACAGGATCTTTTCACTTTCTTTAGTACAATTTTACAGGAAAATTAAAACTTTTCATCATACATCAGAGTTTACATCATAATTACATCTTTCTTTTGCACAGCAGAAGTAAAATACAACAATTAAATACAAGTACAACAGCATGATATAATCTTTAAGCATCCATTCCTCTTTAATCTTTAACATGACATTTACCTGCATATAAGACTGTGGGTACGTCAGTTTATTCAACCGACGAACATTATACACGGCCATCCTCTCTATGCCGGAAATAGTATAACTCAACTTTTCATATTTAACAAACACAAACTTGTCACATTCAAACTAAAGGGACTACCCTATTGATGTCGTGTTGTGATTGTGCACTTAATCCTTAATGCATTTATTTATGTTACATGACACTAATGCGCACTTGTTCGGATTCTATGCATCCCATACTACATAGGTCCGAGGGCAAGCCCTTATTCGTTCTTCATCTTTATAGGGTTCAATCCCCCGTTATGATTTAATCTACTACTGTAATTACAGTAAGTATCCTAGATGTTATCTGACCTACGAACTCATGTCTAGGCACTCTGGAGTAGTATCCTCACCCAGACGCATCATGGGAATTCCTGGGATACGCTCTCACCATAAACATGACACCACCCGTAGTCTTCAAACATCCCACGAGCGTCGCCACTGGGACGGTACTCTGGAACAGTATCCTCACCCAGACTCGTCATGGGAATTCCTGGGATACGCTCTCGCCGCTACCCAGGGCCCTCATACTCAATGTTTTTCTCTTACTTTCATCACATCTTCACTATGCACTAGTCCTTAATTTTATTAAAAATCATGAACAAAATTAATCTCTAGAGTTAGCCTCTCCATCAACCGGACTTATTCATTCATTTCATCTTGACCAACCTTGGTCTATTTTCATTTTATTTCATTTCTCGATGCCGGGGAGACTTAGCTACTCTATATCAAATTTCATTTCACAATCTTCAACTCATAAAATTTTCCATGTCGAGTTCTCAAACTCACATGTACATTCTCTTTCAATTCATGATTCCTAACTTTGTTCACAAGTCCATCATTGCACAAAAATTGCATATACTTATTAATTGTCACATCACGATAATTTCACATTACTAAATAATGTACACACTTCATATTGTTCCACAAGTGAGGAAATAATTGCATCATAACCACATTTCTTTTTGCCAAAATCAATACTTAATGTTCCAATTCACTTATTATTTCAAATTATAATCTCATATCAATAATCTATATAAACTCATATGTCTATTTGTGCATTTAACTACAAACCTTAGTTAAATTCATTCAAATAATACCCAAATCATTCCTATAAAATTCCTTACATTTTTCTGAGAATTACCATATTTTTTTCATAATTTTTCGATACATAAAACTCCCAAAAAAATATTTTTTCCATCTTGCCGATAGCAAGATTCGAACCCAGGCACAACACCGACACAACACAGAGCACAGGCCACTAGGCCGGTTGCCGCTAGCGATATAGAAGGGATTTAAAGAGTATTTATTACTCTCGGCTCGATAGGTTATAGCCTTACAAAAATTGTGAAAATGTTTTACAGCCACAGGGATTTGATCCGTTCAGCCCAGAGAAGCCAACGCACACAGTGACCGCCTGAGCTACTAGCTCAGGTTGTTACAGTCCATACTAAAATCTTTTTGAATCAATTTGCCACTGTTATCAAACATACTCGATGTTCATTTAAACCTTGTTTCTTATTGCTTTTATAAAAATTACTGAAAATCTCCAGATTAATCCCCATTCATTTAAAGTACATACTAGTAAGGAAAAATAATTTTTTGGTACTAATAAAATATATTTTTCACACACAAATCAATGAGTCATTTATTAAAACTACTATATATATTGCATTTTCGACATTGCTAAATAATTGATCTACTAATCTTTTTATTCAAAGATTTTCTTGTGACAATTTACTGTTATTTACTCTTTATTCAACCAATACATATGTTTGTAATAGTCCATATCCATATCAACATAAAGGTCTATTCATCACAACTCAACTACTAACTTTATGAGTAGTACTTTCATTAATCAATCTATGTCACAATGAAATATACTCACTTATCAATTGCATAAATCACATCTCAACCATACAAGAAATTCATTTTTTCCAAAATAAAGTGTACTCTTTCTTAATAAATTCCATGTTTCAACTTTACAATTAACAAGCGTTCTTATCCATGCATCATGTCTCAAATCATACTAACAACATTCTTAAATAAATTTAATCACCATCATAACTTCATACTAATAATCATGGAGCATTCTACACACAATTTAATTTCAATACTAGAGCCATATACAAATTAATCACCACATTTCAATCAATTCATACACTAACTTCTCAATTAAAGTGGGCTCTTATTAGTATTTTTCATGCATCTTTTGATAGTTGAAACTAGCATGGATCTATATTAGAAATATGAAATGTTTACCCACCTTGAATGGAGAGAACTAAACAAATTTAGCAACACAAGCCTTGCGAATGAAAGCACCACCTCCTAGACGAAATGCGAGCACCTCCAAGCCTCCAAGCAAAAAACCGAATGCTTCCCTTGTGATAGCCGGCCACTCCTCCTTGGAACAAGCAAGCAAATCCCACACAATCTCTCTATCTTTTATAACTCACACTATTACTACAATAAGACTATAGCTTGGAAATATAAAATAGCATATGAAAATAGCCATGAGAGGGGGGTATTTATACTAGAGAATAGGTGAAATGGAGGGCCAAGATTGATTAGGTGGTTGAAAGATGAAGGGCCTAGATTAAAGTAGGAGTTATAAAAACTACCCATATCCACAAAACTACCTCCATGAACACCATGATCAATTTCAAAATTCCCTCCAAAAGAGAAGCAATCCGGCCTCATAAAGAGTGTGCATTGCACGTGTACATGTAGTGCATGTGCATGCAACTAGGCCAAAATTTGTACATTTTAATTTTGTATTAAAATAAATTAGTTAAAAAAAGTCTTCTACATGACAAGTTTAATTAAAAGAGATTAATCCATGGGCTTTCTTTTTAGGCCAAAAATAGTTTATTAAAATAATTAAACTAAAATACATTTGGGCTTTTAAGAAAAGGGCCTTTTCATTAAATTAAAATAAGGCTTTCTATTTGTTTTAAAAAAGGCTTTTTGTACAAAATAATGTGAGAAATATATTTAAATATTTATACACATCATGATAAAATAATCCAAACAAAATATTGCACGTGCACACTACGTGCAAAATAAATAAATTTTCATTAATTGAAAAATCAGGGTATTACAGCACTCCCTCCTTAGAATAGTTCCGTCCCCGGAACTACAATCAAGAGCGAGAAACAAAATACAACACACACAACAAGAACAAAAGATACAAAAATACAATCAAGCAAAAAGCTCAGGATAGTCCTTCAACATCCTCTCCTCAGACTCCCAAGTAGCCTCTTCAACCAAGTGGTTTCTCCAGACTACCTTGACCATCGGTATCGTCTTATTCCTCAAGACTTTCTCTCGACGATCAACAATCTCAACAGGAGACTCGATGTAATTCAGGTCTAACTGCAAACCTTCCGGCACTTCAGGCAAATGATGACTCGGGTCTAGAATATAACCTCTCAGCATAGACACATGAAAGACATTGTGCACCTGAGACAACTCTTCCGGTAATTCAAGCCGGTAAGCAGTTTTTCCAATCATTTTCAATATCTTACACGGGCCTATAAACCTCGGGGCTAACTTCCCGCCTTTGCCAAAACGAACCACACCTTTACTGGGCGATACCTTCAGAAAGACGAAGTCACCAACCTCAAACTCAAGGTCCCTTCTCCGGTTGTCTGCATAGCTTTTCTGCCTGCTCTGAGCTTCCACCAACCTTTTCCTGATCGGATCAATCTTCTCAGAAGTTTGCTGTACAAGCTCAGGACCAAACAACTGACGCTCCCCAACTTCAAACCAACAAATAGGAGTCCTACACTTCCTGCCATACAGAGCTTCGTACGGCGCCATCCCAATACTGGCCTGAAAACTGTTGTTGTAGGCAAACTCCACCAAAGGTAAATGCCTTTCCCAACTGCCTCCAAAGTCTAGTATATAACACCAAAGCATATCCTCAAGAATACGGTTGACTCTCTCGGTCTGCCCATCGGTTTGCAGATGAAAAGCAGTGCTGAAATCTGTCTTGGTACCCAAAGCTGCCTGAAGACTCCTCCAGAAATGCGAAGTAAACCGCGCATCTCGATCAGACACAATAGTCGAAGGAACGCCATGAAGTCTGACAATCTCACCAACATACATCTCAGCCAACTTGTCCATCGAAGCAGTGAGTTTCATCGCCAAAAAGTGAGCGGACTTGGTAAGTCGATCGACTATAACCCAAATCGCATCATTACCTTTAGGACTCTTAGGCAATCCCGTGATGAAATCCATACTGATGTTATCCCACTTCCATTCCGGAATAGGTAACGGCTGTAATAGACCTCCGGGTCTCTGATTTTCGGCTTTGACTTGCTGACAAACCTCACACTTCGCGACAAATTCAGCCACATCCCGCTTCAAACCTGACCACCAGAAATGCTGCTTGATGTCTTTGTACATCTTAGTACTCCCAGGATGTACCGACAAAAGAGTATCATGCGCCTCCTGAAGAATACTCTCCTTCAGGTCCGTCTGATTTGGAACGCACAGCCTATCTCCGAACCACAGCACTCCATCCCTGATTTGAAATCCGGACAACCTGCTAGCACTGACCTGCTCCTTCATCTCCAAAATATCAGCATCAACCTCCTGACTTGCAATGATCCTTGTATTCAGAGTAGGCTGAAGCCTCAACTGAGCCAAAGATGCTCCCAATCCTTGCAAGACAACCTCAATACCTGCTCGATCCAGCTCCTCAATCAGATGCTTCTGAGTCGTAATCAAACTGGCCAAACTGCTCTTGCGACTAAGTGCATCAGCAACAACATTAGCTTTTCCAGGATGATACTTGATCTCAGGTCGCATATCCTCGAGCACTTCCAACCATCTCCGCTGCCTCCGATTGAGATCCCTCTGCTGATATATATACTTCAAGCTCTTGTGGTCCGTGTACATGTTCAACTTCTCACTGTACACATAGTGCCTCCATTGCTTCAAAGCAAAGATAATCGCAGCCAACTCCAGATCATGAGTCAGGTAATTCTTCTTATGCGGTCGTAGTTGCCTAAACCCATAAGCGATTACTCTTCCCTCTTGCATTAAGACACAACCAAGCCCCCGACGTGAAGCATCGCTATAAACATCATACTCAACACCAGCTCTAGGCAAAGCCAAAATAGGTGCAGTAGTCAGTCTATCTTTCAACTCTTGAAAACTCGCCTCACATTGTTCAGTCCACTTGAAGCTCACATTCTTCTTGGTCAGTCCAATAAGCGGTACAGCTATTTGAGCATAACCTTGAATGAATCTCCTGTAGTATCCAGTCATCCCAAGGAAACTTCTGACTTCCTTCACTGTAGTAGGCCTTGCCCAATCTCTCACTGCCTCTATCTTCTGAGGGTCAGTTGCCACTCTCTCCTTAGAAAGGATGTGACCTAGGAATGCCACTTCAGATTTCCAGAAATCACACTTGGATAACTTGGCATACAACTTCTGCTCTTCCAACTTCTGCAAAACTGCTACCAGATGCTCAGTGTGCTCCTCCTCTGACTTGGAGTACACGAGAATATCGTCGATAAACACCACGACGAAAGAATCAATAAACGGCCTCAGAACTCTGTTCATCAAGTCCATGAAGATTGCGGGTGCATTCGTCACTCCGAATGGCATAACTAAGAATTCGTAATGCCCATGTCGAGTTCTAAACGCAGTTTTGTACACATCTTCAGCTTTCACTCGAACTTGGTGGTAACCTAATCGAAAATCTATTTTGGAGAATATAGCTGCTCCTTGTAGACGATCGAACAAGTCGTCAATTCGAGGAATAGGATACTTATTCTGAACAGTGACCTTATTCAGCTCCCGGTAATCGATACACATTCTCATCGATCCATCCTTCTTCTTTACCAAAAGCACTGGTGTTCCCCAAGGTGACGCACTAGGTTGAATAAAGCCTTTTCCCAACAGTTCCTCAATCTGCCGTTTCACCTCATCCTGTTCCACTGGAGCCATCCTATACGGTGCCTTAGAAATTGGTGCACTTCCCGGTTGAACAGTGATGCTGAACTCTACATTACGATGCGGAGGTAACCCAGGAAAATCTTCCAAGAACACAGTCGGATAGTCCCGAACCACAGGAATCCCTTGCACTTCCACAGGAGTCTCTTCCTTGCGGATAGTTGCCACCAGCTTAGAACACTTCTTCTTCCCTTGGAACGTGACTTCAGGTCCACCTGGAGCCTTCACTGTCACCGTCTTGGTCTTACACTCGATGCTTGCACTGTACACCGACATCCAATCAATGCCAATGATAACATCGACTCCCAAGATAGTCAGCTCGATTAGATCAATGCCAAAGATTCGATCTCCAATCACAATCTCGCAATCAGCGTGATACCGATCAGTGGTTAAAGTTTCCCCTGACGGAGTAGCTACTGCTAAGATCTTACCGGGAAAAATCTTCGGTTCCACTCCCAACACTTTAGCAAATCTAGGAGACACAAATGTATGAGAGGATCCAGTATCAAACAATACGACAGCTTTCATTCCATTAAGATAGAGTTCGCCTGTTACATAATACACACCATTACATAACAGTCTCACTAAACACGGGAAAAGAAATGAAAAAAAACTCTAAACACCAGCCCACGTACCAGAGATGACCTGATCTGCCTCATCAGCATCAGCTTCCGTCAAGGCAAATACTCGCCCTGATTGGTACGGCCTCTTCCCAGCCTGCTGCGTTGGTGCGTTGCTATTTCCACCCTGTAGTTTGGGACAGTGAGATTTGTAATGCCCCGTTTCACTACAGTTGTAGCAAGTCACCGCAGAAGGTCTCACCACATTGTTTCCAGGTCCTCCAGCTACACCAATAGCGTTCGCCCCTGTCGGTTTGAACCTCTGTGCAGATGGTTGCCCCTTGAAACTCCCCGAATGTGCAGGCCTCTTTCCAGAATGCCAGTTGTTCCTCCGGTTCTGAACAACATGGAACTGCTCCATATCCGCCTCCGTCGCTGCCGCCCTCTTGACCAGCTTATCGAATCGCCTGATACCAAGAGGTATCATACGAGATCTCAAGCTAGGCCTCAGACCATGCTCGAACTTGCGAGCCTTCTTGGCCTCATCCATCACCAGTTCTGGAGCATACCTGGAGAGCTGAGTGAACTTGGTCTCATACGCTCTCACCGACATGCTGCCTTGCTGAAGCGACAGAAACTCCATCGCCTTCTTTTCCTGGACGTCGGAGGGGAAATAGTGACTGCAGAACTCCTCCAGAAATTCCTCCCAGCCAAGCAACAAGCCTCCCATGGTCCTCTTCATGGATTTCCACCAAACTGCCGCATCCTTCTCCAGTTGCAAAGTCGCCAATTTGACCTTGCTACCCTCAGGGGTCTCCAATACCTCAAAGATCGTCTCCACTTGACGGATCCAGTTGTCAGCCGCATCTGGGTCTGACTTTCCCTCGAATACAGGTGGTTTCATTCTCTTGAACGATTCCACCAGCTTAATCGCCTCGGGCACTGGATTCGTCGGCCCCCTTCCTTGGTTCTGAGCCACTGCATTCAGCATCTGGTAGACCCTTGCAAGTTCAGTCTCCAGATCCAACCCTTCCCCATTCCTAGCTCCTCTTCTCGACATATTCTGATGCAAAAGATCCATCAAATTCGAAGTATATGATAAGGATTTAAACCAACTTGCATTTCATTGAATTCCAAAGTTTATACATTCGAATTTAAAAATATTTTTGACATCAGAACGGAAAGAAATAGAAGCTACAACAATCTAGCTCCTACGGGTCCTCTTCGCTGCTCAAAGTTCTTCCCGCAGTTCTTCAACTTCATCCTTCAACACATCAGTCAGGTTCTTCCTCTTCTCGAGTTCCCAAACCCGATGACTGAGAACAGAATAGTCGTCCTTCCGCTTCGCCAGTTGAGCCTCCAAAACTCCAACTCTCTCCTTCAGGGTTTCCACTTGCCTCTGAAGAGAAGTCACAAGACCACTTGGAACTGGTACTTCTTCTTCGTCAGAAGAAGAATCATCAGATGAATCCGGAGGTGGGGTGATCTCTCGGGATTCAGGCCATTCTTCACCGTCAGAATCTGCTTGCCCAGGATAGTACTCGTCCTCGGAATCAGCCTGTCCAGGATGGTACTCTTCCTCAATGATATGCCAGTCGTCGCCTCCAGCAGGGTCGAAGTGATCAGCCATCTTAGAAATAGAGAGAAAGAAGCATAAATCATAGAGCAACACAAATGTAAGTCACTTACATTTAAATCTCTAGACTCAAACACACACTCTAATGTCCACTTCTAGGGTGTCGTTCCCTATAAATTTGTACAAGTGTGGAAAGTGTAGAAAGCGTGGCTCTGATACCACTCTGTAACGCCCCGAATCCCAAATACACTAAATTCGAGATGTTCTACAGGATCTTTTCACTTTCTTTAGTACAATTTTACAGGAAAATTAAAACTTTTCATCATACATCAGAGTTTACATCATAATTACATCTTTCTTTTGCACAGCGGAAGTAAAATACAACAATTAAATACAAGTACAACAGCATGATATAATCTTTAAGCATCTATTCCTCTTTAATCTTTAACATGACATTTACCTGCATATAAGACTGTGGGTACGTCAGTTTATTCAACCGACGAACATTATACACGGCCATCCTCTCTATGCCGGAAATAGTATTACTCAACTTTTCATATTTAACAAACACAAACTTGTCACATTCAAACTAAAGGGACTACCCTATTGATGTCGTGTTGTGATTGTGCACTTAATCCTTAATGTATTTATTTATGTTACATGACACTAATGCGCACTTGTTCGGATTCTATGCATCCCATACTACATAGGTCCGAGGGCAAGCCCTTATTCGTTCTTCATCTTTATAGGGTTCAATCCCCCGTTATGATTTAATCTACTACTGTAATTACGGTAAGTATCCTAGATGTTATCTGACCTACGAACTCATGTCTAGGCACTCTGGAGTAGTATCCTCACCCAGACGCATCATGGGAATTCCTGGGATACGCTCTCACCATAAACATGACACCACCCGTAGTCTTCAAACATCCCACGAGCATCGCCACTGGGACGGTACTCTGGAACAGTATCCTCACCCAGACTCGTCATGGGAATTCCTGGGATACGCTCTTGCCGCTGCCCAGGGCCCTCATACTCAATGTTTTTCTCTTACTTTCATCACATCTTCACTATGCACTAGTCCTTAATTTTATTAAAAATCATGAACAAAATTAATCTCTAGAGTTAGCCTTTCCATCAACCGGACTTATTCATTCATTTCATCTTGACCAACCTTGGTCTATTTTCATTTTATTTCATTTCTCGATGCCGGGGAGACTTAGCTACTCTATATCAAATTTCATTTCACAATCTTCAACTCATAAAATTTTCCATGTCGAGTTCTCAAACTCACATGTACATTCTCTTTCAATTCATGATTCCTAACTTTGTTCACAAGTCCATCATTGCACAAAAATTGCATGTACTTATTAATTGTCACATCACGATAATTTCACATTACTAAATAATGTACACACTTCATATTGTTCCACAAGTGAGGAAATAATTGCATCATAACCACATTTCTTTTTGCCAAAATCAATACTTAATGTTCCAATTCACTTATTATTTCAAATTATAATCTCATATCAATAATCTATATAAACTCATATGTCTATTTGTGCATTTAACTACAAACCTTAGTTAAATTCATTCAAATAATACCCAAATCATTCCTATAAAATTCCTTACATTTTTCTGAGAATTACCATATTTTTTTCATAATTTTTCGATACATAAAACTCCCAAAAAAATATTTTTTCCATCTTGCCGATAGCAAGATTCGAACCCAGGCACAACACCGACACAACACAGAGCACAGGCCACTAGGCCGGTTGCCGCTAGCGATATAGAAGGGATTTAAAGAGTATTTATTACTCTCGGCTCGATAGGTTATAGCCTTACAAAAATTGTGAAAATATTTTACAGCCACAGGGATTTGATCCGTTCAGCCCAGAGAAGCCAACGCACACAGTGACCGCCTGAGCTACTAGCTCAGGTTGTTACAGTCCATACTAAAATCTTTTTGAATCAATTTGCCACTGTTATCAAACATACTCGATGTTCATTTAAACCTTGTTTCTTATTGCTTTTATAAAAATTACTGAAAATCTCCAGATTAATCCCCATTCATTTAAAGTACATACCAGTAAGGAAAAATAATTTTTTGGTACTAATAAAATATATTTTTCACACACAAATTAATGAGTCATTTATTAAAACTACTATATATATTGCATTTTCGACATTGCTAAATAATTGATCTACTAATCTTTTTATTCAAAGATTTTCTTGTGACAATTTACTGTTATTTACTCTTTATTCAACCAATACATATGTTTGTAATAGTCCATATCCATATCAACATAAAGGTCTATTCATCACAACTCAACTACTAACTTTATGAGTAGTACTTTCATTAATCAATCTATGTCACAATGAAATATACTCACTTATCAATTGCATAAATCACATCTCAACCATACAAGAAATTCATTTTTTCCAAAATAAAGTGTACTCTTTCTTAATAAATTCCATGTTTCAACTTTACAATTAACAAGCGTTCTTATCCATGCATCATGTCTCAAATCATACTAACAACATTCTTAAATAAATTTAATCACCATCATAACTTCATACTAATAATCATGGAGCATTCTACACACAATTTAATTTCAATACTAGAGCCATATACAAATTAATCACCACATTTCAATCAATTCATACACTAACTTCTCAATTAAAGTGGGCTCTTATTAGTATTTTTCATGCATCTTTTGATAGTTGAAACTAGCATGGATCTATATTAGAAATATGAAATGTTTACCCACCTTGAATGGAGAGAACTAAACAAATTTAGCAACACAAGCCTTGCGAATGAAAGCACCACCTCCTAGGTGAAATGCGAGCACCTCCAAGCCTCCAAGCAAAAACCGAATGCTTCCCTTGTGATAGCCGGCCACTCCTCCTTGGAACAAGCAAGCAAATCCCACACAATCTCTCTATCTTTTATAACTCACACTATTACTACAATAAGACTATAGCTTGGAAATATAAAATAGCATATGAAAATAGCCATGAGAGGGGGGTATTTATACTAGAGAATAGGTGAAATGGAGGGCCAAGATTGATTAGGTGGTTGAAAGATGAAAGGCCTAGATTAAAGTAGGAGTTATAAAAACTACCCACATCCACAAAACTACCTCCATGAACACCATGATCAATTTCAAAATTCCCTCCAAAAGAGAAGCAATCCGGCCTCATAAAGAGTGTGCATTGCACGTGTACGTGTAGTGCACGTGCATGCAACTAGGCCAAAATTTGTACATTTTAATTTTGTATAAAAATAAATTAGTTAAAAAAAGTCTTCTACATGACAAGTTTAATTAAAAGAGATTAATCCATGGGCTTTCTTTTTGGGCCAAAAATAGTTTATTAAAATAATTAAACTAAAATACATTTGGACTTTTAAGAAAAAAGTCTTTTCATTAAATTAAAATAAGGCTTTCTATTTGTTTTAAAAAAGGCTTTTTGTACAAAATAATGTGAGAAATATATTTAAATATTTATACACATCATGATAAAATAATCCAAACAAAATATTGCACGTGCACACTACGTGCAAAATAAATAATTTTTCATTAATTGAAAAATCAGGGTATTACACCCCCTTAGCCGCGCCGCTGTTCCCCTGTGCTCGCTTTCCTCGTCGCTCTCTTGGCCGACTGCAGCAACGACAACAACTGTCGCTGCCGTCTCTAACCGCCGCCGCCATCTTCTTAGCTGTGCCATCCCTCCTTTCGGTGTTCTTGTCGACTGTTCTTATGGTGGTGTGCACGTAATCCTCCGTGCACGCGTTATCTTGGTGGTGTGTGAGTGCCATTCCTGGTTCGTGTGCTCTCGAGTAGGTTCATGAATTCTTGTTCGTTGAGTTCGTTACCGGGAATCCATTCCCGTTATTCTTTCTTAGAGTCATTTTTGTCGTCGATTAAGGCAAGTAACTTGTATTCTTTTTTTTGTGTAATACAAGTACTAAATACCGCCTGTAGTATAGTCGGGTTCTAGGGACAAACTGTGTGCGAATCCCTTTGTTGATATTGTCTCTATAGTGATGATTTGACCATAGTTGCCTCACGACATACATGACATGTTATAACCTAGGATTGACCCCATCTTGTTGCATATATGCGTGTTATTCATATGTTATCTTGTGCTCGTTCGTGTTATTCGTGCTAGACTTGATGTGGATTTGTGAAATACCCTATAACATGTTGCTTGGACATCTGTTATACTCTATCTCATGTTTGGTTATGTTTGGATGAGTTCTATGTGAACTAGTGGATTTTGTGCATATGCGATATTTTCAGTTTTGCTGGTTTTCAGTTTTGATCAGTATTTTAGACCCTATTAAGGTCAGTATTTGAAAATATTTTGTGAACATGATTTGTAGAGAATTCTGTCTACTTTCCAACCCTTTTGACAGATCTCAATTTCGATTTTTGGTTTGTGGGTTATGTCTATTTTACTATAGTTGTGTGAAAGATATCCAGATTTGTTTTCTATGAATTCTGAAGAGTAATCGATTTTTATTCTGCTATTAAAATTATTATTTTGATCTGAAATTTTTCTCAGCACTTCTAGACTTGATTAGGGTTTACTCAGAACTTTTATGGATTTATTTGATGAGTTTTACAAACCGTTCGATGTTTCCAAACGATTACTATACTAGTAGATTTTTCATAATGTTCAGTAAAGAACCTGATTTTGACCTAATTCTTCTTCCTTTTTCTAAATTATTTCTGAATATGAAAGTTAGTCTACTGTATCTATTTTATTACCATTTTGGAGGATTTGGATTTGGATTTATGGTTTGTGAGATATTGCTGTTTTCGTACTGCAGTGTTTGTGATTTCAGATTTACAAATCTATCGTGTTTTGTTGGTTTCTGATTTTACTTGACTACTCTATTTATATTGGAAAATTATGAAACTAGATTTTTTGTTACTATACATATAAGGGAATACCCCAGATTTTTCGTGGATTTATTTAATGAGTTTTCATGCTGTTTTCCTGACTTTGAATACAAAATACTATTTTTTGGCTGAACATGTTTTCTGTTTTCAAATCAGTTTTGAGTTATGTTTTTGTAAAATACTATATGACTTATATATGTTTTCTAGATTCGGATGGGAGTCTATTTTCTAAACCTTTTGACAGATTCAGTTTTGCATATTGGTAGCAACGGGAATCACTGTTTTAGTGCAGTACTGTCTTGCAGTCCTGAACTAGAATTTTCGTTTTTCTAATCTTATATGTGTTATCTTTCACCCATACATGTTTATCTTGTAACCTCAACTTGTTACTTGATCATACCATATTATTCTTGCCATGTTTTGTACTCGCTCATGCTTTTTTGGTAATAATAATAAAATATTCAGGCGGGGGTTTAAGGGAAAGATCTAATAGTGG
Source organism: Hemerocallis citrina (assembly GCA_017893485.1). Taxonomy (NCBI): domain Eukaryota; kingdom Viridiplantae; phylum Streptophyta; class Magnoliopsida; order Asparagales; family Asphodelaceae; genus Hemerocallis; species Hemerocallis citrina. The sequence continues at coordinate 47,217,988 of CM030363.1, forward strand.
ATAATTCAGAAACGTGTACTCAGAAGGGGATCCACAGGTCCCTACGTGATTACTTGATACATGATACTTGACACGTGATTACTTAACTCTTGCATGCAAGACACGTGATTACTTGCTACTTGCACAACTTGACATGTGATACATGATACATGATACTTGGAGCTCGGAGCTCGATTACTTGATACTTGTCCCTGAGTACACTGCCCTCTATGGTCCACTATGAAATCTAAAGCGAAACTGTTTGTTATAGCAACCCTGTAGTAAAAACCGGAATGCATGAAGTGCTACCTAGATAGTAATAACTACAAGACTTGATACATGACACTTGAACATGATACATGCTTACTTGATACTTGACTACATGATATTTGATACTTGATACATGACACTTGATACATATTTACATGATACTTGATACTTGTTACTTGTTTACATGATACTTGTTCACTTGATACTTGATACATGCTACTTACACTTGTTCATCTTGTCATGCTAGTTGTTTTATTTTGTTATCATGCCTATTCCATATTATTTGTTTATCTTTTCTCATGTACTTGTATCCTGCACTACAAGCGGCCCGTAACTTGTATTGATGGGAGTTTGTTTTCTTTTTTCTATTCCTGAAATTTATTTAATTGCAGACCAGGATGATCAGCTGCCAGATGCAGTTAGCGATATGAGATATTAGTGCTGAAATTTTGCTATTATTATTTCTGGTTGCTTGTTTGAACATGTATCTTGATTACTTGGATTTATTTTGTATTTGGGCAATGTGACCCAGGATATTTGACTTATTCAGATCTGGATTATTTAAGATTAATATATTTTGTTTCAAGTATTCTTGTTGGTATTGTGGTTCATATGTGCATGCTTTGTTGGCTTCTTTTGCTTTCGACTCTGATTATTCTCGTGAAATGTTGTAAAAATTCTGAACAACTTATGGATGATGAAAATCATTCGCTGGGCTTAGTCACTTATCCGTATTCCGTATTGTTTTTGGGAAACGAGGCGTGAAAAATTCACCCCCAAGGTGTAGGGTTTCACTCTATCTCCCTTTCTCTCAATGATAGCAATCTCAGCTGCTCATCAAACACCATCGGGACGGTCGACCGCAACACTAAGTCGGTCTACCGATTCATACCTTCGACTATGCAGGGTTCAACAGAGTGTAGATCGGTCGACTGAGCGGTTGACCGGTCGCCTTTTCATGTGTACAGGGTTGAAGCAATGAGCGAGACGGTGGACCGCAACTCTGCCTGTTGTTTCAAACTACTGTTGACCTACTTGCTCCCACTTCAACTCACCTTCTCGTCTATCTTCTTCAACCCATTATCGTGTATTGGATCCACAAACCCTAACATCATTGTCTTCACCTCCTTAAAGAATGATGTGGGTAAGAAACTCAGTAAATCCAAACTGTTTGATCTTTCTGTGGATCTTGATACCCCCAGAGGTTGAACAGTAATCTTATAGTAGCTACAACCCTATAGGACAAACATGGCCTGTCCTCAGGACTACATTTAGATACTGCAGCCCAACTAAGGAAGGTCTTCATAGGCCTATAAATACAGTCTCCCTCCTCAGTTACCAGGTAATCAAGATTTTGCCACTAAACCTTAGCCTTTATTTTCTGTTTCCTGACTTGATCGTCGAAGGGCCTGTCGCAGGAAAAACTCATGGCATTTCCAGCTTTTTTCAGGTTTCCAGTGGCTAGCAACCACTGCAATCACCACCAAAACCATAAAATCACTTCAATACTAGCATCTCATCCATATCAGATCGACGACTGTGATTTGGTCTTTCCACATAAATACAGGTACTCATCATCTATTGCTTCCAAAAAAAAGCAGCATCAGATTGGCATCGTCTACGGAAAACAAACAGATGCAGCCTCCGGATCAGCATCGCAGTTCGAAGCCCCCTTCCAGCCATGGCTCCGAAAGCGAAGCAGATGACGGTAGTGCATCGCCAAGTAGACCTACAACCTTCTCCTCTGCCAGAATTCATCCCGTAGTATGGCAGTCACTAAAGGGTCACAATGAAGACATGGCCCTATCTCTAATGCTTCTCGCTCAACCAGAAGAAGGGTCGAATAGCCAGCAGAGTCGGACCTCCGAAATCTCATTAACAGCAGGCTCGATAGCTCTTGAAATGAGGTGGGGCATTCGGACCCCAGCAGAGCTGCACTAGTCATTCACCCCGAAGGAGGAAAGAGGAGCGAAGCCTCTCCCAGTGAATCGGCGAGCCCCTAACGATCATCAGGAAGAGGTAGGACACATAACTAGAGCTGAGTTCCAGAAGTTCTGTAACGAAGTCTTTCAATCCCTTCGAGGGAACAACAGGAATGACCATCATTCGACCAAACCGCGCTTCGCCCTAAATGACAATGAGGAGTCCTACTGGTTCACCCATTCCGAGGGACGCAAAGACTTGGTGATTAAAACTACTTCAGGAAATGAAAGACGGTCTTGCTCAAAAAGGGGAAGATGGGATGCAATCAAACATGGGACCCCCCTCCCCTCTTCTCCTCTTCCATCCTTGAATCCGTCTTGAGAAGTTTTAAGCCCCCTAACTTTCTAGACATACAACGGAGATATGATCTAGCTGATCATATCGAGAGTTCTAAAACTCTCATGATGATTCACAGCACCTCCAATGCCCTTCTTTGCAGGAAATTCTTCACCATGCTGCGAGGTTCTGGAACATCACGCAAAATTGAGTTATGAAAATTTTGCTTCCCGTGTGTTGCGCACATGTATTTTGTACCATTACGGGTAATATCCGTAACGTATTTTAATATAAATATCCTACATACTTTTGTACTTCGAGCATTTATATATTTTTCCTTCCTCTCAAAATTTGTCTTATTCTATTTTGAGCCAACTGAAATATAAATCCTATTCTTTGTGCTTTTACGTGTATTGCGCGTGCTTTCAATACATGTATCGATTACGTATATTTTACCGTTATGTGTAATATCCGTAACATTAATAATATAAACGTTCTATGTATTTTGCATTTTGACTATTTATAAATATTTTTTGTTCGCTTGAATTTATTTTGTATTGATACGTGCAATGCACATGTTTGTAGTACACATTTTGGTTGTATTCTTTTTTCAAAATGAAAATTTATAAAGTATGTATGTTTATTTTTTTTATTAGTTTAGACTAGTTTTACGTGAAATATTTCTTTTTAAATATTTTTTCTACACGTGCTCTTTCTACTATACACGTGCAAATTACGTTATTTTTTTTACAAAAGTTGTGCACTAAAATTTTATTAAGATTAATTTAAGAAAATTTTACTAAATTTTTGTTAAGAAAAATAATATAATTATTTATTAAAAAGAGGGTTTTAAATGAAATAAATGATAATATAAGAGTAAAATGAAAAGTGGACAAAACACGTGCACACGTGCAATGTGCACTCTTTCAAGACACCGGCTACATATAGGAGAGAGTGGGGTGAGTGTGTGACTAGATGTGTGAGTGATTTAGTGGATGGTTGGTTGCTAAAACTACTCCATATTTTTTCATATAAATACCCCCTAATCTAACTCCAAATGAACACAAAAAAAAAGATATCAAGCAAAAGAGAGACTCAAGGGATAGGGAGGTAATGTTTTGATTTTGGGAAACCAAGTAAGAGGGTTGCAGGATTGCTTGTGGAGCTTTTTGGAGCATTTTGCTAAGTGGTTCAACCATTAGGTGGTCTCTTTTGAGGTGGGTGTTTTCATTATCTTCTAATATTCTAGTAGACTGTGCTTGCTTAGCCAAAACATAAGAAGAATATTCTAGTAGACTGTGCATGCTTAGCCATAACAAGAGGACAATTAAATTGGTATGTGAATGTGTGGGTGTTTTCATAATCTTTTAGTATGTAGAAATTGTTTTTGTTTAAACTAGGAATGTGTAGATAGAGATGAATTGATTTATGCATATGAAAGAGTTACTCTAAAACTTCAATTTGTCTATGCTCAATTATGATTTTGTAGTATATGATAATTTTAGTGTGTGTATGTGTAGGAGTTTTCGTAGAAATCTAATCTAGTGGAATTTCATACCATAAACTAATGAGATTGATTTCTTGTATGCATCGTAGTAATATAAAATAGATACTCCTAAAAAATTCTAGTGGTGTGGGGATCAATTATTCATTTAAATTAAGGTTTAAGACTATGAGTGGTTCATACAATTTTTAAAAGAAAATTCTTTGTTCTTCTTGGATAAATTATCATATATTTTATTTATACAAATACACTAATCTTAGAAGAATTTTATTCTAAAATTGCAAAGGAATGCATAGCAATTGATTTATCGAAAATTTCAAGTTAATATAATTATTGTAATTCGGGTTTACAACAATTGTGGTAACCCTTTAACTCACAACAGTGAGTTGGCTTGTTGGTTTGGGCTGCAGGTTCGGTTGTTGCCGGTTCTGGGTTCGAGCCAGGGGATTGGCTTTTTCTTTTTTTGACTTTTCTTATTCTATTAGCCATATTTGAATAGAATTCAATCAAAGATAAATCTTAAATTATATTAGAATATTAATGGAATATTTTGAGAATAATTATGTACAAATTCAGAAATTATTTGTGGATAAAATCCCACTACAAATTGATTAATATTCCTAGATGGTTATATTTGGGATCCTTTAAAGAATAATTGTTTTATTTTAAACGAATTAACTTTGGAATAGTTGAGATAAATAAATATAAATGTGGGAAATTCATTTGGATGAAAATTATATTGTACATTGTTTTCTTTAAGAAGTGAATTGGTAATGATTTATTTTGTGAGGAAAGATTAAAATGTGATAATTTATCTTAGAATTTGCGTATCATATGAAAGGGAATTTCACCATAGAATTTATGAAAAATGATTTATTTGAAAAATTAAGAGATAAACAATGAATGAATTTGGGAGAATAAACGTATGACATTTGTAAGAAGTTTTATGAAATTGAAATGCTTTCTTGAGATGTTTTATAAGGGAATAAGAAGTTATATTTTTAAATTGACAATTCAAAGTGAATGTGAACAAACCAAATGAATTATGAATGAGAAATTTTTTAATCGAGGTTAAGATAACCCATATGATCTCAGTTTGAGATGTTGGAACCTAGAGGCTGAGCGAGACCCGTAGAAAGTTTTAATAAATGAAATCTGAGAATTAGCCAGTGTGGGCTAACATTTCTTTGTGTGTTGATTTAATTCCGGTAGGGTAAACTAGCTCTACGTTGTGATGATCATAATTGAACCTAGGATCAGGCACTAGAGGGAGATGTGATGAAGTATGGGCAAACATGAGTATAAGGGCTTTATTTGATTCACGGTGAGAGATTATCTTCCAAATTATTGGGGTGTGAGGCATGATATCCAAAATCACTTGCGGTGGGAGATACTTCTTCAGAATTATTGGGATCAAGATTCGCGATAGGAGATTATCTTCAGAATTATCAGGGCGTGAGGCATGATGTCCAAAATCACTTGCAGTGGGAAATATTTCTTTAGAATTATCGGGATCGAGGCGACGCCCCTGGGGTATTTGTGTGATAAGGTACTAGATGGCTCGCAGTGTGGATCTCGTCTCTAGAATTATCAGGGTGTGAGGCAGGATGCCCAAAATTACTTGTGGTAGGAGTTCGATTCTCAAGAATTATTGGGGCGGTACTGGATACTCATAGGATATCTAAACCTTACATTAGTCACCATCGTAGAATTTCATAATGTGGAATTGAATCCTATAATGAGGTGTATGTTGAGGGCTTGACCTCGGACCTATGTAGTATGAGATGCATAGAATCCGAACAAGTATGCATTAGTGTCTCACTGAAAGTATTAAATGTCTGCGTTAGGCATCAGGATCATATCATACACTGACATGTTTAGGATAGTCACTCTTCGCATTTTGTTTCTGCATTCAAGTTTGTGATTGTTAAGATAGTGAAATCGTTGTATTATAACATTGCGTCAGTTGTATGCAACAGACGTGCCTACAGTTTCCTAGTTGCAGGATTGAATTTGAAGACACTGTAAGAGATGTCACAAGATTGAACAGCTTTCATTATCATTCGTGTATTGTACTTATTTATTTCCGTTGTGTATTGTAAAGAACGATGTTGTAAATGAAAAGTTTAAAATTCCTTGTATTTTTGTACGAATTTGAAGTAAAAGATCCTGTTTGTGCTACTAATTACATGTATTTGGAATTCGGGGCGTTATAGAGTGGTATCAAAGTCGACTTCCATAATTAGTACAAAAATTATAAGGAAAAAAAATTAGGGTGGACATTAGATGTGTGAGTGTAAGTTTTGAGTCATGAATGTTATAGTTATTGAACTTGCATTCATGAAACTCTTCTCATATACATTGATGTGATATTGTATGCGAACATGTTTTCTTTTGTGTCACGAGTGTTATGCTTGGTTTGAACCTACATTCATGATACCTTATACGTAAACTAAATTTTCTCTATTATTTCCCTTCGTTTATTTTCATCGTAGTAATTTTCATCTTTAACGCTTAATTTTTTTTTTAAAGAATTATTTTCTTTTACAATTAATTCACTTCGATTTTTATTATTTTATCTACATTCTTTTGTCTTAATCTTTAATTTTGTTTTACTTACTTTTCATTCTTAAAAATTTTGTCTACATTTTTGTATGCTTTAGGTTTACTCATTTATTTTGCTATTACTGTTACGTATTTTATTAAGTTTTAAATTATTACTTATTAAATTATTATTGGGAATATTATTTTCTTTCAATATTATTTTTGTTATATTTAATTTTTTTTTGACTTTTGCATATTTACATTCATTTTATATATGCTTTGGTTTTACGATACTATATTTTTCCATTATTTTATATTGTCTTATTTATTTCCGTATATTTTAACAAGATCGCAATATTTTTACTTATATAAATATGATATACTTGTACACATTATAGTTCTTATTTTATTACCATTTTGTTTTACAGCTTACATTTAATGTTGTTATTACTTCTAATTTATTACCTTTGTTATATTTACTTTTCACTAATAATAGCTACTTATTAATTTGTTGCTTTATACTTCTCGAATATACTATGTACAATCACTACTTGTATTTTTACTTTATTTCAATTTTGATTTACATTCTTGGTTACTACATATACTTTCCACTGATCACTATATACATCATATATTTCTACATACTTACTATACATATTATGTTACACTTATCTAATTATTACATTACTATATATTTTATAATATATGTTTATTAAGTCAACCTACTACATTACATATTTATTTTCTCCTTCACATTCGCATTTAAGCTTATGCCTATATTTCATTCCATTTTTCCTTTTACTTCTATAAGTCATTTTCATTACTACTAATTTCTACTATTTATGTTTGATATTTACAATCTATACATCATTTTAATCTATTATCGTTGTAATTTTTTTACTTCAATTCCTACGTTTACTTCTATTTTTATATCATTAATTTCAAAACATTATATCATACTCAATTAAGCATTCAATATCTAAGTACATATGGAAGATTACATCATTCCATTCATCATTTTGGTGCAACCTGATGTCGAGAAGGCAAATATGCAACTAGACGCCAATGGAGGCAAATTGCAACTGGATGTCGGAGAGGCAAAATCTGCAACCGAATGTCCAGAAGGCAAACTGCAACCGGATGTCGTGGAAGCAAATCTGTAACTTGATGTCCAGGAGGCAAGCCTGTAGTTGGACATCAATGAGGCGAACCCACAATAAAGGAGAAATTCTACTTTAATAATCCCCACTTTATGTTTATATATTACTTACCACTATTCCATTGTTTTCACACTAGTTTATACCATTTTATAATATTTTACCACTTAACGTATACTACTTCAACGTTATTATTTATAATACAGTTATACTTATATACATATTTAATTAATTACATTATTATTTATATTTGCATCTACATCTATCATATGTGTGTTATTATTAAATTATTTATTTTTCAATTTATAATACAGGTTACTATTATTTATATTACTTTTACATTTTTATATAATTCCATTTTTATTTAAATTTTTTTTCTATCTTATCTTCTATTTGTTTGCTACTTATATAATACGACTTTTATTATTTATACTTTCCTTTACTATCTACATTTTATGCAATTAATATTATATATTATTTCAATTATATATTGCTACTTTTACTACTATTTTATTTTGTTTCTCCAATTGCTTTATTTATAGTATTTTTGTTTTGTCATCTAGTTTTTACGCGTATTTATGTATAAAATATTATATGTTGATTTTCGTGCTATACCTGACAACTTATAAATATTTGATATTACAAAATCACTATTCTATAAAATTATTATGTAACTTTTACAAATGAAAATTTTATGATATTATTTTATACTCGTCATTATAATTTTTACTATTATACTTATATTAGATTGTTTGTACTTTTGTTAACAAAATTTAACACTTATATATATTTCAAATTATTATCCCACAATCCTCTCCTAAATTACTACCTTCTTCTGTCTTGTAATATATAATCCTAGTGTTGTTTACAATTTGATCGTTTCATTCTTCACATTTTTATTTAGTTAACTTCTCTTTTCTTAATTTTTTTCTTCTTTCAAATTCTTATTAGTAATTGTTGTCTACTTTTCAATTATTATACTTTTCTCAATTATGTATCAGTTTGGTTTATATTTCGATATTTTATTCATTTTTACTATTTATTTTTTTATGATAATATTGCTCTTCTTATCATAGATAATTTTTTTTAGCTATCTAATATTTATTTATGCTCTTAGTCTAAATTTTTTAAATTTTCCTACTGCATTATAATTTATCCATACTATTTCAATGCTTTTATTTTTTGCACTTACATTTCTTTTCCTTTTATTTCCATATTTCGAATTTTATTTTCATTACTCTTTTCATTCTATTTCTTACTACTTTCATTATTCGGCTTCCTTTACTTATTTTTAAAAGCATTTTACTATAATTTTCTTATTTCTTGCCATTTTTTTTCAATATCTTTCACAATTGATGAGTTAATTAATATTTTCCTTTACTATATTATCTAATACTTTATCAAATATTATTTTGTATGAAAATAAATTTTAATCTATAATTGTCACGTTTCTTTTTCTATTACAATTTTCTAGTTTGTTTAAATACTTTTGTGTTTCGTTCTTATTCACCTTGATACTCATAGTTTCTTTATATAAGTTTGCTTTGGTTTCCACATTGCATATTTTTATACTACATTTATTTTCTGTATATTGGCAGCTCTTCTATATACAATATGATTTTTACGATTTGTTGAAAATAAAACTTTTGTCCTAGTAAGTTCAGAGGACATAACTATTCTGGGGGGGGGGGGGGGAGGAGTGTAACACCCCGCAAAATTGGGTTATGACAATTTTGATCTACGTGTGTTACGCACATGTATGTTGAACCATTACAGGTACTATCCGTAACGTATTTTAATATAAATATCCGACGTATTTTTGTACTTCCATCATTTATATATTTTTCCTTCCTTTCAAAATTTATCTTATCCGATTTTGAGCCAACTCAAATATAAATTCTAATCTTTATGTTTTTACGTATATTGCACGTGCTTTCAATACACGTATCAATTACGTATATTTTATCGTTACGTGTAATATCCGTAGCATTATTAATATAAATGCTCTATGTATTTTGTAATTTGACTATTTATGAATGTTTTTCGTTCTCTCAAATTTATTTTGTATTGATACGTGCAACGGATGTGTTTGCAGTGCACGTGCTGGTTGTATCCTTTTTCAAAGTAAAGATTTATGAGGTGTGTATGTTTATTTTTATTTTTATTATTTTAAATTAGTTTTACAGGAAATATTTCTTTTTAAATATTTTTTCTACATGTGCTTTAAACGTGCTTTTTCTACTGTACACGTGCAAATTATGTTATTTTTATTACAAGTTGTGCACTAAAATTTCTTTAAGATTAATTTAAGCAAATTTTACTAAACTTTTGTTATGAAAAATAATATAATTAATTATTAAAGAAGAGGATTTTAAATGAAATAAAATGATAATATAAGAATAAAATGAAAAGTGTACAAAATACGTGCACACGTGCACTCTTTCAAGAAACCGACTGCATATAGGAGAGAGTGGGGTGTGTGTGAGAGTGGGGTGAGTGTGTGAGTGGGTTAGTGGATGGTTGGTTGCTAAAACTACTTCCTAATTTCCCATATAAATACCCCCTAATCTAACCCCAAATGAACATTTAAAAAAAAAAGAAATCAAACCAAAAGAGAGACTCAAGAGAGAGGGAGGTGTTGTTTTGATTACGGGAAACCATGGAAGAGGCTTGCGGGATTGCTTGTGGAGATTTTTGGAGCATTTTGCTAAGTGGTTCAACCATTAGGAGGTCTCTTTTGAGGTGAGTGTTCTCGCTATCTTCTAATGTTCTAGTAGACCGTGCATGCTTAGCCATAACATATGTAGAGGATAATTAAATTGGTATTTGAATGTGTGGGTGTTTTCATAATCTTCTATTATGTAGAAATTGTGTTTGTTAAAACTAGAAATGTGTAGATAGAGATGAATTGATTTATGCATGTGAAAGAGTTACTCTAGAACTTTAATTTGTGCATGCTCAATTATGATTGTGTAGTATATGATAATTTTAATGTGTGTGTGGAGTTTTTGTAGAAATTTTATCTAGTGGAATTTTATACCATAAACTCATGGAATTGATTTCTTGTACGCATCTTAGTAACATAAAAATAAATACTCCTAAAAAATTCTAATGGTGTGGGGATCAATTATTCATTTAAATTAAGGCATAAGACTATGAGTGGATCATACAAAAAAAAAATCCATGTTCTTCTTGGATAAAATGTCATATATACACAGACACGCTAATCTTAGAAGTATTTTATTCTGAAATTGTAAAGGAATGCATAGCAATTGAGTTATCGAAATTTTCATGTCAATATAATTACTGTAATTCGGGTTTACAAGAATTGTGGTAAACCTTTTAATCCACAACAGTGAGTTGGCTTGTTGGTTTGGATGGTGGGTTTGGTTGCTTCCGGTTCTGGGTTCTAGCTAGGGCATTGGCATTCCTTTCTTTTAACTTTTCTTATTCTGTTAGCCTTATTTTCCATAGAATTCGATTTCAAACATAAATCTTAAATTATAATAGAATAGTAATGGAATATTTTGAGAATAATTATGTACAAATTTAGAAACTATTTGAGGATAAAATCCCACTTCAAATTGATTAATATGCCTAGATGGTTATATTTGGGATCCTTTAAAGAATAATTGTTTTATTTTAAACAAATTAACTTTGGAATAGTTGAGATAAATAAATATAAATGTGGAAAATTCATTTGTATGAAAATTATACTGTATGTTATTTAAGTTAAGAAGTGATTTGGTAATGATTTATTTTGTGAGGAAAGATTAAAATGTGATAATTTATCCTTGAATTTGCGTACCATATGAAAGGGAATTTCACCCTAGAATTTATAAAAATGATTTATATGAAAAATTAAGAGATAAACAAAGAATGAATTTGGGAGAATAAAAGTATGACATTTGTAAGGAGTTTTCTCAAGTTGAAATGCTTTCTTGAGATGTATTATAAGGGAATGAGAAGTTATAGTTTGAAATTGACAATTCAATGTGAATGTATGAACTAATCGAATGAATTATGAATGAGAAATTGTGTAATTGAGGTTAAGATAACCCATATGATCTCGGTTGGAGATGTTGGAATCTAGAGGCAGAGCGAGACCCGTAGAGACTAGCAAGTTATGATAAATGAAATTTGAGAAGTATCCAGTGTGGGCTAACATTTCTCCGTGTGTTGATTAAAGTCCGATAAGGTAAACTAGCTCTAGGTTGTGATGATCATAATTGAACCTAGGATCAGTTACTATGGGGAGATGTGATGAAGTACGGGCAAATATGAGTGTGAGGGCCTCGTTTGATTCGCGGTGGGATATTATCTTCCGAATTATCGGGGTGTGAGGCATGATGTCCAAAATCACTTGCGGTGGGAGATACTTCTTCAAAATTATTGGGATCAAGATTCACGTTGGGAGATGATAAATCTGTTCATGTCCACATTTTGGAGCAATAATCTGAATGCAATTAGACAATTAAACTCTCTATCTTTGGTAATTTATTCTTCTTTTCTCTTTTCCATAGGAAACAACCTAAAGCAACTAAATGAAGTGGATTCAAGATTTACTCAAGACTAATCCATCACCGTGAGGATGATACACTGGAATGAAGAATCTTAATTTTGCACTTGTTAGAAGCTCATGAGTACAGTCGACTGATTCCTTAATGACAGTCGACTGAACAGAGTGGGTTGAGTTTCCGAAGCTTCGCAGAACAGTCGACTGACTCATAGTCAATAGTCGACTGCTCTGACTGGTTTGAGTTTCCAAAAGTTCACGCAGCAGTCGACTGATTCTTGGCCAATAGTCGACTGAACTGGTAGTCAACGGGAATTAGAGATAAGCACAGTTGAGATACACCCTCATCCAAATCCGCAAAACAAATTAGATTGAGATATCAAAAACTAGGAAACAAATATTGTATAACTGAAAATAACAACTTCCCAAAAATCAAGAGATTTGGTCTGGTTGTTAATGAAGAGGATTTGACTCAATCCATATCTGGTAATTGAGGAGATTGAAATCTGGAGCTTGAGATCTGTAGAGGGGGAAAAAGAAGCTATAAAAAGAGGATCGATCGAAGGATCAAAAGGGATCATCGAAAAAAGGAGGGATTAAGTACTAAAACTCGGCATTGAGGGGGAGGAGCACAAGTCGACTTCAGAGGAGATCAAGTCGACTCAGGCTGATTGGTTTCAAGCTGATCATCATACAAATCAGTGTTTCTTCTTCTCTCTTTAATTTTTGTTCTTTGTTAATTCATTAGAGTCATGTATTCAAAACTTTTAGTCAATAAAAGTTGGATTATGTGCAACTAAATTCATTTTGGGTAGATTGAAACCTTAGTCATGTAATAAATCTTCTTTTGCATTACTCCGATCACTTATTGATTAAACTTGGTAGTTCGGGATCAAATTTATAATATGCAGCCTTTGATGCTTGACATTCTTACTATTCAAGTGTTGTTAACTCAATGTAGTTGTTGATGTACAGTCGACTGACTCTTTACGACAGTCGACTGAACTCACGTTCTGGATAACACAACCAAAGTTGAGTTATCAAGTTTACTTATTAAAAAATTGAATTTGTTACATGAGCAGATTTAGATGATCGAATCTAGTGCTCATGAGAAGTAACACAAGAACTCATTTGGGTTCTGGGGTTTAATCAACTTGGAGGATCTATATTTGATACCGAACTTCTAGACCTTTGAGTGTTTGTTAATTTCCACAGTTTCTATGCTTTCTTCAAGTGCAACTTAGTAGATATCATGCTAAAAAACTTAAGGAGAGAAAGGAATTAGAGTAGGTACCATGCCTAATTTCTTAGCCCAGGGAAATCTTTAATTTAAGAAGTAGATACCATGCTCTCAAATGAATAAACATGAGTGATCAGAATAGTGTAGAAGTTGATCGAACATTCTTGGCTATTCTTGGCCCAACTAATTCAATAGATATTTTGTGACTCAAATCTCATTTCCTTTCAGGCATACATTTAGAAATGAAACATAATAAAGGCTTTCTGATTATTGATTAGTAAGTTAATTACTATAATCTTTGTGGGATCGACCCTTGCTTTTCACTACGCTTCTGAAAACGATTCGTACACTTACGAGGTTTTATAATTTGTGTTTAGATTATCTATTCATTTAGATAACTGAGCTCTCAACAGGAGATTATCTTAAGAATTATCAGGGTGTGAGGCATGATGTCCAAAATTGCTTGCAGGGGAGGTATTTCTTCAGAATTATTGGGATCGAGGCGACACTCATGGGGTACTTGTGTGGGTTTCGTCTCTAGAATTATTAGGGGTGTGAGGTAGGATGTCCAAAATCTCTTGCGGTGGGAGAACGATTCTCAAGAATTATCGGGGCGGTACTAGATACTCACAGGATATCTAAACCTTACATTAGTCGCCATAGTAGATTTTATAATGAGGGATTAAATCCTATAATGAGGAGTACGTCAAGGGCTTTCCCTCGGACCTTTGTAGTATGAGATGCATAGAATCCGAACAAGTATGCATTAGTGTTGCAATGTAAGAATTAAATATCTGCATTAGGCAACATGATCATATCATACACTGACATGTTTAGGATAGTCACTCTGTAACATCCCAGTGAAAATTTAATTTTTATTATTTTTCTTTTGCATGTGCATTGCATGTAAGATTTTGTGCACATGTTGATTCCTAAAATTTTCTTGAGTCAGAGATATTTTTCCCCTCATTTTTCTAGTCACAATTGTGTGATTTATTTTTAATTAAATCCATTAGGCCTAAGTCTATTTTGTAGCCCATTAAAACTAATTATAATTAAATCCTATGATTATTTTTGTGTGCACTTAAATGTACATTTAAAATCTAGTTAGATTGGTACACTTTGCCATGTGTAACACACACATCTAACTTAATGAAAACTAATAATAAAATTTGTATGAAAGAGTGTGTATACACATTGAATGCACTTGCACGTGCTTTGTGCACACTAGAGAAGTGGCCGGCCAACCATGTAGAGTGAGGGAGAGTGGGTGGAGAAGTGGGGAGTTATTTTGGGAAGCGGGGAGTCATTTTAACCACTCATTGTTCCTATAAATAGCCCTCCTATTTTGTCATGAACAACACTAGAATCAACACCAAAACAAGAGAGAAAGAGAGTGAGGGTGCTTGCGGTTTTACAAGGAGGAGGCTGACCATCCTTTTGGGGAAGCTTTGGATCATTTTTTAAGGGGTTCTACTACTAGGAAATTCTACTTTTGAGGTGGGTATCTCTTTTATTTCTAATTTAGTTATTTTGATGAATGAAATTGTTAGATGATTGCTATGTGCAGTCTAAAATGTGATTGGTAAATTAATTTGAGTATGAATGCATGCTAGATTAGATGAATATACAAAAATACAACATAGAAATTGATTTGCCATGCTTCTAAAATAAATGTGCATAAGATTTCTTGTGTGTTAAAATCATCTGTGTTTGCTTATGTATGTTAATTCGTGAATGTTGATTCATATTTGATTTTACTACACCATGATTAAATTGTATATGTGAAATTGAGAATGCATAGCAATTTGAAAAATTGAGAAGTTTATGTTAGAATTGCATATAGATTTGCAAGTGGATTGGAGGTGCGGATATTTTCCTAATCTTATAATAATTGGTAGGATATTCAGGCTAATTCTACAAATTGTAGTCTAATTTGAATCAATAAGGGATAAGGATGCAAAAGTGGACGATTGCACTAATTAAGTTAATTTGAATAATTTCCACGTTAAAATATATTAAATTAGAGAGATTTTTCATTCTGGAAATTTTAGAGTTGCTGTGTTTAGCAATGATCATGAAAATATTTGAAGAAGAAGAAAACTTGAAGTTATACGATTAGATTAAAAATAATTGAGAAACAGAGAGTTGGTATAAAAATAATTTAATAGAGTTACAGTCAGATGTGGCATTGGACTTCTTGGTCAATGCGTGAGTGAGGTGGGTTTGGCGCCTCTGGGTGTGCTCGAGTTCGACTTCGGGGGGGGGGGGGGTGGACTTTTTGGGTTTTTTTGAAATTCTTTTCTTCTTTAAATGATTTTTCGAGTAAGAATATGAGAATTTAAAGTATGGATTATTGGGAAATTGTAGAAATGAGTTAAATATAAAGTTGAGATATTTTTGAAATAAAGTAAATAGCAATTTAGTTGAATAAGAGAGATTTTATTAAAGTTGTACTATTAGGTGCAAAATGTGAATTAAGGCGAATAATTGAAAACGGGTGATTATAAAGATTGAGTTTTATTTGGACGATAAAAAGATAGTGATTTGTGTTTACAATTAAGAAACATATTTAATTATATAAACTAGAATTTTATCATGAGATCTAAAATGTGGATCAAAGAGAGTTCTTGGTTTTGAGATGTAATTGGTGGCTAAATAAATAGTAATTTACATCTTTCGAATAAGAAACAAAGTAAATCATTTTGACTAGAAATATTCTATAAAGTTTTATCATTTGGATTAATCTCGAGCTAGAGTTAATTTGAGTTGTTAAAGAGTAAAATTGGAAGTTGAATATTATATTGTTTAGAAAAAGAATCTATTGAATGTAATTACAACTTCTTTGAGAATCCTATTAGAAGGGGGTGAATAAACCATCTAATTTACATAGAGAATGTTGATTTGAAATGTTGGATAAGACTATGAAACTAGTTATACAAATAACTAAGTTGTGTGAATAAGGAAATATTTGGATATGTGAATGAATGAAACTTCAAAATGTAAATGAAGTGGGTATGAATAACCCATGATGTTGAACATGAAATGTGTTGATTCTAGGGTCTAAGTGAGGCCCAAAGTACCGGCAAAGTGATGAAAGAGATTATGGAAATTTGAGAAGTGGCCAAGATGGGCTATCATTCTCGGTATATTGTTTAAGATCGGTAGGAGGGTGAACTAGCTCTAGGTTGTAATATTATTCATGTTTGAACTTAAGGATATGCACTAGAAAAAGATATGATAGAAATAATGGCGAACATGTCCGATAAAGAATGTTCAGCTCCTAGGGGTTCGAGATCGAGGAATACGCCCGGTAAAACCATGTATGTGGGCTAGGGGTAGGCCCGTCTATCATCCAAAAGGCCGGTAAAGAGACTACAGTTCCTAGGAATATTTGAGAGCGGTGATATGCCCGGTAAATCCACGGTGTGTGTCCTAGGGGTATACCGGTAAGGTTCGTAGTTGCGGAAGATCGATTTTCTAGGGTTCGTGGCTGAGGATACGCACGGTAAATCCACTATATGTGGGCTAGTGGTTGGCTGGTAAGGTCCAATATCCTGGGGGTGGGACTCCTTGGTGGCTACTCGTTGGAGTATATTCATTGAGTTAGATTGCTTGACGTGGGATGTAAACCCTATAATGAGGAGTACGTTAAGGGCTTGCCCTCGGACCTATATAGTATGGGATGCATAAAATCCGAACAAGTATGCATTAGTGTCATCATAGTGTAAATGTCTGCATTAGGCATTAATTCATATCATACACTAACACGACTAGGATAGTCACTTTTCCTGTTTGCATTCAAGTGTGTATTTGCTGAATTAAAGAATCACTGTAATATAGCATTGCGTCAGTTGTATGCAACTGACGTGCCAACAGTGTCCCAGTTGCTGGATTGGACTTGGCATGGACTTGAAGTCACTATGATGAGTTGTTACAAGATTGAAGAATTTTTATTATTGTAGACTGTATTGTATTCATTTAATTCCGCTGTGCTGTTGTAAAAAAAAACATGTTGTAAATAAAAAGTTTAAAATTCCATATAAATTTGTACGAAGTTAAAGTAAAAGATCTTGTATTTGCTACGAATTACTTGTGTTTGGAATTCGGAGCGTTACAGAGTGGTATCAGAGCAATGTGAAGCAAGCTTCCAAGAGTTGAAGGAGAGGTTGACTACCACTCCAATTTTGGCTTTACCGTGAGCAGGAGTTGATTATGATGTCTACAGTGATGGTTCACATCGAGGGCTGGGCCGTGTACTGATTCAAGAGGGAAAGGCAATAGCTTATGGGTCTACGCAATTGAGACCGCATGAGAATGCAGCTTATTCTGTTTGATTACAACTCAGGAGAAACTAGCAGAGGATCTAGATCAAGTTGGAATCGAAGTAGTATTGCGAGGACTGGGAGCGTCTTTGGTGCACTTGAGGCTTCAGCCCATGCTGAGAGATCAGATTGTCTACAGTCAGAAATCTGATCCAGAAATTCAGAAAATGGTGGAACAAGTCGGCACAGGCAAATTGTAAGGATTCCAAGCGAAGGACGAAGTGCTATGGTTTGGAGAAAGATTGTGTGTACCTGATCAAGTAGAATTGAAGGAGAGAATCCTATAGGAGGCACACACTACTCTATTATCAGTGCATCAAGGGAGTACCAAGATGTACAAAGATATTAAGCAGCATTTCTAGTGGTCGGGAATAAAGAGGGATGTAGCAGAGTTTGTTGCAAGGTGTGCAACTTGTCAACAAATCAAAGGCAGAGAATCAATGATCGGGAGGGTTGTTGTAGCAGTTACCCATTCCGGAATGGAAATGGGAGAACATTAGCATGGATTTCATCCCGGGGCTACCTAGAAGTCCTAAAGAGAATGATGCGATTTGGGTAATAGTGGATCAGTTAACTATGTCTGCTCATTTCTTGGTGATGAAAATCACTTGATCAATGGAAAAGTTGGCAGAATTGTACATTGGGGAGATAGTAAGACTACATGGAATTCCTGTATCGATTGTATCAGATCAAGATGCACGGTTCACGTTGCAATTTTGGAGAAGTCTTCATGAAGCATTGGGAACCATGACTGACTTCAGTACTGCCTTTCATGCTCAAACTGATGGGCAGACTGAGAGGGTCAATCGTGTGTTGGAGGACATGTTGAGGTGCTGTGTGATAGATTTCGACGGAAGCTAGGAAAGGCACTTAGCTCTAGTGAAGATTTCCTATAATAACAGTTTTCAGACTAGCATCGATATGGCACCAAATGAGGCTTTGTATGGGAGGAAGTGTAGAACGCCGGTGTGTTGGTATGAAGTGGGGGAAAGGTAGATGTACTGGTCGGAGATAGTGCAACAAACCTCCAAGAAGATAGAATTGATCCGAAAGAGGCTGGTCAAAGCACAAAGCAGATAAAAGAGCTATGCTGACAATCGGAGAAGGGATTTGTAGTTCGAAGAGGGTGACTATGTTTTCCTGAAGGTATCTCCAACTAAGGGTGTGATCGATTTGGGAAAAGAGGAAAGCTAGCCCCAAGGTACATAGGACCATATAAAATATTGAAGAGGAATGGGAAAACGGCTTATTTGTTGGAATTACCAGAAGAGCTACCCCAAGTGCACAATGTCTTTCACGTGTCCATGCTGCGAGGCTACATTCCTAATCCGAGTCATCACTTACCAGTTTGCCAGAAGGTCTACAGATAAATCTGAGCTACAAGGAGCATCTGGTGGAGATTGTGGATGGATGAGAAAAAGTTTTGAGAAACAAAACTATACCTATGGTCAAGGTAATGTGGAGGAATCAGCTAGTCGAGGAAGCCACCTGAGAATCAGAGGAAAGGATGATGACGGATCATCCCAAACTTTTTGCCTAAACCCTATAATTTTGTTTCTTTTGCCTTTTCTCACTCTTCAAGCGTGGTTATAAGGATAGAACTATTCTAAGTAGGGAGTGTTGTAACATCCAAGAGAAAAATTAATTTTTAATATTTTTCTTTAGCACGTGCATTGCACATAATATTTTGTGCACATGTTGATTTCTAAAATTTTATTGAGTCATGGATATTTTTCCTCTCATTTTCTAGTTACAATTGTGTGATTCATTTTAAATTAAATTAATTAGGCCTAAATCCATTTTGTAGCCCACTAAAACTAATTACAAATTTAAAGTCCATGATTATTTTTGTGTGCACTTAAATGTACATTTAAAATATAGTTAGATTGGTACACTTTGCCATGTGTAACACACACATCTAACTTAATAAAAACTAATAATAAAATTTGTATGAAAGAGTGTTCACACACATTGACTACACGTGCATGTGCTTTGTGCACACTAGAGAAGTGGCCGGCCAACCATGTAGTGTGAGAGAGAGAGGGTGAGTGTGTGGAGAAGTGGGGAGTCATTTTAACCACTCATTGTTTCTATAAATAGCCCTCATCTTTTGTTGTAACGCCCCGAACTTCCTATATGGAGAATTCGAGATACGAGCTAGAACCTTTACATTCAATTAGTCACAATACACAGAAAACAGGAAAAATTTTAAAAACTCTATTAATACAATATTACAGGCCGAGTGTTTTCCATTGATTCAATATACTACATCAGAGTGTACATGAATAAAAATGATAACATCGGGCTCTTCACTTGTAGACCATGCCTTGACTAGAGTCCTCTCGGTTTGGTGATCATGTATTCACAACCTATTAAAGTGGGGACGTCAGTACATATACTGATGCTTAAAGGCTGATGACTAGCAGCGAATCTCCAAAACAAACATATAAATTATGGTAAATGTGTCTGTGTAGTTTAAGTGTTCGTGAGAGCTATGACTAGAATCTAATGCAATGTCAACTAAGGCTAGGATGCTCCTATTCTAATGCAAGCGAGTATTTGGAATCGTATGCATCCCATACTACATACGTCCATATCAAGCCGTTCTCCATATATAGGGATTTTAACCCGCACCATGAATTCTACCTTTTGTACCCATCCTGTTCCTGACACAATACTGCATGACTGGCGAAGTTGCAGGTACGGTCTAGCTCCATTAATATAGTTAATAGTGGTTTCCTCGTTTGCCACTATTGCCCAATCGCACCGGACCCCACTCAAAACTAGCATGGACTACAAGATACTTGTCGACCTTCTTCCGTGCCTTCAACTCATCATGAGAAGGCATAGAACCTGACGGAATTGTAGGATCTATTTTCCTAGGAAAGCCTCTCGTTCTTATCATGGCACATTCAGGAATTAACAATCAAGATACGGATCTCGTGCTCCCAACTTATCATGAAAAAGTACCGCCTGTATCCCTTTGATAGGGGAATACATCCCAATAACACCACCTAGTGTCGGCCTATAGGAGAAATCGGATTATAGGGTATCACCCCTAATACCAACTCTCACCCTTCAGCAATTTATAGATAAAAATGGTTAAGTAACAAGTTACTACCCTAACGATGTCACTAACCCAAACCAATCAAATGGTGTCGTACAAGCTACAAGATACTCTCAACCTAGAGTCGTACTCTCAACTCATCATGAGAAGGCACCAAATGGGTCAAGCAAGCGAGATACGCAGCTCATGCTTCCAATTTGTCATGGAAAAACACCGCACGTGTCCCTCTTCAAGAGAGTGTAACAATTGTTGACACAGTCTACTAAGTCCCAACCTAGACGTCACAAGATCTTCACTTCAGATTCAACAGGTAAGACACTCTAAACCACAAAGAAGCAAAACATCAAGAATCCAGTCAAGACAGCCAGTTACTGTACTTTGCAAATGGCATAACTCCTACTCCGCTTATCGGAATTTAACCCGAGAGGTCAATTCGGAAAGGAGAGAATCTCGACTATAATTGGCCCGAACCTCAGATTCTACAGGTAAGACACTCTAACACACCAAAAAAGTCAAACAGCAAGCACACTCAGCTCAAAGCTGGCTGCTGCATCTTCCAAATACCATAACTCCTACTCCGCTTATCGGAATCTAGCCCGAGGGGCCAATTCGGAAAGGTAAAAATATCTATTACAACTTCCTAGTTGGTCCAAATATCAGATTCAACCATTAAGAGGCTCAAAAATGACAACCAAATAGAACAATGAGCTTCTCAGCCGGCTCGCCGTGTTGATTTTGTAACGGGCATAACTTTTGTGTCTCTCATCAGAATTTAACCCGAGAGGTCAATTCGGAAAGAGGAAGATGTGTACTAAAACTTTCTTATTGGTCCAAACTTCTAATTCTCCAAGGAAACCCAAGTTCTAGCCCCTCGAAGCCACTGTGACGCTAACCCTAAAACAATGAGTGCTGTGTTTTGCCTAAGCTAGTTGTTTTGGGGGAAACACTCATTTCACCCATCAAAATGACTCTGAAAAATCTATAAAAATTTCAGCAAGCTACTAACACCTAGGAGAACCTCCCACATAAATTTTGGGTCAAAATTCCACATTTAACCTAGTTAAATAAAATCAACCCTACAATAACTCAAGAATGGTCTACAACTTAAGCATGAATAATTACTACAACTTAAGCATGGATACTTCACTCAAGCATGGATAATTACTACAACTTAAGCATGGATAATTAGTACAACCTAAGCATGGAGCTTACTATAACTTAGCATGAATATTTACTACAATCTAACTATGAAGCTTTACTACAATTTAAGCATGAGCTACAACTTAAGCATGAATGGTTACTACAATTTAAACATGGATCTTTTCTAGCTATTAAAAGACCACTTCTCTTTATGAGTTACAAGTCTTGAATTATTACAACAAGCTAACTTTATGAACTACAAATTAAATACAACAAATTTCAAGTCCTACTTATTACAACATTCTTTCCTTTAACCTCTTAGTTCTTACATACAACCAAATTTGCCCTTTTTATAAACAAGAGTTAGCAAGACTTGATAATTAACAAGTAGAGAGCAATAAACAACAAAGATTTATTTTTATTAGTCTACAACCCCAAAATGGGTAAGTAATTATTTCTACTACACAATCTTCATATGCTTCTGTTGATTAGTCCTTGTTTGAGTTCTACAACCCAAAGATAGGTATGTACACAAATCTTTATATGCTTATGTCCATGAGTCCAAGTAAAGTTCTACAACCCAAAGATGGGTATGTATACAATCTCCATATGCTTATGTCCATTAGTCAAAGTTTAGTTAACAAAAATAACAACAATAAGAATAATAATTACAACAAGCTAAAGATTCAATCTTTATGTTTATTTACTTAAGTTCTACTATCAATACTTTTATGGGATCATTTTGATCCCCTACAACCTTACTTATGCTTAGAACTTAGTCCAAGTAACAAAGAGAACAACAACACAACACCACAAAAGAGAACAAAAACAACTCAGCAACATACACAACAAAAGAAACAAAATACACAAACATAAGGTTAGAGAAACCCCCACCTTGATTTTTATAGAAGGAAGAACTAGTCTAAGCTCCTTCTCCTTCCCTTTAGCTCCTATGGAACTCCTATGGAAACCTACATGGGAAAAACTCTTTAGTTAGGGCTTTCTCTCTTTCTTTTTCTTTTTCTTTTTGTTCTTGTAAAATGAGACAAGAGATGAGGGAAGGGGGTTTTTGCAAATGTTTGGGTGTTTTTACACTTCCCCTCTTCTTTTCCACCCTATAAATACCCCCTCCACTGGGGTAATCAAGGCCGGCCATGCTTGGGGACGGGGGAGTAGTGAGGTGGAGGTATGGTGGGAGGGGTGAGGTGGAGGAGTGAGAGCTTCTAGAAGACCACTTAAACTCTTATGTATCTTTAATCCTAGGTTTAATCTTCCAAACAAAACCTATCTATGCAAATTGATTTATCATGACAAAAGAGATATTTTTGTCCAAAAATACACACAACACAATTTGTACAAACATACTAAATCGATACAATACGCATACGTATGCATATATATGTATACCGATAGTTTCCGTTTTGTTAGACCGCATAATCCGTTTAAAAATAAATTAATTCCGAAAATAATAATAAAATAAATTTTATTATCGAAACGGAAGATTACAGTACCAATTTGATACAATACAGATGCATACAGACTGGTATATATACAGATAATGTTTTTGAACAAAACCGGGTGATATCCACCAAAAATATTTCGATAAAAATAAAATAATCTATATAATAAAACACAAAGAAAGCTATCAAGTGGCTCTCCTTCAATCTCCCCAAAAATCAAAGGCTCAAATCTAACCTCACAAAATATATTTTTCCCCCCAAAACTCAAATTCAAATCCCCACCCAAAACAACTCCTATATTTATTTAATTATTTCTCTCTCTCTCTCTCCCTCCCTCCCTCTTCTA
Organism: Hemerocallis citrina; assembly: GCA_017893485.1. Classification (NCBI taxonomy): domain Eukaryota; kingdom Viridiplantae; phylum Streptophyta; class Magnoliopsida; order Asparagales; family Asphodelaceae; genus Hemerocallis; species Hemerocallis citrina. Next base: position 47,241,795 of record CM030363.1, read on the forward strand.
TTCAAAAAAAAATAAGAAAATAAAAATTTAAAAAATTTAAAAAAAATTAAAAAAAAAATAAAAAACTAAAAAAATTTAAAAAATTAAAAACATTAAAAATAATTCAAAAAAAATCAAAAAAATCATATAATATGTTATTTGCTCTGTGTTTGCTACTTCAATTAATTTGCTGGACCCCCAAAACTATTTTATATGATTAAACAAGGTGCACCGTTCTGAAGATGTATCGTAGGCACGTGTCAACGGGCAAACCTAGTAATAAAATAATAATTATACAAATATAATATCCGTCCAGGATATTACATTTGTCATGAACAATACTAGAATCAAAACCAAAACAAGAGAGAAAGAGAGTGAGGGCGCTTGCGATTTTACAAGGACGAGGCCGGCCATCTTTTTGGGGGGAGCTTTGGAGCATTTTTTGAGGGGTTCTACTACTAGGAAATTCTACTTTTGAGGTGGGTATCTCTTTTATTTCTAATTTAGTTATTTTGATGCATGAAATTGTTAGATGATTGCTATGTGCAGTCTAAAATGTGATTGGTAAATTTATTTGAGTATGAATGCATGCTAGATTAGATGAATATACAAAAATACAACATAGAAATTGATTTGCCATGCTTCTAAAATAAATGTGCATAAGACAAACATAGAAATTGAGAATGCATATCAATTTAAAAATTTGAGAAGTTTGTGTTAGAATTGCATATGGATTTGCAAGTGGATTGGGGGTATGAGTATTTTCCTAATCTTATAATAATTGGCAGGGTATTCATGCTAATTCTACAAATTGTAGTCTAATTTGAATCAATAAGGGATAAGGATGCAAAAGTGGAAGATTGCACTAATTAAATTAATTTGAATAATTTCCATGTTAAAATATATTAAATTAGAGAGATTTTTCGTTCTGGGAATTTTAGAGTTGCTGTGTATAGCAATGATCATGAAAGTATTTAAAGAAGAAGAAAATTTGAAGTTATACGATTAGATTTAAAATAATTGAGAAATAGAGAGTTGGTATAAAAATAGTTTAATATAATTATAATCAGATGTGGCATTGGAATTCTTGGTTAGTGCGTGAGTGAGGTGGGTCTGACACCTCTGGGTGTGCTCGGGTTTGATTCCATGGTGGGACTTTTTGGGTTTTTTTTAAAAATTCTTTTCTTCTTTAAATAATTTTTTGAGTATGAATATGAGAATTTGAAGTATGGGTTATTGGAAAATTGTAGAAATGAGTTAAATATAATGTTGAGATATTTATGGAATAAAGTAAATTGCAATTTAGTTGAATAAGAGATATTTTATTAAAGTTGTACTATTAGGTACAAAATGTGAATTAAGGAGAACAATTGAAATTGGGTGATTATAAAAACTGAGTTTTATTTGGAAGAAAAATAGATAGTAATTTATGTTTACAATTAAGAAACAAATTTATTTATTTAAACTAGAATTTTATCACGAGATCTAAAATGTGGATCAAAGAGAGTATTTGGTTTTGAGATGTAATTGGTGGCTAAATAAATAATAATTTACATCTTTTGCTTAAGAAACAAAGTAAATCAATTTAACTAGAGATATTATAGAAAGTTTTATCATTTGGATTAAACTCCAGCTAGAGTTAATTTGAGTTGTTAAAGAGTAAAATTGGAAGTTGAATATTATATTGTTTAGAAAAGAATCTATTGAATGTAATTATAACTTCATTGCGAATCCTATTAGAAGGGGGTGAATAAACCATCTAATTTACATAGAGAATGTTGATTTGAAACGTTGGATATGACTATGAAACTAGTTATACAAATAACTGAGTTGTGTGAACAAGGGAATATTTGGATATGTGAATGAATGAAACTTGAAAATGTTAATGAAGAGGGTATGAATAACCCATGATGTTGAACATGAAATGTGTTGATTCTAGGGGCTAAGTGAGACCCAAAGTACCAGCAAAGTGATGAAAGAGATTATTGAAATTTGAGAAGTGGCCAAGATGGGCTATCATTCTCGGTATATTGTTTAAGATCGATAGGAGGGTGAACTAGCTCTAAGCCTTAATATTATTCATGTTTGAAACAATGGCGAACATATCCGGTAAAGAATGTGCAGCTCCTGGGAGTTTGAGATCAAGGAATACCAGTAAATCCATGTATGTTGGCTAGGGGTATGTCCGTCTATCATCGAAAAGGCCGGTTAAGAGGCTGCAGTTCCTAGGAATGGTCGAGACCGGGGATATGCCCGGTAAATTCATGGTGTGTGGGCTAGGGGTATGCCGATAATGTCCGTAGTTGCAGGAGATCTACCTTCTAGGGGTCGTGGCTGAGGATACGCCTGGTAAATCCACTATATGTGGGCTAGGTATAGGTCGGTAAGGTCCAATATCCTGGGGGTGCGACTCCTCGGTGGCTACGTGTTGGAGTATATTCATTAGGTTAGGTTGCATGATGTGGGATGTAAACCCTATAATGAGGATTTGTTAAGGGCCTGCCCTCGGACCTATATAGTATGGGATGCATAGAATCCAAACAAGTATGCATTAGTGTCATTGTAGTATAAATGTCTGCAATAGGAATTGAGTCATATTCATTACACACTCTTCACATGTTGTTTCTGCATTCAACTTTGTGATTGTTAAGATGGTGAAATCATTATATTATAGCATTGCATCAGTTGTATGCAACTGACGTGCCCATAGTTTTCTAACTGCAGGATTGGATTTGGCATGGATTTGAAGTTACTGTGAGAGATGTCTCAAGATTAAAGAGATTTCATTATCATTTGTGTATTGTACTTATTTATTTTCGCTGTACTATTGTAAAGAACAATGTTGTAATTGAAATTTTTTAAATTCCTTGTATTTTTGTACGTATTTGAAGTAAAACATCTTGTTTGTGCTACGAATTACATGTATTTGGAATTCAGGGCATTACAGGTTCTGCAAGGGAGTGGTACTCCCTACACCTCCGATTCCGTCTACTCTTTCGACCAGCTCGAGAAGAGTTTCCTCACCCATTTGTGACTAATCGTAAGTATGAAAAGATGACTGCCACCCTGCTAGATATGAAGCAGAAGGACGAAGAGTCACTCCGGGACTTCATCCAGAGGTTTATAGCGGAGGCAAGGTCCATCTCCTCTTTTGATGTCGGGGTTGTGGTAGCTGCCTTTAAGCACAACATCTAGCATGACCTCCTTAAGACCTCACTGGCTAAAAAGCCTCCCTCAAACTTCTCTGATCTCCTCCTCCGGAGCAAGAAATACATTCGGGACAAGGAGGCCTTACATCCCGGGGGGGCATAAAGAAACTCCTCCCAAAGGGAAGAGGAAGGTGGACAACACCGAGGCACCGGAGAAGTCTCAAAAGGATGCCTCTTGACAAAGGCATCCTCCCCTAGCGCCTTAGTTCGAAAAGTTCACTCTACTCAACGCGAGTGTCTCCGCTATTCTCATGGAAGTAGAAGACAAGGGATTGATTCGACACCCTCCTCAAACAAATACCGACAACCAGAAGAGGGATAGAATGTTCTGGTGCCAATTCCATCGAGACCATGGTCACAAGATCGATAATAGTCGGGCACTGAAAGACGAGATAGAAACCCTTATCCGTAAGCGCTACTTATCAAAATTCACTCAGAATGACCAGAGAACATCCCCTCCTCCCTGGAGGCCTAACAAATGTCCAGAGAAAGACTCCGAGGTTTAGGAATCCAAAAGGATGGCCATCCTATACTCCATACATGGGGGGCCCTTGGAATGGGTGATTGCAACTACTCTTATAGGGCATTCGTCCGAGATGTGAACTCGGACCACAACTTTCCCCCTCCCCAAAGTCAAGGACTACTAGTCTCATTCTCTGATGAGGACCTTACAAGCATCCACTCTCCCTACCGTGGTGCATTGGTAATCAGCTTCGGCTTGGCTAACCACTAGGTTTGTCGCATCCTCATGGACAATGGTAGTTCCTTCAGCATCTTATTCCTTGCAGTCTTAGAAGGAGTGAAGATCTCTCGAGAAAAGTTGAAGCCGGTTGGGTACACTCTCCATGGTTTCTCCGGGGCACCAGTTCAAATCAAAGGAATCGTCACTCTGGATGTGACCGCGATAAAATCTCCAGCCACTCGCATTGAGCAGATGAACTTTGTGGTGGTTAATGTCAATAACACCTATAACGCCATGTTCGGGCTGTGGCCTCACTGTACCACATAAGAATGAAATTTCCCATGAGTGTCGGGGTCAGAGTCATAAATGGCAGTCATGAGGCCGCCCGAGCCTGCTACATTGCCACGGTGGGAGGGACCGTCCTCCCCCTTGACGCAGCCAAACTCCCCAGCGATAAAAGCTTGATTGGCTCCGAACCAATCGACAAACTGGAAGATATCTCCTTTTCAGAGGAAGACAGAACCAAACGAATCCAGATAAGCAAGGTCCTGCCTTTTAGGCTCAAGGAAGAAACCATCAATTGCATCTAATGGAACAAGGATCTATTTGCTTGGACGCCCTCGGTCATGTCAGCATATCGTAAGAACTAGTTATACACAAATTTAGAATCGATCCAGACTCGAAACCAGTGCAGCAGAAGCACCGAAAGTTTACACTCGAGAGACAGTAGACTGTGAAGGACGAAGATGAAAAACACATTGCCACTCGGTTCATCCAGGAAGTCAACTACCCGGAGTGGAAAATGTCGTGATGGTGAAGAAGTTGAGAGGCACCCACTTCATCTAGGAAGTCAACTACCCGGAGTGGCTGACAAATATTGTGATAGTGAAGAAGGCAAGCGGCAAGTGGAGGATCTATATTTATTTTAGGAACCTCAATAAGGCATGCCCAAAAGGCCCTTTCCCTCTTCCAAGTATCGATGCTTTGATTGATGCAACATCTAGAACCGAACTCATGAGCTTCATGGATGCCTTCTCCAGGTAAAACCAAATCTTGATGTTTCCTCCAACTATCCCGAAAACATTTTTCATCACCAATCATGGGCTCTATTGCTACTGGGTAATGCCATTCGGCCTGAAGAATGCAGGAGCCGCCTATCAAAGGCTAGTGAATAAAATCTTTAAAGAACAGATCAGACGAAATAGTAAAGTGTGTGTAGACGACATGCTCGCCAAAAGTATTTGGAGCAAAGACCAAGTAAGAGACCTCGATGAGGCCTTTGGTTTCTTAAGGAAGAACAATATGAGGCTAAACCCATCTAAGTGTGTCTTCGATGTGACCTCGAGAAAATTCCACGGCTTCATGGTCAGCCAACGGGGGATAAATGCAAACTAAGAGAAGATTCAATCTATCTTTGACTTGACTCCCCCTACGAACATCAAAGAAGTTTAAAGGCTCACGGGCCAATTAGCAGCAATCAAACACTTACTTTTGAAGTCTGAGGAAAAGTCCCTTCCTTTACTCAAAGCACTCCAGAGGGGCAAAGAACTTCGAGTGGGAGAAGCTCAGCAACAGGCCTTCATAGTTGAAAGAATATCTCACCAACCCCATTTGCTAAGCAATTCAAAAGCGGGTGAAGTCCTCTACCTCTACTTGGCGGCATCCAAGCATGCCCTCAGCGCTATTTTAGTATGGGAGGAAGATGGAGTTCAGAAGCCGGGGCGAGATGGGTCAAGGCATTCAGCTACTCTCAACTGGTGGTCAATCATGTCTCTGGGGAATACAAAGCCCGAGATGCTTGCATGATTCGGTACCTGGCCCATGTCAAGGGGCTCTTAGCAAACATCGAAGATGTTTCAATCGTCTGTATCCATCGAGAAGAGAACAACCAGGTTGATGCATTGTTAAAGCTGGCATCCTCCTCCTTGGAGGGTCTTGACCGCATAGTGCTTGTAGAGGTCCTCGTCTGACCAAGTATTGATAAGAGGAATGCCGATGTCCTTTGCGCCGAACCCCCAACCATGATCGGCGACCTAGATGGACCCAATTCTAAACTTTTTTCGAAAGAGGGAACTTACCATAGGAAAAATCAAAAGCAAGAAAGATACAAGCCAGAGCAGAGAGATTTGTGCTCATCTAGGGGGTATTGTTCAAAATGTCGTACACCATGACCGACCGATGACCCTACATCCGATGCCTTGCTTCCAAGGAAGCCTAATATGCCCTGGAAGAGATGCATGGGGGAGTCGATAGTTGCCACATAGGTGACAAGTCGCTCGCGAGGAAAATCCTCAACCATGGATACTACTAGTCAATAGGACGCTCAGGAGCTTGTCAAAAAATGTGGTCCATGCTAGAGGTTCTCCTCCATTAAATGCGCACCCCAAACCGAGCTTAAGTCACTAGCGAAAGGCCGATCCCCTGGCCTCCATAACTGATTATCAAGCCTAGGAGTTCTTTTGGAAGCACATTGTGTGTATATACGAAGTCCACCGAATCCTAATCTCCGATAATGGTACTCGTTCACTAGAAAAAGGTTCCGCAAGTTCTGAAAAGACCTAAGGATCCATTAGAGGTTCCCATTTATCTTGCCCCCCAGTCTAACGGGCAAGATGAGAATGCTTGTTGCCAAATTTTGGATGGCCTCAAGAAGCAGCTGGATGAGTCTCCCAAGGGATTGTGGGTCGAAGAACTCCCTAGCGTGCTCTGGTCATACAGGATGACCAAGAGAATTCCGACAAGTGAATTGCCATATAATCTCACGTTTGGAACCAAGGTTGTAATCCCCCTGGAGGTCGGGGCTCCCTTCCCCTGAATAATGAGCTTCAATGAAGACCTCAACTTGGACAGCCTCTGGGCCAACCTATATCTCTTCGAGGAAGTGCGAAAAAAGTCAGTTTTTAGAAGGAACATCTACCAATAGAGAATATAGTGTTTCCATAACAAAAAATTCCAACGAATAAACATCAAGGAGGGCAACTAAGTCCTGAGAAGGCTCTAGAAATCCGGGCCAAGCAAGAAGGAAAAACTCGCCTCAAACTGAAAATACCCTTATAAGGTCTCCAAAGTGGTTCATCCAGAAACTTATCGACTTGAAGACCTAGGGGCAGAGTGTTCAAGAGAACCTGGAATGCAGACTACTTGATGAAGTTTCATAGGAGCACCTAACGCTCCAATGCCCTTGGCAAATTCTAATAAAGCCCTAAAAACCCCTCGAATGTAATAAGTGCTCACCGATAGGTAGCCACCATTGAATAAAATCTTATTTGAATACAACTTTATCTTAGACTTTTCCAAATTCAAGTCCACCACTTGATTACCGCCCTCAACATGGAATTTGAGCCACAGGAGAAGAAGTCTCCTTCTCCACTTGGCCATGTCCCTTGACTCTCCACTTGGCTTCGACCTGCGGAGCGGACTTCGAGCTACAAAGGAAACCTTCCTTGCTTGGCCTCGCCCCACGACGTGGACCTCGAGTCACCCAAGAAAAAATTTATCAAACTAATTCGTGAATCCACACAATAGTTTGAGAAAGCACATCTCCAGCATGTTGGATCTCAAAGTCCAGAGGCCCAAAACACACCTACCTCATTCAAAGATGCACGATCGAAAGTGAAAGGTCAAAGAAAGAGCTCATATATTAATAAGGGACAAGTACAAGGTGAGCAGTGGTCAATCCACAATCGGCAAGTACAACACAAAAACAGAAAAGAAACAACGCTAAATGCCTATACAGTGATAGAAGGGATGAATGCCTACGGAACTCCAAAGAGCAGGTGATTTTAGAAGAAAACTTGGGAACTTCATAGAGTCGGTTGATTTTAGAAGAAAACTTGAGGGACTTCGCAAAGTTGGCTGACTCAAGAAGAAAACTTGAGGAACCGCGAGGCTGACTGATTCAAGAAGAAAACTTAAGGAACATCGCATGTTTTGCCGATTCTAGAAGAAAAGTTGAGGAACTTTGCATGTGCGAGATATTCAACGTTCGTGCAAACATTTTATATTGCCAAAACCTTGGGAGTTTCACCCCGGGATTCCGATCCCATCTAGTCTTGGCCCTCAGATTTCCATTTGAGACACTCACCCAGAAGGTTAAGGGGAAGATGATCATTCGAGGGAAAGGGAGTACTCACGAACATCAAAGAATGTATTGAAGAATGAAAGGAAATAGGGTGTTTTATAGGCTCTTGTAGGCATCTTTTGACGAGCATGTCGTCGACATAGACCTCCATGTCTCGACCTATTTGCTCTTTAAACACTCATTTGCTGATCCTTTGGTAGGTAGCACCGACGTTCTTCAGCCCGAAGGGCATGACTCGGTAATAGTAAAGGCCCTAGTCGGTCTTGAAGGCAGTTTTGGGGATGTTAGGGGGGAACATTCTAATTTGGTTATAGCCTGAAAAGGCATCCATGAAGCTCAGTAGTTTGTGGCAAGAAGTCGCATCTATCAAGGCGTCGATGCTCGGAAGGGGGAATGGGTCTTTGGGGCAGGCCTTGTTGAGGTCTATGAAATCTATGCAGATCCTCCACTTCCCACTCGGATTCTTCACCATTACTACATTGGCCATCCATTCGGGATAGCTGACTTACTGGATAAAGCGAGCTGAGAGGAGCTTGTTCACTTCTTTTGTCGGCAGCTGCCTTTCGGGGGCGATTTTGCGGCGCTTTCGTTGGATGGGATTTGAATCCGAATGGATGCTAAGTCGGTGCATAATGAGGTCTTCTGATATTCCTGACATTTCCTAGGGCGTCTAGGCGAAAGATCAACATTCCGCCTGATGCAGCCAGTGATGGCCAGTTTTAGGTATGGGGAAAGGGACTGGCTAACTTGGAACCACTTAGAATTGACCTCTTTGGTAATGGGGATATCTTCCAATTGGTCAACGGGTTCGGATCCCAATGAGTTCCTGTCGGATAGAAGTTTGACCGCTTCGAGGGAAAAACACTACCTCCCATCACAGCCATGTAGAAGAACCTGGCCGATTCTTGACTGCCTCGGACCACACTGAATCTGTGGTCGGTGGGGAACTTCATTTTCAGGTGGTATGCGGAGGGTATCGCTTGAACGGAACAGAGGTCGGGCCTGCCCAGGATCACATTGTAGGTAGCTTTGATGTTGACCACCATGAAATCCATGGCTTTTGTTCGGATGTTCGGGACCATTCTGGCTCTGATGTTCAGCGTAATTATTCCCTCGATCTGTACCATAATGCCTGAAAACCCATGCAGTGTGTATCCTGCCGGCTTCAGTCTTTATCGCGGGAGTTTGAATGCTTCGAATGCGGTAAGGAACAAGATGTTCACCGAGCTTCCATTGTCCATGAGGATGCGGCGGACCTCGTGGTTCGCCATGGCGAGGATGATTACCAGTGCGTTGCAATGTGGCAAGTGGACGCCCTCCAGATCTATGCGTAAGTGGGGTGAACTTTTCGAAGCTAAGGATCGGAGGCGGTCGTTTCTGACCGAGGGGACTTTTAGAAAGTTCTTCATGGTCTCTGGGCCATCTACCTTCCTCTTTCCCTTAGCGGGGGCTCCGGTCAGACCATCGGGGTGGAGAGCTTCTTCAACTCGAATTTATTTTTCGACCTTGTGGAGGAGGTCAGGAAAATCGATTGGAGGATTCTTCGCGAGGGAGGCCTACAACTGGCCATGGCGAACGTTTTGTCAGAATGCTGCGGATGCGACGCCAGCATTGAGGGAAGAGACTGCCCTGGCCTTGGTGGTGAACCTTCGCACCAAGTCCCGCAAGGATTCCCCCTCCTTCTGTTTGAGGTCCAGAAGTGAGGCGCTCGTCTTCTCGACCTTGCAACTGGTCACAAAGTGGGCAAAAAAATTTACCTCGAGCTGTTCAAAAAGAGAAGATCAAGTTGGGGGCGAGCTTTGAGCACCATTCCCTTGTCGGGCCATGCAAAAGTGATGGAGAACGATCGATAGAGAAGAGTATCTGAGGCACTGTGAATCATCATGAGGGTTTTGAACCCGTCTGTATGATCAGCTGGATCACTCTCTCCATCGTATGTCTCAAACTGAGGTGGATGGACATTCCTCGGGATCGAGGCATCAAGAATTTGAGCGGAGAATGGGGGTTCGGTAGGATGGTACCCTTGACTGAATTGGCCACCACCCTTGCCTATCTAGGCGAGGCGATTCTCCATATCCTGGAGTCGCCTAAGAACAGCATCATCCCTCCTCGGTGATTGAGTCGAGCCGTGTGACTCACTACAATGGTTTCTCTCTTCCTGGATGGGGTCGTCGACTGGTTATTCAGTGTTAGAGGCGCCTCGGATGGCTAGGAGGACCTCGTTTCTGAACTCTAGGAACTCGGTCCTCGTGATCGCGGCCTCTTCGAATTGGACCGTCGGAGGTCATCGATCTCTAGGTGAGCGATTGTGCCATTGCACTTGACCTTTGTTGGCTATGGGTTGGAATCTGGATGGAGGAGGCAGCTCCGCTCCTGGAACGATCGATCTATTTCTTGAGATCGTCCTTAGGTTTTCGATGGTTGATGATCTTCCGAAGGTCATCGACTTCCTGGTGCTCGAATCACCCCGCGGCTGATCGTGAGGCACTAGGACCCAAACCCAAGGGATCCATGGGTCCATGCCTTCGGGAACCTCTGGTGTCCGCCTGACTACGAGTCTGGTAAGGGTCAGCATACCCGCCCTGCCGTGGCTGCCCTCCTCAGTTTGGGGGCCATAGAAAGGGAGGTGTTTAGAGACCGGAATCTGTTTTTGGACCTGACAAGCCTGTTTTCCATAGACGGTGCCAACCTAATGCTGCTAGTTTTCGATGCGGGAGCAACATGTGTGAGTTCATGTTGTTTGTAAAGTGGAAGGGACCGATCTCAGTCGCAGGTCCGGTCGGTTTATGGAGGTCGGCTCGGAAGTGCCGCTGGTTGTTGGCCGATCCGAACACCTGTAAAAGTCTTAGAAACACTGGGAGAAATCTCGGCGACAAGCCCTCTGACGATCTAGTCAGTTACCGGACAGTGAAAGGAAGCAAGGGTTTAGGTGAGAAATCTTTGATTACATTTTTCAAGAAGGAGGAGGCCTGGTATTTATAGGCGAAGTAAATGGATATCTGACCATAATTGGCCGGGTCAGACTTGTTTTTCTGTGGGCCTAAAGCTGCAGAAAACCCGTTGGACCTGTTGACCTGATGATCTGAGATGAGCGAATATTGAGGAGATCTGACAGCCTTAATCGAGCCCATCACTTATACCCACATCATGTCGATTTCTTAGGATCTCCTTAGTTATGTGTATGCTTGTCATGCATGCAACTGCTTTAATGAGCCATGCAGCTTTCGTCCATAAATGTATGTCATATATAGTATTCCTGAGATATCCAGTACAAAAATCTTCATATATCCAATTAAGTTCCTGGTCTTTCCAACCTTATCAAAAGCCCGAACCATACCCTAGTATCCTCACTGCCCTTCTCAACTCTCAAGGGCTACCCTTCTAATTCCTTATAGAGCCTGTGCACTGTCTATAGATCAACTCACTGCATACATTTTGTACACCATCTCTTCCTTTAAACCCTAAACCTAACCATGTCACCTTCTATGATGAATCCGGCTACAAGTGTTGATGCGAAACTTGAAGAAGATTCCGAATTAATGATTATTTTTGGATTTTAATTAGAATTTTTGGATTTTTAATTATTTTATCAGAATTATTAAATAATTAATTCGATTTAATAATTAAATAAATAATTTAATAATTATCTGATGACGTGACGAGATCTGGGGCGTCAATTGCCACTAGCTTGAAAATCGGGGAGATCGATTGGTCACGAGGCGTTAACTGGTCAATGTAAAGTACCCATTTTCAGCTTGGGGGCACGTTTGCTCGGCTTGTCGAGCCAAACAATGGGGATGGTTCGGATAAGCGACACGTGACATTGACCGTTGACCGTTGACGGTGACCAGTCAATGGCATTTTGCGCCTATTTTGATTGGGGGCATGTTCGTTCGGTGCCAGACAACGGACGATGGAGGTGGTTATGCTGCGGGACATGTGCCCTCGTTGACCGCTGACTGTTGACTAGCCAACGGTTTTTGGTGATTTTTTGCTCGGGGGCACGTTTGTTCGATGCAAGCCATCGAACACTGGGGGTGGTTCGGTTGTGCAACACGTGTTCTCGTTTACCGTCGACCGTTGACCCGTCAATGGTTTGTGGTGATTTTTCGATGGGGTACGTTTGTTCGGTGCCAGCCATCGAACACCGGATGTGGTTCGGCTGCGCAACAGGTGTCCTCGTTGACCGTTGACCAGTCAACAATTTTTTGTAATTTTTCGATCGGGGGTGGCACAAGCCACCGAACGCTGGAGGTGGTTCAGCTGCGTGACGTGTCCCCTTTGACCGTTGGCCGTTGACCTGTAATATCCCGGTTTGATATTATATTATTATTATTTTATTTTTAAAATTAAAATATTTCTTATAGAAATTACTTAGTTTTAACTAATAAAAGTTATCTATATATATATACTAGTATGTATATATATGTATTGTATCTATTTTGTGCACTTGTATAAAATCATGTAATATGCGTTTTTGAGAAAATATCTGTAATATTTTGGTCTGATATTAAAATTTATTATTTTTTATTATTATTTTGGAATTATAATATTTTTGGTGAAGACTGTTAAGTTTAACTAATAAAAATTATCCGTGTATATATATATATATATATATATATATATATATATATATATATATATATATATATATATATATATAAGTATATGTATTGTATCGATTTCGTACATTTGTACAAAATCATGTAGTATATGGTTTAGGGAAAATAATAATTATTTTTTATCAATCATGGTCAAATTGGAGGGTTATGATTAGATTGTGGTGTTGATTGCAATATATTTATTTGCAAATAGATCATCAAATTGTTGATCCACAAAATCAATGACACTTGGCACCCCCCTCCACCACATCTCTCTCCCCCTCCTCCTATATTGGCCGGCCAACCAAGGGGCAAAAAGCCCAATTTCATTTTTGTTTCCCTCATTCTCTCATCTCACTCTCTCTTCTTCATATATTTCTTCATCTTCTTGTTTTGCTTTGATTTTGAGAAAAAAATTGAGAAGAAAAGAAGAGAAAGAGAGAGATCAAATCAAAGAAAAGAATGGGTTAATTGTTCATGGGTGTTCTTGAAGAGGAGCAAGAACAAGGAAGGAGAAGAGGAAACAAGTAAGTTCTTCCAACCGATTTTTGGGCGGGGGCTTCTCATCTTTGTTTGTTATTTTTGTTATTGTTGTTATATGTTAAATAAGTGAAGAACTTGGACTAATTACATGTGCATATAAATGGTTGTGGACTAGAATAATTTGCATACAAATCAAAAGTGAAAAACTTAACAAACAAACGATAAAGATTTAATCTTTAAGTTGCTGTTTTTAATATTTTTAGCATGTATTTGAAAATGTATAACTAGAGTTCTATAAGGAATTTGAGAAAGTTGTCAACTAAAAAATTGTAGTAAAGGTTCCCAACTTTCTAAAATATCCAATTTTATTGGATTCTGATAAGTGTACCATCAGTTATAAGATTTAAAAGATCGACGGTAGCTTTCCTTAAACTGCTCTGTTTTTAAGTGAAAAGGTGGACTTCAAACTAGTATAATGATGAACCAAATATTATTCACATTTGGGAGCAATAATCTTAATGCAATTCGACATTTAAAAGCTCTATATGTGGTATTTAACTCTTATTTTCTCTTTTCCATAGGAAACAGCCTAAAACAGCAAAACGAAGCAGATTCAGGATTTTAAGGATGATACTCAGAATATTGCAGATCATCAGTCGACTGATTCTTCCACACAGGCGACTGAACAGAGAAATCAAGTTTACGCAGAAGTCTCGACACAGTCGACTTACTCCAACACCAGTCGACTGGTAGGCGGCAGAGTTAACAGATAAGATATTTGAAGATTCGTCCAAATCTAAATCCAAATCAGAACAGAAAAGGAAGAAAAGAAGAAAAGAGAAAGAAAGAAACGCAGATCAAGATAAGAAAGGAAATTATTAAAAAGAAGAGGACCTTTCTATAAAAGAAGAATGCAAATCCTAATTCTCTTCTCTTGTTCTATAAATACCAACCAAGAAAGAAGCGGCAAAGATATATATCTATCTCTCGGACTATCTCAAGATCGGCCAGGGAAGGCCATCGACAGCAAGCATCAAGGAGGAGAACAAGACGACTGCTGATTGGGCTGAAGCGCAACATCATACAAATTAGCGTTCTTCTGTTCTTTCTCTTTAGTTTTTATTTTCTATTATAGTCATGAACTCTATTATATTAATCAATAAAAGTTTTATTATGTGGAACTAACTTTCATAGTTGGGTAGATTGAAACCGTAGTTATGTAATACGAGTTTTTCTTCTGAATGTTACTCTTTTACTTATTGATTAAACCTGATTGAAAGAATAACAATTTACATGAATCAAACTTGTTTGGAGTTCTAGGGACAGTCGACTGAAGTGACAGCCAGTCGACTGAGATACAGAACTTAAGATTATCAAGTTGTGCAGTGTAGATCTGAAGCTGTTATATGAGCATATTGAGACGACCCGTATCTCTTGCTCATAACTAGTAACACAGGAGTCCTTAGGGGTTCTTGGTTTAATCAACTTGAAGGATCTAGATCTGATACCAATTTCTAGAACCTTGAGTGTTTGTTCGTTTCCACTGTTCTTATGTTTTCTTTAAGTGCAACTTAGTAGATACCATGCTAAATACTTAAGGAAAGAAACGAATTAGAGTAGATACCATGCCTAATTCTTGGCCTAGGGAAACATTACTTTGAGGAGTAGATACCATGCCCTTGAAGAGAACAAACATGAGTAATGGATGTAGTATATGACTTAGCATTACTGACTATTGGTGGAGATCAAAACCCAACTCATTTAATTGATATTTGTGACTCAACTTGTGATGCTACTTATTTAGATTTGTATCTTTTCATTTCTTTTAGACTTTTAGAACCACTCTTTGCGATCTTATTTCTGTTTTATTGATTAGTAAGTTAATTTCTACAATCTCTGTGGGATCGACCCTTGCTCGTCACTACGCTTCTCCAAACGATTCGTACACTTGCGAGGTTTTAATTTGTGTCTAGTTTATCTACTAGTTTAGATCATCTAGATTGCACAACAAGTTTTTGGCGCCGTTGCCGGGGATTGTTTAGTATTTTAACTTACAAATCAGTAAAATCTTTTTCTTTTTATTTTATTTTATTTCTTCTTTTCTTTTCTTATATTTTCTTTTAGGTTAAACTTTGCACAGGCTCAGACCAGTCGACTGTCTCCAAGGACCAGTCGACTGTACAGCGAAGAATTCAAACAGCAACAATGGGTGAAAAAGTATTAAATCGAGTACCAATGCAAGACAAATTCATTCCAAAAAATATTGAGCAACCGTCTTGCATAGCTTTTCAACCTAATGTCACAGGGAATATGCATCTATCACCTCAATTACTCAGCATGGTTCCCCACTTCAATGGAAGACTAGATGAAGATCCGCACCTACATCTGCAAGACTTCTTTGATCTTTGCAGAACACAAAGCATCCAAGGGCTTACCCCCGAACAAATCAGGTTAATCTTATTTCCATTTTCATTAAAACTTAATGCTAAATTGTGGTATAATTCTTTGGAACCAGGATCAATTCAGTCATGAGAGCAATTGATAACAAAATTCTTGAAGGAGTTTTTTCCATCTCAGAAGACCAGACAACTAAAAAGGGAAATTCTACTTTTCCAACAAAAAGATGGCGATTTATTCTTCGAGGCGTGGAAGGACTCCAAAAACAAGCTTCTCAAGTGTCCTACGCACAACATACCTAAGGATGATCAGGTACAATCATTTTATGAGGGTTTAAATGACGCTAACAAAGCAATTGTAGATGCAGGTTGCAATGGAATGTTGATGAGGAAGAGTGCTGAGGAGGCCATAGAGCTATTTGAAGAACTCAACGAGAACTCACAACAATTCTCCACAAGGAGGGGTCTTTCAAAAAAACAGGGAGTATACGAAATTTCTCATAATAATAACATGCAATTAGAAATGGAAACCATGAACAAAAAGATTGATATGCTTCTGAATTCAACGTTAGGAGGCATAAAAAGCCAACCAAAAGAAATTTGTGCGATTTGTTTTCATTCTAATCATACAACTAATTCATGTCCCATGTTTTCTTTCGCAGATCAGGAGCACACAAACTACGTAGAACAGAGAATGTACCCGCCCCAGAACAATTTTTCAAATACGTATAACCCAGGGTGGCAAAACCATCAAGGCAATCAATTCGCACCAGGGCATACGCAGCAATTCCAGGGTGGGAATGGGTATGATAGGCCAGCACAAGAACAGAAGAAGTTGGATTTCGAATCTACCATTCTTCAATTACTCCAACAGCAACAGCAAACAAGCAATCAACAAGGGCAAGCCATTCAGAAATTGGAAATTCAAATTGGTCAAATTGCTACGGAGTTAAGTGAAAGAAAGGCAGGCGAATTCCCATCACAAACCATACCTATCCCTAGAGGACAAGAACAGCTCCAATCAAGGACAACACTAGAGGAAGGGATTGAGTTTAAAATGTTTGATGCACCACAATTTCCACACGATGATCATGAATGTTATAATGTTGATGTGGTTCAGGAAAATTGTGACCAAACACTTCAGGACCATAGTGTTGATCCATTACAAGAAACAATTACACACCCTCTAACATTATCTCATGTTGAACAGGTATATGATGATCGGAGGATTGCAGAGACAGTACATCACCTTGAAACTCCAAAGTCATATTCAGGTAAGCTTGCACCTGCATTTGAAAAGTTGGTATCTGATAACACTTGTGTTTTCCAGGATAAGTCGACTGGTGTCCAGAATAAGTCGACTGGTGAACAGGACAAGTCGACTGCTACCAGGACCCCAGACATGGAGCTGAAGCCACTACATGACCATTTGAAGTCTGAATATGTGGGAGAAGACCAGACATTACCTGTGACGGTTGCTGCAACTTTCAGGATGCATGAAGAAGCAAGGCTGCAGGGAGTCTTGCAAAATCACAAAGGTGCACTAAGGTGGACCCTTGCAGACAGGCTTATGTCAAGATGGTACTGTCCAGACATTGTTGCAGAGGTTTCCCCACATAGAGCGTTGACGAAAAATCAAACGTTCAAGGTGAATGGGCAGAGGGGGAAACCTTATAATAAGATGAGTTTTGAGCCACGATCCATTCAATACATTGCATAAACTCATCAAGTCTAGCTGAAGACAAGAAACACATCGCTTATTGGGAGGCAACCCAATTTTTCAGGGGAGTACTTACACATTCTATTTATTTATTTCTTTAATGATTTCTTTATTTCTTTGTTTTCTTTCCTTCAAACTAGTGGTAACACATGCCTATATATTCAGTTTTGTGCGAACATTGAGGACAATGTTCCATCTAAGTTTGGGGGTATTAGTTAGTTACATTTGAAGTCTTTCGATATTTTTTAGGATAAACAATTTCTTATAAAGTAATAGTAAGGATACTTATTTACTTTAGGATTGTTGAGTTTCAGAATCCCCTACAAAATTGTATGAGTCATGCGATTATACATAATAAACAAATGTGATGCTTTTTTCTGGTGATTATTCCCTTTAGATCTAGTCCTAAACAGAGTTTAAGTAAATAGAGTAAAGACAAAAGAATATATATATATGAATAAAGTCAATCTAATCCAATGTTTTGAATTGCTTAGTAACTAAGGGTATTCATCACCAATGTTTACCTTTACGTCAAACGACAACTTGAAATATGAGTATGCAAAGCACGTAAAGTTTGTGACTTGTTGAGTAACCGGGTGGATTCATCACAAATGTCTTGCACTCGCGTCAAAAGGCAAGTGACGACTTAAAGAAGAGACTATAAAAAAAAAAATCAAAAAAAAAAAAAAAAAACTCTAGTTTGCTACTCGGTTTGTAGTCGAGAAAAGGGATAATCACAGATTGGGTAGTTACATACTATAACTATAATTAATGGCATGACAAGTATGATTGAGTTGGGGATTATGACTAAACAATTGCACTGGAAAAAGTGGGTATACTTGTTTTTACTTTATTTGCAATTGTTTACATTGAAATTTTGATGCTTGCATAATGAGAATTCTTGTTGCGAAGGGTTGAGTACTATTATTTTCCCCTTGTTCATAATTTTAGTTTGCTTGAGGACAAGCAAAAGCTAAGTTTGGGGGTATTTGATGAACCAAATATTATTCACATTTGGGAGCAATAATCTTAATGCAATTCGACATTTAAAAGCTCTATATGTGGTATTTAACTCTTATTTTCTCTTTTCCATAGGAAACAGCCTAAAACAGCAAAACGAAGTAGATTCAGGATTTTAAGGATGATACTCAGAATATTGCAGATCATCAGTCGACTGATTCTTCCACACAGGCGACTGAACAGAGAAATCAAGTTTACGCAGAAGTCTCGACACAGTCGACTTACTCCAACACCAGTCGACTGGTAGGCGGCAGAGTTAACAGATAAGATATTTGAAGATTCGTCCAAATCTAAATCCAAATCAGAACAGAAAAGGAAGAAAAGAAGAAAAGAGAAAGAAATAAACGCAGATCAAGATAAGAAAGGAAATTAATAAAAAGAAGAGGACCTTTCTATAAAAGAAGAATGCAAACCCTAATTCTATTCTCTTGTTCTATAAATACCAACCAAGAAAGAAGCGGCAAAGATATATATCTATCTCTCGGACTATCTCAAGATCGGCCAGGGAAGGCCATCGACAGCAAGCATCAAGGAGGAGAACAAGACGACTGCTGATTGGGCTGAAGCGCAACATCATACAAATTAGCGTTCTTCTGTTCTTTCTCTTTAGTTTTTATTTTCTATTGTAGTCATGAACTCTATTATATTAATCAATAAAAGTTTTATTATGTGGAACTAACTTTCATAGTTGGGTAGATTGAAACCGTAGTTATGTAATGCGAGTTTTTCTTCTGAATGTTACTCTTTTACTTATTGATTAAACCTGATTGAAAGAATAACAATTTACATGAATCAAACTTGTTTGGAGTTCTAGGGACAGTCGACTGAAGTGACAGCCAGTCGACTGAGATACAGAACTTAAGATTATCAAGTTGTGCAGTGTAGATCTGAAGCTGTTATATGAGCATATTGAGACGACCCGTATCTCGTGCTCATAACTAGTAACACAGGAGTCCTTAGGGATTCTTGGTTTAATCAACTTGAGGGATCTAGATCTGATACCAATTTCTAGAACCTTGAGTGTTTGTTCGTTTCCACTGTTCTTATGTTTTCTTTAAGTGCAGCTTAGTAGATACCATGCTAAATACTTAAGGAAAGAAACGAATTAGAGTAGATACCATGCCTAATTCTTGGCCTAGGGAAACATTACTTTGAGGAGTAGATACCATGCCCTTGAAGAGAACAAACATGAGTAATGGATGTAGTATATGACTTAGCATTACTGACTATTGGTGGAGATCAAAACCCAACTCATTTAATTGATATTTGTGACTCAACTTGTGATGCTCCTTATTTAGATTTGTATCTTTTCATTTCTTTTAGACTTTTAGAACCACTCTTTGCGATCTTATTTCTGTTTTATTGATTAGTAAGTTAATTTCTACAATCTCTGTGGGATCGACCCTTGCTCGTCACTACGCTTCTCCAAACGATTCGTACACTTGCGAGGTTTTAATTTGTGTCTAGTTTATCTACTAGTTTAGATCATCTAGATTGCACAACATATAACTTTTTGTATACTTAGAACTGGATAAAGTTGTCAACTAGAGAGTTGTAGTAGATATTCTCACCTTTCTAAAAAGTCTAATTTTGTTAGGTTCTGATAAGCGTAGTAAGGGTTATGATTTTACAGGATTCAGCATTAGCTTTCTTGTTGGCTGAGTTGCTGTTTAGGATGTTAGGCGGTTTTCTACCCTTTTTTGGCTGAATGTAAGAAAGTTGTCAAATAGGGAATTGTAGTATAGGTTCCCACCTTTCTAGAAAGCCTTATTTTGTTGGATTTCGATAAGCGTAGTAAGAGTTATGAATTTTACAAGTTTCAGCAATAACTTTCCTGTTGGCTGAGTTCACTATTTGAGAGTTTAGAGTTTTTACAGCCTTTTGTTTGTTGAATCTGTAACCCCTCTGACTCATTTTTGTATTTTCATTTGTAATCAATTAAGTTTCTGTTCATTTTATTTTATTTTTGATTGTATCTCTTTTCGTTCGTTTTGATTGTGTGTTGTTCTCCTTGTGATTTATTTTTGCTTGATTCAGCCTTATATTCTCAATTGATTGATTTACAAATTTGTTCTTGTCTTTGTTTATTGTCTAAACCTAATTCATGGACTATTTGTCTCTTATTGGACTCTTTTCTTCCTATTGGATACTACCAAGTTCACCCAAACCCATTTTGACTCTATATAAACCTCCTAAACACCCTAAACCTAATTACCAAACCCTAATATTCTCTTTATCCCTAGCTGTCCCCTACCCCAAACCCTACTCCCGATCTCCCTCTCTCTTCTCTGCTGCACCCAACACACTTGTTTCCCCCAGCCGCTCACCTCCTCGCTAGCTGCCCTCCTCGTCGTCATCTTAGCATCGCTGTACCCCTCACAGTGACCAACATCAGCCCCCGATCCCCTAGCCCGTCGCTGTGTCGTCTTGATCCCCGTGTCCCATTCTCCTCTTCCCCTTTTCGCTATGCTTTGCCCCTGTCCTCGCTCGAGCCGCACCGCCCTAGTGCCTCTCACCGCTGTCGACGTTATCTCCTCGCCCAAGCGCCGACCCCCATTCCCTTGGCTATTGCTATCACCGCCCTGTGTGCTGTCGTCGCCCTAGCATCGATCTCCCCTCACTGTGCTAGCCGCTGTCGCCTGCCTTGCTGTGGTTACCGTTGTTGCTACTGCCATGTGCGGGTGTGTAAGAACACGTGCACCACCGTATTATCGTTGGTTGGATCTTGCTCTTGTTCGTGCAGTCTCTCATTCGTGCATTGTGCTAGTTGTTCGGGATCTGTTCCAGTTATTCTGTTCTTCATCTTTGTCGTCATTTTCAGGCAAGTAGCTTGTATGTATTTTTTGTCATACAAGTTAAATACCATAAGTAGTCTCGCATGAAATTGTTTAGTACCCTCATGATGACCATATTTTGTTAGTTGATCCGTTCCTTCCTCTCTTGATCATGAGTAGTTCAAAGTAGTTGATACCTGTTGCATTAAAACAATTAGATTTGATGGACATCTTGTTGTATGTGCTTGTTGTGACATATTGTATGTCGTAGATGATTGCTACGTGGATGTTTGTATGATGTATTATCTTATTATAGACTATTTATTCACATGCCATGCCGATTTGAGTGACCCATATGCCATGCTATGTATGTCATCTTAGATTGGATCATTTGTAATTAAACTATTTGATAAAATGCATAAAAGAACCTTTGTTTCACTGCTGCCCTATTTTTGTACAGTAATTTTGATATTGTTAACATCAGTAAAATAAATAAATTTGTGAATATGATTTGTAGGCTTGGCCTTCTAATTTCCAGAACTTTCGACGGATCTGAATTCCGATTTTCGATGTATAATTTATTGCTATTTTTCTGCAGTCATATCGTATATTCTAGATTCTGAACTATATTAATCTGTATGAAATATTATTTTAAAACTGATATTAAAAGTAGAATTTGAACTCTATATTTTGCTGGGTATGTTTAGATATGACTGGTATCAATCCCTAATTTTTGTGGAATTAATTAATAACTTTTGTATCTCATTTCATACTTATGAACCAATCGATATATTTCCAATTTGCATGCTGTTCAGTAAAGAATTATGTTTTCAACCTGATTCTATTCGTTTTTGACGAAAACTTTGTGAATATGAACTGTAGCCTGATTTGTCTGTTTTATCACCCTTTTGACGAATCTGGATTTTGAATTGTATTTTGTGAATTATCTTTGTTTTGGTACTGCTGTGTCTGAACTTTCAGATTCTATGTTTTGTTGCATTACTTCGTTTTCTCAATTATATTGACAATACTATCTGTAATATAATTTTATGAAATTTTATAAGTTGAGACTAGATATTTTAGGGAATCTCCCTGATTTTTTGTAGATTTAATTATGATGTTTTTAAACTCTTTTCATGCTTATAAATAAGCTTTCGCCTTTTTTGGCTGAACATAACTTCTGTATTTAACGCTGTTTTCAACCCTATTTCTTTGGCTGATGTGTGACTTGTATATATGCACTGGATTCGGCAGAGAGTCTAGTTTTCAGATTTTCTAACAGATCTAGATTTACAGTTTTGTAGTAACGGAAATCTCAGATTTGGTACAGTTGTGTCTTGCTATCCAGAACTGGATTTTTTTTTGTTTTGACTATATAAGTTATATTTGTTGCCATTTGTGTTTCCCTATTCATCTTAGAATTATCCTTGTTCTTGTCATGTCTTTATTCTTGTTTGTATTTGTTAACATCTGCTTAATAATAATGAAAACTAATCGAGCCAGGATTTTTAAGGGAAAAAATCTGGTAGTGGACAATATGGAAATGCATATTCAAAAGGGAACTCGTTCCCCACTGTTTACTGTGGTACCCACTGTTTATCTCTGAATGCATGAGGGCATGGACTGTTGCAATTACTGTAACTGTTACTGTTTGTTTGAATATATTTCCATATAGGTTCCACTACGAAATCTTAAAACGAAAACTGTTTGATATAGCAACCATGTGGTATAATCTGGGACGCATGAAGTTCTACCTAGATAGTAATGAACATTAGACATAAGAATAATTGTTTCATTGTCACGTCCTGTTATTGTTCCTGGCACATCCTGTTACTGTTACTGTTGATTTCACTATTACTGTTGTTACTACACTCTTTACTGTTATCCTGCTATCTCTGTTATCCGTAGACTGTCACCTTGTTGCTTTTCCTCCATGTCAGTACTTCTGTTTTGTTTTAGTTTTTCCTTTTCCTTTTCCTACTTGTACTGCTTGCAGCCTGGAACTTGCATCTAATGGGCATTATGTTTTTCTGTCTTCCTATTTTTCTTGTGATTGCAATATGAGCAGGTTTCGGTGATCGCTGGCCTACTGGAGTTGGTGAGCAAAAGTTTTGAGCTGCGCTGGGGAAAAAGTTTGCTTAATGTTTTGTTGAACCATTTTATTCATGTACTGTGTTGAGATTGGTATTGGGCTTGTAGTCCCAGGATATTGTTTTGTTTCAGATCTTGTATTTGTTTGGAATATTCATTATTGTTGCGTATAAATACTGTTGAGTTATAACTGTTTTATGCATGCCTAGTTTGTTATATTTACTGTTGTGATGAGTCAAGTAGATCCGTACACCTTATGGATGGTGAAAACTATCTGCTAGGCTTAGTCACGTTCTGTATTTCGTATTTCTTTTGGGAAGCGGGGCATAACAAGGTTTTGGGTGGTATCAAAGCTCTATGTTTGGATAATGTGTTTGTTTGACTAATACATTAGACAGGCTTGACTCGATCAGGATTTACTTAACTACTAATAGACCATGCATTGCACAAACATTGATAATCAACTTGATCTGAATACTAATTGTTTTGGGTTTTGTGCAGACTATAGCTCGTGGGAATGCTTCGTCTTCTTGCTCGCAAGAAGGCCATCCTGAGTTGGCAGCTATAACTCAGGTGCTCCAGCAGAATGCTCAGATGCAGCAGCAGCAAAGAAAATTGGTTATGGCCGCATTGGAGGCTGCCAACCGGAATGCTGTTCCGACCCTGGCTTATGTCCCGGTTTCCCAATGTAAGAAAATCGGAGCGTTACATGACCAGTCAACGATTTTTCGTGATTTTTCGATCGGGGGCACGTTTGTTCGGTGCAAGCCACGGGAACGCTGGTGGTGGTTCGGCTGTGCGACACGTGTTCCAATTGACTGTGGATCGTGGACTGTTGAACAGTCAACGGTTTTAGTGATTTATCGATCAGGGGAATGTTCGTTTGGTGGAAGCCACCAAATGATGGACTTGGTTCGACTGCACGACACATGTTCCCGTTGACCGTTGATCGTTGACCAGTTAGTAGTGTTTGGTGATTTTTCGGTCTGGGGCACGTTTGTTTGGTGCAAGCCACCGAACGCTGGAAATAGTTTGGCTATGCGACACGTGTCACCGTTGACCATTCACCCATCAATGGTTTTTGGTGATTTTCTGATCGGGGGCACGTTTGTTCGTTGCTAGCCACCGAACACCTGAGGTGGTTCTGTTGCGTGACATGTGTCCCCATTGACCGTTGATCATTAACCATTGACCGTTGACTAGTCAACGACATTTTATCCCTATTTCATTCCTGGGCATGTTTGTTTGGCGCCAGCCATCGGGCGCTGGAGGTGGTTCGGCTACACAACACGTGTCCCCGTTGACCACTGACCGTTGACTAGTCGACAATTTTTTGGTGATTTTTCGATAGGGGCACGTTTTTTCAGCGCAAGCCTCCGAACGGTGGAGGTGGTTCAGCTATGCGACATGTGTCCCAGTTGATCGTTTACTAGTCAACAGATTTTGGTGATTTTTCGATCGGGGGGCACATTTGTGCGGCCTAGGCCACCAAATGCTAGAGTTGGTTCTGTTGCGCGACACTTATCCCTGTTAACCGTTGACCGTTGACCAGTCAACGGTTTTTTGTGATTTTTCGATCGGGGGCATGTTTGTTCAGCGCACGCCACCGAACATTGGAGGTGATTTGGCTGCGCGACACGGTTTGTCTTGACCATTGACCAGTCAAAAGTTTTTGTCGTTCGATCTCCCTAACTATTGGACTTCCTTTGTCGTTTTGCCTTCGTGACCGTTAGGCTTCTTGGGCTTTCCCATTAGTTTGGAGCCCATGAGCTTGGGAAGCCCAAGCGTCGCCCTTCATTCGCTATAAAACCTCAACCCTTCTTCTCTATTCCCTTATTCTCTCATTTTTCTTCTAAAAAATTTTCTTCTCCGGCAGACTTGTCAGTCATTGCGGCAGGTCATTGCTTTTTCTAGCAAATTTTCCAACTGTATCTGTCACATCCAAGGTAAAATACTTTTTTGTTTATATATATATTATTTTATCAAAGATTTCTCGGGTATCTTCGGGAGACAATACCTCCTTCTCGAGCCACGGTGGAGATAGGCAACTAGTTCCGCCTTCAAGAGTAGATAAAGGGAAGGGAGTGGCGGAGTTGGTTGTGGTCGAGATAGTAGTGGAGAGAACGAGAGAAGTGGGGAAGTTGAGTAGGCTTCCTAGCCCTTTGACAAGTCTTGGCGGTGTTTGGGAGTCCTCTGCCAATCTTTTGTCGAGAGTGGTGCACGGGATGGCACCATTGTATGAGGAGAACGAGCCTCGCGAGTACTCTGAGGTGGTTGACATATCTTCGATGCTCATGGAGGAGGATTTAAGCAGCATTTGGGAGTATTTCATGATCCCGAGGGAGTTCGATCTTATCTTGCCAGGACATGGTGTCAAAGCATGTATGCATACTTCTCCTGACATGGGCTTCTTTATGTTCAATGCTTTTCTAGGGGGTCTCTATCTCCCCTACCCCCGTTTGCGACTGAAGTTCTCCATTGGTATTCTCTTAGTCTTATTCAATACATGAAAAATATGTGGAGACATGTGAATGGCTTTGTGCTGCACTGCCAAGCTACGAGGATTGATCCTCGATTGAATGTTTTGAGGAGGCTCTACAAGATTCATCAGAAGAAAAGGTTGGAGTTTAGATACAATCTTACTCCTCATCGGGGGGTGAAGTTGATTGACAACCACGACTCAATCAAACACTGGAGGGAAAAGTATTTCCTTGTTCGGAGCCGTGAGCCATGGGTGATTCCAATGAGGTGGAGAGAGGAAGTGCTGGAGAGAGCGAAGGCCCACCCCATCTTAAGTCTAGAAGAGGATGAAATGGTTAAAATAATATTAGATCGGCCTGCGATGAGTAGGAAGGAAGTCACAGAGGAGTTTCTTTGTAGGGGGTCTCAGTCTGATCAACCCTAGTATGCATCTTTGATTTTCCTTTGTTCCTTATTTTCGATTTTGTAGTTACTTCTTCTTTTTCTTCATATTTTGTTCTAATCATTGTGTCTTACTTCGCAGGAGCTGCTGGCATAGGATTTGACGCGATTATCTTTAAGCATTCGGGATCGAGTAGGTAAAGCCCTCGAGGAGAAGAAGAGGAAGAGGACAGTTACAAAACCTTCAGTGGTGAAGGTTGCTAGGGGTCCCGTGATCACCTCCCCAGTGGTGAACTTAGAGCCTCCACCTTTCGCTTCACATGCCCCTCCACCGGGAGATTCACATTGGGTGCAGCTCATGCGCTCAAGGCTCCACCCTTAACTGTGGCGGTGTAGGCGATTCTCACCGAGGAACACAAGAAGCTATACATCCCGGACTGACGAGTGATGAAGCACAATGAGTTCCTTGTTGATTCTTAGTTTTGATGACTACAACACAATGCAAAGTTGTGCTATCACTTATATATTGCAGGGTGTATAAAGATCAATACCTTGGTGTAATGCACAAAGGCAAAGTTGAATTAATGAAGCTTTCAAAGAGAATTGATCAAGCCTCAAAGAACTTAGTTCAAGCCACATTGATCAAGCAAGCTTCAAGACATAAAGACAATGGCTCAAGCTCAATTCAAAGTCTCAAGTTCAAGACAAGACTCAAGTGCTTCAAATGTGTTGTATTAAGTGTCTTGTAACAATTGTAATTTTTTATTCTTTGAGTCTTAGAATGCTGTAATAGCCTTGTCACACACATTCACACATATCTTTTAATAATTGAGTATTTTACATACTTAAAAAGAACGAAACAAGCTTGAATAAGTTCAGCTATTAAGTACCAGTCAACCGCTATTTTGCACTAGTCGACTGTCCTAGTACGAAACTGTCTGAACTCATTCAAACTCTAGCCAGTAGACTCAATATGGAAACCTACTCGACTGTTAAAGCCATTTCGACAGTTTTCTGATTTTAAAACTTGTTTTTCAAAATCAAAATCTTTATTTTTGTTGGTTGACAGTTGGTACAACTGTTTCTCAACGTCCATTGATTCTAACTCTATAAATAAAGTGTAGAAATCACTTGGTAAAGGTTACTATCTTCAATAAGCTTTCAAGTCTTCATTTTTTCAAAAGAGAAACAAGAGTTTCAAAAGCTTTCAAGTGCTCTAAGTCTTGGTTCTCTGATAATCAGTCTAGTATAACATCGAATTTGTTTTAGACTGATTTCAGAGGTTGACCTATTAGCCACCATACAAAAATTACAAATCACAAACAAGGTTTTAGGTTGTTGTAACTCTTTTGTTGTAGAGTCGGGATTTCACTCTAGGTTGTAGAGTGAGTATGCTCTCTATAGTGGTAAGAGAGGTCTACGGGCTCGGTAAGGTTGTTGTCAAACGTCGTAGGGTATTCTTGTATTTTCTTTCAAGAATAGTGGAAAATATCAAGTGGGTTGCTTGGGGACTGGATGTAGGTCGGGAGGACCGAACTAGGATACATTGCTGTGTACTCTGTGGTTAACTCTCTCTGTGGTTGTATTTTCTTCACTTGCATTTCAATTTTTCTGTGCTTTATTCAAAAACTTGTCTAGCAAGTTGGCCGAGTCTCCTCTATAACTCGATTGATCAGACTTGTATAAAATACTCTTCAAACACTTGTCTGGTAAGTCTACTGAGTTTTCGCTATAAGTCGACTGATCAGACTTGTATAAAATACTCTTCTTATTTGACGCCCCAGTCGACCGTATTCTCCTTTTTAAGTCGACTGGACAGAACGAAAAGTTCAATTTCTTAATTATTTTTTATACAACACTATTCACCCCTCCCCCCCCCCTCTAGTGTTATTTTCCTTGTCTACAGGATCCAACACTTGGTATCAGAGTCTGGTTGAGTGCAATGGCATCTACTTCAAATGCGAACCAATACCATGAAAGACAATCCACACAAAGGCCACCCCTTTTCGATGGAACCAACTACAACTATTGAAAGTGTAGAAGGATGATCTACCTTCAGTCCATCAACTATGAGATATGAAACATGACGGAGACCGAGTAAACCGCTCCTACAATTCCTTATGCACAATGGAACAATGACATGAAGAGCGAAACAATGAACAATGCAAAGGTGATGAACGCTCTATTTTGTGCTCTTACCAAGGAGGAGTTCAATCGTGTGTCCAATGCAACAACGGCGTATCAAATTTGGCACACACTCGAGGTAACTCATGAATGTACTAATAAAGTAAAAGAATCTAAGATATCTATTCTTGTTCACAGGTTCGAGATGTTCCGCATGAAGGAGAACGAGAATGTGTCAGACATGATTACACGGTTCATGGATATTACAAATTCTCTTGTGGCTCTTGAAAAGACGTGCACTCAATCCAAAATGGTGAGGAAAGTTCTTCGTGCCTTAACCCCTGAATAGGAGAAGAGGACCACCGCCATAGAAGAGGCCAACAATTTAACACTACTTTCTCTTGAGAATCTTGTGAAAAATCTTATGGCATATGAAGTACAACTTGAAGAATGCAAGAAGGATCTAGAACCTCAACAATCAAAGAAAAAGACACTTGCTTTCAAGGCCATGTCGGACTCCGAAGATGGAGAAGAAATATCCACGTTCACGAGAAAGTTCAAAAAGTTTCTAAGAAAAGGTAAATTTAATTTCAAATTTAAAGATACTAATGAACTTTCCACTTGTTTCAAGTGTAACAAAACATACCATATGAAGAAGGATTGCCCACTAGAACAGTCAAAATCTAAAAGAAAAGCTTCCAACTTCAAGAAGGATAAGTACACAAATAACAAGTACATGAAGAACAAAAAGCCGTATCAAGCAACTTGGGACGATAGCGACTCTTCATCGGAAGAAGAAAACGAAGAGACAAACGAAGTTGCGAATGTATGCTTCATGGCTACACAAAACGAGGTAAGTGATAACTTTGATTCAAATGACTTATTAGGTGCTTTTAATGAGATTTTTCAAGAACTTAAGAAGGAGAAAATTAAAGTAAAATACTTAGAGAAAGTTAATCAAACATTTTCTCAAGAGAATCTAGACTTAAATGTTGAAGTCAAGTCTTTAAATTCTCGACTTTCTAATTTGGATATAGATCTTGTATCTCTTAAGAAAAATTATGAAGAGATATCCAAGAATGTATCTAAATTTAATAAAGGAAAGGAGAATTTAAATGAAGTTCTCCAAAATCAAGTGCAATCTAATAAGAGATTTGAACTTGGTTTTCAAAAGTTTCTTGAAAAATATAATATTTCTAAGAACACTAGTGGTAATAAGACTGAATCTATTTCTAGTGTTAAGAATAAACTATACGAGTTCTTTGAAAAACCAAAAACTGTTGTTTTTAATGAAAAGAGTAATTCTGTAGTTCAGACCAGTCGACTGAACCCCAATTTCAGTCGTTTGTCCAGAGGTTCAGAGTATTATTTAAAAAAACGAAAACCTCAAATAAGTCGACCTATTTCACCTCCCAGTCGACTGAATTTCAGTAACAGTCGACTAAAAGGTTCAATTAAGTCGACTGGACAGACTAAGAATATATGTGTTCCAGTCAACCTGAGTCAGAAAGATAGAATTACTTATATAAATTCATATGTTCTTAATGTTTGTAATTCTGTAGATTACATTCCTGCTTTTGGTGGAAAATCAAACTCACTTTGGGTTTGGTTTCCCAAAAACTAATCCCTTTTGGACCCAATAAAAATGGTACCATATTCACAATGATTATTTTATAGGTACCTAAAAGAGAACGGTGGATACTTGACAGCGGATGCTCCAAGCATATGACTGGTCATGCTAATCTCTTGTCTTCCATTTAAGAAATTGATGGAGGAACAGTCACATTCGGTGACAACAACAAAGGGAAGGTTATTGGAATAGGCATGGTCGGTAAGAACACTACCCCTAATATAGAAGAAGTTTTTCTTGTTAGTGGTCTTAAGCATAATTCGTTAAGTATAAGTCAATTGTGTGATGAGGGATATAAAATTGTTTTTAAAAAAAGATGCATGTTTAATATATGACTATCATGCAAGTGTAATTTTTCAAGGTTTTAGGTAGAATAATATTTATGAGTTATGTTTAAAATCAAATGATTTTTCGAATGATTTTTGCTTAGTAAATTCTAATAATCATTCTTGGCTTTGGCATAAGCGATTTGGCCATGTAAATTTGAAAAATACTGCTAAATTGTCTAAGTACAACCTAGTTAAAGGGCTGCCAAGACTATCCTATAAAAACGATAAGTTATGTGATGTATGTCAACTAGGTAAACAAATCAAATCTACTTTTAAGATAAAAGAAATGATTTCTACTAGCTACTAGTAGGCCTCTCGAATTAATCCACATGGATTTATTTGGCCCTACTAAAGTCGCTTCTTTAAATAAAAGAAGGTATGTATTTGCTTTAGTGGATGATTTTTCAAGATTCACATGGGTTTTCTTTTTTAAACATAAGAATGATGCTTTTGATGAATTTGCAAATTTTTCTAAACGGATTCAAAATCAAAAGTCTCTAACCATAGTCACTATTAGAAGTGATCATGGTGGAGAATTTGAGAATGAAACATTTTCAGAATATTGCAACAACAATGGTATAACACATTCAATTGCATTTCCTAGAGCTTCACCACAAAATGAAGTGGTTAAAAGAAAGAATAGGATTTTGCAAGAATGTGCACGTACCATGCTAGTTGAAAGCAATTTGCCTAAGTACTTCTAGGCTGAAGCTGTTGCTACAGCATGTTATATTTTAAATAGAATTTTGATTAGGCCTAAGCTTAAGAAAACATGTTATGAACTATTTTTTGATAGAATTTCTAAGGTATCTTATTTTAAAGTATTTGGATGTAAGTGTTTCATTTTAAACACTAAAGATAATTTGGATAAGTTTGATCCTAGATTTAATGAAGGTATCTTCATTGGATACTCAAATAGGAGTAAGGCATGTAGGATCTTCAATAAGTAAACTTTGACTATTGAAGAATCCATGCATGTTTTATTTGATGAATCTCTGACTTCATCTACTATTATTAAAGATGATGAAACTGATTCATCATATTTAAATAACATAATTAAATCACTTGAGCAAACTACTCTAGCGGATAAGTCAACCGATAAGGAAATCAAGTCGACTGATGTGAATCAGTCGGCTGATGGACTAGTCAAGTCGACTGATCCTGTTGTGATGACTCAAATTTTACCAAAATCTTTTGTTGAAGTTAGAGATCATCCTCATGACTTAATAATTGGTGACATCTCACGTGGTATTCAAAAAGATCTCATGTTAATATGATTTTTCATACGGCTTTCTTGTCGGATTTTGAACCGAAGAATATACAAGAAGCTTGTGAAAATGAATTTTGGAAGAATGCCATGCAAGATGAGTTAAACCAGTTTATAAGAAATGATGTATGGCATTTAGTTCCACGACCTCCTGACCATACTATAATTGGTACCAAATGGGTATTCAAAAACAAGTTAGATGAATCAGGATAAGTTGTTAAGAACAAGGCTAGATTAGTTGCTCAAGGATATAATCAAGAAGAAGGCATAGATTTCGATGAAACATATGTTCCTGTTGCTAGACTAGAATCAATTAGGATCTTATTAGCATTTGCATGTTTTATGAACTTTACACTTTTCCAAATGGATGTTAAAAGTGCTTTTCTAAATGGTTTTATTAAGGAAGATGTTTATGTTAAGCAAACACCCGGTTTCGAACATGAATAATTCCCAAACCATGTTTTTAAGTTGAAAAAGGCTTTATATTGTCTTAAACAAGCACCTCGTGCTTGGTATGATCGATTGAAGACTTTTCTTTTAGAAACTGGTTTTGAAATAGGTAAAGTAGATACTACTTTGTTTATTAGGATAATAAAGACCGAAATCTTAATCTTACAAATATATATAGATGAAATAATATTTGGCTCTACTAATAGTAATCTCTGTCAAGAGTTTGCTAATACCATGAAAAATGAGTTTGAGATGAGTCATATGGGTGAACTCAATTATTTCCTTCGACTTCAAATAAAGCAGTCACCTAATGGCATATTTATTAATCAAGGAAAATATGCTAAGGAATTACTCAAACGATTTGGCATGGATAGCACTAGTAGTAAGACCACACCTATGGCTACTACTACTACACTTGACAAAGATGAATTAGGTAAGAGTGTTGATCAAAAACTCTATCGAGGGATGATTGGCTCACTCTTCTATATAACTGCTAGTAGACCAGACATTATGTTTAGTGTATGTTTGTGTGCTAGATATCATTCAAGTCCTAAAGAGTCTTACCTAAAAGTTGTGAAACGTATTTTAAGATACATTAAAGGCACATCTGAGTATGGTTTATTTTATCCACACACCGATAATTTTCAACTTTTGTCATAAAGTGATGCGGATTTTGCTGGTAGTAAAACGACCGTAAAAGTACTAGTGGTACTTGTCACTTTTTAGGACATTCACTAGTGTCTTGGTGTAGTAAAAAGCAAAATTCAGTATCCCTATCTACTACAGAAGCTGAATATATTGCTGCAAGTTTGGCTTGTGCCCAAATTTTGTGGATGAAACAAACCCTATTAGATTATGGTATTTCGTTTTCAAAACCTGCTATTATGTGTGATAATACCAGTGCCATTAATTTATCTAAAAATCCTATTCAACACTCACGTACAAAACACATTGATATTAAACATCATTTTCTACGTGATCATGTTTTAAAGAGAGATATATCTTTAGACTTTATTTTTACTAATAAACAAGTAGCAAATATCTTTACGAAACCACTTAAGGAAGACACTTTTATCACCTTAAGAAGAGAACTAGAAATTTGTAGTTTTCATGATATTTCTTGAATTTTTATCTTGTATAAGTCGACTTACAACTAGTTTTCCGTCGACTGACCATGTACTTTCCGTAATCTATTTTTGAGTGAATTTTTTTTTGTTTTGGAAATTCAACTGTGCACAGTACCCAGTCGACTGACAGAAATACTACTTGATGCACTTTCTTTTGATGTATAAATTTGTTTTAATTTTGAAATGTGTTTGTTCTTTATTGTTTCTTTCCTCCATCTATTTTTTGTTGATGACAAAGGGGGAGAAAAGGATGTGTATGTTTTAAAAGGATGTATATGTTTTGTGCATATTTCTAACTTGTGCATGTTGTACATTAGTTAGGGGGGATCTCTTATTATTATTACTATTGTAAGCTATTGTGTTGTCATCATCAAAAAGGGAGAGAATGTTGATTCTTGGTTTTGATGACTACAACACAATGCAAAGTTGTGCTATCACTTATATATTGCAGGGTGTATAAAGATCAATACCTTGGTGTAATGCACAAAGGCAAAGTTGATTTAATGAAGCTTTCAAAGAGAATTGATCAAGCCTCAAAGAACTTAGTTCAAGCCACATTAATCAAGCAAGCTTCAAGACATAAAGACAAGGGCTCAAGCTCAAGTCATAGAGTCAAGTTCAAGATAAGACTCAAGTGCTTCAAATGTGTTGTATTAAGTGCCTTGTAACAATTGTAACTTTTTATTCTTTGAGTCTTAGAATGCTATAATAGCCATGTACACACACTCACACATATCTTTTAATAATTGAGTGTTTTACAAACTTAAAAAGATCGAAACAAGATTGAATAAGTTCAGCTGTTAAGTACCAATCGACCGCTATTTGGCACCAGTCGACTGTCCTAGTACGAAACTGTCTGAACTTATTCAAACTTTGGTCAGTCGACTCAATATGGCAACTCAGTCGACGTTCAAGCCATTTCGATAGTTTTCTGATTTTAAAACTTGTTTTTCAAAATCAAAATCTTTATTTCTGTTGGTTGACAGTTGGTACAACTGTTTCTCAACGTCCAGTGATTCTAACTTTATAAATAGTGTGTAGAAATCACTTGGTAAAGGTTATTCACTTCAATAAGCTTTCAAGTTTTCATTTTTTCAAAAGAGAAACAAGAGTTTCAAAATCATTCAAGTACTCTAAGTCTTGGTTCTCTAATAATCAGTCTAGTATAACATCGAATTCATTTTTGACTGATTTCAGAAGTTGACCTATTAGCCACCATACAACAATCACAAATCACAAACAAGGCTATAGGTTGTTGTAACTCTTTTGTTGTTGTTTTCACTCTCGGGTTGTGAGAGTGCTCCTCTAGGTTGGAGAGTAGGACTCTAGGTTGTAGAGTCAGGGATTTCACTCTAGGTTGTAGAGTGGGTGTGCTCTCTCTAGTAGTGAGAGAGGTCTAAGGGTTTGGCAAGGTTGTTGTCAAACGCCATAGGGTATTCTTGTATTTTCTTTCAAGAATAGTGGAAAATATCAAGTGGGTTATTTGGGAACTGGATGTAGGTCGGGAGGACCGAACCAGGATACATCGCTGTATACTCTGTGGTTGACTCTCTCTGTGGTTGTATTTTCTTCACTTGCATTTCAATTTTTCTGTGATTTATTCAAAAACTTGTCTAGCAAGTCGACCGAGTCTCCTCGATAAGTCGACTGATCAGACTTGTATAAAATACTCTTCAAACACTTGTCTGGTAAGTCGACTGAATTTTCACTATAAATCGACTGATCAGACTTGTATAAAATACTCTTCTTATTTCATGCCCCAGTCGACTGTATTCTCTTTTTAAGTCGACTGGACATAACGAAAAGTTTAATTTCTTAATTATTTTTTATACAACACTATTCACCCCCTCCCCCCCTCTAGTGTTGTTTGCCTTACCTACAGGATCCAACATTCCTTAGGGACTCAGCTACTTGTATGCAAGCAGTCCATCATCTTACGACCCCGAAGACTAGAGCGGTGATTGATGCGGGGTCTGTGGGTGATGACGTCTTGGAGATAGATAGGGCTAACATGGCGGTAAGCTTTCAATATTTTATTTTCGTACTTGAGTTTTACGAAGTAATAGAGTTGGTTTTTCCTTTGTAACTTTGAATCTTTTTCCTTTTGTAGATCACTTGCGGCTTCAGCCACTTGCTGAAGCGAGTGGCGGAGCAGGAGAAGGAGTTGAAGGCAACGAGTGACAGTGACCGAGCAGAGCGGGCAAAGACTGTTAAGGAGTTGGAGGAAGCAAAGCGCTTATCGGAGACCCAGGCGACACAGATCGGATTGCTGGAGTCGGCCTTGGTGAAGGCGAATGACCAGATGGCCCGAGAGAATGATCGGGCAGACCAAGAAAGGGAACTTGTAGCCAAGGAGCGGGAGAGTGCTGTGAAGGAGCAAGAGGATGCGGTGTAGTCCGCGAAGGATGAAGCTGAGGGGTATCGGCTCTGGACATGGAGAAGGCATACGTCAGGGCTCTTTGGAACGTTGGAGCATGGGTCCCAGGGTTCGACCATTCGGGGTACTCTCTGTATGATCCCGTTCCCGACAGGAACAAGGAAGAGGGTGAGGGAGAGGATCAGGTGGAGCAGGTGCAGATCGTTGTAGCGGATCCCATGTCCGCTATTGTAGTTGCTCCAAAGGCGGTTGAGGGAAGCGGTTGTGAGTCTACTCCTATTGTGTGTCAGTCGATCGAGGTGGACCCTTGACTTCTCTTTTAGTTAGTTGGTTTATTTTGTTTTTGCTCTGGTATTGATACCTAATAGCGGACTGGCCACCGCTTGTTGTATCTTTACTTTGCAATGAAATTTCTTTTTAGTTGTTCACATCTTGCGTGGTAATTGAGCTTCTTGAGTTTTTTGGTATCCTGTGACTTTAGTTATTTCCATTAGAGTGATCTATCATTCTTTTCTCCAGCAGGTTGTTGTGCATAACGCACACGCTCTTTATGACAGCGAGGTTGGCCACCTCCATACCAAGCTCCACATGACAGATTTGGGACTTTCTTATTCACGGGAGAGGCTTTCAAAAGCTGAAGTGGAGCTTGGCCATATGAGAAGAGTGTTTTCTCGAATGGATAAAGAAGAGAGACGTAAGGATGTGATTCTACGAGAGGTGCCTCCCATCGGTGTAGAAGATCATCCGTCGGGAGAAGCAACCACTGTAGACTCCATTAGGCTCAAGTCTTTCGTCGCTCTTCGCTCGCGGCTACCACTGAAAGAGGCGAACTGAAGAATGCAGTGCTTGAGAAGAGTTTATAAGTTGTTCATCTTAGGATAACAATCGTTAAATTTTTTGCAGAAACTGATCTAGATGGTTTGACGTATGCTAGCGTGCCTTGTTTGAAATTTAGAGTGAGGAATGATTCTCTCAAATAGAGGCTAGTTGAACAAGAGGTGGAAATTCATCAGTTAAATAACTTCTTGAAGTTAGTACTATTTGGAGCACTTCTCGTTCGCAGGAAGAGTACGCTCAGAGGAGATCATTTCATGAGCTAGTCCTACGTTTGCCTGGAGTTCCATAAAATTCGGGAGACAGTCAAAGTGGAGTGGCCGGTTCGTCTAGCAGGGCATCAGTTGGAGGGGCGACAAGAGAAGTGGGTCCCGAAGGTATGACCCTACTCGCGGTCTGGATATCTCCTCAGATTGTTTGCGAGAAAGAAATAGTGCTTGGGTGTCTACTGGAAGCCGTAGACCGCGTATGTCCCTCAGAGGAGCATCCCTTTACCAAGAAAGGGTTAGGATGGCGGTGAATGAGATTTTGTAACCTGTAAAGGATTTTCTCTCAATAAAACTTGTAACCAAGTTCCTCTTTTTGAAATAAGATTCTCATAAGTGTCTTGAGCAAATATAGTTGTGAATTGTGGTTTTTTTTTGTTTAAGGAGCATTCAAACGGCGAGCCGAACTTTGTGTACTTTCTCTGAGGCAAGTGTCTAAAGCAGCTCTATGAACCACAAGTGGACTCCGAATAATAATGACGATGAGCTTCGGGAGCATTCAAATGGTGAACCGAACCCCGTACACTTTCTCGGAGGCATGTGGCTATGACGGTTCTATGAACCACGAATGGACTCCACACTTGTCTGGGTTATTTCAGGAGCACTCGAATGGTGAACTGAACCCGCCTTCTTGCTCAGGGGCAAGTGGCTAAAGTGGTCCTATGGACCGCGAGTGGACTCCGAAAGTAATGACGACGAGTTTTGAGAGCACTCGAGTGGCGAACCAAACCCCGTACACTTGCTCGGAGGCATCTGGCTAGGGCAGTTCTATGAACCACGAATGGACTCCGCACTTGTCCAGGTTATTTTAGGAGCATTCGAACGGTGAACCGAACTCCACCTTCTTGCTCAGGGGCAAGAGGTTGAAGTGGTCTTATGAACTACGAGTGGACTTTGAATAGTAATGACGATGAGTTTTGGGAGCACTCGGGTGGTGAACTGAATCCCATATACTTGTTTGGAAGCACGTGGCTAGGGCGGTTCTATAAACCACGGATGGACTCCGAACTCGTCCAGGGTTGGGCCTCATATGGCGAGATATACCCCCACACGCTTACTCAGGGGCAAGCTTGCTCGTGCGACTTTATGGATCCTGGACGAATCCCGCACCTGTTCATTGGAGTGCTTGGCGAATGGATGGTGTTTGCTTGAGCACGTATCATGTGTCTTTTTTACTACTTCCTCAGTTTGAACTATTCCAAGAATTTTCAAAAAGAAAAGACTAATTTTATTGAAAAGATTAAAACTTAAGCGGCTTCTTCAATGCAAGCCTTTATTACATGCTATGACCGTTATAATCATCGGTCTTTATTAAATTTTTGATGCTAACTACTAAGTGAGGGCATTAAGTGCTCTCTTTATACTTCATGAGGTGCTCGGTGTTTCAAGTTCTAGATATCCTCTTCCCCTTCAAATCTTTAAGTCGATAAGCCCCTAGGCAGACTACTTGTGAGACTTTGTATGGTCCTTCCTAGTTAGGGGTGAGTTTCCGTTTCTTACAGGGGTTTGATATCTCGAGCTTTCGAAGGACTAGGCCTCCTTCCTGAATATTTTCTATGTGAACTCTCTTATTATAAAATCTTTCTATCCTTTGTTGGTACATGTTTCTTCGAAGGGTAGACTTCTCTCGGACTTCCTAGAGGAGGTCAAGATTGGCTCAATTGTCATTCGAGTTTGTCTCCTCATTTAACGAGAGGAGCCAAGACGAAGGTATTCCTACTTCTAGAGAAATAAGAGCTTCTGTGCTGAACGTTAGGTTGAACGAGGATTCTCCCATGGGGATTTTCTTCGTGGTTCTATAAGACCAGAGCACACTTGAGAGTTTCTCAACCCATTGTCCCTTTGGGGCTTCACCAAGCCTCTTCTTTAGGCCATCCAAGATTAGCCGATTGGCGTTATCAGCTTGACCATTGGTCTGGGGTTGTGATATTGAAGAGAAACATTCCTCAATACTCAGATCAATGCAAAATTTGCGGAACCCCTTACCAGCGAATTGAGTTGCATTATCAGTGACCAGGATGTGGGGAATCCCGAATCCCCAAACCAGGTTCTTACATAAAAACTATTGGACTCTATGCTCAGTGATTGTTGCAAGTGGTTTCCCCTCTATCCACTTTGTAAAGTAATCAATAGCGACCACTAAGAAGGTCCGCTGTCCGGTTGCAGAGGGGAAGGACCCGAGAAGATCCATTCCCCACATCGCGAATTGAATGGGGCTTGACATGGAACTAAGGTTGGCTTGGGGGATTCCCTTGATAGAGGAGTGTTTCTAAAAGGGGGTGCATTGGCAGACATAGGTTTGAGTGTCACCGAAGAAAGTGGGCCAGTAGTAATCCTGATTGAGTACCTTCCGTGCAATGGATCTTGCGCCAAGATGGCTGCCACTTATCCCTTTATGAACTTCGTTCAGAGCATAGTTGGCTTCTTCCGGGGAGAAGCACCGAAGGTATGGTCGACAATCAACTTGAGTATAGGAGCACTTGTAGATGACCCCTTCTACCGGTATGTACCTTTAAGCCCTTACCCGAATCTTTCTCGATTCTTTAGTATCCGCAAGGAGGGTCTCTTTATCGAGGAAATCGACTAAGGGTTTCTTCCAACAATCTTCGGGTGTTCGAGGGGCTATAGGCATGAGCTCCAGTGCCTCTTCTATAATGCTTGGTATGAGTAGGACCTCAATCAGCATAGTGTGGTCGAGTCCATCAAATGATGAGGAGGCGAGCTTGGAGAGGGCATTTTCTTGCCCGTTCTTCTCACGGAATGCGAGTGACTACAACTTCTTTGAAGGTAGACATGGTATTCTTTACATACATTAAGTACCTGGCCATACGGTCATCCCTCACATCGTATTCTCCTCGGTTCTGGTTCACCACTAATTAGGAGTCGCTGAATACTCCAACTCTTTGTGCCCCTACCTTTTTTTCTTGAAGGAGGCCGGCAACCAGGACTTCATACTCGGACTCATTGTTAGAAGTTGGGAAACTAAGGTGTAGCGAGTATTGCAAGATGAACTCATCAGGATCAATCAAGATAACCCCAACTTTGCTCCCTTCGAGGTAAGAGGCCCCGTTCATGTACATGCTCCATAGTGGGGGTTTGTCTCCTTCTTGGGGAGGATCGGGGATTATGCTCTCGACGATGAATTCGGCTAAACCTTGGGTCTTAATTGCAGTTCTGGGGTGGTAGGTGATATCATGTTGGCTTAACTCAATTGACCACTTCATGAGTCTCTCTGAGCTTTCAAGGTTTGTGGAGGACTTGCTTGAGTGGTTGATCGGAGTGGACCCATATGGAATGTGCTTGAAAGTATGGTCTGAGCTTTCGGACGGCCATCACTAGGGCATAGGCCATCTTCTCCATCTTCGAGTACCGGAGCTCAGCATCATCGGGCACCTTAGTTATATAGTAGATCGGCTTCTGCACCCGATCTTCTTTTCTCACCAATACAACGCTAAGGGTTTGATCAGAGGTGGCCAAGAGAGATAGAGGGTTTCTCCGGGTGTAGGCTTGCTTAAGATGGGAGGATGGGTGAGGTGTTCTTTTAGGCTCTCTAAAGCTGCTTGTTGCTCTACCCCCCTACTCGAAATTCTTTGCTCCCTGAAGAGCTTTAAAGAAACGGAGTCATTTCCCCCTCTACTTGGATAGGAAGTGTCCATTCACGGCGAGGCGGCCTGTAAGCTTCTGAACTTCTTTGATCGTGGTTGGAGGAGACATGTCGAGGATGACTTTGATCTTCTCATGATTGGCTTCAATTTCTTCCTGAATCACAATAAATCCCAACTGAGGCAACCCCAAAAGGCACACTTCCAGGGGGTCATCCTCATGTTGTTGATCCGAAGTACATTGAATGCTTCTTGGAGGTTGGCTACATGGTCTTCTTTCTTAGGGCTCTTCACGAGCATGTCATCCATGTACACTTCCATGTTTCAGACGATTTGTTCTCTAAAGACTTGGACCACCAAACGTTGATATGTAGCCCCGGCATTCTTCAGCTCAAATGGCATAACTCAGTAGCAATAGAGTCCGTGACTGGTGATGAAGGGCATCTTCAGGATGTCTTGCGGGAAGATTCAGATCTAATTAATCTCGAAAATGCGTCCATAAAGCTTAATAACTCATGGCCTGAGGTAGGGGTGGCATTCGGGCCTACCGGGCAGGGTCGAAACTCGGTGGGTTTGACCCAGGCCAGAGCTTTGGC
This sequence comes from Hemerocallis citrina, assembly GCA_017893485.1. Taxonomy (NCBI): domain Eukaryota; kingdom Viridiplantae; phylum Streptophyta; class Magnoliopsida; order Asparagales; family Asphodelaceae; genus Hemerocallis; species Hemerocallis citrina. The sequence goes on from CM030363.1 coordinate 47,282,295, forward strand.
GTGCCGGGCCAGCCATGATCGCGGCTAGGCCAGGGCGGGCCAGTGGAGGAAATTAGTGGGCTTTAAATTTTTTTATTATGACAAAAATAAAAGAAAAGGAAAATTATTCACAATTGTCAAGAACATATAGATAAAAGAGATATTCATAGATTAAATTGTTTTTATGAATTACAAAGTTTAATATATAATCAAATAGATTAGCAACATTTCAACAAATTTATTCAAAGTACAATATGAGGGAAACATTTGAATTTAGAGATCAAGATGACCGCAATTTAGATTGAAGAGAAGGCATTGGACTATTGTTGTGCACTTCTACTTAACATAAAATATAGAATCCCACCCCCCTAGATTTTCCAATTATTTACAATACATTATCCAAACTTCATTCTACTAGATGTTCATTCGTCGCTACTTGTTGAGCCATTGTGTGCTTCATGTAAATCTTTGCTCCTCTCTGCCGCTTTCATCCAATCTTTGGTGTATACTAACATCTCCAAATTTTTGGATGTCAAGCGATTCCTGTTCGGGCTCATAATTCTGCCACCAAGAGAAAAAACACTTTCCGATGCAACGGTTGACACCGGTGTGGTTAACAAATATTTAGCCATACAAGAAAGAATAGTAAAAATATTTTTATTGGTTTTCCCAAAATAAAACACATCTACTACATCTTAATTGGAAGGTTGTGCATTATACCAATTCAACTCATTCGGTGAACTGGTTCTTTGTTTTTTATTTTATGATATTTAAAACACTACTAGTAGCAAAACCCTTTCCCTTTGATAATATAGAAGAAGAAGAAGAATGAACATTTTCTGTTTGTGTAGTGTTAGATGAATAAAGTCTATCGTAACTATCATACAAACCAGTGAAAGCATGCTCAAAATTTGTATTGAAACAACATGATCAAAATATTGTATTTTATCGTGTGGTGCATAAGTATAAAAAATCTCAAATAATTTTTTTGTGTCTTCTATCTTAATCATGGGATTCATTACACTAGCAACGCAATATAACATAGAAAGTAGAATTGGAATGGAAGGAATGCGACAACTACTAGTGGACTTTTGGCTACTATGTTTACCACGTGAACGGTTAGATACCATCTAGACTAGTGTATGTATACTACAACATATATGACTTTCCACAACAAATTTATTACGACGTTTACGTGTCAATGCTGTTGAAAGGGATCAATAACCACATTTCTAAAGAAAATGTTGTCTATTAGTAATTTTAAAATTTACTGTTAGCTATGATAGTGTTTTTGGAATATTGTACTTTTTACAGCATTTTAAAAACGTCGTTTTATTCGAAAATAAATCGAATAAATAGTGGTAAAATGAAAAATTCCAAGTCAGAAGTTGAAATCCATTTCAATTCTTCTAACCCTCAAATCCTCAACTCCTGCCTCGATCCAAATCCAAATATCCTTTCCTCCATAAACCCTAGTCCAATCCCCCCCCCCACTAATCACGTCGTCCTCCACCCCTTCTGATGCAACTCCCCAACCTGCAGGAGCTGCATCTCTATTTGGGTTCATTCGAGTATTCACAGGGGCCATGAATTTTGAAAAGAGAACATGAATCAAGCAAGAACAAATGCAAGAATAGAGTAAACTTGGGAAGCAAGGAAAATAAGAAAAATAAGGAATTAAGAGAAATAAAACTTAAATTTCATTCATAGGTTCATGCCTTTTACATTTCGCTAGCTATATAGCTTCTTGGGGAATTAGTGCGCAACTCACGTGCTAGAAACTATGCCAACTGTCTACAGTAATACCTACCACTCATTCCTCCTCCACTCATAGGTAGCCATGTGTTACATGTGCTACCCATGAAGAGTAAACTGAGGGGTTATTCCGCAAATCTTGTTCCATTATTGCACAAAAGCCATCGAAAGAAAGAAAATGACGAAGGACTGATACGCAATCTCCTTAGACTGATACGCAAGAGTTTTGGGGAAGAAGAAGCAGACGGCTAGACTACATCAACCCTCCCTACTTTAAAAGAAGCTTCCATAACGCCTTGAAAGTTAGGGAAGCAATTGTAAATGTACCAAAATTCCTCCCATGTACAATTCACACATTCCCCCCCTCTCCACTGCGGTTACCACATCACCTCTTCTTCCGACCATCCTTTTGTCGAGTATGCAAAGGGGCTCAGCTACTTCCTCATGAAAGTAAACTGGAAAGCTTGGAATCACTTTACCTCCAGTCCCTATGCATTTCTTGAGTAGCGAGACATGGGAAACATCATGTATTTTTACTTTGGGAGGAAGCTGAAGCTTGTATGTGACCGAACCCACCTTGGCAAGCACCCTATAGGTCCATAGTACAAAAGACAACTTGTGGAACCTCCTGCCCCCTATAGAAGTTTGTTGGTTTGGTTATAGCTTAAAATACACCATGTCCCCTTCCTCATACTCTTTATCAATGCAATGTAAATCTATACAAGTTTTCAACCTCGAATGAGCCTTTTTTAGGTTGTCTTTGAGCAACTGAAGAGTAATATCCCTCTCTACCAAGCATTCCTTGACCTCTGGGGATTTAGCTGTTCTTGGCACATAGGTTAGCAAATTGGGAGGGGTTCTGCCATATAAGACTTGATAGGGAGACATTTTGCTGGAGCTATGCACGCTGGTATCATACCAGTCTTCAGCCCAGGGTAACACACTCGACCAAGTTGTGGGTTTGTATGCACAGAAACATTTCAAGTATGTTTCAAGGGTTCTATTAACTACTTCACTTTGGTCATCGCTTTAGGGGTGGAAGGAGGTACTCAAGCACAGTTTAGTGCCTTGCAGGTGGAAGATCTCTCCCCAAAACTAACTGTTAAAAATTGCGTCTCTGTCACTAACAGGCACTCTGTATAGTTTGATGATATTGCTGACAAAAGACTTTGCGACTTGCTTGGCAGTGTAAGGGTGTGTCAATAATATAAAGTGGGCATATTTAGAGAGAAGGTCGACTACAACCAAAATGGTAGTTTTCCCTAAACTCTTGGGCAAGCCCTCCACGAAGTCAATACATATATCCTCCCATACTAGAGTAGGCAATGTCAGTGGCTACAGTAACTCCGTAGGTAATTGAGATGAGTACTTGCACCTTTGACATATCTCGCATTCCCTTATATAGGTTTTAAACATCCCCTTCATCTCTACCCAATAAGCTATAGCCTCCGCTTCCAAGTCTTCTCGTAACCTGAATGTCCCTCTTCCAATGAGTCATGGTGTAGCTGTATGAGTTGCTTGGCTATATGTGAAGTAGGATCAATTAAAACTCTGCCTTTGTAATAATACACCCCATGATTTTATGTATACATAGTGGTGGCATCCTCCCCTGCATCAATCTTCTCTTGGATTTCTCTGTAAAAGGGACTCTGCTTCACCTTCCTCTTCAAAATTTCTAACCAACTTGGTTGGACTACGGAAATAGCTTGCTCCTGAGCTTCTTCAAACATTCTTGACAGACCATCATCTCCAGAGTTATCCTTGCCACTTTTGTACTCCACCTTATACTGTTAGCCATGCAATTTCCATAACCCAGTTTTCTGTGCCTCCATATCAAGCCTCTGCTCCAGCAGATGTTTGAGTGGTTTGTGGTCGGTGCAGATCAAAAATTCCTTCCCCAATAAATAATGTCTCCACTTTCTTATAGCCAACAATATCAAAAGCATTTCCTTCTCATAAGTTGAGAGATGTCTTCTACGCCCCTTTAACTCTTTACTCAAGAAGGCAATAGGGTGTTTTTGCTACATAAGAATAGCTCTAACTCCTGTACCCGCAGCATCGCACTCCAGAATGAATTGATCTACAAAATTGGGTAGGATGAGCACAGGTGGGTTCATCAAAGCTTGCTTCAGAGCCTCAAAGGCATCTTGAGCTCTAGGCAACCAGTGGAACGCTCCCTTCTTGGCGAGGGCTACTAATGGTGAAGAGATGGTAGCATATCCCTTGATGAATTTGCGATAGTAACCTGCCAACCCCAAGAATCCTCTCAAGGCTCTAAGAGTTCTGGGAATGGACCACTCCAGAACGGCAGAGATTTTGCTTGGATCCACTGATACACCTTCCCTTGACACTATATGCCCAAGATATGCCACCTCTTTCACCCTGAACACACATTTGCTGAGTTTGGCTCTCATTGATTGTAGTTGCAGCTGACGTAGCACCATTCTAAGGTGCTTCAAATGTTCTTCCTTGGACCTACTATAGATGAGGATTTCATCAAAAAAAGCTAATACAAATTTTCTCAAAAAGGGCTTGAACACTGAGTTGATGAGTGACTGAAATGTAGAAGGGGCATTAGTGAGGCCGAAGGGCATGACTACATATTCAGAGTGTCCCTCATGTGTTTTAAAGGTTGTTTTGTATATATCTTCCTCCCTCATTCTCACTTGGTGAAAACCATTTCGTAAATCAAGTTCACTGAATATAACCGATCCTTGCAGTTCATCCAATAATTCATCTATAATGGGGATAGAGAACTGATCTTTTATAGTCATCTTGTTGAGGGATCTATTGTAACATCTCGCATTAAATTTTTAAATAAAAATACACTTTTTTAAATATTTTTTTACACGTGCAATGCATATGCAATTTCATCTCATTATTTTCATTCTAAAATTTATTTAGAGTTATGCATAATTTTCCTTTCATTTATTTTAATTTTTTGTTGTCTATTAGGACCCATAGGCCAAATAGAAGACTCTAAGCCATTAAAATAAATAAATAAAAATGAACCAAGCCCATAAGAGGAATCTCACTAAGAAAATCCTACAATTAGTTGGACACACTCCTACGGACATGCAAACAACATGTACAATCAAATAAATAACAACTAACCAAATGAGAGTGTGTGCTTGTGGGTTTCACATGCATGTAATGCATCCCAAAAGCCAGTGGCCGGCCAAAGGTTAGAAAGGGTAAGGGTGGGGTTGTGTGAGTGGGTATTTAAGTTAAGGGGGTTATGTAGGTTATGAAATTGAACACTTAATTTGGGTAGTAGAAGAGTCTTCTCAAACCCTATAAATACCACCCATTTTCTTCATGAAATCTTGCACCAAAAATCAAAAGAAACAAAGATAAGAAAGAGAAGAAAAGAAAAGGAGAGTTGTTTGAGTTCTTGCTTGGAAAGCTTGCTAGGAGGAGAATGGAGTCTCATTCTTAGAGCTATGAGCAACTTCTATGATTTTTCTTCTACATTAGAATCTTCATTGAGGTGGGTGTTCTTTCTTGTTTTCTAAAGTAAAATAGATTATATGTGTAGGGAAATTGATATTTAAAATTGTTTATACATATGAGTAGTGGTTAAATTGTAAATGATGATATTAAGATTGGCAATGCATGCTAGCTAATTGAAAGAATGTCATGTAAATAAGTTGAAATGATGTTGTTTGATTGCATGGTAGTACATGATGATAAGATTAAATGATATGGATATAGATTTGTACACAAAATTACTAATTCATGCCAAGAAAAGTTACTGTTTTAGTTTTGTTTTCCCATCAGAAAATTGTAATTAATAAGATAGTTGGAATCTAGATTTAAAACTTTTTTAGAGCATCTTGTATGTGTCAGGAATATCTCTGTAAAATTTCATAACATTTGGAGGTCGTTTACTATTTTAATAAAATCTAAACTCAGAACTGGTTAGTAGTTGACTGGTTGCTGGAAATTTATACACATTTCAGTTTTCGATCAATTCAGCATTGTAAATGAAATAGTTTGAGAAAAGTCAAAACTAAGAAATTGTAGTAGACTCGTTATCCTTTCTGAAAAGTCTAAAAAATCGAATTTTCACAAAGAACTGAATTTTATATCAATTTTACAAGACTGTACAGTGGTAGTATTTCAGTATTTCAACCCTACTGTATATTTCGAAGAATTCAGGGTTATAGATACAGTATTTTGAGAAAACTTATAACTAAGAAATTGTAGTATACGTGTAAACCTTTATTTTGATATAAATAACGCAAAGTTTCGTGAAGTAAATGATTTTCTATGATTTTCACAAATAGCATGAAATGCAATTTCTGACATTGAATTTACTATTTTGCAAATGATACTTAAACGAGGTGATTGAAAATATATTCTCGCTATTTTGAGTTAAATTTTGGGAAAATAAAGATCATATTCATGCTTATATGAGATGTGAACTTAAAATATATATATATGGTTAATGATGTTAGGAATTGATTTAAAATAAGTCAAAGAAAAATGATGAGATGAGTTTTCAATGATGAATTTTCAGAGATTATGTTTTAATCTTAATTAACTTGTATTGAGAAGGTTTTGATGAATATGAAAAGTGTATTGTGAAAATGAATAGGTTGAGATTGTACTTATTGATGAATAAATTAGAATGAATGAAAGAATTTGAATGAATAATGAATACATGAACATGAGTTATAAGGGTATGAGTACCCCAAATTGTTGAACATGAAAAGATGTTGATTCTACAGGCTTAGTGATACCCAGATATCGGCAAATGTAATGGAAATGAATAATTGATTTTTAATAAGTGGCCAATATGGGCTGTCGTTCTTGGTATTTTTGTGTAAGACCGGTATGAGGGTAAACTAGCTCTAAGTGGTATTATTCATTCATGTTCAAAGTTAAGAATTAGGAACTAAGTGAAGATGTAATAAATTTGAGCAAACATGAGTGGGGGGCCTCTATATAGTCGGGTGGTGGATTCCGAGACTATAGACCCAGTCGGGCGGTGGATTTCGGTACTATGGTTGCTTGCGATAGAGGCAAGCCTTAATTAAATCTGAGATTATGATTGATCAGGCGATGGATTTTTGGATCATGATTAGTCGAGCAGATAGTAGGTTGTACTCCAGTGTATATGCGTATACAGGGACTAGAGGGACACTTGCGGGATGTTTGCACGACGAGAATTCTGTATAGTCGGGCGGTGGATCACCAGGACAACAATCCGTACTCGTGGAATGTCTAAACTTTGTTTTATTACAGGGTAGTTATCATGGCGAGGGATAAAACCCTTTAATGTGGAGTACGTAGGTGCTTGCCCTTGGACCTATGTAGTATGGGATGCATAGAATCCTAATAAGTATGCATTAGTATCATTGTAGTATAACATCTGCATTAGGCATTAAGTCATATCATACACTGACATGTTTAAGATAGTTACTCTTTACACTTTTATATGCATTCAAGTTTGTGATTGTTAAAGTAAGAGATTTCGTTATAATACAACATAGAGAGGATCGTTGTTTATAATATTGTGTTGGTTGTAAGTAACTCACGTGCCCACAGTTTCATATGCAGGTCTTGGAACTTACAAGAAGATGTAAAGATGAATTTGATGCTGATGTTTACTTACATGCTAAAATTGTTAAAATTGTATATTTATCTTGTTGTAATTCATTTATTTTTCGCTGCATTATTGATGTAAAAGAACAATGTTGTAAATAAAAGTTTCAAAATTCCTTGTAAAATTGTACGAAGTAAAGTGTAGATCCTGTTGAGCTACGAAATACGGTATTTTGGTATTCGGGGCGTTACAGAGTAGTATTAGAGCCACGCTTCAATAAGTAGTACAAATTTACAAGGACGACACATTAGAGTGGACATTAGAGTGTGAGTTCAACTTATAGAGATTTAAATGTAAGTAGTTTACATTTGTATTGCACTATACACTGATGTTTCTCCTCCTTTCCCTATAAGATGGCCAATCTTCAGGTCCCCGAGAATGAGGTCGAATGGTTCGTTCCTTTCGAAGAAGAGGAAGCGCCAATAGAAGAATAAAAAGGAACTAGAAGAAATAGAAGAAGAACTACCCGAGTCTAGGGAGATTACTCCACATCTGCCTAATTCCTCAGAAGAATCCTTAGACGAAGAAGCCATACAAGATGACCAAGGTGGTGTTGTTACTTCTCTTTGGAGGGAGTTGGATGCCCAAAAGTGGAGAGTAAAGCACTTGGAAGCACGACAAGCAGAAGATATGAAATGCATTCATGAACTGTGTCACCAAGTAAGGGAACTTGAGAAGCTCCGGCACGTGAATGCTTAACACTTTGCCAAGCTGGATCACATGACTTGCTGGGACAAGCAGGAGCATCATCAAAAGTTTGAAGATATGAAGAAAGAAATCCAGGAACTGTGGCGAGAGCTCATAGAAGCCAAGAGAAACCGTAGAATCTAGGATGTCTTTATGTTAAAGTGATGTAATGGATGTAAAAGTAAGTTTTCTTTCTGAATGTAAAAAATTTAATTTTGGAATGAATTAAATTTTGTTGGAAGAATGTAAAGTTGTGCTATTTATGGTGATTAATGACAATTTTTATGACCCAAAAATGGCTGGACGAAGGAACTGAAACGGCGAAGGGTACAGTGGTGAGAATAATGGACTCGATCTGGAAACTAACTAGCACGAGTATACCAGACCTTGAATGCTTTCGCTGCCAATGTCACCAGAAACCCTAGGCCAAGGCCAGCTGTATAGGTTCCTAAAGCAATAGACTAGTGGATCATTCAAAAGGATGAAGCCGCCTGTGTTCGAGGGCCAGGCCAATCTAGACGATGCAGACGACTGGATCAGGCATATTGAGACAGTCTTTGAAGTTCTGGAAACCCATGAGGCAAGACGCAGGAGTTTGGTGGCAATCACTGAAGAGGACCTTGGACAATGTGCAGATCACCTGGGAGGAGTTCCTGGGAGAATTGAGAAGCCACTACTTTCCCATGAATGTTCAGGGGAAGAAAGCCATGGAGTTTTTGGGGTTGCAACAAGGAGGCATGACCGTGCGAGTGTATGAAACAAAATTCAATCAGCTCTCCAGGTGTGCACTGGAAATGGTTTTAGACAAAGCCAAGAAGGCACAAAAGTTCGAGTAGGGCTTGAAGCCAAACTTGAGGTCTAGAATGATACCTCTGGGCATCAGAAGGTTTGAGAAGTTGGTTCGAAGAGCCACAACTACTGAGGCTGGCATGAACCAGTTCCAGGCAGTACAAAATAGGAAGAACACCTGGAATACTGGTAAGAGGCAAGCAACACTAGGCAATTTCAAAGGATAGCCCCCAGCACAGCAGTTCAAACCCACCGGAGCAAATGCGGTTGCAGTGACTGGAAGGGTACCCACCAGCTACAAGTGTGGAGGGGCAGGTCACATAGCTACTGGGTGTACAAAGTCTCAGGGGGCCAAGACTTGTTTCCATTGTGGCAAGGAATGCCACATCAAGCCATTTTGCCCTCAGCTCCAGCGGGAAGGGCCAAGTCAGAAGCAGGCCAACGCAGGGCAAAAACATTACCGATAGAGGCGAAAGTTCGCTCTGACTGAAGCTGATGCGGATGATTTTGACAACGTCTTCACGGGGATGGAAGAAACTGATTAGGATCCTCTGTTATTGTTTCCGTTCTACGTAATAAAGTGTTACGTAATGAGAGTACTCTTTATGTAATAGGAGAAGTTCAGATAAATTGAACAAACGCAACAGTTTTATTTGATACGGGATCATCTCACACATTTGTGTCACCTTAATTTGCAAAATGATTGGGAGTCGAACCAAAAAAAATTCCTGGCAGAGTTCTACCTGTGGCTACCCCGTCAGCAGAAAATTTGACTACCGACAGATATTATGAAAGGTGTGATCTTGAGATTGGACGCACAATCTTGGGCATCGACCTCATTAAGTTGGCAGTTTTAGGGGTCGACATCATCATGGGCATAGATTGGAAGTCCATCTACAATGCCACTATTGAATGCAAGAGTAAGGAGGTTGTAGTAAAGACACAAGGGGGACCAACAGTTACATTTCAAGGGAAGCGGAAGTGCAAATAGTTGGTAGCAGTTTCCGGTAGTCCGGGATTTTCCAATAGTGTTTCTAGAAGATCTACCTGAGCTTATACCTCAGCGGGATGTAGATTTCAGCATCTCCATTCAGTCAGGGAGTGCAACAAATTCTAAGGCACCGTACAAAATGGCACCAGTTGATCAGGATGAGATCAAGAAGTAGACTGAAGAGTTGTTGGGCAAGTGATTCATCAGGCCGATTACATCACCTTGGGGAGCACCAATTCTTTTGGTAAAGAAGTAGGATGGATCGATGAGGAGGTGCATTGATTACAGAGAATTGAACTAGGAAACAATGCAGAACAAGTATCCGATTCCTCCTATTCGACTGTCTACAAGGAGCAGTTGTCTACTCTAAAATAGATCAACGGTCGGGTTATCACCAGGTCCGAGTAAAGGACGAAGATGTGCACAAGACAGCGTTCAAAACTTGTCATGGTCACTATGAGTTCCTAGTCATGCCGTTCGGGGTAACCAATGCACCTGCTATTTTCATGAACAAGATGAATAGGGTCCTACGGCCGTTTATCGATTCTTTCGTTGTCGCGTTCATCGACGACATACAGGTCTACTTCAAGACAGAAGTAGAGCATGTCGAGCACCTAGTAGTGGTACTGAAGAAGTTACAGCAGCAGATGAATGCCCCTGTCCCAGTTCAGACAATTTATACAATTTATCAGACAAATTATTTATAGTATAATACAACTGCCCACCACAGGCTGCCTCTCAAAAGGTGGTTAACCGGATTGGTGACTATTGATAATAAGCTATATTATTTATTATTATTTAATTATTGTATTTCTTCCGATATGGGACAATCCCATACTCAAACTCCTCTTCTCTCTCCGTGAGTAAGTATAACCGAAATCCCCAAGGGGGCCCCACTGTGCCACATCAGCACAATCAAAGACTGTGTTGCCTCATATTCACACCGGGCGGGCCCCACTCCTCCCTGACGTCATCATGACGTAAGGGCCTCAACAAAGCACGCCTGCTGCTTCTCTTTTCCATGGGCCCAATATAATTACCAAACTGTCCCTCCCTTATATATATATATATATATATATATATATGGGGTAAAAGGGATATGAGCAACTTGCTCATTTAGTAAATGAGCAATTGATTATGTGGCATGCATGTGATTGAATGTGATACATTGGACAACTAAGCCTTTTAAGGCTTTTTCAATCACATGCATGCCACATAATCAATTGCTCATTTACTAAATGAGCAAGTTGCTCATATCCCTTTTACCCATATATATATATATATACATATATATATATATATGTATATATATGTATATATATATATATATATATATATATACATATATATACATATATATATATACATATATGTATATATACATATATATACATATATATATATACATATATGTATATATATGTATATATATATATATATATATATATATACATATATATACATATATATACATATATATATATATATATATATATATATATATATTGAACGGGATGTTACGTACAGTCCTCCCTTCAGAAATCAGCGTCCTCGCTGAGCACGGGGCATACACAATCTAGTGCAGGATCTACTTTCTAGCCGATGTGGAGCATCTGCTCTTCTATTCGCCTTATTAATTATGATCCCGGAATCCACTGCCCGATCATTCATAATCCCCAATTTAATTGAGCTGCCCTCCTATCTGCCCGACTAATCATGATCCCGAAATCCACCGCCCGATCAATCACAGTCCCGGATTTAATTGAGGAATCACCACAGTCCCGAAATCTACCGCCCGACTGGGTTTATAGTCCCGAAATCCATCGCCCGACTATATAGACATGCCCTACACTCGGTGTCGAAATTCGGCTCTGATACCATTTTGTAACGCCCCTACCCCTAGCTCAGACAATTATACAATTTATCAGACAAATTATTTATAGTATAGTACAACTGCCCACTACAGGTTGCCTCTCAAAAGGTGGTTAACCAGATTGGTGAGTCTTGATCATAGGCTATATTATAAATTATTATTTAATTACTGTATTTTTTCCGATATGGGACAATCCCATACTCAAACTCCGCTTCTCTCTCCATGAGTAAGTACATCTGAAACCCCCTTGGGGGCCCCACTGTGCCACATCAACAGTCAAATACTGTGTTGCCTCATCTTCACACCGGGCGGGACCCACTCCTTGCTGACGTCAGCGCCTAAACAAAGCACGCTTGCTGTTCTCTTTTACGTGGGCCCCCCTTTACACAATATAATTACCAAACTGCCCCTCTCTTATATATTATATATATTTATATGTATTTTGAAATTACGGGATGTTACAGCAGAAGTTATATGCAAAGTTGTCTATGTGTGACTTCTGGAAAACCGAAGTCGCCTTCTTGGGTCACATCCTTTCCATAGAGGGAGTGGCTACTGACCCACAAAAGATTGAGGCAGTAAGAGATTGGCGAAGACCGACTATGGTGAAAGAGATCAGGAGCTTTTTGGGGTTAACAGGCTACTCCAGAAGGTTCATTCAGAGCTACGCCCAGATTGTTGTGCCGCTCATGGGGCTTACAAAGAAAACGTGAGTTTAAAATGGTCGGAACAGTGTGAGGCAAGCTTTTAGGCGTTGAAGGAGAGGTTGACTACCGCTCCCATCCTGGCTTTGCCAAAACAGGAATCAACTATGATGTCTACAGTGATGCTTCCCATCGTGGATTGGGCTGTGTGCTGATGCGGGAAGGGAAGGTAATAGCTTATGGGTCTAGACAACTGAGACCGCATGAGAAGAATTACCCAACCCACGATTTGGAGTTGGCAGCAATCATCTTTTCTCTAAAGCAGTGGAGGCACTACATGTACGGGGAAAAGATTAACATGTACACGAATCATAAAAGTCTAAAGTACATCTTCCAGCAGAAGGACTTGAATCTGAGGCAGCGGAGATGGTGGGAAGTGTTGGAGGATATCTGTCACGCCCCATTTTCCAAAAATACAGAATACGGGCACGTAACACAAGCCCAGCGAATGAATATAATCATCCTTAAGCTGTTTCAGAAATCTTACAACATATCACAGGCAGTATATCAGAGTCAACATATATCAGAGTCAATATATCACAGTCGGAAGCAAAGAGTGGAACCAACATGCATCATTGAGATAACTTTACCAACATGAATTAATTGAAATCAAATATCTTGTTCTCAAATAAAAACAGAGTCTGGAACAAATATTATAGGTCACATCGCCCAAATACAAATAATACTCAAGTCTCAAGTACAGAAATAATCAAGTTCACGAATACAGAATAAAGTTCTAACAGGAAACAGAAATAATAATCAGCAACTAATACTGTGAGCCACCAGTACCTTCTTGAATCTGTCCATCATAATCTGCAAATCATCGAATGCAGGAAAAAGGAAAAGAAGAAAATACAGTACCCGTCAATGGCAAGTCCGGGTCACAAATAGAATATGATACAAGCACATGAACGCTATCTAATCACAGGATATACTAACAGGTATAGGTAAACATATGTCACATGTCAACAGTTAAACAGGTAACATGTATAATTATCAGGTATTCAGGTAATCAGGTAATCATGCATCAAGTATCAGGAAAACAGGTAACAGGAATATCAGGTAACAGGTAACAGGTAATCATGTATCAGGTAAACATGATAATCAGGATAATCAGGTTATGTTAAGTCTAATCTTTTTATTAACTATCTAGGTAGCACGACATGCGCCCCAAATTATATCACATGGTTGCTACAACAAATAATTTTGCTTAGTAAGATTTTCATAATGGAGTCCATAGGGCAACGTACTTGGGTACAGGAAACAGGCAGAACCCAGTGGCTCTCTTCTACTCTACACCTTCTTACATAAGAAGCAAAGTAGATAGGGTCAGTAACTGGTAAACAGGCAGGTAGGACACTAGTCCTCTTCCAAGTACACATTTCTATTTTCTCCACTAATAGAATCTTTCCTTAAACTCCGGCTTAGTTACTTTTATTATTAAGATCATCAACAGGCAAGAGAGTATACTAAATGATTTCAAACTAACAGGTTATAATCAGGTTTAAACTCAGGGAATTAGATCAGCAAGTATAGGTACCAAACATTCACAAATACGAGCAACTTAGCGTATGTTTATAATCAGGACAGCAAGACCAGTCTGTACAAAAAATAGTGATCCAAAGATCTACAGACATGCAAATCATGATCCGTCAAAGGATCTGGAAACTAGACTTCCACATGCTTCTAACGGGTATAATAAATCCATATTCTATTTCACAACATCTCGACTCAAAACACAATTCAACACAGTTTTCATATACAGCCAGAAAACAGGGGAATAACTTAAACCACATGAAAACAGCATACAAAGTCATTAATTAAACCCACGAAAATTCTGGGGTAATCCCCTATATGTATAGTCTCAAAATATAAATTTTCATATTTTTCCAGAAAGTATAGATATGGTTTCAAAAATAGAAAGTAACACATAACACAGTTTTGATGGATCTGGAATTCTTCAACACCTCTGTACAAAATCATGCATATCTTGCACACAGCGCATCAAAATCCACTTCCGCCAAAATGGGATGAAAGTATACACAATTACCCAACTTTCATATCTCACATAAAATATCCATACAGTAATTAGAAATAAGGTGAACACGGCATTCAACATACAATCACACACAGTTTACAGCAAAAGCGATCTATAGAAAAGGATGTAAGGCATCACTCAAAACTCATCTTTTAATTACCACAAAAATCAGAGAACTACCTAACATCATGGTGAAATACTGGACAAAATCTTGTGGCATGAAATTATGTCTAACTTGGATCTTGAAAATAAATTGGTGATAAAATCTACCCCGAAATGAATCTGGGAACTACCGGCATACAGTTACTAAAATAATCATAACTAATTCATACGAACTCCAAACGGGGTGAAACCAGTGGGATTAGAAATTAGATTCAATTCTCTATAAATTACTCAGAAATAGCCATGTTGAGAAAAACAGCAATCAATCCAGTTCAAATCCAAATTTCCAGATTTCTCAACCAAACTTCAAAACGTCATAACTTCTACAAAAATAACCCAAACTCTTCCAAATTCAAAACACTGTCTACCCATTGTCCAAATGTCATAATGGAGGGTATCTAACATGTCCAAACCTAAATATTCTCATATGGCATTAAAACAAACATCGGATATACGATATGGCACATACGCGATCAAATCGCGTTTGGGTGATTCCTAAGGCACAATCCTATCAAACTTCATGTCCTAAGTCATCTATGGCCTGTTTTGAACAATAGAGACGAAACCCACAATTAAAAACATGATCTTTAGCCGTATCTAGTCTCAACCTATCCTATGTGTGAACTTTCGACTTGTATCAACCTAAGAAATTTAAGTACAAGTTACTTGCCTTTTTGTGATGACGAACGCAACGAATCCAAGCCTTTCAAAGAAAACCCACGAGCAAGATGCCTTCTAACGCGATTTCGAGCGAAACCCACGAACAAAACGCGCCAACGGTTGATCTTTTTGACACACGAACCAAAGTGGGAGATGCCCATAATACAAAACAGCGGGGAGAGGTGTAAAGGTGCTGTTTTGTGGAGGGTGGTGCTGGTTTGGTGGTTGTCGGCCACAAGAAGAAGGAGAGACGAGGTAGAATCGAGGCGAAGTAGTATAGAAAGATGGAGAGGGGAGGTATGGGTGGTCGGCCAAGGCAAGAGAGGGGAAGAGGATGTCGGCCTAGGGTTGAAGAAGGCAGGATGGGGGTATTTGGGAAGGAGGCCGGGTGCAAGTAGGAGAGGGAGAGAGAATATTATTAGGGTTAGGGATTAATTAGTATTTGGGGTATATATAGGAGATCAAATGTGGATTAATGGGTAGTGGATATCAATAGGAAATAATAGGTATACAATTAGGTAATGGATATTGGGTAGATTTCGAATGGGGATACAAAATACAATGAATCCTATAGCTCCTAAAAATCTCCTTAAGGGCCAAAAATCTCAAATTGGTCAAAACTCTCCTAAAAATCCACCGTGACCCTAAAATAATATTTATACATGAACGAGATCAAGAAATTGAAAAAAGGAGCTCAAAATGTCGAAAAACGGCCAAACGGCGCACAAACAGCAAAAGGAGGTCAAAACTGCCAGAAAATATTATAAAATAAAAATAATTAAATTTATTGTTCCGAAAAATACAATAGAAAATATTAATTCACAAAAATGAAAAATACCCTCAAAAATACCAAAAGTGAAAAAAGGGGTTACAATATCCAACCCAAAATCAAGTACCATCCAGGCAAGGCCAATATGGTGGCCGATGTGCTCAGCAGGAAGAGCAGTTTGTCCTGATTAATCACAACTCAGGAGAAGTTGGCAGAGGAACTTGATCGACAAGATATTGAGGTGGTGTTGCAAGGATTGGGGGCTTCCTTAGCTCAGTTGGGACTTCAACACACATTGAGGGAAAGGATCATCGACAGTCAGGAGACCGATCCAGAAATTTAGGGGATAAAAGAGCAGGTTGGCACCGACTGGTTGACAGAATTCCAGGTGAGAGATGAGGTATTGTTGTTTGGAGAGCAGCTATGTGTGCCAAATCAAGCAGAACTGAAGGAGAGCATTCTACAGGAAGCACATGCCACTTTATTATCCATACGTCCAGGAAGTACCAAGATGTACCGTGATATAAAGCAGTATTTCTGGTGGTCGAGGATGAAGTAGGTTGTGGCTGAGTTTGTCGCCAGGTGTGCAGTCTGTCAGCAGATCAAGGCTGAGAATCAGAAACTCGGGGGTTTGTTGCAGCCATTACCCATTCTGGAGTGGAAGTGGGATAATATCAGCATGGACTTCATTGCAGGATTGCCTAGGAGTTCCAAGGGCAATGTTGCAATTTGGTGATAGTGGACCAACTCACCAAATCAGCTCACTTTCTAGCGATGAAGCTTACTTAGTCTATGGAGAAGTTAGCCGAGTTGTATGTCGGGGAGATCGTAAGGCTACATGGAGTTCCTTTATCTATTGTATCTGACCTAGATGCGCGATTCACTTCGCATTTCTGGAGAAGTCTTCAAGGAGCTTTGGGGACGAAGGCTGATTTCATTACTGCCTTAAATTCTCAGACTGATGGGCAGACTGAGAGGGTCAACCGGGTACTAGAAGATATGCTAAGATGATGTGTGTTGGATTTTGGTGGTAGTTGGGAGAGGAATTTGGCTCTAGTGGAATTTGACTACAACAGTAGTTTCCAGGGAAGCATCGGGATGGCACTATATGAGGCTCTGTATGGAAGGAAATGCAGAACACCGGTGAGTTGGTATGAAGTGGGGGAACGACAGCTGTATGGGCCGGAATTTATGCAACAAATCTCAGAAAAGATTGAGTTGATCAAGAAGAGGTTAGTCGACGCCCAGAGCATACAGAAAAGTTATGTCGACTACCGGAGGAGAGACCTGGAGGTTGAGGAAGGTGATTTTGTCTTTGTGAAGGTGTTTCCAACCAAGGGAGTAATTCGGTTTGGAAGGGGAGGAAAATTAGCCCCGAGATACATAGGTCTATATAAGATATTGAAGAGAATTGGGAAGACGGCTTATCGGTTAGAACTACCGGAAGAGTTGGCCCATGTACACAATGTCTTCCATGTGTCTATGTTGTGATGCTATATTTCGGATCCGAGTCTCCATTTGCTCGAAGTGCGAGAAGGTCTGCAGTTGGATTTGAGCTACACTGAGCATCCAATTGAGATTGTGGATTGACGGGAGAAAGTTTTGAGGAATAAGACTGTACCTATGGTCAAAGTCGTCTGGAGGAACCAACCTGTTGAGGAGGTCACTTAGGAATCAGATGAGAGGATGATGAGAGATCACCCTGAGCTTTTCAATTAAAATTTGTAAAACTTTTTTTTTTCTTTCTTTGTTTTTTGACTCTTTAAGTGTAGTTCCGAGGACGGAAGTATTCTAAGAAGGGAGTGTTATAACATCCCATATTAAATTTTTAAATAAAAATACATTTTTTTACACGTGCAACACACGTGCAATTTCATCTCATTATTTTCATTCTAAAAATTATTTAGAGTTATGCATAATTTCCTGTCACTTATTTTATTTTTTTGTTGTCTATTAGAGCCCATGGACCAAATAGAAGACTTTAAGCCCATTAAAATAAATAAATAAAAATGAACCAAGCCCACAAGAGGAAGTCCACTAAGAAAATCCTACAATTAGTTGTACACTCTTACACTTGTCATGCAAACAACATGTACAATAAAATAAATAACAACTAACTAAATGAGAGTGTGTGCTTGTGGGATGCACATGCACGTAGTGCAACCCAAGAGCCACAATATGAAGTGGCCGGCCATATGTTTGAAGGGGTAAGGGTGGGGTTGTATGAGTGAGCATTTAAGTTAAGGGGGCTATGTAGGTTATGAAATTGAACACTTAAGTTGGGTAGTAGAAGAGTCTTCTCAAACCCTATAAATACCACCCATTTTCTTCATGAAATCTTGCACCAAAAATCAAAAGAAACAAAAGATAAGAAAGAGAAGAAAAGAAAATGAGAGTTGTTTCAGTTCTTACTTTGAAAGTTTGCTAGGAGGAGAAGGGGGTCCCATTCTTGGAGCTGGGAGCACCTTCTAGGAGTTTTCTTCTACATTAGAATCTTCATTGATGTGGGTGTTCTTTCTTGCTTTCTAAAGTAAAATAGATTGCATGTGTAGGGAAATTGATATTTAAAATTGTTTATATATATGAGTAGTGGTTAAATTGTAATGATGATATTTAGAATGACAATGCATGCTAATTGAAAGATTGTCATGTAAATAAGTTGAAATGATATTGTTTGATTGCATGGTAGTAAATCAAGATTAGATTAAATGATATGGATATAGATTTGTACACAAAATTACTAATTCATGTTACTGTTTTGAGTTTTGTTTGCCCATCAGAAAATTGTAATTAATAAGATAGTTGTAATCTAGAAATAAAACTTTTTGAGAGCATCTAGTATGTGTCAGGAATACCTCTTTAAAATTTTATAATATTTGGAGGTCGTTTACAATTTTAATAAAATCTAAACTCGGAACTTGTTAGTAGTTGACTGGTTGCTGAAAATTTGTACACATTTCGGTTTTTGATCAATTCAGCATTACAAATGAAATAATTTGAGAACAGTTAGGACTAAGAAATTGTAGTAGACTCGTTAACCTTTCTGAAAAGTCTAAGAAATCAAATTTTCACAAAGAATTGAATTTTGTATGAATTTGACAAGACTGTACAGTGGCAGTCTTTCAGTATTTCGACCCTACTGTATATTTCGAAGAATTCAGGGTTATAGATACAGTATTTTATGGAAACTTATAACTAAAAAATTGTAGTAGACTTGTACACCTTTATTTTGATATAAATAATGCAAAGTTTCGTGAAGTATATGATTTTCTATGATTTTTACAACTAGCATGAAATGCAGGATCTGACTTTGAATTTACTGTTTTGCAAATGATACTTAAACGAGGTGATTGAAAATATATTCTCATTGTTTTAAGTTATATTTTAGGAAAATAAAGATCATATTCATTCTTAGATGAGATGTGAACTCAAGAAAAATATATATATGGTTAATAATGTTAGGAATTGGTTTAAAATAAATCAAAGGAAAATGATGATATGAGTTTTCAATGATGAATTTTAAGAGATTATGTTTTAATCTTAATTAACTTGTATTGAGAAGGTTTTGATGAATATGAAAAGTGTTTTGTGAAAATGAATAGGTTGAGATTGTACTTATTGATGAATAAATTAGAATGAATGAAAGAATTATGAACATGAGTTATAAGGGTATGAGTACCCAAAGTTATTGAACATGGAAAGATGTTGATTCTAGAGGCTTAATGATACCCAGGTACCGGCAAAAATAATGGAAATGAATAATTGATTTTTAAGAAGTGGCCAATATGGGCTGTCGTTCTTAGTATGTTTGTGTAAGACCGGTAAGAGGGTAAACTAGTTCTAGGTGGTATTATTTATTCATGTTCAAACTTAAGAATTAGGCACTAAGTGAAGATATAGTAAACTTGAGCAAACGTGAGTGGAGGGCCTCTATATAGTCGGGCGGTGGATTCCAGAACTATAGACCCAGTCGGGCGACAGATTTCGAGACTGTGGTTGCTTGCGATGGAGGCGAGCCTTAATTAAATCTGGGATTATGATTGATCGGGTGTTGGATTCTGGGATCATGATTAGTTGGACAGATAGTAGGCCGTACTCCAGTGTATATGCGTATACCGAGGCTAGAGGAATACTTGCGGGATGTTCGCATGATGAGGGTTCTGTATAGTCAGGCAGTGGATCTCCGGGACTGGAATCTGTACTCGTTGAATGTCTAAACTTTGTTTCATTACAGGGTAGTTATCATGGCGAGGGATAAAACCCTTTAATGTGGAGTACGTAGGTATTTGCCCTCTGACCTATGTAGTATAGGATGCATAGAATCCGAACAAGTATGCATTAGTGTCATTGTAGCATAACATCTGCATTAGGCATTAAGTCATATCACACACTGACATGTTTAGGATAGTTACTCTTTACACTTTTATATGCATTCAAGTTTGTGATTGTTAAAGTAAGAGATTTCGTTATAATACAACATAGAGTGAATCGTTGTTTATAATATTGCGTCGGTTGTAAGCAACTGACGTGCCCACAGTTTTATATGCAGGTATTGGAACTAACAAGAAGATGTAAAGATGAAATTGATGCTGATGTTTACTTTCATGCTAAAATTGTTAAAATTGTATATTTATCCTGTTGTACTTCATCTATTTTTTGCTGCGTTATTGATGTAAAAGAACAATGTTGTAAATAAAAGTTTCAAAATTCCTTGTAAAATTGTACGAAGTGAAGTGAAGATCATGTTGAGCTACGAAATACCGTATTTTGGTATTCGAGGTGTTGCATCTATAATCAACACACAATCTCCACGAGCCATCGAGCTTCATCACCATCACTACTGGAGATGCAAAAGAGCTAGAGCGGGGTCTGATCACTCCTGTATGTAACATTTCCTTGATCAGCCTCTCTATTTCATTCTTTTGTTGCCAAGGGTGTCTGTATGGCCTCAGGTTGACAGGGTCAGCCTCTGGGATTAGGGGAATCTTATGGTCACAATGCCTCTTAGAAGGCAACTGCACTTCATCTTGGAAAACCTCCTTGAACTCCTCAAGTAATGGTAGGATTTCTTTATTGTAGTCATTTTGGGTAAAGTCAGGGTTGGGAGTGGTTATAATCTACAGCATAAATCCCCTCTTCATGGACATGATGGATTTTATCATAGATTTGGGTGAAGACACATCAAGAGCTAGACTATTCACTCCCTTCAACACCTTGATTGCTCCTTCTATCTCAAAGTGTAAGGAATAGTCTTTGAAGCTTAGCCAAATCCCCTCCAAGGTCTTAATCCACTGAGCTACAAGCACCAATTGGCTGGTACCCAAAGGAAGTACATAGAAATCAGCTTTTATAATCACTCATTGGCATGTAAACTCCACATTTTCACAAAGACATTCACAACTCAACTTCTTCCCACCAGCGACAGTAACTTCAAACTGAATTCCCCGAGTGATTGGCAGTTTTACTCTCTTAACAATTTGAGTGTCTACAAAGTTATTAGTTGATCCTGTGTCGAAGAGTGCATACACCTCCTTCTGGCTATTGAACCCTGGAGCTGCAATGTTTGTGGTGCATCAACACCTGACATAGATTCTAAAAATATGGTAGGGTGTACACCATTATTGGCATCAGTTTTGATGCAGTATAAGTCACTCTCTAGCTTGGGGTCAGTGTCTTTAATCTCTTCCTCTGGCATGTGGTCTTCCCAAGGCTCCATGAAGTCCAGTTCACCCTCAATCTGCATTAGGGATCTCCCTTTACATCTATGGCCTCTCACTCACTTCTCATCACACCTAAAACATAGGTTCTTTGCCCACTTTTCAGCTAGCATTTGATCAAATTGAGTTAGTTTGGGCCCTTCAGCTGTTGCTGCAACCCTACCTTCCCCTGCAGGATCGAACTTCATAGATGTAATGTTAGATCTGACTTCTCGACTCTACGGAAGTTTCCCTGGCTTGGGGGAAACTAGATGAAATCTAGCAGCTCTCCTCTGCAATAAGAGAATGGTCTCCCTAGCTTGAGCCTATCTATATGCAGATGTCACAGTGAGAGGGTGTTTGAGTATGACTTCCTGTTGAATCTCATCTTTCAGCCCGGATATGAAAAAATAAACAACACTGGCATAGTGAGGGGCCCACTTAAGTGACTATATTTAATGAATTCCCTATGAAATTTCTGCACAGTGCTTGTTTGCCTCAATTTGAGCAGAGTCACAATTGGGTTAAGTAGCTCGGCAGTGCCAAATTAATGCAGCATTTCCCTCTTCAAGGTTTCCCAGCGCACCTCCAACCCATTTTGCCTCTTGAACCATCTCCACCACACTAACACATCATCTCTCAGATAATAAACAGCAAAATCTACCTGATGCTTCTCTTCTATCCTCTGAGTATCAAAGTGATGTTCTAGATAGAAAAACCAATTACTAACATCTCCCGTGCCGTCAAAATAGGGATCTCTAGTTTGGTATGCCTTGGAAAAATTTGGTGATACTTGTCGTAGTCTCCATCTTCTCTCCTTCCCCATCGCCTGTCCTCCACTCTTTCCCACTGTGGGTTAGGGTTTAAAGGTTGGAGGGGTATAGTAAGGGGGTGAAGGGATTCTCTGGTGGTTAATCACTCCACCAAGAAATGGGTTTTCAACCATTGGAGGAATTCTCTAGTTGAAAGGAGTCATCCTTTGCAGTAGATTCTGCATCTCATCAAACTGAGCTTGAACTGTGTCCATGAGGTTCCTCATTGACATTTCCATCACATTCATCCTTTTTTCCCAATCGGTCGACTGTGGGGGTTCAATACTCCAAGGAGTAGATCCCCTTGTCATAGCGCTCGATGATCCGATTCCAGATCCAGATCCAGAATCGAGGACCATTGAGCTTCTGATTAGTTCAATCGCCGTCAATTGGAGATTTAGCTCTCATACCATTGATGCAACTCCCTGAACTGCATGAGCTGGATCTCTATTGGGGTTCATTCGAGTATTCGCATGGGCCATGAATTTCATAAAGAGAACAGCAATCAAGCAAGAAAAAATGCAAGAACAGAGTAAACATGGGAAGCAAGGAAAATAATAAAAATAAGGAATTAAGATAAATAAACTTAATTTTCATTCATAGGTTCATGCCTTTTACATTTTGCTAGCTATATAGCTGCTTGGGGAATTAGAGCGCAGCGCGCATGCTAGAAATAGTGCCAACTGTCTGCAGTAATACCTACCACTCGTTCCTCCTCTACTCACAGGCAACCATGTGTTCTGTGAAGAGTAAACTGAGGGGCTATTCTGCATATTTTGTGCCATTATTGCACAAAAGCCCTCGAAAGAAAGAAAATGGCGAAGGACTGATACGCAAGATCCTTGGACTGATACGCAAGAGTTTTAGGGAAGAAGATGCAGGCAGCTAGACTGCATCATCTGCACCGTCGCCCTCTTGCACACCGCTCACACTGTGCCACCATCGACCCCCCTGCGACTGTCGAAGTCCAAATCTCCAATCATTTTCTTCCTCCATCAAATTGCCTCCTCAAGTCACTACATCTCATTCTCATTTTCTTCCTCTATCGCCTCTAATTCATCATCTTCGGCCTCCATCAATCTGGGGTTTCAGATCCATGAGTTTTGAATCAAGTATCACACACACACACACTCTAGCTCTCTCTCTTCTCATCCGATTATTATATTGTCTCTTTTCTACAAGGATTTCTGATTTGCTGGGAACTGAATGAAGTTTGGTGCTAGGGTTTCATATTTGCTGAGAAACTGAAGGAGGTTTGGTGCTAGGGTTTGAAATTTGATGCTTTTGTAACGCCCCAAATTCCAAACATATGTAATTCGTAGCACAAACATGATCTTTTACTCCAACTTCGTACAAATTTACCTAGAATTTAAAACTTTCTCATTTACAATATTGTTCTTTACAATAACACAACAGAAATAAGAACAACAAAACACATGATAATAGAAGCTCTTCAATCTTATGTCAACCCATCACTGTGACTTCAAGTCAGTGCCAAATCCAATCTTGCAATTAGGAAATTGTGGGTACGTCAGTTGCATACATCTGACGCAATGCTATAATACAGAGATTCTATTATCTTAACAATCACAAACTTGAATGCAGAAATAGAAAAGGAGACTAACCTAATTATTTCAGTGTATGATATGAGCTTAAAGCCTAATGTAGACATTTACACTTACGATGATACTAATGCATACTTATTCGGATTCTATGCATCCCATACTACATAAATCCGAGGGAAAAACCCTTATCATACTCCTCATTATAGGGTTCAGTCCCTCGTTATGTAAATTTTCACCTGTGGCTAGCATAAGATTTAGATATTCTGTGAGTATTAAGCCAATGCCCTGATAATTCCGGAGATGAATCTCACACCGTAAATGAGCTGGGGACACTCCCAATCACATCTCGATAATTTCGGGGGTCCAATCTCACACCGCAAGCTATGGCGCCTCAACAGTCACCAAACACCTTATGAGTGTCGTATCGATCCCGATAATTTCGGAGACGAATCCCACACCACAGATGAGCTAGGGACACTCCTAATCACATCTTGATAATTCTGGGGAGACAATCTCACACCGCAGACCAACTGAGGCCCTCATACTCATGTTTTCCCTTACTTCATCACATCCCCAATCTAGTGCATGTCCTTAGGTTTAATTATAATCATTACGACCTACTGCTTGCTTACCCCACCAGACTTGAATCAACACAAGGAGAATTGTTAGCCGACACTGGCTACTTCTCAATTTTCATTTATCACAACTTGCCAGTCACTATGGGTCACGCTGAGCCTCTAGATTCCAAC
This sequence comes from Hemerocallis citrina, assembly GCA_017893485.1. Taxonomy (NCBI): domain Eukaryota; kingdom Viridiplantae; phylum Streptophyta; class Magnoliopsida; order Asparagales; family Asphodelaceae; genus Hemerocallis; species Hemerocallis citrina. The sequence continues at coordinate 47,307,135 of CM030363.1, forward strand.
AATCTCAACACCGAGATCTTATTGGTTATCTTAACTTCTTCATAAAATTTTCATTCATTAAACAACATTTAATTTATTTCATCCATTCTCTTTACTATTACCAATCATGAAGTAACCAACTTCTTATAACAACATTCAATAACAATTAATGGGTAAAACCCTTATAAACATCACTTGTTTAGTAATCTTAAATGCATCTTCTATTTATCTCTTGATTCCTCGTATAACCCCACTTTAAATCAGCCTCAAATTTACTCTCGTTTTCATAAGATATAAAATCTTAGAGTAAAACTAGATAAAACCAACATATTTCAATCTATTAAAACACGTCGAATTTAAAGCAAAATAACTCAAAATTTGTTTCTCAAGATAATTTAATTTAAAAAGTAATTTTGACTATAAGAAACTTTCTAAATTAGTATTTAATCCTCTCAATTACTCCAGATTTTCCCACTTTAAAACAAAGAAATCTTTATTGAATTAATCCCAAAATGATCAATCCAACACATCACCTAATGTTTAATGTAGATTAAATCTATAAAATATATTTTAAAATTGTATAGGATTATTTCAAAATATTCTAATAGTATACTAGAATACTTGCACAATTTTCCACCTAATTTAAAAACATGAAAAGCCATTTAAAATCAAAAAAAAATTGTGTATACCCGGAGTCGAACCCTGGCATATCAACGACCCAGTCACCCCCCTCCGGACATAGAGTCAAATGGCTCTCGGTGTGCAACTCAATCCATATTTTCTTTTATCTTCCTACTTACTGTTTGAATATTTTCTGAAGAAAACAAAACAAAACCGCTCACAGGGTACGCTGTTAGGGTTATATACTGAAAGCATCACTTTTGTATTAACTTTATTTCCTTATTTTTTTTTTGAATGAGAATCATATGGGCATATATTTGCATATTGTGTTTATTATAATATTAATGCAAGTGTCTGATATTCTATAAGGTTGATAATATGGTGTGAGGTGACACACAGAAGATCATATTATCAGTTCCATATGGAATATATAAATAGTTCACAACCTAGACGGACTTGGACAATCCATTGGAAAGGTTATAGTGTAATCTGGTATTAGTCTATCTTGACCATAGGTTTACACTAGTACACTTTGTGTGTATTGAACAGGACCACTTGAGGTTGTTCTCTTTGTACTGACTGCAAAAGAGAACAAACACCTCTGTTATTATGGATGCTTATGCTCTTAATCCAGATATAATAACAGACATGTATATGCAGTGTGCATTACTTTGACTCATAAAAGAGTGAGATTCATTATGGATCAACAACCTCTATGAATTGGGTAATAGCATTGTATGTATGATGGGCTGTTGATTGTAAAAGGAATCCATGTCCCGATACGTCGGTTTGATGATGTCCCCTTAAGGAGCTCATAAGGATTTGTCATGTAAACCCTGCAGGTGGATTACATCCGACATGACAAATAAAGTTGAGTGGTACTACTTAAGGATAAAAGATGTTGATCAATATAGTTGTCAGTAACTTAATTTGATCGACGGACATTCGATATCTTAACATGGGGAGCTGAACGAGCATATAATAAAAGGAGCCCATAAATATAATTTGGGATTAGGAAGGTAGTGCAACAATAGCGCTTTCGTGGACCGAGCTATCGTTAATGGGCCTGGGTTGTGTGTTCGGGCTGAACACGGGATACCCAGATTCGTTAGGAGACCTAACCCTAATTTCTCCTCATGGTCCCTGCCGTAGCCTTATATATATCCTCTATTCTCTGGCCGTCATTGATCATCTCAGATATAAGATTTTTTCTCAAAAATTCGTGATTCACGTAAGGAGAGAAAGAGAGGTCAGCCAAGGAGAAGAAAAGTTGGGAGATCGTCGCCCACACGACGTCCAACCCGAGGAAGGAATACGTGCAGAAGATCTTGGGGTCGCTGACAGCTCGAGGTTGCTAGAAACTATCGTCTTCTTCTCATCGCAGGTATAATTCGTGAACCCTAGATTCCGCTATAAAGGGTTAGATCACGTATTAAATCTGTTAAGCTTTTATGATCGATACGCACACCAATCCGTAGTCCTGGGAATCACCGCTGTTCCATCAATTGGTATCAGAGCCGGTATTGGATCTGTGTATTGATTGTTACATCCATGTTGTCCAATAAAACTTGTGTTGTATGATAGTCGGTAGATGTAGATCTGTTCTAACTCGATTTTGCAGGCATCTTAGATCCAACTATTATGGTCCAATGCATGTTTTGTTTGTGTTGTTGTTGTTTTGTGGATGTAATTATTGTGTTGTTGTTATTTTGTGGATGTAATTAATATCACGAGGGTTGATCGTGCTTATAATTTTAATTTTTCAATCTAGATTATGTGTGAAATCCTTCGGGAGGCATAGGATTGATGTAATTTTTATTTTATTTTATTTTATTTTATTTTTTCGATCGATCGTGATGGTGGTGGTGGCTGTTTCTGACGCTGGAGGAGATGCTGCTTTTAGGCAGTCCGGAGATCGACAGATGGTTTTCGATGAAGAAATCAGGCAGCCAAACCTTAAAAAAAAAAAAAAAAAAAAAAAAAAAAAAAAAAAAAAAATCGCGGCGCTGCCCTGAACCCCGCGACCTGACCGGGCAGGTCGAACCCCGGGTAGCTCCACGTAGGGTCAGATTTGGGATTCGCACAGTCGGGGAAGAATCAAGAAAGATGGCCATAATAGTTGGATATTTATTTTCAAATTTATTGCCATTATTGCTTATTCTGATTATGCATGTTTATTATTTTGTGATTTTTTTTGAAAAACTAGGATCACATTAATAATGGACAACATGGACATAAATTAACTAGTAGAAAAACCCTCATTGTTAAATAACTAAGTGGGAGAGGGAATTCATTTAACATGAATCCCACGGTCTCCATTGCTGGTTTGTAGGTGATATAATTTCACTTGCGTGTTGGCTTTAGTGCTTTCCTCCATATCGGATGAGTATAATTATGGATCACCAGTACAAACTTCCTTAGGGATAATTGTAGAAAGTTACCTAGTATGTGTTCACTTCTCCATCTGAAGGAACTCAATGCAAGATAATGGACTTAGTATTAAGCAATGGTATACACTTAGATACAAATAATGGTATCCTCCCCATCGGAGTCACTGCTATTATTTGTAGGATCAGAGCAAGACCAACAGATTAATTTTATTTGTCATAAAGTTGTGTTGACATGATAGTAAAATTAATAGGAAAAACCTACTTGAACAAATATTGAATTTGTATACGTCCACACTATCGTGGCATGCTAAATTCATGGTGTTTAAGGTGTTGGTGAATTTTTTTTATTGTTTTGAGGGAATCAATATTTAATTAATTCAAAAAGTTTTGCCCTATATAAATTTTTTTATGTGATTCTCAGGATTTCAAAATGGGTTCTTTTAGTCCACTTATGGTGATTCTTAAAGATAACAAACTTATTGGACCTAATTATATTGACTAGAAACGTAACTTGGATATTGTCTTAACTGCTGAAGAGTACAAATTTGTACTCAATGAAGTATGCCCACCTAAGCCTGATGCTAACTCTGATGAAGAGGTCAAAGAGGCTTATAAGAAGTGGAATAAGGCAGATGAGATGGCACGGTGTTACATTTTGGCATCTATGTCAAATGTACTGCAGCATCAGGATCAGGCCATGCCCACAGCTTATGATATGATGTACAACCTTAAGGAACTCTTCGGACATCAGAGTAGAGCAGCTAGGCAATTTGCTATGAAGAGTTTGATGAATGCATCTATGGCTGAGGGGACACCAGTAAGGGATCATGTTCTCAAGATGATGGGTCATCTAAATGAGATGGAGATCCTTGGTGCTGAAATCGATGGGAAAACCCAGGTCGATATCATTCTCGGGACTCTGCCTAAAAGTTTTGACTCGTTTTGCCTTAATTATAACATGAACAAAAGGTTGTATAGTTTGGCAGAACTTGCAAAAGAACTATAGGATGCTGAAGCTCTCTTCAAGCAGAATGCCCATGTTTATGTGACTGAAAAGGACTCTACTTCTAAGCCGAAAGGTGGTAAGAAGAAGAAAGTTCAGAAACAAGTAAACTCAGCAAAGAAGGTCATGGGACCTCAAGGCGCTGTGAAAAAGCCGAAAGGCAAGTGTTTCAAGTGCAAAGGGTCAGGACATTGGAAGACTGACTGTCCACTTCTCAAACAAAAGAACAAAGAAGGCATATCTCATTTACTAGTTGTTGAAATATGTTTAGCGGTGTTATCTACCGGCACCTGGTGTGTAGATACAGGAGCCACTAATCATGTCTGCAATACATTGCAGGGGTTCCAGAAAACCAGACGGCTCAGTGATGGAGAGATGTGCTTGTTTATGGGTGATGCTACAAGAGTAGCGGCCGTTGCAATAGGATATGTTATTTTATCTTTTGGTAGAATAAGTCTTTGACATTGAGAGATTGTCTTTATGCACCTTCACTTAGGAGGAATTTAATTTCTGTTTCCATGCTAGTTAAGGATGGATATTCAGTTTATTTTAATGACAATATTGTTATTAGAAAAAATAAGCATTTTATCTGTTCTGGTGCATTGGTTGATAATCTATATGTCATTAATCCTATTTCGCCCACGATGCAACTTATGGAAATGAATAATATGTCTTCTAACATAAATAAGAGAAAAGAACCTTCTTGTATGAACCAAACATATCTTTGGCATTTGCGATTGGGGCATGTTAACCTAAGAAGGATTCAAAGACTGGTTAAAGATGGACCTTTGAGTTCATTGGAAGTGGAGGCACTACCAGTCTGTGAATCCTGCTTGGTAGGTAAAATGACCAAAAGGCCTTTCAAGGCAAAGGGGTATAGGGCCAAAGATGTGTTGGAATTGGTTCATTCTGATTTGTGTGGGCCCATGACTGTCCAGGCTAGAGGTGGCTTTGAATATTTTGTCACATTTACTGACGATTATTCAAGGTATGGATATATTTATTTGATGCGCTGTAAGTCTGAGTGCTTTGAGAAATTCAAAGAGTACAAGGCAGAAACGGAGAAACGTCATGGAAAATGTATCAAGTCATTACGTTCAGATCGTGGTGGCGAGTATCTCTTTGGGGAGTTTAGGGACTATTTGTCAGAGACTGGGATTACATCTCAATTATCAGCACCTGGAACACCCCAACAGAATGGTGTAGCAGAAAGAAGGAATATGACTCTTATGGAGATGGTTAGATCAATGATGAGTTATTCAGATTTATCAGATTCGTTTTGGGGATATGCCTTAGAAACTGAAGCTTATATTTTGAACTTGGTTCCTTCTAAGTCAGTACCAATTACTCCCACAGAACTGTGGACTGGGCGTAAGCCTAGTCTGAAACATGTTCGGATTTGGGGTAGTCCAGCACACGTGCTAAATGGGAAAGCCGATAAGTTGGAATCTCGTACAGAAGTACGCTTGTTTGTAGGCTATCCAAGAGGAACGAAAGGAGGTTCATTTTATAGTCCTAAGGATCAGAAGGTCATTGTTAGCACCAATGCTCGATTCTTAGAGGAGGACTATGTGATGAACCATAAACCCATAAGTAGAGCTGTTCTAGAAGAACTGAGAGGTGAGATACTAAATACTTCAGTACCAACAGTACAACAGGATGTACCACCAGTAACTGCACAACGTGTCACAAATATTACACCACAACCGATAGTGCCTCGTCGTAGTGGGAGGGTTGTGATACAACCTGATAGATATATGTACTTGGGAGAGTCGTCAGACCTTGTCCCTGAGGAACAAGATTATGATCCCTGTACCTACAATGAAGCACTCCAAGATAAAGATGCAGAGTCTTGGCAAAAAGCAATGATATCTGAAATAGAATCTATGGATTCTAATCAAGTCTGGGAGCTTGTAGAACCACCTATTGGTGTAAAAGCCATTGGATGCAAGTGGGTCTATAAGAGAAAAAGAGGATCAGACGGTAAGGTTGAAACCTTCGAAGCTCGGCTTGTTGCAAAAGGTTTTACTCAAAGAGAGGGTATTGATTATGAGGAAACCTTTTCGCCAGTAGCCATGCTTAAGTCTATCCGGATTCTTTTATCTATTGCAGCTCATCTTGTGTAATACCCCTGTTTGGAGCGAACAGTTGACTGGTTGGTATAGCAGTCGACTGGTCGGCTCGAAATTTGAGATTGAGATTGAGATTTGAGAATTTAGTCCCACATGGGAGGTTTGATAGGACAGTTTGAGTATAAATACTATTAGCCAATGATCAAGAGTCACCAATCCGGTTAACCACCTTTTGAGAGGCAGCCTATGGTGGGCAGTTGTACTACATAGTATTTATAATTTGTCTGAGTATTGGGGCAGAGCGTTACAAATGGTATCAGAGCCAGGTTTTCGACACCGGGTGTAGAAGAGGTCAGGAGATCTGCGGTGTTGAGAGTCACTTATCTCCGGGATCAGGAAGGATCTGCGGTGTTGAGAGTGACTTATCTCCGGGGTCGAGGACTATACTACATCGGCTAGAAAGGGCGGTCCTACACTAGATGTGTGCCCTGTACTCAGCAAGGACGCTGATCCCTAAGGGGGGTGTATGTAATACCCCTGTTTGGAGCGAACAGTCGACTGGTTGGTATAGCAGTCGACTGGTCGGCTCGAAATTTGAGATTGAGATTGAGATTTGAGAATTTAGTCCCACATGGAGGTTTGATAGGACAGTTTGAGTATAAATACTATTAGCCAATGATCAAGAGTCACCAATCCGGTTAACCACCTTTTGAGAGGTAGCCTGTGGTGGGCAGTTGTACTACATCGTATTTATAATTTGTCTGAGTATTGGGGCGGGGCGTTACATCTTGATTATGAGATTTGGCAAATGGATGTCAAGACAGCTTTCTTTAATGGAAGTCTTAAGGAAGATATCTATATGAAGCAACCAGACGGGTTCATTGAAAAGGGCCAAGAGCATCTTATTTGTAAGCTCAAGAAGTCCATTTATGGACTTAAGCAAGCTTCCAGATCTTGGAACATATGTTTTGATCAGGTGATAAAATCCTATGGATTTGATCAATGTCAAGATGAATCGTGTGTATACAAAAAGTGTGACGGAAACGTAGTGGTATTCCTAGTACTTTACGTGGATGACATCTTGCTCATTGGAAACAGTGTGAAGGTATTATCTAACGTAAGGGTATGGTTATCCAAACAGTTTGATATGAAGGACTTGGGAGAAGTAGGTTACATCCTTGGGATCAAAGTTCTACGAGATCGCAAGAAAAGGATGTTGGGCTTGTCCCAAGCTTCCTATATCGATACTATACTAACTCGTTTTAGCATGCAAAATTCTAAGAAAGGTTTCTTACCTTTTAGGCATGGAATTGCCCTATCAAAGGAGCAGTGTCCAAGGACACCTAAAGAGATAGAGAACATGAAAGCAGTTCCTTATGCTTCAGCAGTAGGAAGCTTAATGTATGCAATGCTATGTACGAGACCAGATATCTGCTTTGCCTGTTGGCATGGTTAGCAGATATCAGTCTAACCCAGGACAAGAGCACTGGACTGCCGTAAAGCATATTTTGAAGTACCTGAAAAGGATTAAAGATTACATGCTAGTTTACTAGGCAGATAGTTTAGTTGCCTTGGGGTATACAGACTCAGATTTTCAGTCAGATAGGGATTCCAGGAAATTAACCTCAGGTTATGTATTTACTTTGGGAGGTGGAGCCACTATATGGAGGAGTATCAAGCAAAAATGTATTGCTGATTCCACCATGGAAGCCGAGTATGTGGCAGCCTCTGAGGCAGCCAAAGAAGCGGTTTGGCTCAGAAACTTCCTATTGGACTTGGATGTGGTACCTAATTTGCCTAAGACTATTACACTTTATTGTGATAATAGTGGTGCAGTTGCAAATTCGAAGGAACCACGAGCCCATAAGGCAAGTAAACACATTGAGCGCAAGTACCACCTGATACGAGATTTCGTAAAGAAAGGAAAAGTTGCTGTGATCAAGATAGCATCAGCAGACAACCTAGCTGATCCCTTCACTAAGAGCTTACCAGCTAAGGCTTTTGATAGTCATGTTGAGGGAATGGGAGTCAGATGCGTAGCAGCATGGCTTTAAGTATAAGTGGGAGATTTGTAACAGTATACTGAAAAGCAATGCTTTGAGTATAAGTGGGAGATTGTTAGGGTTATATACTGAAAGCATCACTTTTGTATTAACTTTATTTCCTTATTTTTTTGAATGAGAATCATATGGGCATATGTTTGCATATTGTGTTTATTATAATATTAATGCAAGTGTCTGATATTCTATAAGGTTGATAATATGGTGTGAGGTGACACACAGAAGATCATATTATCAGTTCCATATGGAATATATAAATAGTTCACAACCTAGACGGACTTGGACAATCCATTGGAAAGGTTGTAGTGTAATCTGGTATTAGTCTATCTTGACTATAGGTTTACACTAGTACACTTTGTGTGTATTGAACAGGACCACTTGAGGTTGTTCTCTTTGTACTGACTACAAAAGAGAACAAACACCTCTGTTATTATGGATGCTTATGCTCTTAATCCAGATATAATAACAGACATGTATATGCAGTGTGCATTACTTTGACTCATAAAAGAGTGAGATTCATTATGGATCAACAACCTCTATGAATTGGGTAATAGCATTGTATGTATGATGGGCTGTTGATTGTAAAAGGAATCCATGTCCCGATACGTCGGTTTGATGATGTCCCCTTAAGGAGCTCATAAGGATTTGTCATGTAAACCCTGCAGGTGGATTACATCCGACATGACAAATAAAGTTGAGTGGTACTACTTAAGGATAAAAGATGTTGATCAATATAGTTGTCAGTAACTTAATTTGATCGACGGACATTCGATATCTTAACATGGGGAGCTGAACGAGCATATAATAAAAGGAGCCCATAAATATAATTTGGGATTAGGAAGGTAGTGCAACAATAGCGCTTTCGTGGACCGAGCTATCGTTAATGGGCCTGGGTTGTGTGTTCGGGCTGAACACGGGATACCCAGATTCGTTAGGAGACCTAACCCTAATTTCTCCTCATGGTCCCTGCCGTAGCCTTATATATATCCTCTATTCTCTGGCCGTCATTGATCATCTCAGATATAAGATTTTTTCTCAAAAATTCGTGATTCACGTAAGGAGAGAAAGAGAGGTCAGCCAAGGAGAAGAAAAGTTGGGAGATCGTCGCCCACACGACGTCCAACCCGAGGAAGGAATACGTGCAGAAGATCTTGGGGTCGCTGACAGCTCGAGGTTGCTAGAAACTATCGTCTTCTTCTCATCGCAGGTATAATTCGTGAACCCTAGATTCCGCTATAAAGGGTTAGATCACGTATTAAATCTGTTAAGCTTTTATGATCGATACGCACACCAATCCGTAGTCCTGGGAATCACCGCTGTTCCATCATACGCGAATCTGAAACCCACGGTCACAGTACAACATCGATTTAAACCCAACTCCAAGACCAGACAGTTAAGCATACATAACTGATAATATTACCATTCCGAGTCTTTTAATTCGACTCTCAGTTTCTAAATTTCATTATAATTTCGATCTCACATTTTCCTCGCATTATTATTTTTTTTACCATTTCTAGAGAATAATTTTCTCCAAAATTAGTACGTTTGTACGAAATAAAACCTATAACAGTCTATTCCCAAAGTATATGGAATTTGTTATCCAACTTGCCTGAATTTCTCATAGTTCTATAAGTTGAATTATATAAACCATTATTCCCTACACAACTATATTTTTGGGGAGTTTTCACCTTACTAAATTGCATATAGAGAAATCGATCTCATGAGTTTATTTTATAAAATTTCTACTAGACAGAAATCTATAAAACTCCTACACATACACACATTAATTCAATTACCACACAATTATAATTAATCATGCAGTAATAAAATTTCTAGAAAAATTCCTTCACATACTCATACCATTTATCATCTACAGATTTATAGTTAAGCATGCATAATTTCTACCACATTAGAAGACAATGAGAATACTCACCTCAAAAGAGACCTCCTAGTACTTGAACCCCTTAGCAAAAGCTCCAAGAGACTCCACAAGCACAACCTGCAAGCCTCTATGCCAACTCCGAAAGCCAAAAAAAAAAAAAAGCAAGTCCCCTCTCTTGAGTCTCTCTTTTGTTTGATTTATTTTTGTGTTCATTTGAGGATAGAATAGGGGGTATTTATATGGGAATTTGGGAGTAGTTTTAGCAACTAACCACCCCACTGAACACTCACACACCTACTCACACACTCACACAACTCACTCACCCCACTATCTCCATATGCAGCCGGCCATTGGAAAGAGTGCACAGTGCACGTGTAATTTGCATTTTATTTTAAACCCTTCTATATTATTATTCCATTTTATTTTAAACCCTCTTCTTTAATAAATTATTACATTTTATTTCTTTAACATAATTTTTTGTATATTTTGCCTACATTAATCTTAATGAAAAATTTTAAGTGCACAACTCTTAATAAAAATAACGTAATTGGCACGTACATAGAAGAAAAAGCACGTGCAAAACACGTGTGGAAAAAAATATTTGAAAGAAAATATTTTAAGATTTTTACAGCGTCCCTCCCAACTTAGTGAGTGATTGGGTGAGGTTCTTGTGTTTCTTGATCTTTTAGTCGTGATATTGTTTATTTGAGATCAACTTTCAAGTTATTGTTTTGTTTCTAACCATTCAGATGTAGATTTGATCTTTTGGTTGTATTTTCTCTAAATTGTGATATCTAATTGTGGTCACCTTTTTGTCTGTCTAGTTACGAATTAAGGTGTTTGGAATAATGTTGTTGTTAAATTTGTTTCGGTGTTATTTATGTTTTTTATATAGTATAATGTGAGAACTTTGTCGAATAGATACAAGAAAAACTTGTAACTTGTTAGCCCTTTTCTGGATTTAGAGACTAGAAGCAGCGAGGTTATGGTGAGGTTATCTGTAGAGACATGTATGGATGGTTGATTTTATTTACTGGATTATGCAATATGACATTTTTTGAGTTATACTTGGATATATTTATGTTATAATTCTTTAATAAATCTTGTTGCAACTTATGTAAAAAAAAAAGGAAAAAGAAAAGAAAAGACAATAAAATTTGAGTATCAAATGTAAATTGGTATACAACTAGACTCTGTGACGCCCCTGAGCTTTCCTGACTTCAATTCCGTTTACAATGAAAGAAATTTAAGTTTTATATGTTCAACTCATGAAGACTCTCCTGTCAGCATTTATTCTCTATAACTTTTGTTTGACATAGAGTGATTTATCAAATATGCACACAGAGAGGGATCCTTAATGTGTATCATGAATTTTCTAGAGAACTACATAGCATGCATGGCTTTTAAACCCAAAGCCACCTCCAACCTTGCTCGTTGACTCAGTCAAGCACTTAAGATTTCAGGCAGAAGGAAGAAGTTTGACAATCTTTGGGGAACTCTGCGTAACCACCTGAAAATAGACATTTCTCTGTGACATGGCATTGTAGCTTAAATAACAACAAAGATCTTTCCAGAAAATTTAAGGTCAATTACAAGAATCATTTTCTTTGTCTTTTAAAGGTTATGTCCTCTGTTAACAAAACAGGTATCGTAACATTTTTAACTATCTCAATCCGTGTATCTTTATTGTTAACTCCATTAGTAACAATCTTGTCACACCTTTTCTGAATAAGATTTCCACGTCAAATAAAATCATTTTCTACTGTTGCAGATGCAATCAATGGGGTGAATATCCGAAAACTCTTTGAAGTTCATTTTCATGCACTTCATTAACTAATTAGTATGTTTCTAGGATCAGTAGCTGATTTTGTTCTTGATGACTGGTTATTTATTTTTCTTCTTAACTTCTTTAAAATAAAATTGATCAATAGGATCAATATCATCTTAACTTCTTTACATTAGACCTCTGCAGATGATATAACTTTCTACTAAAGAAATGGACTTGATGGCAAGTGTTGTTTTAGTGGAATCACATAGAACTCCTTCAGAGGTATTGCTTGATTATTTTTAAAGTATATATACTACTATGCTATTAAATTAAGCACCATCTTTTAGTTTTTTTGGTTTGGTTAGAGCAAAGTTATATATGTGAAACGCCTTATAGACAAAAAAATGGATGTCACTTTACGTAATTGAACACCTACATTGGGTATATAAGTATTCATTTAAAATTCCCCTCCCTTTGGGTCTTTCAGGGAAGCATAGTAAAGCAAGAAGAGTGCAGACACTGGCAAAAGCTAGTTTTGAGCTCTATCAGATTTACATTTAAGATAAATATGTAAACAAATAGAAATAGTAAACATCAGTCAATATAAGGTATGCTTTTGATGCAACTAGTTTCTACATGTGCTATGTCGTTATGGGATTCCTTTAATTCCTGAATTCATCAAAGGTAGTAACTTGCAGAAGCATCCGGTTGGGCTTCGTCCGACTTACATTAATGTCATATAATGATGTAATCACCCTTATTCATATAAATAGTTCAGTTGTTATTTGTATACAAAGACATGCTTTGTTTTGTTAAGACTGTGGTCACTGTGCTTTATTTGTTCATATATTTTTTTTCAATTATTTCCTTAGATGAAGTTGCTGGTTTTGGATAAGGATTATAAGCTCTATGATCGCAACTCTTCTGATGCAAACCCTTTACAACAAATGAGGCTAAGTTAATACTTGTTTGCTTTCACCCTTCAGCATTAGTTTTTTACAGTTAATTAAGAATGTAATTTTTTGTCATCTTTTTCATTTTTGAATTATAGTCCTAGAAATCGTCATGTATCTCTCCATCCAATATCCATTCAACCAACATTATGATGTTATTAATGTAGTAATCTATGTCCCACTATTTTGTATTGTATTATCCGCTAATAGTAGGATTATCTTTTGGGATTCCTTCACCGGCTCTCCATGGGGTTCAGGTTTTGCGACCTGTCATAACTGTTGCATTCGGTTTTTCTTTTTTTTCTTTTTTTTTTGCTTAAATGTGCTTGTCGCTATTAAACTCTTGTGTCCTTTCTCTTGTGCATTTATCTAACAATTTTGTTTTAATGTTTAGATTCAAATGTCTTCTTGTGCATTTATCCTGGATGTAACACTTGGAAGCTCCTTTGGATCATTTGGGAAAAATGAAGCAGCAGTTTATGCTCGAAAAGTATTTTTTTGTATTATCGTCTTCTTGGTTCACCTTTGTTGCTCAGTCACAATGATAATCTGATAAGTTAAATATATAATCTAGTATTGTTCTTTATTGTGAAAGTTTTTGAGTTTTTAAGATTATTGTTAATAGTTACTACGAAGTGTATAGTGTAGATGAATTGTTTAACATTGTAAATTTTGCTTACTTATGAAGAAGTTACGACTAATTTATAATGGCTCATTGGTTTGTTGTTAATATGAGAATGTTTTGTAATTTTTTTTTTGTGTTGAAGAAAGCGTTTTGTTTCGGTTCTTGTCTCTATCTATGCTTCGCAAAGTGAAATGTAATTTATATCTAGTTTCATGCAGAAAATTTTTATTTGCATCCGGCGAATTTTTTTTTGCATCCAGGTAATTAAAAAAAAAACAACGTTCAGTGCTCTCAAAAACACAATCAAAAGACAGCGTTTCTAAAATGATGTAAAAAAGATAGCATTTTTTAAACAATGTCTTTTTTATAGCGTTTTCAAAACGCTGTCAAAAGATAGCATTTGGAAAATGCTATCAAGGAGAGCGTTTTTGAAAACGCTATGAAAGGTACAACGTTTTTCGAAACACTGTCAAATTTACAGCATTTCCTCAGAATGCTATGAAGATATTATAGCGGGGGCTACGGCACCGTTTTGAAAACACTATCGTGGATCTTCAATAGCATTTTACGAATGTTGTCAAATGTCATATTTGTTGTAATGCGTATGTTTGGAATGTTAAAAATTTATCTCTAGTATATGTTCTAAAAATTAATTTTACTATATGTTTTAAAATGAATTCTATGAAACAAGTAAAGATAGTTAAACTAGTGTATGTTATAGAAAATGATTCTACAAAAGAAATACTATAAAGCGGTGTATGTTAATAAACAAAATCTTAAATATATATATATATATATATATATATATATATATATATATATATATTTATATTTTTCAACAAACAACAACAATTAATTGGAATAACTAGTGTATGTTTCGCAAAAAAAAAAATATATATCTAAAAAGAAGAAGCAGAAGTACAACAAAACTCAATCTAATTAAGTGAAACTAGTATTATACACGTGCTGTGCACGTGGGGAAATTTGGGGGAATGGAAAGGGCAAAAAAAAACCTACCAGCTCGTGCGTTGCACGGGTTGGGTTAAGGACAAATTACACTAAGGCCTTCTCCCATTATAGTAGTAGAGATAAATTAGAACAAATAACTATACTAATTCTAAAAATTATACAAATACAAAAGTATCGTATGATTGTAGAATATAGATTGAAGAATGAAGTTAAAGAGAGTTGAGAGCCTGTAGTGTTGTTATTGATGTTGTTGATTGTTGTTGGATGTTGTTGATGTTGTTGATGTTGATCAAACCAAGAAAGTAGTTAAATGATGTTGATTTGTTGAGAAAGTTGAGAGATAGTATAGAGAGCTAAGTGAATTTGTGAAGAGAAATAAATGAAATGAGGTTGTATATATAGATTATGGATTTTTTTGAATTTTTCAAAATACCCCTAAAAAAGGTAGTATAGATCCGTTGGGAGGAATTTTAATAATTACAAAAACACAATATTTAAAATAAAATTCTGAAGAAAAAATTCATTGAAATTCCCAATAGTTGGCTCGCGGGCCGGTTCAACCCAGTCTCGGGTTTGACCGGGCTGGGTCGGTTGCAGGTCGGGCTGAATTCGAGTTTTTTGGGGTTTTTGCTGAACCGGACCAGCCTGTCAAATTTTGACGAGTTGGCCCTGGTTTAGCCCAGTTTTGAGAGGGTCGGGCCGGGTCCAGGACCGAGCGGGCAGGGCTGGGTCTAGGACCAAGCGGGCAGGGCCGAGCCGGTCCTGGGCTAGCCCGGCCCTAATGCCACCCCTAGCCGGAGGTGGCATCTATCAAGGCGTCTATGCTCGGAAGAGGGAAGGAATCCTTTGGGCATATTTTGTTGAGGTCGGTGAAGTCTATGCAGATTCTCCACTTGTCATTGGCCTTCTTGACCATTACAACATTTGCTAGCCACTCGGGGTAACTAACTTCTTGGATAAATCGGGCTGCTAGGAACTTCTCAACCTCTTTTTTGATGGCTTGTTGCCTTTCAGGAACAAACTTGCGGTGCTTCTACTGGACAGGCTTGGCTTCTGAATTCATACTTAAGCGGTGCATAATTAAGTCATCAGCAATGCCCAACATATCTTCAGCTTTCTAAGCAAACAAGTCCCGATTCTCCCTTATGCAGGCGATAGGTTGCTCATTGACTCGGTGGGGGAGTGCCTTGCTCACCCAGAAACAATTAGCTTTGTTGTTTCGGGAGAAAGGGATTTCTGCTAGCTCGTTTACTGGTTCGGAGCTGGCTTGTCCCATATCAAGGGGGAGTTCCAGGGCATCGATGGGAAGGCCCGAGCCCCCCACGCTCGAGCAGCTTCCTGACTCCCCTTGGCTTCCCCTACTCCTGCAGCTGCAGGGAACTTCATTTTCAGGTGGTATGCTGAGGCGACTGCTTAGAGGGCAGTTAACCCCGGGCGACCGAATATAGCTTTGTAGGCTGGTTTCGTATCAACCACCATGAAGTTTAATGCTTCTGTACGAGTAGTCGGAGCCTTTCCTAAAGTTACATCAAGGGTTAAAATTTCCTCGATCATTACGGGAGCCCCGGAGAGTCCATGGAGGGTGTAATCAGCAGGCTTGAGGCGATCCCGCTTAAGCTTGAGGCCTTCGAACACGTTCAGAAAAATGATGTTGACTGAACTGCTGTCACTTCATGGTTTGACATACACATGTTGATCACGAGTGCATCGCAGTGAGGTGTTCGGACACCTTTCAGGTCTTGATCCGATAAGTTGATGCTAGCCCTTGGGCTTTTCGGAGGCGGGATGTTGTGCACTGAATTTACCTATGGAACAAAAGCTTTTTTTGATGAGCTGGAGGCCCTCCCATGGGTCCTCACTAGATAGCATGAAATATCTCCATCTGCCCCAATCACTGGGACTCAATTGGCATCTCCACTCACTTGTTGGCTCCCCTTAGAGGAGGAGGTTCAGTGTCATTTATTTGGAAAATTTTGGCAAGGTATCCTCGTCGGAGCAATGCTTCTACCTCACCCTTAAGGGCTCGGCAATCATCTGTAAGGTGACCATGATCTTTTGTGGAAGGCACACCACTTGGTTTTATCCCATCGCTTGCTCGGGTCATTCATTGTGCGGGGAGGTCGAAGGATCTCGTCCTTTTCAACCTCCATAAGGATGACGGATATGCTTGCATTTAGAGGAGTGTAGTTCTCAAAATAAGGCATAGGAGGCGGGCGTCGCTGACCCGTGGCATCCTTCTGAGATTTTTAGGGTTCATCTTCGTTAGTGCCTTTCCATTTGTTCCCGGATGAAGGCACCTTCTGCTCTTGGGGGCAGATTGCCTCTTCGACTCGGATATACTTCTCAACCCTTTGAACGCGGTCAGAGGAGTCCTGGTGAGGTCTTTTAACAAGGGAAGCTTTGAAGTCATCATATTTGACATTATATATGAACGCGGCCGTTGCCATCGCAGAATCAAGTGAAGGGATTGATCTGGACTTAGCCGTGAAGAATTGGACATAACTCTTGAGGGACTCCCCATCCCTTTGCTTGAGATCTAACATGGAAGCACTGGTCTTCTCCAACTTGTGGCTGGTGATGAAGTGTGTGAGGAAGAGCTCCTCAAGCTGATCGAAGGAAAATATGGAGCCCGGAGAAAGGCGAGAGAACCGTTCTTGTGCAGAAACCTTCAAGGTTGCTTGAAAAGTTGTACACAGGAAAGAGTCGGATGCTAGGTGGATCATCATGAGAGTTTTAAAACTCTCAATGTGGTCTACAGGGTCGGTCTCCCCATTGTACTGCTCAAACGTCGGGACCTTGAAGTTAATAGGGACAGGAGCCTCAATAACCTTTTTGGAGAAGGGAGGTATGACGAAACAATATCTTCCCTCTTGTTTTACTTCTTCCTTCTTAAGCGATGCTAGGCGGTTTTCCATCTTTCGGAGACGTTGGAGAATGACATCCTCCTCCTGATCAGACCTAGTGGACCCATGGGACTCTTCGCGTCACGGAGGAGTAGAGCAGTGAGGACTGGGTTGCCTGGTATTGGGAGGAATTATTTTGAGGGCCTGAAGGATTTCATCTTTGAACTCTCAGAGCTCAACTCTAGTGTAACATCCCGTAATTTTCAAGGAGTGTGTGTGTGTATATATATATATATATATATATATATATATATATATATATATATATATATATATATATATAAGGAGTATTGGCTGTTAGCCCCAAAGGATTTCCTATGGGGGATAATATATGAAATATTATGGAAAGGGGGCCCACGGTGTGAAACATCAGCATAGTGCTGCTTGACTTCGGTCAAGCCACGATGACGTGGCAGCACCACTGGGGCCCACCGCCATTTTGAAGAAGGCAGTTTCTGCTGCCTTGCTGAGGTGGCAGGTAGTGGGAGGGGCCCACCTGTGTTTCTCTCAAGAGAGAGAACGGAAGAGAAATGTAATGATTTAGTCCCATATCGAGATTGCACAAATAATTAATTAATAATAAATAACTTTGCCTATGATCAAGAGTCACCAATTCGGTTAACCACCTTTTGAGAGGCAGCCTGTGGTGGGCCGTTGTACTACATAGTATCTAACTTGTCTTCTAAATTGTATAAATTGTTCGAGCCCGGGGCAGGGGTGTTACAAATGGTATCAGAGCCAACTTTCGACACCGAGTGTGGGTACAGAGTGGTGGTTATGCCTGAGATGGAGCTAGCAGATGTACTGGTAAGTATGCCCGAGAGGGAGCGAGGTTGGGATAAGTCGCCAGGTAGGGGACTGTACAACTAGCAGAATCGGGGTACTGTACAGCTAGCAGAATCGGGGTACACCATTCCACATCAGCTAGAAAGGAGATCCTGCACTAGATTGTGCATGCCCCGTGCTCTGCGAGGACGCTGATTTCTGACGTGGGGGGGGGGGGGGTGTAACATCCCGTAATTTTCAAAAAGTAATATATATATATATATATATATATATATATATATATATATATATATACATACTAGGTATGCCCATGGGTACGTGCCTACGGCACGTATTCGGAACGATAGAACATATGAAAAATCATGTAAACAGTAAGGGATGATTTATATAGATGTTTATTTGCTAGTAGACGTTGATGTATTGATGTACTTTGAAGTAGGATTTTGAAGTGACCTTGATGTTTATTGGTTTGTATATTGCAGGATTATTTGTCGGCGGCTAGGGATTCAAAAATATTATTGTGAATCTACAACATTAGTGAATCGGAAATTCCTTACTACATGTGACTTGAGCATAAGAGATTTATTTTTTGTTTTGGAGTCTAACATAAGTTGTAATTCATTTTCTAACTGCATGAGATATGGTTAATACCTCAAACTGAATGAGTTAGTTCCCCCTTATTTTTTTATGTAGTTAACCATGTATGAATTTAAAAGAGAAATTTGTTGTGATGTATATGTAAAGTGAAATTGCAGCAAAACCGATCAAGATACATTTTTGCAGCTACAAAAACCCGAAATACAGGGAATAAACATGGATTTGTCCATAAAAGCACGATCAAGCGAGTCAATTAAAGAATTTGCAACAATCTTTCAAAGCAGCCACAAATATTCAAAAAAAGCATAATCTGAAATTGCATTAAAAAAAACATTCTAATCAAAATTAACTCAATGAAGCATTCTAATCTAAAACAATTACTTAGTGAAGTATAATACAATCAATCAAATATGGTAATTCAAAAGCAATTAAATGGAAGTGAATGTTATTGAGTTATGCAAGCATAATCCGGAAAAAAAAAACATAATTAAAAATTTGAAATAATAAAAAAGCATAATCCGAAATTGCATAACAAAAAAAAACATTCACAGTTATTTTTTGGACATACTTAAGCATAAAAAAAAAGAATTATGAAAAAGGAGAAAAAATGAAAGAGAGAGAGAGAGAGAGAGAGAGAGAGAGTAATAAATGAAAGAGTTGTATTGTTTTGGGGGGAAATTTTTGAATTTTGGTGGGGAAACATTTGGGAGGAAAAATGTCTTTTGGGAGTAAAAATCTAGACCGTTGATTTTCTTCCAAATGAATGAGAGCCACTTGATAGCTTTCTTTGTGTTTTATTATATAGATAATATATGAGGAGTATTGGTTGTTAGCCCCATAGGATTTCCTACGGGGGATAATATATGAAATATTGTGGAAAGGGGGCCCACGGTGTGAAACATCAGCATGGTGCTGCATGACTTCGGTTAAGCCACAGTGACGTGGCAGCACCACTTCGGCCCACCTCCATTTTGAAGAAGGCAGTTTCTGCTACCTTGCTGAGGTGGCAGGTAGTGGGAGGGACCCGCCTGCGTTTCCCTCAGGAGAGAAAACGGAAGAGAAATGTAATGATTTAGTCCCATATCGGGATTGCACAAATAATTAATTAATAATAAATAGCTTTGCCTATGATCAAGAGTCACCAATTCGGTTGACCACCTTTTGAGAGGCAGCCTGTGGTGGGCAGTTGTACTACATAGTATCTAATTTGTCTTCTAAATTGTATAAATTGTTCGAGCCCAGGGCAGGTGTGTTACATCTAGTGTTGGGCACTTCTTCATCCCTTCTCGTCCTAGGGGTTATCCTGCTGGTTGGATTTGGGACGTCTCATCTCTCATGGGATTGTTCTTCTCTAGTCCCTTAGGGAACGGCGATTCCTTCGGCACCTATGAAAGGGGGTCTCCTTCGTCTTCAGGGAGAGTGAGTTCTTTCACGCCCCCTTAGAGAGGGAGCTCCCCTAGATCTTGGTCTCCGAAGAGATTGGCTTCTCCCGCTCCCCCGCTGCTCATGATGGGAGGCTTCTTCACGAGTTTTCCTCTCGTTGAGATGGGTTTGGAGGTCAGACCCCTGCTGACAATCGACGATGACCTTACGAAGGTCGGGTTGTAGTTGAGGGAGTGAGGAAGAGTTAGAGGTGCAAACTGATCTTCTGTTTTCCACAAAGGGCCTTGCAGATGGTTCGGGACAACTCCAACGAGTGCCCCCTGACGCAACTTCTCTAGGTGGAGGCTGGACCTGTTGAAGGTGTAACATCCATGAAAAATAAAATAATTTTTAATATTTGTTCGTGCATTGCACATAAAATTTTGTGTATTTTAGTCCCAACAATTTTCTAAGAGTTATGCACATTTTTTTTATCTCATTTGTTTATTTGTCACATTGTGTTATTTATTTCTAATTAAACCCATAACCTAAAGTCT
Organism: Hemerocallis citrina; assembly: GCA_017893485.1. Classification (NCBI taxonomy): domain Eukaryota; kingdom Viridiplantae; phylum Streptophyta; class Magnoliopsida; order Asparagales; family Asphodelaceae; genus Hemerocallis; species Hemerocallis citrina. The sequence continues at coordinate 47,327,662 of CM030363.1, forward strand.
CGTTGACAGCCCATAAGAAAATTAATTAAAAAGAGAACCTCATAACTAAATTCTACAATTAAATACACATTTAAAAATGAACACACACTTGTCATGTAACAAACACCTACAATTAAATAAATAGCAATTAATTCATGGATTGAGAAGTGTGTGCACGTGCACATGTGTGCACTAGGAGGCCAAGGCCGGCCAACAAAGAGATAGGGGAGAGTAGGAGAGAGTGTGTGGGTGAGTGGGGTAGTTATTTTAGTAGTGGGAGTCTTCTCATCCACACAATACTCCTATAAATACTCCCGTCCTACTGTATGAACAAATGCACAAAATCAAAAGAAACAAAAGAAAGAAAAGAAAGAAAGAGAGTTCGGGATTTTCCAAGGAGAGGCTTTCAGTTTTTGGCTAAGGAGGAGAATGAGGCTAGCTTTGTGTTTGAGCAATTTTTCTAGGAGTCCTAATTTCAATTTGCATCAAAAGGTGGGTGTCTCTTTTGCTTTCTAAATTAGTATAGAATGCATGTGTAGGTAATTTGAGGCTTGAAATTTATATTTCGTATGAGTTATTAATTAGTTTTGTGATGCATATGGTGTTGTTAATTAGAATGTTTGGTAGTAATGAATTATGTGAATCGTTGCATGCTAAATGAAAGTTGCACTGTGAGGTAATTAGGGTGTTGAATTAAAATTCTATTTCATTAGTATGTTGAAGTGGTTAGGCACAAGCATTATGCCATGGTTGGATTATAGGAATTGTGCATTTATATGTATAAAAGTTGATAATTAAGCTCAAGAAATTGTGTAATTGTTAGAGAAGTATTATAAAATCAACGGGGTAAGACTTGCTAAAGGAAAGTATATATATATATTCATTATTGTAGTTAATTTCTTCTAATTGCAATATATGAATACTAGATTTCTAAAAATAATTATTTGAGTTAATTTGTGAACAATTTTATGCTAATGTGGTTTAAATCAGTAATTAGTTTAGAAATATATTTTTATAGTATAAATTTAGGTGAAAAGATTAGAAATCAAAAATTGTTGAAAGAGAAAAAATTGAGTAATAATCAGAGAGTTGAGTTATATAAAATTAAACCCATATACTATCATTTGAGTGCTTTGGCCTTGGTGGCTAGCGCGTGCACCAATGCACAGCGCGCTGCCAAGTGGCGCATTGGGGGTTTCGTCTAGTCGTGGGTTTGAGCCTGGGCTTGGCTCTGTTCTTTTCTTTTTATTTTTGGAATTAAATCAGAGAGTAGTTTGGGTACAAAAACAACTTAGTAAATTTTTTATCAAAATTTAGTGAGTTGGCATGTTGGTTGGCTTGCGGGTTGGCTGGCTTTGGGTCTCGGGCTTGAGTCTAGCCATTCACATATTTGGTTTTATTTATTTTTGGGGTTTTCCATGATTATAAAGTTTGGGAAAAATTTTAGTGCTGATTTAAAATATTAGTTAAGTTGTAAGAATTATTTCTACAATATTTATGATATATTTGTGAGAATTAGTAGTATTCACATTAAATAATGTGTTGGAGAACTTTGAATTCAAATTAAAAGGGAGATTTTATGATTAAAGAAAATTAAAAGTATAATACAATTTAGACTCACTTTGGTGAAATTTCATGATTATTAATCTATTTGATTAAGAAAATAGTTGGGTTTGCCTACAAGGCTTTAATTAATTCAATCGATAATAAGAGTGAAGTTGGTCACTTCATGTTTTATGAATACAAAGAAATGAATATGCAAAATTTATGAATAAAGAATTGAGTTATCTATGTTGAGGCTAGATGTAGCCTTTGTGGTCTCTGTTGAGATGGTTGTTGTTCTAGAGTGAGGAAGGCCCAGAATACCGGCAGTTGGAATATATGGATTTTTTTAGAAGTAACCAGAATGGGTTGACTTTCTCTTGAGAAGTAGCCAGCGTGGCTAACTGTCTCAGTGTTTTGTTTAAGCTTGGTGGGTAAGCTAGACTCTAGGTCTTAATAACTATAACTTAATCTTAAGGACAGACACTAGTTGGTGACATGATGAAATGGGAGCAAACATGAGTTGTGGACTCCAGAATGATCCTTGGAGTAAGACAGTCCCCAGTATTCCAGGACGATGGATGTAAAGGCCAGAGAATGATCCACGGAGCGGGAATAATCTCCAGTATTCCGGGACGAGTGCGACACTCACGGGGCATTTGTGCGATGAGAGTTCCAGAATGACTCGCGGAGTGAGACAATCCTTAGTATTTTGGGACAATAGATGTAAAGGCCGCAAAATGATCCACGGAACGAGATTGATCTCCAGTATTCCGTGGCGAGGAACCAATACTCGCAGAGTGTTTAAATCTTGTACTAGTCATAGTAGTAGGTTGCATGGTGAGGGATTTAACCCTATAATGTGGAGTACGTAGGTGCTTGCCCTCAGACCTATGTAGAATGGGATGCATAGAATCCGAACAAGTATGCATTAGTGTCATCGTAGTGTAAATCTGCATTAGGAATTTAAGTTCATATCATACACTGACATACTTAGGATAGTTACTTTTTATATTTTATTTTGCATTCAAGTTTGTGCTTGCTAAAGTAAGAGAATCGCTGTTTTATAGCATTGTATCAGTTGTATGCAACTGATGTGCCCACAGTTTTCTAGTTGTAGGACAGGACTTGGCATGGACTTAAAGTCACTGATGAGCTATTACAAGAATGAAGCATTTTTCTTATTGTATATAATGTTGTATTCTTTTTAAATTCCACTGCGTTGATGTAAAAGAACCTGTTGTATGAATAAAAGTTTTAAATTCCTTGTAAAATTGTACGAATTTGAAGTAAAAGATCTTGTTGTTCTACGAATGACATGTAAATGGAATTTGGGGCATTATAGAAGGAGGGGCTCCTCTTGCTGTGGTTGCATTTTTTGAAAGGCGGGAAGAAGGTCCAGAAGAGGAGGGTGCAGAGGAAGAGGGTTGGCTCGTCGACTTGAGCCCAACGCCTTCCCTTTCCTCATAGGAGGCATGTATGAAAACTATTTTTACCGATGAAGTTTTGTCAGATTTTCTTTGTTGTTACCACAGACGACACCAATCTGTTGCTACTTTCTTCGGTATGGGAGCAACCAGATGATGTGGATTCTTTAAAGGAACAATCAAGAACTTGACCTTTTGAATTTCAACGGTGTTAACTACCTTTGACTGCGATTGAATTGACGATCTGACTCGTTTGCTTCGTAGGATTCAATTCGTGTGGTGAAGATCGCCTTCGCTGACCTGCAAAAAGTTTGAGATGCCAGGGTTAATGCCGGCGACAGACCCTCCGATGCTCAAGTCAAAAATCAAGAAGACTTGTTAATAGGTTTCGTGGAGAAAAATACTAATTACCTGTTTGTGGTGGAGGTAGTGGGTATTTATAGTTGCTTTGGTCAGTTTAGAGATAATGATTTATCTTTAATTCTCGGTGTTTTCAGATTGAATCAATTATCTCTTCTTCATGAAGAGATAAGAGTGGTTGGGGAGTGTTTAAACTTCCTTCATGATAAGAGATGGTTTTTGAACGACCTCTTATAGATAATCATGAGTTTAAATCATATTTAAATAACCTAGGCCGATTCTCATTTGGCTAGTAGGACATCCCAGTAAGACAGATCTGTTTTTTGATTGTCGGGCTTGAAAGATACCCAATTTCTATTCATGGTCCAATTTATAGGTGAAATTACCGTTTTACCCCTGAGAGCTTTAAAATTTGTGCCTGATTTGAACGATCCTAATTTTGTTATATTTTTACCCATATCAAGTGTGTACCAAAAAATAAGACATTTGGAAGTTATTTACTCATGCATTGCATAATATTAATTTTTCATGTTATTGACAAAATCAGCCATTTCACAACCACTTAAAACATGGATAGGCGATATCAAAACTGCTTGATATTATATAGACATTGTAAAACGAAGCGAACGATGGTGATCATCCATGAAATGTCTCAGGAATAAGATTACCTCGTAGAGGTTTCCTTTTCTCATTTTCATATATGTACTAAAGTTCAACTCTAATTATTCGTGGATATAAATTAAGAAATGAAACAAATTTACCATGAATCCAAGCAAAGAGGTTCCCCTTACACCAATTGATTCTCCTCTTTTCATAGTAATACCCTAGGATAGGATAATAGAGAATTAAATTAATGTATTTAATTGTAATTATCTCACTCCCCTAAAATAGGTTATTATGTTCATATCTTTCCTATGTTAATCGATTCTTATTATTCTTTAGTTATCAGTTTTGAATTGATTCATTTGTAACAAATTGATTCTCTCTTGTAAACCTATTTATATCTCCTAACATCAATGAAAAAGGGTATTCCATTACTCATTAATTTCTACGCTTCTATATGGTATCAGAGCCAGGTCCTAAACCTCTTACCACTCCTCCGCCAATCCTAGCTAACGACATCACCATGGCCACTGATTCTCAGATTATCGCGATCCCCAACCCAGGAAATCCAACCCAAAGTCTTCAACTCATAAACATCTCCTATCCATCCATCATCAAATTGACCTCTACAAATTATCTCGCTTGGAAACTCCAGATTGAGGCCATTCTCATCGGCTACAACCTTTACAATACATTGACAACATTCATCCATGTCCTCCTCGCACCATCACCACCAACGATGTTGAAACTCCCAACCCAGCTTTTCTGCTATGGATTCGAAAAGACAAACTATTGTTTGGCGCCCTTGTCGGTTCCATCTCCTCCTCTTTCATTCCGCTCATCCAGCAATCAGCCACCTCTTGCGAAGCATGGAAAACTCTTGCCAACACCTATGCTCGCCCGACTCGTGCTCACATAAAGCAAATCAAAGACCAGATCAAAAAAGACACGAAGGGCTCCCAGTCCATATCGGACTACATGCAATACGTTAAGTGCCGAACTGATCAACTTGCTGCACTCAGCAAACTGATGGACCATGAAGACATCATTGAGAAGATCTTAGAGGGTCTCGATGATTACTATCACCATATTGAAGATAAAGTGGACGGTAAGGACACCCCCATCTCATTTGATGAGCTTCATGAGAAACTCATCAACGGGGAACTGACCCTTCAGTAGCCGCAATCTGCTTCCTTCCCGCATCACGCCACGGCAAAAGCTGCGTCGACCAGGTCCAGTAGTTCACACCTCCCCTCGTCAAACAAGATGCAGCCCCACCACTCTGCTCCTCGACAATAGCCATCTCAGCCTCTGCATGCCGTGACTCGCCAGCAGAGACCTCATCTCGGCAAGTGTCAAGGATGCCGCCAACAGGGCGACACTATTGCTCAGTGTCCCCTCTTTCAGCTATTACCCGCCTCCTCGCACGGCACTACTCTCTCATCGCCCACTGGATCTCAATGGCACCAAAGGCACATGTTGTCATAGCATCAAATGTCGAGACCCCAGCCTAGCTTCTCGACAGTGGTGCCTCTCATCATGTCACTGCTAACCTCGGCAACCTCTCACTTCATGCTCCATAAGACGGGTCTGACGATATCGAAATCGACGTTGGCACTAGGTTACACATTTCCAAAACTCGTTCTGCCTCTATTAAAACACCCTCTCACACTTTTCAATTACATGATGTTTTATTGATTCCAGCCAAGAAAAGAAATCTGATCTCCATATCTCAATTTTGCAAAACTAATAATACTCTTATTGAGTTCTTACCATCTTCATTTCGTGTGAAGGATCTACTGACAGGGGCCACACTGTTGGAAGGACAACCTAAAGGTGGGGTGTATGAATTGCAGGTTTTGCACCACGCTTCTCGTCCTTCAGTCATCATGTAGTACCCTGTATTTTTAAAATATTGTTTTGAGATTAGAAAGTGAATTAAAATGATTTTTTTGTGAATTAATAACTGTCTGCCTAAAAATTCATCATTTTTACACGTGTAAATGTTGAACTGGGAAGTTCAAAGTCAAAAATTATTTTTGGAAAAACTGATTATTTATTATTTGAGATTATTTGGGATTTTTCTAGATTTTTCTAAAAATTATTGGACTTATTTGCAATTATTACAAAAAGAAGGACTTTTGTGCAAAATTACCAAATGGGGTGAAAACTCCAGATTTTCGGATTTTTTGACTGAATATAATCCCTAGTTAATTCAGGAGTAAAGATTTTACCTCTAGTTTCTACACATTTGACTTATTTCACAAGTTTTGGTAAAAGATGATCTTTTTTGCAAAATCGCTTTAAGGGATGAAACTGCAAAATTGTTTTATGGGTTTTCCTACAGAGCCGGCTGATGCTGGAGGGGATCTTTTCAATTTTTGAACTTAATTAAGACTGGTTTTTACTAATTTCCAATAAAAAGGTCTAATTATGAAAAGGGACATTTTAAAAAGGAGTATTTTGCAAATATTTTCTAAAACCCTAGAATCTGAAATCCCGGACTATATAGGGTTTGTGCATCCGTCATTCGTTACACAATACAGGAGATTTATTATTTCTTATTATTTTGGAGTTCTAAAGAAAGATCCGGGATTTCTTGCTAGGAGGAGCTTTTCTTATTATTGTTTCATCTTCGTTCAATTCCTTCAACAAGGTGAGTGATATATTTGTTTTGTTTTCTTCTTAGAATGTTGGATGTGGTGATTCATCTTTTAGAAAGCATGCTAGGGTTGAGTATGAATATGTACATGATGGATTGGATGGATTGTTGAATTAAAAATTGATCTTTTGTGAACCCTAGTTATCCACGAATGGATTTGGATGTGTATGGTTTGAGATCTATATCATTTTGAGTCTGGTGAACACAACTTGATTATGATAATATTAACCTTGTATGTTTATGAGTTAATAATGACGATGGGGTTTGAGAAGTTTTGAAGAGGATTAATGAATTATTAATTCTTGTCTTGAGAATTGGATTTGGGAGAAATTGAATGATATTTGATGCAATACAACTAATTTGAGGATTTTTGGGATTGTGCAAGGTATTACTCAAATTGGATTCCTTGAATATTAAGATTAAATTATGAATATGTTGCTATTTCTAATCGAAGGTCTTGTGGAATTTTCTTTAGTGCACGAACATGCACAAACGATTTACATGAATTTCGCACTTCATTGTTATTGAAGAAAATCAACAATTTGCTATTTTTGTTAATTCAAGTGATATTGATTGGTTTTATTGACTCTTATATATCCTACAAGTCGTATTTGATCATACCAGAAATATGCTTTTTACCGAATTCGTTTTTATTAAGTAAAACTCTGTTTTGGTTAAAAAGTGTACAACTAAAAAAACTGCAGTTGCAGGTCGACAGTCGAACGATAGAAATTACAGTCGACCGTCATTACCTGGCTGCTGTGTTTTTCTTGTTTTCTTGAAATTTCGTGCGGAACAGTCGACTGAACCATGTTTACAGTCGACCGAGTCTGCTCTGTTTTGATATTTTCCTGAGATTTGGATTTTTATTCAGGACAGTCGACTTATGGTTTTTACAGTCACTGCTATTACTTAGATTTATTCTCTCAAAGTCTTGGGTTTTCACTCTGGACAATCGACCGACTCCTGTATATAGTCGACTGTAACTGATGTTCTTGAGTTATTCTGATGCTATTTTAAATGAGTAATTCTTTAAATGTTTTGGATCTATAATTTACTATTCTAAACCTTATTTCCTATTGACATATGTTTCCAAATTGATTTATTAAAGTATTGTTAATGGAAGGTTTCGTTTGGATGGTTGAGTGTGAGTCCCTAGAGGGTGTGTGGGACCCTAGTATACCGGCAGTTGAGATATTTGTATTTTGGGCCTGTTGAGGCATTTTAGTTGATCAGTTGTTGAGTTAAGTCTGGTGGGGTACACCAACTCTAGGTGATTCGTAATTAAACTAATTAACTCAAAAAGTTAAGGACAGGCAATAATGGTGATATGATGAAAGGAAACATGAGTTATGGACCTCAGTATGGCTTATGGTGTGAGATAATCTCCGGAATTATCCAGGTGTGAGTGAAATAGTCTCTAGAATTACATGTGGTGTGGGATTGATCTTCGGAATTATCGGGGTCGAGGCGACGCACATATGGTATTCGTGTGATGAGGTGCCATCACTTGCGGTGTGGGGTATTCTCGAAGATTCCCAAGTGTGAGTAAAATAGTCTCCGAAATTATATGTGGATAGAGATTGACCTCCGAAAATTATCGGGGCATGGGCTAATACTCACAATTTATCTTTATCTCGTAGTAGTCATCGTGTTAGGATTAGTTGGGTGATTAAACCCTACAATGTGGAGACGTTAAGGGCTTGCACCTGCCCTATGTAGAGTGGGATGCATAGAATCCGGCAAGTACGCATTAAAGAGTCAGCATATAGTATTGTGTTTTCTTAATTTGGTTTTAGCATGTGTTTTCCTGGTTTTCTACACTTGACACTTAGTCTAGTTCCCTTTGATGTTTTCATGTCTTATTGTTATATCTTACCTTATATTGTTCATACCTACTACATGTTATTTATGTTTCCTTGTTCTATTTATGTCGTTTGTTTTTATGTCACTCATACCGTTATGGCTGACCCCTTTAGTTTTGGGGGTTAGGGTTATCTCTAGCCTCATGTTTTACAGGTGATTACTTGTAGCTTGAATTTTGGATGCTTGAGTTAAAGTGGTGTACTGGGTTGTGTGTTGTTGTAAAAGAAATTGTAAAGAATGAATTTGTATTTCAAGGTGTATTGTGTTCCGCTGTGTTATGTAAAGAATAATGTAATGAAAGTTGAAAAAACAAATTATTGGTATTTGGCTGTGTTTAATATTATATTTGAAGTTGATGCTGGGAATTGTGCCACGTATTTCTGAGATATCATATTGGAAATTCGGGGCACTACAGAGATTGGTATCAGAGCACGCTTCAATAGTAATAATAAACATGGTATAAAAATAACCTAGGTGTGGACATTAGAGAGTGAGTATCACATAGAGCTGAAACATGATGTTTTTAGTTTTTGGGTATGGTTGAGGCTTTGCCAGAGGGTATTGATGTGAATATAAATTGTGTTGTGGTGCTCTAACTTTTTCCTCATTTTGCAGTATTCAGAATGGTTGGACCCAGAACCATGAATGGTAACAATGGTGATGGAGCTGGAAGTTCCCAAGGGGCAGGAGGTTATCTCGAGGCCGAGTTTGCCAGGATGTATCAGACTTTGAATGCACTAATGGCAGCTAATTTGGTGCAGAATCAGAACTAGAATCAGAATCAAGGGGTTGGACCAGTATTTGTTAACGCTGATCCTATCAAGCAGATTGAGTCCTTCAAGATGATGAGGCCGCCCGTGTTTGAGGGCAGTTTGATCCAAATGAGGCTGATAATTGGATTTCGACGGATGGAGACGATCTTCGAGGTCTCGAAAACTCCAGTAGCCAATAAGGTAAAGTTGGCCACTATGCAGTTGGAAAAGGACGCTGGTGTTTGGTGGCAAATGGTGAAGAGGACTCTAGGAGACCAGCAAATGACTTGGGAGGCATTTCTGGAAGAATTCAGGGATCGTTTCTTTCCCCTGGATATTCAGGAGAAGAAGGCGATCAAATTCTTGAATCTACAGCAGGGCAGCATGACTGTGCGAGAATATGAGACTAAGTTCGCTCAGCTGTTGAGGTATGCACCGGAGCTGATAGTTAATGAGGCGAAGAAGGCCAAGAAGTTTGAGCCGGGCTTAAGGCCAAACTTTAGGTCGAGGATGATTCCTTTGGGCATAAGGAGGTTCGATAAGATGGTCAGGAGAGCAGCTATGATAGAGGAAGACATGGATCAGTTTCAGAAAAAGCAAGAGACCTGGAATAGGAATAAGAGGCTAGCATCAGGTCAGAGTGGGAAGGGATTCCCAGTGAAGCAATTCAAGTTCAGTGGTCCAGTGCAGAAGGCACCAGCAACTCAGGAAGTGACTTGTTACTACTGCAAGGAGGTAGGTCATTACAGGTCAGCGTGTCCTAAGTTGCCGAAGTAGACTTGTTTCCAGTGTGGGCAGGTGGGACATTCTAAGCCTCATTGTCCACAGTTGAGGAAAGTTGGTCCAGGTGGAGGTAAATTCCAGAGGCAAGGGCGAGTGTTCGTATTAACTGAGGAGGATGCGGGTAACTCGGAAGATATGATCCAGGGTATGCAAGAGTTTTGAATTTATTTTTATTCAATGTATTAAGTAAAACTTTTATTTGAGAATGATTGGAGATTGAGTATCATTCTTTGTGTAACATGAATTGTTTTGGTTAATGGAATTAAGGCAAAAGTTTTATTTGATACTGGTTCTTCGCATACTTTTGTGTCACCCAATTTTGCAAAGGCCTTAGGTGTGGAGCCTAAGTTATTTCCAAGTAGGATTTTGTCGGTGGTAACACCGTCAGGTGAATAATTGATTGCCGATCGATATTACGAGGGTTGTGATATCGAGATTGGTGGAAGATTAATCGGCATTGATCTGATTAAGCTGCAAGTCTTAGGAGCGGATGTGATCGTGGGCATTGATTGGATGGTAATATATGATGCCACAATTGAATGCAAGCGGAAAGAGGTGTTGGTGAAGGCACCAGGTGGTCCCGCAGTGACTTTTCAAGGGAAGGAGAAAGTTCCGAAAGTGACTGCAATGGTATCCAAGACAGTGATTCCAGATGAAGTCAGAGACATTCTGGTTATCAGAGATTTTCCTGAGGTATTCTTGGAAGATTTGCCAAGATTACCACTGCAGAGAGATGTGGAATTTTGCATTAATGTTCAGCCGGGGAGTGTTCCGATTTCTAAGGCTCCGTACAGGATAGCACATGTAGAGCAAGACGAAGTGAAGAAGCAGATCGAGGAGTTGTTAAGCAAGGGGCTTGTTAGGCCAAGTTCCTCACCGTGGGGTGCGCCAGTGTTGTTAGTCAAGAAGAAGGATGGGTCAATGAGGATGTACATTGACTACCAGGAGTTGAATAGGGTGACTATTCAGAACAAGTATCCACTTTCGTGGATTGATGATTTGTTCGATAGGCTTCGGGGAGCCGTTGTGTTTTCGAAGATTGATTTGAGATCAGGGTATCATCAGGTTTGAGTCAAGGAGGAAGATGTGAGTAAGACAGCTTTCAGGACTCGTCATGGACTCTATGAGTTTTTGGTGATGCCATTCGGGTTGACGAATGCGCCAGCAGTGTTCATGGATATGATGAACCAGATTTTGAGGTCATTTATTGACTCCTTCATAGTGGTTTTCATCGATGATATTTTGGTGTATTCGAAGTCGGAGGAGGAGCATTCTATGCACTGGACAGCGGTATTACAGAAATTGCAGGAGCATAGCTTGTATGCCAAGTTGTCGAAGTGTGAGTTTTGGAAGTTTGAGGTAGCTTTCCTTGGTCATATCCTTTCTAAGGAGGGAGTGGCCACTGATCCTCAGAAGGTTGAAGCAGTAAGGGATTGGTCCAGGCCAACGTCTGTGAAGGAAGTCAGGAGTTTCTTGGGTTTGGCTGGTTACTACTGGAGATTCATCCAGAGTTATTCTCAGATTGTAGTTCCTTTGACAGGTTTGACCCAGAAGAATGTGGTATTTTCATGGACTGATAAGTGTGAAGCGAGTTTCCTTGAGTTAAAGGAGAGGTTGACTACTGCACCTATCTTAGCTTTGCCACAAGCTGGAATGGATTATGATATCTTTACTGATGTGTCTCTTAGAGGTTTGGGGTGTGTCTTGATGCAAGAAGGTAAGGTTATTGCTTATGGTTCGAGGCAACTGCGTCCGTATGAGAAGAATTATCCGATGTATGATTTGGAGCTAGCAGTTATTATCTTTGCCTTGAAGCAGTGGAGGCATTATGTTTATGGTGAGAAGGTCAACATGTACACTGACCACAAAAGCCTGAAGTACATTTATCAATAGAAGGATCTAAATCTTCGGCAGAGAAAGTGGTTGGAAGTGTTGGAAGACATTCGTCCTGAGATGAAGTATCATCCGGGCAAGGCGAATGTGGTAGCTGATGGACTTAGCAGGAAGAGTAATTTATCGAGTTTGATCACTAATCGAAGTGAGTTGGCAGCAGAGATTGATCAGGCAGGTATCGAGGTGGTGCTACAGGATTTGGGGGCGTCTTTGGCTCAGTTGAGGTTGCAGCCTTCCTTGAGAAAGAGGATTGTGAAAGGTCAAAGATTAGATTCAGAAATTCAGAAGATATTGCAGCAGGTTTTAGAAGGCAAGTTATCAGAGTTTCGTGTCCAAGATGGAGTTCTTTGGATGGGTCAGAGGTTGTGTGTTTCGGATAATGCAGATTTGAGATAGAGTATCTTGCAGGAAGCATACAGTACCTTGTTGTTAGTACATCCTGGAGGCACAAAGATGTACAAGGACATCAAACAACACTTTTGGTGGTCTGGTATGAAGAGAGATGTGTCAGATTTCGTGGCAAGGTGTCTAACTTGTCAGCAGATCAAAGCAGAAAACCAGAGACCTGGAGGTTTGTTGCAACTGTTGCCCATTCCGGAATGGAAATAGGAGAATATCAGTATGGGTTTCATCACGGGTTTGCCGAGAAGTTCGAAGGGCAATGACTCGATTTGGGTTATTGTGGACCGTTTGACTAAGTCGGCTCACTTTCTGGCCATGATTACTTGGTCATTGGAGAAATTGGTTGAGTTGTACATTGGTGAGATTGTAAGGCTTCAGGGAGTTCCTGTGTCGATTGTTTCCGACAGGGATGCAAGGTTCACTTCAAGATTTTGGAAGAGCCTACAAGCAGCTTTGGGCACCAGAACTGATTTCTGTACCGCTTTTCATCCACAGACTGATGGTCAGACTGAGAGGGTGAATCGAGTGCTGGAAGATATGCTGAGAGCTTTTGGTATGGATTTCGGTGGTAGCTGGGAGAGATACTTGGCATTGGTTGAGTTTGCTTATAACAACAATTACCATGCGAGTATCGGGATGGCTCCGTATAAGGCTTTGTATGGGCAGAGGTGTAGGACACCTATTTGTTGGTACGAGGTTAGGCGAGGGGCAGATGTTTGGGCCTAAGATCGTGCAACAGACGTCAGAGCAGATTGAGATGATTCGCAAGAGTGGTTGAGGCTCAGAGTCGGCAGAAGAGTTATGCTGATACTCGACGAAGGGACTTGGAGTTTGAGGTTGGGGAACAGTTTTCCTCAAGGTGTCTCCGACCAAAGGAGTGATCAGGTTTGGTAAGGGAGGCAAGTTGGCACCAAGGTATATTGGGTCATACAAGATCGTGGAGCAGATTGGCAAGACAGCATATAGGTTGGAGCTTCCAGAGGAGTTGGCACAGGTGCATGATGTGTTCCATGTGTCATTGTTGAGGAAGTATGTGCCAGATCAGAGTCATCAGTTGGTAGAGGTTCCTGAAGATCTACAGGTGAACTTGAGTTATAAGGAACAGCCTGTGGAGATCGTTGACCGTAGGGAGAAAGTTTTGAGGAGCAAAGTGATACCGATGATCAAGGTGCTGTGGAGGAATCAGCAGTTCGAGGAGGCTACTTGGAAGGCAGAGGATCGCATGCAGAAGGATTTTCCTGAGCCTTTTGTATGATTGTTGATTGTATTTTCTTTGGATGATTGTACTATTGGATTGAGTTGTATTTCTTTTATTTGATTATGTTCTCCTATGTGAATGTTTTGAATTATGGTTTCATTTATGAGATTGACTTTCCTTTGTTTATCATTGTTTGGACCTCATTGGTTATAGTTCTGAGGACAAAACTCTTCTGAGGGAGTGATGTAGTACCCCGTATTTTTAAAATATTGTTTTGATATTAGAAAGTGAATTAAAATGACTTTTTGTGATTTAATAACGGTATTTCTAAAAATTCATCCTTTTTACACGTGCAAAACACGTGCAAATGTTGACTTGGGAAGTTCAAAAGCAAAAATTATTTTTGGAAAACTCATTATTTATTATTTGAGATTATTTGGAATTTTTCTAGGTTTTTCTGAAAATTATTCGACTTATTTGCAATTATTACAAAAAGGACTTTTGTGCAAAATTACCAAATGGGGTGAAAAATCCAGATTTTTGGATTTTTGGACTGAATATAATCCCTATTTAATTCAGGAATAAAGACTTTACCTCTAGTTCCTACACATTTGACTTACATCACAAGTTTTGGTAAAAGAGGATTTTTTTTGCAAAATCGCTATTTGAAGGGATGAAAATGCAAAATTGTTTTATGCGATTCCTTACAGAGACGACTGATGCTAGGAGGGGATCTTTTCAATTTTTGAACTTGATTAAAACTGGTTTTTACTAATTTCCAATAAAAGGGTCTAATTATGAAAAGGGACATTTTAAAAAGGAGTATTTTGCAAATATTTTCTAAAACCCTAGAATCTTAAATCCCGGACTATATAGGGTTTGTGCATCTATCATTCACTGCACAATACAGGAGATTTATTATTTCTTATTATTTTGGAGTTCCAAAGAAAGATCTTGGATTTCTTGCTAGGATGAGCTTTTCTTATTATTGCTTCATCTTCGTTCAATTCCTTCAACAAGGTGAGTGATATATTTGTTTCGTTTTGTTCTTTGAATGTTGGAAGTGGTGATTCATCTGTTAGAAAGCATGCTAGAGTTGAGTATGAATATTTACATGATGGATTGGATGGATTGTTGAATTAAAAATTGATCTTTTGTGAACCTTAGTTATCCACGAATGGATTTGCATGTGTATGATTTGAGATCCATATTATTTTGAGTGTGGTGAACACAACTTGATTATGATAATATTAACCTTGTATGTTCATGAGTTAATAATGACGATGGGGTTTGAGAAGTTTTGAGGAGGATTAATGAATTATGAATTCTTGTCTTGAGAATTGGATTTGGGAGAAATTGAATGATATTTGATGCAATACAACTAATTTGGGGATTTTTGGGATTGTGCAAGGTATTACTCAAATTGGATTCCTTGAATATTAAGATTAAATTATGAATATGTTGCTATTTCTAATCGAAGGTCTTGTGGAATTTTCTTTAGTGCACGAACATGCACAAACGATTTACATGAATTTCGTACTTCATTGTTATTGAAGAAAATCAAAAATTTGCTATTTTTGTTAATTCAAGTGATATTGATTGGTTTTATTGACTCTTATACATCCTACAAGTCATATTTGATCATACTAGAAATATGCTTTTTACAAAATTTGTTTTTATTAAGTAAAACTTCGTATCAGTTAAAAAGTGTACAACGAAAAAAACTGCAGTTGCAGGTCGACAGTCGACCGGTAGAATTTACAGTCGACCGTCATTACCTGGCTGCTGTGTTTTCCTTGTTTTCTTCAAATTTCGTGCGGAACAGTCGACTGAACCATGTTTACTAGTCGACTGAGTCTGCTCTGTTTCGATATTTTCCTGAGATTTGGATTTTCATTCTGGACAGTCGACCTATGGCTTTTACAGTCGACTGCTATTACTTAGATTTATTCTCTCGAAGTCTTGGGTTTTCACTCTGGACAGCCGACCGACTCTTGTATATAGTCAACTGTTACTGATGTTCTTGAGTTATTCTGATGCTATTTTAAATGAGTTATTCTTTAAATGTTTTGGATCTATAATTTACAATTCTAAACATTATTTCCTATTGACATATGTTTCCGAATTGTTTTATTAAAGTATTGTTAATGGAAGGTTTGGTTTGGATGGTTGAGTGTGAGTCCCTAGAGGGTGTGTGGGACCCTAGTATACCGGCAGTTGAGATATTTGTATTTTGGGCCTATTGAGGCATTTTAGTTGATCAGTTGTTGAGTTAAGTCCGGTGGGATACACCAACTCTAGGTGATTCAAAATTAAACTAATTAACTTAAAATTTAAGGACAGACACTAGTGGTGATATGATGAAAGGGAACATGAGTTATGGACCTCAGTATGCCTTGCGGTGTGAGATAATCCCTGAAATTATCCAGGTGTGAGTGAAATAGTCTCCGGAATTACTTGTGGTGTGGGATTGATCTTCGGAATTATCGGGGTCGAGGCGACGCACATGTGGTATTCATGTGATAAGGTGCCATCGCTTGCGGTGTGGGGTATTCTCGAAGATTCCCAGGTGTGAGTGAAATAGTCTCCGGAATTATCTGTGGATAGAGATTGACCTCCGAAATTATCGGGGCATGGGCTAATACTCACAGTTTATCTTTATCTCGTAGTAGTCATCGTGTTAGGATTAGTTGCATAGCGGGGGATTAAACCCTACAATGTGGAGACGTTAAGGGCTTGCACTGGACCTATGTAGAGTGGGATGCATAGAATCTGACAAGTACGCATTAGAGAGTCAGCATATAGTATTGTGTTTTCTTGATTTGGTTTAAGCATGTGTTTTCCTGGTTTTCTACACTTGACACTTAGTCTAGTTCCCCTTGATGTTTTCATGTCTTATTGTTATATCTTACATTATATTATTCTTACTTACTACATATTATTTACGTTTCCATTTTCTATTTATGTCGTTTGTTTTTATGTCACTCACACCGTTATGGCTGACCCCTTTCGTTTTGGGGGTTAGGGTTATCTCTAGTCTCATGTTTTACAGGTGATTACTTGTAGCTTGGATTTTGGATGCTTGAGTTAAAGTGGTGTAATGGGTTATGTATTGTTGTAAAAAAAATTGTTGTAAAGAAAGAATTTGTATTTCAAGGTGTATTGTATTCCGCTGTGTTATATAAAGATTAATGTAATGAAAGTTGAAAGAAAAATTTATTGGTATTGGGCTGTGTTTAATATTATATTTGAAGTTGATGCTGGGAATTGTGCCACGTATTTCTGAGATATCATATTGGAAATTCGGGGCGCTACACATCACCAGTACCAAAGTGTCCTCATGTGCCTCGCATCATCGTCATGGTCACCCATCCGAGTCAATTCTACGTCATATAATCTCTAAGTTTGGTTTACCTTTAACATTTCTCTAGTTCCAAGCATTTCCATTGTAAAGATTGTTTCTGCAATAAAAGTCATCAATTACCTTTTTATCAATCATTTATTGTGTCTACGTCTCCTCTCCAAATTAATTATTCTGATGTGTGGACCTCGCCTATTCATTCTGTTGATGGTTACAAATGTTATGTCATTTTTGTGGATCACTTCTCTCATTTCATATGGGTTTACCCCCTCAAACGTAAATCTGATGTTGCCACTATTTTTCCTCGTTTCAAAGCTATTGTTGAAAACTTCTTCAAGAAGAAAATAGTCACCTTCTACTCTGACAATGGGAGGGGGGGATGGGGAATACATTGGTCTCGCCAAGTCCACTGATCTCGCCACATACTTATCCACACATGGCATCTCGCACCTCACACTCCAGAACATAAAGGCTTCTCCGAATGTAGACATCGCCATATTGTTGAAACATGCCTTTCTCTTCTCTCTAAAGCTTCCTTACCACTATCCTTATGGTCATATGCCTTCTCCACTGCCGCCTATCTCATATATCGCCTTCCCACACCCACCCTCCATATGACATCTCCCTATCATAAACTCTTTGAGTCGGTACCCAACTACTCCAAGCTTCGAGCTTTTGGCTATTTGTGCTATCCTTGGCCATTCGCTCCACGCCTTTTGTCTTCCTTGGTTACTCCCTCACTCAGAGTGCTTATCTCTATCATTATCCTTGTACTTAAAAGCTCTTCATCACACGTCATGTTCGATTTGTTGAGTCTAAGTTTCCCATGTCTAAAGTTGATCCGCATCTCGCTCGTCCTGATGACTTGACATGCGACACATGGCTCCCACAACATGTCATTCTCCAGGTTTCATACACATCATCCAAAGTTAGTTCTAGCGGCTCTTCGTCAGTGGACTCCAACACACAAACGGATATGGTAGACCAACACGACTTGCCTCTTGCCCTCCCCCTTCCCTTTCCAGACCCACCTCACACTTTGCCTACTTCCCCAAACACCTTACCACCCCTACTACCCAGCCCAATACCTGAACCTACTCCTCACACGTCCCCACCTGTCTCTCTGTGTAACCCTCGTTCCCGTAAATACGTATTTTCTGAATATTCTCGATATTTTGATTATTTATAAATTTATTTTGTGCTAAACTGGTTTTGGATCTTCTACTAGGTGTTTTATAATCGACGATTACATTTATTTTGAATAACGATGTATTTTCTATTTATATGTTATATTATTATTGTTTGGATTTTAATGAACTTGTTAATTTCAAATCTTATTAATAATATTATTATTATTGTTATTATTATTACTTTTATTATTAATATTTGTTTTTATTATTATTAGTATTATTATTATTATTTTTATTATTAATATTTGTTGTTATTTCAAATCTTACTTTTATTATTAAAGCCCACTAGTTTTGATCTGTATTATATTATTTAATTATCTAAATTGAAGCCCATCATCTAAAATCCAATTTTAAATTTTGATTTTATTATTTATTAATATCTAACCTGAGCCCAAAGTTTAGCCCAATCCTATAACTAATTTATTAAATTGTTTTGAGCCCGTAAACCAAGCCCAAATCTCAACCCAGCACCTATATGTATTTGTATAGAATCAACCCTATATACTCACCCGCTCATTTTCTCACGTTCTCCCACTCTTCACACTCCTGTAACTATAACCCCCCACTATCTTAACTACCCACTATTATATTTTATATTATAATTTTATTAAACACATTCTTGTTCTCTCTTTCTCCCACTCTCTTTCTCTTTCCCCTGTTTCGAAACAAAAACAGAGAGACCCAACCGCTCTCTTCCCTCTCCGCTCTCGTCGTCATCCTCCTCCTCGCCCCTCGCCTCATCGTGCCGCCCTGTCTCCGCTCATTGCCACCTTCGAGCCAATCGTTTGTCTCCAACCTCCAACACTGAGCTTTCGTCCTTGCCGAGGTCTGCCTCCTCCACAGTCGACGCCCTGCACTCCTTACCAACCCCTCGACTCTGCCATAGCGTACCCACTACGTCAGTAGGGTCTCCCATTGCCTCATCCCCTCGCGAACCTGCTTTTCGTCGAGCCACCATTGCCGCTCGCCCTAAGCTCTCCACCATTCCCTCGAGGTCCACAGTTTCTGCCATTGCCTCCTCTAAAGCACCTCCTCGTCGGAGCACCACCGCAACCACTGCGACCTCACCACTCTTATACCCAAGCCACCATCCCGAAGCTTTGCCTAACCTCCACAGTGCCGTCTCTCCCACTCCTTTTCACAGCAACCGCTCGAACCACCCTCGAGCTTGTCGCCGTTACTGCCTTCCGCTCGAGCCCTGTGCACCTCGATGCTCCCTCATCGCCACTGTGAGAACCTCTCACTCGATCCACCTGAGCCCCTGCTCCATCCTCTCCCCACTCCGGCCTGCATGTCCTCGAACCTACTGCCTCCTCGTGTGCACCACCGCTCACATCGCTCGTCTTCCCCACTCGAAGCCCTGTCCTCATTGACTGTCACCGCCATCCTCCACCTAGCTGACCACCTCTCCTCTCGCCCTCGTCGTCGATGCCGCTCGCCATTCCCTACTTCCACCATCCACCTCGTCAAACCAACTCCACCATTGCCGATCTCAGAAGCTCCACAGCCATCGATATCCCTCACCTCCTCTCACTCCGAAGATCGTCACACTATTCCCCCGTCAGCCCTCACGACCTCAGTTACACTGACCCTGCTCCTCGTCTGTGCCCCGAACCCCTGAGCCCCCTAGACTGTACCACCATGCCGTCGAGCCTTAGCCGCCGCTGTCCCCACTACCCTTTTTCTCTCCCGGGGCTTTTTATCTGCCGTTGTGGAGGAAAAAATTTCTGGTTGTGGTTCGCCTTGCTGTTGCCGTGTGATTGGTGAATTTTGCCATTTGGTGTTTGGGTTGGAGCTTTGGTATTTGCTATTGTGAAGAGGAAGGGATTTAGTTGTTGTGTTTGGTGTTTAGTTGGATCTGGTGTTTGTGTTGCTAGCTGTTGCTGTTAGTGTCACTGTGTGCTGTTTAGAGCTCTTGCTGGGTGTTTCTTTGCACGTTGTATGAACGTGCCTTTGCGGGTGCATGTATTGTACGTGTCTTGCACGTTTTGCCGTCGGGATTCTTATCCCGTTATTCTTTTAATATTCAGAATCGTCTCCTAACAGGAAAGCCTCTCTTGAACTCATTTTTATTATTTCTAGTCCAAGAAAACACTCCTTGAAATCCGGAAAGTAGTAATCAAATTGAATATCACATCTAATTGAACTCCATTGTTTTATTTATTGTACCATTTTATTGATTCATAGTCTTCTCATCATGCTATTACTGTTAATTTCAATCCCAAACCATAAATTTATTGTACTTGAACATTCACATATACTGCCTTATCAATTGCCCGAGTTTGTACTGAAGTTTCGACTCGGTTCCTGACACAGAAACTTAAAACCTTGCACATGAAAATTGTAGTACACTTAGTCCATATATTGTTATGTTTTGCATATAAACCGTATTTTCCATATTTAATGAACTGGACCATGTGTATTTCATGTATTGTATAGTCTTGATATCATCTTGAAATTGTACTAGTGCTATTGGTCTCATCGATTGTACCTGTTGCATGAGTATTGATACCATCGCCCACATTGATCACATACATGTTCATAAATGATTGTTAATAAAAGAATAAAAAGCCGGGGTAATAAGGGTCGACTTAGTAGTGGACAATATAGGAGAGTGTACTTGGATGGGGGCCTGTGTTTCCCGTATTGACATGTTATTGGTCATCGATTGATTGTGGATTACTGACTGCAGTATCCCGATTTATCGTATATTGGTCATTGGCCATTGGTCATTGGTCATCGGTCATCGATCATTGGTCATTGGTCATCGGTCATCAGTCATCAGTCATTGGTCATTTATATTGCAAGACTCGAGTACAAGATCCTGTAGAATTCACCACTATAGTCAAATATTCACTTGATTGTATACACCCGAACCTGTGGTATGGGACGCAGGATTGCGTGCATTAGTTAGGATTAATTAAAGACTTATAAACATAAATGAACACTGAACATTGACACTAATATTGAACACTGGTTATTAAACATTGAATCCTGATTTCTAAATTATTGATTATCAACTATTGACTTTGTTATCGTTTATCATTTATTGACTCCGATATCATTCCAATTTCTGTTCTTGTTATATAGTCCTTTATTTCCTATTTTACTGCTTTCTACTACTTGCCGCCCATAGCTTGCTATAACGGGCATATATTTTTCCCATCTCTAGATGATGAGTTACAGGTATCATGGAGGGAGAAATTGAAGGACTTGGAGAACTGATGTGCTAAAGATTGGAGCGGAATTTATAGTCACAGTTATTTTATTCATGTTATCTTCTCCAGCATTATATTACTTCTGTACTTTGTATCCCGGGCTTTATTGACCCGTAATTGTTGCTTATTTCCAGTTGTTGGTTATTATGTTGGAGTACTGCATGTTTTATCTCAGTGATTGTTTATGTGATTATGTTTTTCCCTTCGTGGTTGTGATTATTCTTTCATGTTGTTGAGTTAAGACTGGTACAGCTTATGGAGATGTTAAAATCATTCGCCGGGCCTTCGTCACGGGCTCATATTCCCTTATTTTGGGAAGCGGGACGTGATACTCTGGCTTTACCCCCACCTGTCCCTTTGGCTTTACCTCCACTTGTTCTTCACCAAGTCTCAGAAAACCCATCATAAACACCCTTCATCCGCACCTCGCCTATCGTCATCTGTTCTCGAAACAACATCCACAAACCAATCACCAAACTCAGCCTCTGATGGCTGAGGAGGCTGAGTTGGCATCAAAGATGGCAGATGGAGACAGGCGATGTCCGAGGAGTTTGATGCCTTGGTTCGAAATGGCACTTGGGAACTGGTACCTCCCAATGGTGTGCAGAATATTGTGGGGTGCAAATGGATTTTTCGACTTAAACGTTTATCTGATGGCTCTATTGATAGGTAAAAGGCTCGCTTAGTGGCAAAGAGGTTTCACCAATGGCCAGGAGTGGACTACCATGAGACGTTTAGTCCGGTTGTAAAGCCGACCATAGTTTGTCTTGTCCTATCGCTTGCTGTCAGCCGAGGTTGGGATCTTCGACAGCTCGATGTCAACAATGCCTTTCTCCAAGACACACTCACTGAAGATGTCTTCATGACCCGGCCTCAAGGCTTTGTTGATGCTGACAATCCACACCATGTCTGTAAATTGCGAAAGGCAATTTATTGTCTCAAGCAAGCTCCTAGAGCTTGGTACAATGAACTTTGCCAGTTTCTACTCGCATCTCACTTCTCGAACTCAGTTTCCGACACCTCTTTGTTCATTCTCAATGACGAAGGTATAACTATCATGTTACTTGTTTATGTTGACGACATCATCATCACAGGTAACAACGCAGCATCAGTCCAGGACTTCATCTCGGTTCTTGCTCATCGGTTCTTGCTCAAAGACCTCGGCACTCTTCACTACTTCCTTCGTGTTGAAGTTGTCCCTCGCCCTCAAGACCTTCTCCTCTCATAGCGAAGTTACATTGATGACTGATGCTCGACCAATTGCAACTCTGCTTGCCACCTTTCCCATCCTCACTGTTTAGTCTAGGACAACACTTACTGACCCAACCGAATTTCGAGCTGTAGTTGGCAGTCTTCAGTATCTCGCACTTACTTGTCTAGACATTGTCTATGTTGTCAACAAACTATCTCAATACATGCATCGCCCAACATTCATGGCAGAAATGCTAGGTTGGGCAGAGGACATGGATGAAATATTTGTGTGATAATTTTCTATATAGGAAACACATTTGGATGCTTCAACTTACCAAGAACTCTCATCTTCTCTCCAAAATCCTCATTCGTCAAAGGCATCAAATCCCTCACCCTCTTCACCACAAAAGCTCTCCCATCATTGAAAGTCACATTGAAGGTCCCTCCAAAGCTCCCCTTCCCAAACTCTCAACGGACGCCGCTAAATGCTTGTCAAGATCAAACCCACCATTGCCTTTGATAAACACCAACTTATGCGGTTCTTCAACAGCCGCCGCAGCTTCATTATTCTTCACCTCGGTACCACTCTTCTCGTTGTCATTCATTTCCTCATCAACCATGCTAGCGTTATCTCTTCCTGAGACACATCAATTCTTTCTCTTCGTCGTTTGTAGTAGACATAGACCACCCATAGAAGAACAACTAGTCTGACTGCATATACTACTACTGCCAATTTTAAGAGTGGAGTGGTCATTTAGGTTGAAGCGATCTCTTCTTTTTCTTTCATTCTTACCATCAATTTGTTGCTCGAGTAGGAAACATTAGGACCAGGCAAACAAAATTGCCCAGATAACAATTAGGAATATAAATGAAAAAGAAACTAAAATATAAAGTTTGAGCTTAGCAAGGGAGGAGGGAAAGAGGAGGGAGCTTTGGTTGATTCAAATGGGAAATTGATGGTTTTGGATTTTTGTAGGTCCTTCCAGCTGAAGTCAGTGTTTCTAATGTACTAACAGGTGGGCCCAAGGATTGCTAAGTTGGAATTTTTCCAGACTAACCCACTTTTGAAAATATTCACCAAACTGCCCACTTTCAAAAATATTTACCTAACTGACACAGTTTTGGACAAGTCAATATAACACATTCTTGAAAAAAAGGCATATGTTAATTTCATTTCGTTCTTCTAAAAGGCGGAATCAGTTTAAATTTTTTAGCATGTTGCTGTTTAGAAAAATGGTAATAGCACATTTTTTATACAAGTGTGAATCTTCTGACCTGAAAAAAATTCCAAGTGCTGAAACAACTTATAAATGATGTCGTTATTCCCAAGAACGGTATTCACATTAGCGATGTCGTTGTTGAAGATAACGACATTAGTTATAATATTCATTAAACTCTCTGCCTTAGCAGTCGTTCTTCCAAACAATGATATAAGATAACTATTGTCGTTCTTAGAAACAGTGACAACAGTTCACAGAAATAGATTAGCCAAGAATATGTAATAAAACGAATTGTCACTACAAAAGATACCGGTTTTACCGGTGAAAGTTCCCCGGCGTTTTACTAGTAGCGCCGGGGTAGGGAGCGAATAGGAATTGGGCGCCAGATGGGATGGTTATACACCGGCGGTCGATTTAAAATGCCGGTGTATGTTCGTATTCACCGGCATTTTACTTAAAAACGCCGGTGAAGTGTATTATTCACCGGCGTTTTTATTATAAACGCCGGCGAATATACGGACACATTCATCGGCGTGTCTAATTGAAACGCCGGTGAATAACTGCGATAAAACCCACGAACCCTAATCTTTCGCTCGCCATTTTCCCAAACCCCCCCCTAAAAAAAGAAAGGGGCGCTTCGTTTCCCTCCTTCCTCGCTCTACTTCCCGCGCGTTTGCTTCCGCCGCTTCGTCCTCTTCGACGGCCTTCGACCTTTCGAAATCGTCCCTTCTTCCCTTCGTCATTTTCGATTTCCCTCTTCCCTCTCTCTATTTGGAGGTGAATCGGCGATCGCCCCGCTCTCTCTCTCTCCTACGCCCCCGCCCTCATCGCCCCCGCCCTCGTCGCCCCGCTCTCTCTCTCTCTTCGGTATGATCTCTTGATTTTCCTTATTTTTCAAAAAAAAGCAGCTTTTTTCAGATTATTCATCTTGATTTCCTTAACATGAATGGTTCAGTTGAGATGAAGAATTAATAGAATAATATATGCTTAGATACTGGAAATTTTCATCTTCTTTTACTATTAATGAAGTTGATTTCATGCATCTGATTGTCTTCATGGCATGTTTGTTTTTTTACCCAAAATAGGTTCACTGTGAACTGAGGATGCTCTAGGTACGTATGCCAAAAACCTCCGGCCGGATATGCATAACAATTGGATTTTAGATTTAGTTGGGCACAGTGAATTAGTAGAGCAACATATAAGCTCAGATAATGGAAATTTTCATTTTCAGATACTGTTAAAGTTACCTGTTTGCCCTCGTTGGCATGATTTTTTAACAAAAAATGGGTTCACTTCCAAACTAAGTATGCTGCTAGCTTACCCATTTTCTTTCACTGTTAATGAAGCTGATTTCATGCATCTGATTGTCTTCTTGGCATGTTTGTCTTTTTACCCAAAATGGGTTCACTGTGAACTGAGGATGGTATAGGTACGTATGCCAAAATCCTCCGGCCGGATATGCACAACAATTGGGTTTTAGATATAGTTGGGCTAAAGAAGTAGTAGAGGAACATATAAGCTCAGATAATGGAAAATTTTCATTTTCAGATACTGTTAAAGTAACCTGATTGCAATCTTTGGCATGGTTTTTTAACACAAAATGGGTTCACTTCCAAACTTAGTATGCTGCTAGCATGTCCATTTTCTTTCACTGTTAATGAAGCTGATTTCATGCATCTGATTGTCTTCTTGGCATGCATGTTTTTTTACCCAAAATGGGTTCACTGTGAACTGAGTATGCTATAGGTATGTATGCCAAAATCCTCCGGCCGGATATGCGCAACAATTGGATTTTAGATTTAGTTGGGCTAAAGAAGTAGTAGAGCAACATATAAGCTCAGATAATGGAAATTTTCATTTTCAGATACTGTTAAAGTAACCTGATTGCCATCTTAGGCATGTTTTTTCCCCAAAAATGGGTACACTTCCAAACTAAGTATGCTGCTAGCATCCCCAGTTTCTTTTACTGTTAGTGAAGCTTATTTTCATGCATCTGATTGTCATCTTGGCATGTTTTTTTGACCAAAATGGGTTCGCTGTGAACTGAGGATGCTATAGGTACGTATGCCAAAATCCTCCGGATAGGCACAACAATTGGGTTTTAGGTTTAGTTGGGCTAAAGAAGTAGTAGAGCAACATATAAGCTCAGATAATGGAAATTTTCATTTTCAGATACTGTTAAAGTAATCTGATTGCCATCTTAGGCATGTTTTTTCCCCCAAAAATGGGTACACTTCCAAACTAAGTATGCTGCTAGCATCCCCAGTTTCTTCTTTTGTTGTTAGTGAAGCTTATTTTCATGCATCTGATTGTGATCTTGGCATGTTTTTTTGACCAAAACGGGTTCACTGTGAACTGAGGATGCTATAGGTACTTATGCCAAAATCCTCCGGATACGCACAACAATTGGGTTTTAGATTTAGTTTGGCTAAAGAAGTAGAACAGCAACATATATGCTCAGATAATGGAAATTTTCATTTTCAGATACTGTTATAGAAGCTGATTGCCATCTTAGGCATGATTTTTTAATAAAATGGGTTCACTTCCAAACTAAGTATGCTGCTAGCATCCTCATTTTCTTTTACTGTTAATGAAGCTTATCCCATGCATCTGATTGTCATTTTGGCATGTTTTTTTGACCAAAATTGGTTCACTGTGAACTGAGGATGCTATAGCTGTATGCCAAAATCCTCCGGATATGTACAACAATTGGTTCACTCTAAAAAATATATGCTTACATACTGGACATTATCATTTTTCTTTTACTGTTAATGAAGCTGATTTCATGCATCTGATTGGCATCTTGGCATGTTTTTTACCAAAATCCTCCAAATCTGTCCAAGATTTGGGCTGAACAAACCTCGTGCAGGTTTCTTTTGGCACTACAAGCATCAATGATTTAGTTGGGATGAAGAATTATTTTAGAAAAACTTATTAGTAACCATATTAGTTTCTTTTCTTTATTATTATTATTATTATTATTATTATTATTATTATCATTATGAGATAAGTCATTATTAGTAGTCATGAACAGAATAGTTCATGAGTCATCAGATCTTCTTGTTACTGTAGTTACAGCACGACGCGCTCATTATTCGGCCGATTCCTCTTCATCAGCAAAATACCCTTTACCATCATCATCTCCTTGAACGGAAAGCCAAATACAGGGGAGACTATAGTCGATTTTTTTTTATGCTCGAACACAGCGTGTGCGATAAAATACCACTAAGGTGGTTGTGATAATTTTCACAAAAGGTAGTTTAGGGTTATGTGAATAGAGTAGATTGTGTTAAGATGTAGTTTTTTTTGTACATTTTTTGGAACCACAATTTCTTTATTTTACAGTTAAAGATTATATCGTTTATTTATTTGCAGCTAGGGATAGTTTTCAAATAGGTGAAATTTAATATACAAAATACCTTTTACTGTTATTACTATTTAATATATCAAATTTTAATTTCAGATTGTGTGCTATTGATATAATGGATAGAAGTTGGATTAGTAAACCACGATTATCCAAGGAGTACCGTGATGGTATTAAAGATTTTATTATCTTTGCCAAACGACATTTCCGTGATCCCAACCTAATCCTTTGTCCATGCCTCCGGTGTACAAATTGTATGCTGAGGACATGTGACGTAGTACATACACACTTGGCTGTCAACGGTTTTCTTCAAGGGTACACAAGGTGGTTTTGTCATGGAGAGGATCATACGTCAGCTCCTGTTCGTCCGGTTGTATTAGAAAATGAAGCTGAGCCCTTAGTGAACGAAGACTTAAGCGTTTCCGATGAGATGCATGC
Source organism: Hemerocallis citrina (assembly GCA_017893485.1). Classification (NCBI taxonomy): domain Eukaryota; kingdom Viridiplantae; phylum Streptophyta; class Magnoliopsida; order Asparagales; family Asphodelaceae; genus Hemerocallis; species Hemerocallis citrina. Next base: position 47,355,111 of record CM030363.1, read on the forward strand.
TTTGTTACAAGATGCCATGGGGATTCATAATGTTCCTTTCCACACCAATAACCCAACAAATGAAGTTCACAATGAGTCAACAGAAACCCACCAGATTGGTGGTGGGGTGGACGAGGAAATGTCTGGCCCCACCCCTGAAAATAATAAGCAGCAAGAATCCTTCGCTAAGTTACTTGAAGATGCTAGTACTCCGTTGTACCGCGATTGCACCAAATTTTCTAAGTTCTCATTCAATGTCAGACTATTTCAGATTAAATATTTAAACGGGTGGTCTGCTAAGTCCTTCACTATGCTACTTGAATTGTTGAATGAATCATTTCCTGAAATCTGTATTCCAAACTCAGCGTATAAAATCAAAAAATTTCTAAGTTCTTTCGATCTAGGATATGAGAAGATAGCAGCATGTCCAAATGACTGTATGCTTTTCACGAGTGGTAAGGAAAGTCTGGAGAATTGCGAAGTGTGTGGTTCTTCGAAATGGAAAGAAAGACCAAATCAAGACGAGGGAGCCAGTGGATCTACTAAGCGAAGTAGGAAAAAGAAGCCTGCCAAAATGCTGCGCTACTTTCCTCTGATTCCTAGGCTACAAAGGTTGTTTATGTCTACGAAAATTTCTTCTGATATGAAATGGCATGCTGAAGGTCGCACTAATGATGGGATTCTTAGACATCCTGCTGATTCTCAATCTTGGAAAAAAATTGATGAAAGATATCCTGATTTTGCGAAAGATCCTCGAAATGTGAGACTTGGACTAGCTAGTGATGGTTTCAACCCTTTCAGGCAAATGAGTAGTACATACAGCATATGGCCGGTTGTGTTGATACCATACAATTTGCCGCCTTGAAAATGCATGAAGCAGTCCTTATTTATTTTGTCCATGATAGTTCCTGGACCGAAAGGTCCTGGAAATGATATAGATGTGTACCTACAACCGTTAATAGATGAACTTCAGAAGTTGTGGGTGGGTGTTCCAACCTATGATGCTGTGGCTAAAGAAACATTATCTCTTCGTGCCGTGTTGTCTTGGACAATCAATGATTTTTCAGCATATGCAAATTTATCTGGATATAGTACTAAAGGACGTTATGCATGTCCATGTTGTGCTGACCAAACTAGTTCAAGGTGGTTGTACAATGACAGAAAGTTTTGCTATATGGGTCATAGGAGATGGTTGCCTGACACACATATATTTCGGGCAGAGGCAGCGACATTTGATGGTACCGACGAGTGGGAACATGCTCCTGGGTCTTCTTCTGGTTCAGATATTTTGAGGCGGGTAGATGGTCATCAATTCAAATATGGAAAAGAACCAGAAGTCAGGACAAAGGGCAAGAAAAGGGCAAGGCCGGAGCAAGATGAGGAGACCGATCTATATGGCGAAGATGAGGATCAAAACATGACGAGTTTAGGTGCATGGAAGAAGAAGAGTATTTTCTTCAAGTTGTCGTATTTGGAATTCAACTTACTGCGATATAATTTAGATGTGATGCATATCGGAAAAAATATTGGTGAGAATTGTATAGGAACAGTTATGGGAGATGATCGGAAGACAAAGGACAATCTCAAGAGCCGACTTGATTTGAAGTCAATGGGCATCCGACATGAGTTGCACCCAGAAGAATTGCCGAACGGGAAAGTACTCCTACCTCCTGCAATCTATTCAATATTAAAATCGGAGTTGGAATTGTTTTGCAAAGTAATACTTGAACTTAAAGTCCCTGATGGCTATTCTTCTAACATGGCAAGATGTGTCAACTTTAAAGAGAAGAGGCTTCAGGGTCTAAAGTCACACGACTACCACATCCTAATGCAGGATCTCCTTCCTGTGGCCCTAAGGTCTTCAATGTGTGAGCAAGTCACTACTGTCCTGAAAGATCTTTGTAGCATATATAAACGTATTTGCTCAAGAATGCTTCGTGTTGAAGATCTGGACCAATTGGAGCAGCAGGCGGCATTGACACTTAGTAAAATGGAGATGATATTTCCTCCATCGTTCTTCACTATAATGATTCACTTGATAATCCACCTTGCTGGTGAATCCAGAATCGGCGGTCCTGTTCACTATCGGTGGATGTACCCCATTGAGAGGTAAAATAATTCATTCATCTTACGAAATTGAATTTTCAAAAGCTCATTTCTTTTAATCCCCTAATCCGCTCTAATTTATTAATTGTACATGCTCAGGTACCTATACCGGCTAAAGGATTATGTGAAAAATAGAGCATATCCTGAAGGGTCAATAGCCCAGGGATATCTATCAGAGGAGTGCTCACATTTTTTTTCCAGGTATTTGCCTGGTGTGGAGACATCTTCCAGTAGACCACGTAGAAATCCAGACATTTCCAACCTTGATGGTGCTCAATATCTTTTTGATACCACTGGCACTACTGTTGGTAAAGTTGATGCATTTGAGCTCGATAGCTTAGCGTGGGAACAGGCACATCGATATGTGCTAGACCATCATGCATTAGTGGAACCATTTCGAAAGTAAGTTGCTTTTGAATTTAAATCGAATACAGTGAAAACCGCGGAGTTCGATATTTTTGATACTTTTGTTATTCCTAATTTCAATTGCTTGTTTTTTAGCGAATTTGTCAGTGACATCAAACGAAGGGCCAGACCAAGAAGACTACCACCACGTGAACAAAACAAGTTGATGAATGAAAAATTTCATAAGTGGTTTGAATCTCATGTAGGTGAATTACAGTTATGCAAGTTAATCTTTATTATATCTACATTTTCTATGGTGCAGATACGATTTGCGCAAAATTAATAGGTACATTCTTTGGGTCCTGAAGGTACGTCATCTGAAATACAAGTACTTGCCAAAGATCCCTATCAGATGGTCAAAAGATACGGAGGATACATATTCAATGGTTTTAGATTTCGTACTAAGGATCGTGAATGTAATTTGAAGTCTCAAAATAGTGGAATGGTAGTGACGTCTAAGACTAGAAGTTATGCTTCCAAGTCGGACACGAGGCCTGAAGATGGAGATCCCAACTACTATGGAGTGCTCACGGATATCATTGAGTTGAATTATTTTGGCCATTTCCGTGTTGTCTTATTTCGTGGGGATTAGGCTGAGTTTGATAGGAATTTTGCTAACAACAAGGACAAGCTTGGCTTCACAGTTGTAAACTTCTCAAAATTGATTCACATCGGTACACACATTAGCCATGAGCCATTTGTGTTTCCATCCCAAGTGCAACAAGTGTTCTACATTGAAGATCCAACCCTACCAAAATCGTATGTGGCTCTCCCTATGCAACCAAGAGATGTATTCCAACTGGGCGATACTTCAGACGATGAAGACGGTGAAGACATGAACAATTACATTGCTTCTGAGTTTCCTGTGTTTGATGTAAACACAACCGATGTTGGAATTTGCGGGACTTGGCTCCGCAAGGATGGAGAAGAGGGCGATGTACTGAAAGATGTCGTATTGTAGTTTACATGATTTTCAATTGGATTTATTATATGTCTGTAATTTTATGTCTTAAATCTTGTTGTAATATTATGTCTGTAATTTCGAATATGTTCATTGTGAATTTAATACACTGGTTTAATTATCTTTCTATTTTCTACTGCTTGGTATTATTTACATTAAACTATGCTTAGTGTCATTTGAACCACCCTATCGTTGTAATTTAATCTGTTACAAATCTCATTTTTTTAATTTTTTTACAATTATGTTGGTTTGTTAATCCTACTAAAGTACAAATTTTATGATAGTTATTATAAACATGTTATTAATTAAATTTGCATCTCTAAGGAAGTTATCGAATCCTTGACAGGTACAACATGCCGAGGCGTGGAAAGAGGGTAAATATAAATGATGGCAACGAGATCCATGGGGATGGGCAGCCACTAAATAATAGTGGCAGTCAAACATATGAGAGTGAGGGTAGCATGCCGCCCACTGTCAAAAAACATCGGTAAGTCTTTAAATTGGTATTTTTAAAGAGATTATGGTCTTGAATGCATGAAAGACACGTACTAGTGTTTATGAGTCTGCATTGTGGCTGTCGTCTATATGCATTTCGTCTATGTTTCTTAAGTGGGCTGTGATTAGAAAGAAAGGGCTGGAGTGGAGATCTGGAAACCCAAATAGAGACATCTCGTTTATTATAATCTACACTTATTGTTGGACCAACCCCCTCTTGCTGTTGTTGCTGATGTCTTTTTGTGTGCGTGTGTTGAAGAGAATGAAGGGATGAGAGAGAGTTGAGGAAAATGCTGCTATGTTAGCCTGGTGTATCCTCATTCTCTACCATCCCTCTTTCTGGCTCCATATATGGCTTCTATATTAAATTGGTTTCCTTCCACGATGACTGTCCGTAATACTACACTTGATATGAGCCCTGTTCATAGCTGCACCCTATTGCATACTCACAAACAACTAATACGTGTCGGCCTTGCATTGTATGACCAACCCCACTTTGGCACATAACATGGTATAGATGACATTGTATGACCTGCAAACAAGGTTTGTTCAGCCGTGTTGTTGTACTGATTTGGAGGATTTTGGTATGCTAGCAGCATACGTAGTTTGGAAGTGAACCCATTTTGGCTAAAAAATCATGCCAAAGATAGCAATCAGATGCATGAAATCAGCTTCTTTAACAGTATCTGAAAATGAAAATTTCCATAATCTGAGCATATATGTTTCTTTAACTGTGACTGTGAACAATTGTTCTTAATTGGGCTGTGATTAGAAAGAGACGAGCTGGAGTGGAGATCTGGAAACCCATATAGAGACATCTTGTTCATAATAATTTATTATTATTGTTGTTCTTGTCGCTCTTGTTGTTGTTGCTGATGTCTCTATGTGTTCGTGTGCTGAAGGGAAAGAAGGGATGAGAGAGAGATGAGGAAAATGCCGCTATGTTAGCCTGGTGTATCCTCATTCTCTACCATTCCTCTTTCTGGCTTCTATATTTGGTTTCCTTCCACGATGACAATTCCTTAAAACTACACTTGCTATGAGCCTATTCGTATTTTTCTTCAACGAAGAATTGATCTATGACTACAATCTCCATTCAAAACCCAATTGTTCTATATTTGGTTCCCTCTTGGCTGTTGTTGCTGTTGTCTCATCTTCTTTTATTGTTAGTGAAGCTTATTTTCATGCATCTGATTGTCATCTTGGCATGTTTTTTTGACCAAACTGGGTTCACTGTGAACTGAGGATGGTATATAGGTACGTATGCCGAAATCCTCCGGCCGGATATGCACAACAGTTGGATTTTAGATTTAGTTGGGCACAGTGAAGTAGTAGAGCAACATATAAGCTCAGATAATGGAAAATTTTTAATTTTCAGATACTGTTAAAGTAACCTGATTGCAATCTTTGGCATGGTTTTTTAACACAAAATGGGTTCACTTCCAAACTAAGTATGCTGCTAGCATCCCCATTTTCTTTCACTTTTAGTGAAGCTGATTTCATGCACCTGATGATCTTCTTGGCATGTTTTTTGGTCGCGCATTTTCTTTCATTGTTAGTGAAGCTGATTTCATGCAGCTGATTGTCTTCTTGGCATGTTTGTTTTTTTACCCAAAATGGGTTCACTGTGAACTGAGGATGGTATAGGTACGTATGCCAAAATCCTCCGGCCGGATATGCACAACAATTGGGTTTTAGATATAGTTGGGCTAAAGAAGTAGTAGAGGAACATATAAGCTCAGATAATGGAAAATTTTTCATTTTCAGATACTGTTAAAGTAACCTGATTGCAATCTTTGGCATGGTTTTTTAACACAAATGAGTTCACTTCCAAACTAAGTATGCAGCTAACATCCCCATTTTCTTTCACTGTTAGTGAAACTGATTTCATGCACCTGATGGTCTTCTTGGCATGTTTTTTGGTCGCGCATTTTCTTTCACTATTAGTGAAGCTAATTTCATGCACCTGATTGTCTTCTTGGCATGTTTGTTTTTTTACCCAAAATGGGTTCACAGTGAACTGAGGATGGTATAGGTACGTATGCCAAAATCCTCCGGCCGGATATGCACAACAATTGGGTTTTAGATATAGTTGGGCAAAAGAAGTAGTAGAGGAACATATAAGCTCAGATAATGGAAAATTTTTCATTTTCAGATACTGTTAAAGTAACCTGATTGCAATCTTTGGCATTGTTTTTTAACACAAAATGGGTTCACTTCCAAACTAAGTATGCTGCTAGCATCCCCATTTTCTTTCACTGTTAGTGAAGCTGATTTCATGCACCTGATGGTCTTCTTGGCATGTTTTTTGGTGGCGCATTTTCTTTCACTGTTAGTGAAGCTGATTTCATGTACTTGATTGTCTTCTTGGCATGTTTATTTTTTTACCCAAAATGGGTTCACTGTGAACTGAGGATGCTATATCTGTATGCCAACCTCCTCCGGCCGGATATGCACAACAATTGGGTTTTAGATATAGTTGGGCTAAAGAAGTAGTAGAGCAACATATAAGCTCAGATAATGGAAAATTTTTCATTTTCAGATACTGTTAAAGTAACCTGATTGCAATCTTTGGCATGGTTTTTTAACACAAAATGGGTTCACTTCCAAACTAAGTATGTTGCTAGCATCCCCATTTTCTTTCACTGTTAGTGAAGCTGATTTCATGCACCTGATGGTCTTCTTGGCATGTTTTTTAGTCGCGCATTTTCTTCCACTGTTCGTGAAGCTGATTTCATGCAGCTGATTGTCTTCTTGGCATGTTTGTTTTTTTACCCAAAATGGGTTCACTGTGAACTGAGGATGGTATAGGTACGTATGCCAAAATCCTCCAGCCGGATATGCACAACAATTGGGTCTTAGATATAGTTGGGCTAAAGAAGTAGTAGAGGAACATATAACCTCAGATAATGAAAATTTTTTCATTTTCAGATACTGTTAAAGTAACCTGATTGCAATCTTTGGCATGGTTTTTTAACACAAAATGGGTTCATTTCCAAACTAAGTATGCTGCTAGCATCCCCATTTTCTTTCACTGTTAGTGAAGCTGATTTCATGCACCTGATGGTCTTCTTGGCATGTTTTTTGGTCGCGCATTTTCTTTCACTGTTAATGAAGCTGATTTCATGCACCTGATTGTCTTCTTGGCATGCATGTTTTTTTACCCAAAATGGGTTCACTGTGTACTGAGTATGCTATAGGTATGTATGCCAAAATCCTCCGGCCGGATATGCACAACAATTGGGTTTTAGGTTTAGTTGGGCTAAAGAAGTAGTAGAGCAACATATAAGCTCATATAATGGAAAATTTTTCATTTTCAGATACTGTTAAAGTAACCTGATTGCAATCTTTGGCATGGTTTTTTAACACAAAATGGGTTCACTTCCAAACTAAGTATGCTGCTAGCATCCCCAGTTTCTTCTTTTGTTGTTAGTGAAGCTTATTTTCATGCATCTGATTGTGATCTTGTCATGTTTTTTTGACCAAAACGGGTTCACTGTGAACTGAGGATGCTATAGGTACGTATGCCAAAATCCTCCGGATACGCACAACAATTGGGTTTTAGATTTAGTTGGGCACAGTGAATTAGTAGAGCAACATATAAGCTCAGGTAATGGAAATTTTCATTTTCAGATACTGTTAATGAAGCTGATTGCCATCTTTGACATGATTTTTTAACAAAAAATGGGGTCACTTCCAAACTAAGTATGCTGCTAGCATCCTCATTTTCTTTCACTGTTAATGAAGCTTATTTTATTAAGATCCAGGATGGCAAATTTTGATTGGGCTATGATTGGATTGTTTAGTGGATGTTGTCTATGTTCTTAATTGGGCTGTGATTAGAAAGAGTGGGCTCGAGTGGAGATCTAGAAACCCATATAGAGAAATCTTGTTCATAATAATTTATTATTATTGTTGTTCTTGTCGCTCTTGCTGTTGTTGCTGATGTCTCTTTGTGTTCGTGTGCTGAAGGAAAACAAGGGATGAGAGAGAGATGAGGAAAATGCCGCTATGTTAGCCTGGTGTATCCAAAGTCTCTTCCTTTCTTCTTTCTGTTTCCATTTCTGGCTTCTATATTTGGTTTCCTTCCACGATGACAGTTCCCTAAAAATACACTTGATATGAGCCCTATCTTATTTTTCTTATTTTTCTTATATTTGGTTTCCGTCCACGATGACAGTTTCATGGATTGTCTGAACAATCCATGAAGGACATGCTTAGATACTGAATTTTCATTTGTTTTACTGTTTTAGATATCGGATATTCCCAATCAGAGGAGAATATAAAGGTTTCAAGTTAGATACTGAATTTTCATTTGTTTTGTTATTTTAGATATATTTAAAAACAAAATTAAGTACTAGATTTTTAGCATTGCAATGTAATTATTTTACCTCTGTATATATCATTAACAATTCCATTTGCAGTTGGCACTTTGATCTTATAATTTAAGATACAGGTAGTTCTTTTTGCAAGTTCAAAAAATATGTATATTCTGTATTGTGGTCTACTGTTCAATTAAACTATTGTTTTTTTTTCACAGAGCGGTCGTCCAGATGAAGGAAATTCTGATGATCAGAGCTGAAGCTACTCGAGGGGTATGAATCTGCGGTCCTCCTTGCTGTTCTTATGTCCTCCTTGCTGTATGGTTGTTGTTCTTATGTCCTCCTCCTTGCTGTTGTTATGTCAGACTGGTTTTTTTTTTATGAGAGTTATGTCAGACTTTTAATTTGGGATATTTTGAATATTTGTCAGACTGGTTTGTTTGGATATTTGGGATGTTAGTCCCTAAATTAATTTGTTAATTACGACACTGTTAATTAATCAATGAATTTGGACGTTGATATGACACGTGTGAAACTTGATTATCTTTAATTATTCTTGTGTTTGGTTGTGATTTGCGCAGTAATATGCACCGAAATTGATTGAATCAGTTATGAGAATTAGTTTACAGGTTTTATAAATGAAACTGTGAATTGAAATCGAACGGAAAAGCAGAGTATCGAAAATAAACGGGCATAGCCAGACCGGCGTTTTAAAAAACGCCGGTCTATCTAATCTAATTGTTGGAGTGTGTGATACACCGGCGTTCTCACGAACGCCGGTGAATGTTGTCAGCTGTAACGGCACAGACGTACACCGGCGTTTTATAAACGCCGACGTATATAACTACACCGGCATTTTTTGGTCGCGCCGGTGCTTGTAATTAGGGAAAACCAGTCACTCAGAAATGCACATACACCGGCGCTCCTTGACCGCCGGTACACTTTCGTTCTACACCGGCGTTTTCATAAACGCCGGTGAATGAATAAATACCGGCGGTTTAAGACCGCCGGTGAATGTATATAGGGTGCAAAAGAACGGCACTCAGAGACCGACATACACCGGCGTTTTATGGCCGCCGGTGTAATTGTCACATTTACCGGCGTCCATCAAAAGCGCCGGTGTAGACCCCTTCGTTTCCGCGACGCCCGCTTCGGCGGCATTTGGACCGGCGCTATTATAAATGCCGGTGAAAGTTTCACCGGCGTAAATAAATGCCGGCAAAGACGTCAAAAAGCGCCGGGAAAGCCAGTTTCTTTTGTAGTGTGTTGCCGTTGTTCCAAACAACGACAACAGTCATCCCTAACAATGAATATTATAAATTATGCTGTTATTCCTAACAATGGCATCTGTAATGCGAATGACGTTATTCGGGATAGCTGTATCAGCTCTAGATTTTTTTCACACATGCCAAATTTTTCCAAGCCAGAAAGAGTACACGATTATGAATAAGTTAACTTATGTCGTTACTCCAAAATAGCAACATGCGAATTTTTTTTATAACAGATATCGTTGTTGGAAAAAATGGCATATAAATAACCTATGCCGTTATTTTCAATAGCGGTTAATGCTGACGTGTCCAAAATGAGGTCTGTTGAGTAAATATTTTCGAAAATGGATCAAATTGGTTAATATTTCCAAAAAGTGGGTCAGTATGGAAAAAAATTCGCTATGTTGGGTATGGTTCCTTCTGGTTGGATATTCTTTTTATCTTATTTGGTCCGGCTGGTTAGAGCATATGTAGTCGTTAAGACTCAAAATTTTCATATTTGCCTTTTAGAATTAGGAATTATGAATTCTTGCTCTAGTCATTTAAACTCAATATGGGAAAAAATTGCATGGACACAAGATGATCTTGCGTTTGATACATTTTTTATTTTTATTTTTTTTTAAATTGCATGGAACAAGATTATCTTGCGTCAGATACAATTTTTGTTATTTTTTATTTTAAAAAAATTGTACAGATGATTAAATGTCATCCAATTTTTAATATGTACGCATAATAATTTTTATAGGCCTAATTCTATAGAATATTTCTTCACATCTGGAAAAAAAAAACTTTTGGACGGGAACTGATCTTACGTCCGAGACTATTTTTAAAAAAACAATGTGAGTCGCAACATCATCTTACGTCCAAAATATATAAATGTTAAATTTTAGGATGGACATAAGATGATCTTTCAATTCCTATATTTGGGAAATTCCTATATCTTCTCTCAATTATAGAATGGTATTGTTCCTTTGTAACCCCTGTTTTTCGTTTTCTGTATTTTGGGTGTATTTCTTTTTCGTGTATTTGTTGTATTTAAAAATTTCTAAAACTTTCTTTTCGCTTTTAAACTCTTTTACAACTACATTTTCATCTGATTGAATTTCAACAAAATATTATTCTGATTGCTAAGAAATTTTCTGTTTCATTTAATCTTCGAAAAGTTTATTTATTTCTAATAAAGGTGTATTTTAACTTTATTTTTCATTCTAAGTAATTGACTATTTATATTATATACTGTTTGAATTATTTTAATAAATCTGTCAAACTCGAATATACATTTTGATATATATATTATTATGTTATTAAAAATCAAATTCTATGTGCTAACTGAATTTGTAATTATTTCAAATTATTTTTATGCTGTAATGCAAGTACATTTTGTTGTAAATATTATTTTTATGGTTATCTTATTTTTTCTATTAGATTTTTATTCTTATTAGTGCCCAAACCCATTTTTATAATCCACCCAGACCCGTTATCATCCCCCTCAACCCGATACCCTATTAAACATGTTCCGCCGTCATCTTCACACAACCCTAATATATATCTTACCCCTATATTTATTTAACCCACTGCATTAAACCCCGTTAGCTGCCGCATCCTCCTTCTTCAACCCTAGCACTCCCGATCTCTCATCCACTACTCCCGTTCACCGCCCCCCCCACCCCCCAGTCGTTTTCCGATCTCCATGCTTCTTGTAACCCCTGTTTTCCTAAAAATGTATTTTTATATATTTTCTGTATTTAAAACTTTCGCAAATTACCTTTTTTCGGTTTTCAAATTCTTTTGTCAAAATGTATTTTTGGATCTTCTATTAAAATCTAATTTTTCGATCAGTAATTTAATTTGTAACTATTTCTTATGATTTTTATATTGTAATACAATTCTCATTTCTTTTGTTATTATTACTCATATTATTATTATTCCTATAAAATCCCAATGGTATATTTTTATTGGTTGTTTATTTATTTATTGTTTATTTATTTTCTTTCCAAAACCCAATTAAATTCTATTTTAAAACCCATTTATATAAAACCCTTCAACCCATTTAAAACTATATCCCTGATGCCCATTAACCCAATCACTACCCATTTTATATCCGCTAAACCCATTCAATTTAGACCCAAACCCGTTCAATACCAGACCCGTTAACATCCCCACCTATACCCATTTACACCCTACAGCCGCCCAAACCCTAATCTTTCCCCACATATAAACCTGTTCATATTCCCTTCAAAACCCCAGCCGTTTCCCTCTCTCCCGTTCTCTCCTTCATCCCCGCGCAACCCCCTCCCCCCCCAGTCGCGCCGTACCGCGATTGCACTCCATCCGCAGCCACCTGCGGCAACACCTCCACCCTCGCGACCCCTCGGCGTGCCACCTTGTAGCGCAGCCAGTGCGACTGCACATCTCCACCTCTTCCCGTGCATCCGCTGTGCTCCTCCCACAGTCTTCAGCATCAACAGCAACACCCTGACGTCGCAGCCTCCCTGTGTCTCCCCGTCTCCCCATGTGCGCCATCCTGAGCTCCTCTTCCATCGTGTCGCCCCCCTGGCCGCCAGGCCAGCCGTCGCCGACCGCAGTGACAGCCTATCCTCGCAATCCCCTGAGCCGCCTCCATGTTCCCCCGCCGTCCCTGCGGCGCCACTGTACCCTGGCCACCTGTCCATGGCCACCGCCTACTGCCGTGATCCCGGCGCTCCTCGCCACTTCACCGCCTGTCCCGCCACCTGGCCAGCTCCTAGTCGCAGAGCGATTCCCCCATGCTCTGTTTGGTCATGGAGGTGCTGTTGGTTTGATAGTTTTGTTGTGAGCCGTTGATCGCATCATGATCATCATCATCTTGGTTTTGATCTCTTGATTGAAAGTCGTCTATTGGATCTTGATCATCATCAAGTCTCGATCAGCCGCCCGATCGTCATCACATCTCGATCATCATGATCATCGTCGTCTTGGAGTTTTTGATCATCTTTGATTGGTGGCCGTCCGATCGTCGATCTGATCCGATCATCATCCTCATCATTAAGATACTGATCACATCTCGAGCTTGATCTTGATCTTCGATCAGAGTTGTCCGATCTAATCCGATCGCCTTGATATCGTGATCCCTTGAATCTCAGCCGTCCGATCGTGTCTGTGATCGATTGTTCTTTGGATTAGTGATCTTGCTCGTGGTCGTTCCGTTCGTGGTTGGTTGTGTTCGTTGCTCCGGAAATCCATTCCCGTTATTTTTGCTCATTGCCGTCTTTCGTCGTCGGTTAAGGCAAGTAACTTGTACTCCAATTCATTTGTTTGATACAAGTCAAAAAGTTCACTTATAGTGTAGTTGGGTTTAGGGATGGCTCTTGTTTGTGTTATGCTTGATGGGTTTTGTCTCTATTGTGAAAACTTGACCATAGATACCTCACGACACAATATAGACATGAATTAACTTAGGTTTTACCCGTTCTTGAGTTTGAATATGTATGTGAGAGTTTTGTGAGAATTCGTGATTTGGTTAAGACCCATGTGTTATATTTGGTGTGGACATGCTAGATACCCTCATTCATGATGTTTAGAGAATTTTGTCTATTTTCAAATTCCTCTAACCTTGCTTGATTTCGTTTTAGTATGACTGAGTTTTGACTGTTTTACTACAGAGGTGTCGATCTTTTCCAAATTATGTTTTTCGGTAATTTTGATGACAAATCATTTTAAAGAACTATGCTACATATATTATTTTGATCCAAAACTTTGGTCAGTGTTTCTTTATCAAGTTAGGGATTACCCAGGATTTTGGTGAATTTTATTGATGAGTTTTAGGTGATATTTCATGCTCGTTTATGAAATCTATACTTGTTGTATTTTACTCGCTGTTCTGTAAAGAACCTTATTTTCACTATGATTCCTTTTACTATATGGAAAATTATTGAGAAATATGAAGGTTAGTATACTTTATCTATTTTCATATTCCTTTGGCGGAATTGGATTTCGGTTCACGACTTGCGAGATATTTCAGTTTTCGTACAGCAGTGTTGGGAATTCCATATTTATCAAACTACTGTTTCATGATGTTTTCTTATTTTTGATGACTGAACAAATTTTACTGGAATATTATGAAACTAAATATTTTAATTCTAGACATATAGGGGAATACCCCAGATTTTTCGTGGATTTATTTGATGAGTTTTGATGCTGTTTTCTTGACTTTGAATTCGTTTTCCTAATTCCTGGTTGAACGTGTTTTCTGTTTTCAAATCAGTTTTGAGTTGTGATTTTCTGAAACATGATATGACTTATTTATATTCACTGAATTCGTGTGGATGTCTATTTTCTAGATCCTTCGATGGATCCAGATTTACATTTCTTTAGCGACGGAATTCACTGTTTTAGTACTGTACAATCATGCTGTCCTGAATATGAATATACCCAGTTTTGCTAGTTTATGTGACTGTATATCATCTATGCATGTTTATTTGTTTCCCTGGACCTAATACTGATTATACCATGTTAGTTTGACAGTATCTCGTACATATTCATACCTGTTTGATGACCATAATAAAAGTAACCAAGTTGGAGTTTAAGGGAAAGATCTAGTAGTGGGAAATTATAGAAATGTGTACTTGGAACGGAGCCTGTGTTTCCCATACTGAGCATCTGTTATACTGTTATACTAATTACCTGACTGCACACTTCCCTATAGGAAGGTGTACTCGGAGGAGGACCAATAGGTTCTGACTGTCTAATTTCTGTTACTGATTACCTGATTGCACACTTCCCTATAGGAGGGTGTAATCGAAGGAGGACCACTAGGTTCTTACTATTACTGCTACTGCTACTGTTACTGATACCTAAGTACACTGCCCTATATGATCCCCTATGAAATCTACAAACGTCACTGTTTTGAATGTAGCAACCATGCCATAAAAGGATGGCGCATGAAGTTCTACCTAGCTAGTAATACACACAAGACTGTAAGAACATAAGACTGATACTGTTAGACTGATACTGTTAGACTGATAGTGTTTGACCGATACTGTTGGACTGACTCTGTGATACTGTTATACTGATATACTGAGCTTACTGTTACTGGACACTGTTAGTTTTCCGTATGACACTGCATTTGACATAAACAACTGTACTGTTAGTATACCATGCTAATCAACCTTGTTTTACTAATTCATGTTAGTTATCACTATTGATGCAATATTCCACGCTATTTGTTAGTTTTTCCATGTGCTTATATCTTACATTATAAGTGGCCCGTAACTTGCAATTGACATGTACTTGTTTTCTCTTTCCTTCTCTTGTAAATTATCAAACTGCAGATTTTGGTGATCAGCTGCCCGATGGAGTATGTGATCTAAAGTTCTAGTTGGATGGAGCTTTTTGCTATCTTCATTTATTTCTTGTTGCTCATTTTGAACATTGTATCTGTTACTTGTATTCTTTGTGTTTGGGCAGTATGACCCAGGATATTTGTGTATTTCAGATCATGTCTATTTGATATTAATATATTTTATTTCAAGTATTCTTGTTGGTATTTGGTTCATATGTGCATGTGGTTGACTTTTCTGGCTTCCGACTCTGATTATATTGTGATGTATTGTAAAGATTCTTGAACAGCTTATGGATAATGAAAATCATTCGCTAGGCTTTTGTCACGTATCCGTATTCCGTATTCTCCTTTGGGAAGCGGGGCGTGATAGGGTTTTTAGTGGTATCAGAGCCCAGGTTTGACTAATGTATTAGTTCTACTGATATATTAGATAAGCTTGGCTCGAACTGGGATCTGCTCAACATTTAACCAACCATGCATGCATAAATGAACCAATTATTATCAACATTGATCTGGATACTGGTCTTATTCCATTCATTTGATTCCTTCTTATTCGATTCCTTGATTCCTTATTTCTTCCGTCTCTTTTAGTCATTCTCAATTGTTGATTCTTTATTGGGTATAGTTTCGTTCTTTCCGTACACATATTCCTTTGATTCTTTCAGTATCATGCTAGTTATTCATTCCTGCTATATCCTCTTCAAATTCTGCTTGTGCCCCTCGTTCCTCTTCCTTCATATTCAATTCTTTGATTTCTTATTTTTTTTTGTCCCTTGTAGTCGTCCTCCTTTGTTGACTCTTTATTGAGTATAGAATTCATTCTTCTCCTGCCTATATTTTTCTTTATATTATATATATTTTTTCAAATATTTTTTGTATTTCGATTATTATTTGTTATATTTTGGATCTTATATAAAACTGTTTTCTAAAAACGAAAATGTTGTTATTTTGAATAATTGTGTATTTTTAATATCACAAATTTCTACTTCGTACTTAAATTGAGCAATCAATATCTAAGTACGTGTGGAAGATTGCATTATCTCATTCATCGTTTTGTTGCAACTGGATGTCGAGATGGCAAACATGCAACTAGACGTCAATGGAGGCAAATTGCAACTGGATATCGGGGAGGCAAAATGTGCAACCAAATATCCAGATGGTAACCTGCAACCTATTGTCGTGGAGGCAAACCTACAACTTGATGTCGAGAAGGCAAGTCTACACATGGATATAAATGAGGCGAACCTATATCAAAGAATTTGTACTACTACTATTATTATCGTTTTCCTTATTATTATTATTATTATTATTATTATTATTATTATTATTATTACTATTACTATTACTATTATTGTATTTTTCTTACTATTTTATTTTTGATGTTGATATTGAATTACTTTTACCAAAATGATGAACCCCAAATTATTTTCTGTCTTGTATTATTATCCTTACTAGTATTGTTAATATTTTATTATTATTATTATTATTTTCACCAGTATGTTTATGATGATTATTATTGTTATTATTATTTTTATTATTTTTGTCATTATTATTTTATTATTATTATGTGTTGATTTTTGCATTACTAATATTATTTTTGTTAATGCTAATTAGTTTTGACCTAATTATTTAAATTAAAGCCCTCCTCTAAATCCTAATTTTAATCTGGTGTCTCATTCTTTTTTTCCTGCTCAGATCGTCGCTTGGTGTCATGTGGTCTACAACGACATGTCTGCAGCTTGGAACGCCACCATCAGAGTGGCGCAGCGGAAGCGTGGTGGGCCCATAACCCACAGGTCCCAGAATCATATTGTTGCTTCTCCTTCTTTGCATTGTTTTGGTTTCCCCTATCTCTTGCAATTGTTCTCATCCGTTGACTTATTGTTTGATTCAATTCTTCCCTGTACATGCTTTCTTTGATTTCGGTTCTACCTACTCCCTATCATGCATTGTTACCTTGTGTTGTTTCTTTCCTTTTGATACCGTTTGCTTCTTTTCTTGCATTCCATTTGACATCCTTGTTAGCTATTTTCTTCCTTCTTTTTCTGGTTTTGCCTCTGCTTTGTTTCTTTCCCTGTAGCTCTCTGTTTTGTTACCCTTCCCCCAGTTAGTTTGCTTTTGCCTTGTCCTATGTACCGCCTAAGCAAATTTTGAGGACGAAATTTTGTTGTAATGTAGCTAGGATTTGTAACCCCTGTTTTCCTGAAAATATATTTTTGTATATTTTCTGTATTTAAAACTTTCGCAAATTATTTTTTTTCGGTTTTCAAATTCTTTTGTCAAAATAAATTTTTGGATCTTCTATTAAAATCTAATTTTTCAATCAGTAATTTAATTTGTAACTATTTCCTATGATTTTTATATTGTAATACAATTCGCATTTTTTTTGTTATTATTACTCATATTATTATTATTCCTATAAAATTCCAATGGTATATTTTTATTGGTTGTTTATTTATTTATTGTTTATTTATTTTCTTTCCAAAACACAATTAAATTCTATTCTAAACCCCATTTATATAAAACCCTTCAACCCATTTAAAACTATATCCCTGATGCCCATTAACCCAATCACTACCCATTTTATATCCCCTAAAGCCATTCAATTTAGACCCAAACCCGTTCAATACCAGACCCGTTAACATCCCCACCTATACCCGTCTACACCCTACAGCCGCCCAAACCTTAATCTTTCCCTACATATAAACCTGCTCATATTCCCTTCAAAACCCCAGCCGTTTCCTTCTCTCCCTTTCTCTCCTTCATCCTCACGCAACCCCCCCTCCCCTTAGTCGCGCCGAGCCGCGACTGCAATCCATCAGCAGCCACCTGCGACAGCGCCTCCACCCTCGCGACCCCTCGGCACGACACCATGTAGTGCTGCCAGTGCGATTGTGCATCTCCACCTCTTCCCATGCATCCGCTGTGCTCCTCCTGCCTTCTTCAGCATTGACAGTAACACCCCGATGTCGCAGCCTCCCTGCGTCTCCCAAAATCCCCATGTGCGTCATCCTGGGCTCCTCTTCCATCGTGTCACACCTCCTGGCCGCCAAGCCAGCCTGCCGTTGACCACAGCAATAGCCCATCCTCGCGATCACCTGAGCCACCTCCGTGTTCCCCTGCCGTCCCTGCGGTGCCACTGTACCCTGGCCGCCGCCCACTGCCGTGATCCCAGCGCTCCTTGCCACTTCGCCGCCTATCCTGTCACCTGGCCAGCTCCCAGTCGCAGAGCAATTCCCCCCATGCTCTGTTTGGCCACGGAGGTGCTGTTGGTTTGATAGTTTTGTTGTGAGCCGTTGATCGCATCATGATCATCATCATCTTGGTTTTGATCCCTTGATAGAGAGCCGTCTGTTGGATCTTGATCATCATCAAGTCTCGATCAGCTGCCTGATCATCATCACATCTCGATCATCATGATCATCGTCGTCTTGGAGTTTTTGATCATCTTTGATTGGTGGCCGTCCGATCGTCGATCTGATCCAATCATCATCCTCATCATCAAGATACTGATCACATCTCCAGCTTGATCTTGATCTTCGATCAGAGTCGTCAGATCTGATCCGCTCGCCTTGATATCGTGATCCAATCTCAGCCGTCCGATCGTGTCCTTGATCGATTCTTCTTTGGATTAGTGATCTTTCTCGTGGTCGTTCCGTTCGTGGTTGGTTGTGTTCTTTGCTCCGAGAATCCGTTCCCTTTATTCTTGCTCATTGCCGTATTTTGTCATTGGTTAAGGCAAGTAACTTGTACTCCAATTCATTTGTTTGATGCAAGTCAAAAAGTTCACTTATAGTGTAGTTGGGTTTAGAGACGACTCTTGTTTGTGTTATGCTTAATGGGTTTTGTCTCTATTGTGAAAACTTGACCATAGATGCCTCATGATACAATATGGACCTGAATTAACTTAGGTTTTACCCGTTCTTGATTTTGAACATGTATGTGAGACTTTTGTGAAAACTCGTGATTTGGTTAAGACCCATGTGTTATATTTGGTGTGGACATGCTAGATACCCTAATTCATGATGTTTAGACACTTGGTAGACTCGATTTCATATTTGGTTGTGTTTTGAACAAATTTTGTATGATCTATGTTGAGTTGTTGTTAAAGGGAAAAATCTGTATTTTGTCGCTGATCTGTTTTGTTTGCTGTTTTGGACTGTCCTGAAGTCAGTAACTTAATTTTGGTATAAAACATGAGTTTCAGAGATTTTTGTCTATTTTCAAACCCCTCTAACCTTGCTTGATTTCATTTTAGTATGACTGAGTTTTGACTATTTTACTACAGAGGTGTCGATCTTTTCCAGATTCTGTTTTTCGGTAATTTTGATGAAAAATCATTTTAAAGAACTATGCTACATATATTATTTTGATCCAAAACTTTGGTCAGGGTTTCTTTATCAATTTAGGGATCACCCAGGATTTTGGTGAATTTTATTGATGAGTTTTAGGTGATGTTTCATGCTCGTTTATGAAATCTATACTTGCTGTATTTTGCTCGTTGTTCTGTAAAAAACCTTATTTTCACTATGATTCCTTTTACTGTATGGAAAATTATTGAGAAATATGAAGGTTAGTATATTTTATCTATTTTCATGTCCCTTTGGCGGAATTGGATTTCGGTTGACGGCTTGCAAGATATTTCAGTTTTCGTACAGCAGTATTGGGAATTCCAGATTTATCAAACTACTGTTTCTTGATATTTTCTTATTTCTGATGACTGAACAAATTTTAATGGAATATTATGAAACTTTATATTTTGATTTTAGACATATAGGGGAATACCCTATATTTTTCGTGGATTTATTTGATGAGTTTTGATGTTGTTTTCTTGACTTTGAATTCGTTTTCCTGATTCCTGGTTGAACGTGTTTTCTGTTTTCAAATTAGTTTTGAGTTGTAATTTTTTGAAACACGATATGACTTATTTATATTCGCTTGATTTGTGTGGATGTATTTTTTCCAGATCCTTTGACGGATCCAGATTTTCATTTCTGTAGCGACGGGATTTACTGTTTTAGTACTGTGCTGTCATTCTGTCCTGAATATGAACATACCCAGTTTTGCTCGTTTATATGACTGTATATCATCTATGCATGTTTATTTATTTTCCTGAACCTAATACTGATTATACCATGTTTGTTTGACACTATATCGTACATACTCATTCCTGTTTGATGACCATAATAAAAGTAACCAAGCCGAGGTTTAAGAGAAAGATCTAGTAGTGGGAAATTATAGAAATGTGTACTTTGAAGGGGGCCCATGTTTTCCATACTGAGCATCTGTTATACTGTTATACTTATTACCTGAATGCACACTTTTCTATAGGAAGGTGTACTCGGAAGAGGGCCAATAGGTTCTGACTGTCTGATTTCTGTTACTGATTACCTGATTGCACACTTCCCTATAGGAAGGTGTAATCGGAGGAGGACCACTAGGTTCTGATTGTTACTGCTACTTCTACTGTTACTGATACCTAAGTACACTGCCCTGTATGATTCCCTACGAAATCTACAAACTTCACTGTTTTGAATGTAGCAACCATGCGATAAAAGGATGGCGCATGAAGTGCTACCTAGCTATTAATACACACAAGACTGTAAGAACATAAGACTGATACTGTTAGACTGATGCTGTTAGACTGATACTGTTAGATCGATACTGTTGGACTGACTCTGTTATACTGTTACACTGATATACTGAGCTTACTGTTACTGGACACTGTTAGTTGTCATATGACACTGCATTTGACATAAACATTTGTACTGTTAGCACACCATGCTAATCAACCTTGTTTTACTAATTCATGTTAGTTATCACTATTGATGCAATATTCCACGCTATTTGTTAGTTTTTCCATGTGCTTATATCTTACATTATAAGTGGCCCGTAACTTGCAATTGACATGTACTTGTTTTCTCTTTCCTTCTCTTGTAAATTATCAAACTGCAGATTTTGGTGATCAGCTGCCCGATGGAGTATGTGATCTAAAGTTCTAGTTGGATGGAGCTTTTTGCTATCTTCATTTATTTCCTGTTGCTCATTTTGAACATTGTATCTGTTACTTGTATTCTTTGTGTTTGGGCAGTATGACCCAGGATATTTGTGTATTTCAGATCATGACTATTTGAGATTAATATATTTTATTTCAAGTATTCTTGTTTGTATTTGGTTCATATGTGCATGTGGTTGACTTTTCTGGCTTTCGACTCTGATTATATTGTGATATGTTGTAAAGATTCTTGAATAGCTTATGGATGATAAAAATCATTCGCTGAGCTTTTGTCACGTATCCGTATTCCGTATTCTCCTTTGGGAAGCGGGGCGTGACACTTCCCTTACCAGCACCACCTGCACATCCCCACTCCTCATCAGCCTGCAGCGTTCCTGCCTTGCACCTCCTGTCACGATGCAGCACCGCACCGCTGCCATGTCCCTTAACAGCAGTGCCGCTCTGCAAACCAGTGCACCTATACCCCCGCAGTCGAGGCTGCCTCTCCTCGCCTGCAGCCGCAACTACAGCGATCCACCGCTGTCCTCGGCCCCCTCTCCCTGTCTGTCTCTTTGCGCGGCTGAAGACCGGCGCAGCAAGCACCGCTCCCCTGCTTCCCTCCGCAGTCAACAGTCGCCTCAGCCCAGTGCAGCTCTCCCCGCACTGTGTTCCTCCATCTTGCCACAGCCACAACATCCTCTAGCCTGCCCCCCCAATGCCGGCTGCCATCCTCCACTTTGCCGCCAGTCTCGCCGCTCGTCATCGTCAAAGTCGGTGCTGTTGATCATGGGTTTAATCATTATGGATGTGAGCTATCTGTTTCATCGCGATCATGATCATCTTGATTGATTGATTCCTAGCCATCCATTGATTTGATCTTGATCATCACCATCGGGGTGATCTTGGCTGTCCATTGGATCTTGATCATCATGCTTGATTGGATGTGGACTGTCGATCTCCTCTTGATCATCCGATTAGATCCTAGCCATCCGATCTCTTCTTGTTCGTCATGATCATCATGATCATCAACTTCCTTTGATCCTAGTCGTTCGATTGATCGATCTTGATCTTCATCATTACCTTCGTCATCAGAAAAATCTGACCGTCCGATCTGATCCGATCATCTTGATCTTGATCTTCGATCTCAGCCGTCTGATTGTGTTCGTGATTTTGTTCGTGATCATCTTGTTTGTTGGTTTGTGTTCGTGAATAGTTCGTGACAAGTTCATTGTGTTCCTGCCCCGGGAATCTGTTCCCGTTATTCTTGCTTTTTGTGTAGTTTCTGTCGTCGTCTCTCAGGCAAGTAACTTGTATTAAAATCTTTTGTATATACAAGTACTAAATACCGCTTGTAGTGTAGTTGGGTTCTAGAGACAACTCGTGTGTAATGTATTTTTGATGAGTATTGTCTCTATAGTGCTATTGACCATAGTTGCCTCATAACATAAATTTGACATGAACAATTTAGGTTTTGACCATTCTTGATGTGACTATATTTGTGAGACAATTATGAGAAATTGTGTGTTTGGTTGGATCCATGTGATATACTTGTTGTGGACATACTATATACCCTATTTCATGTTGTTTAGACAATTATTAGACTCTATAACATGTTTGGTTATGTTTGGAATGAGTTTCATATGTTGTATGTTGATTTGTTATTAAGAGGAAATTTTGTATTTTGTCGATGATTAGTTTTGATTGCTATTTTGAACCATGTTAAGGTTAGTATCTTAATTTCAGTATTTAACATGATTTTTAGATAAATCCTTTTTCTTTCCAAACTCTTTGACCTTAGTCGATTTCGTTTTCGTATGTGTGAGATATGATTATTTTACTACAGAGGTGTATTTCATTTCTAGATTTCGTTTCTTGATGATTTTGATGACTAAACTATTTTGAGACTAGTGGTAAGCATATTATTGTGATCTGAAATTTTGCACATTATTTCTATATCTATTTAGGGATTACCGAGAATTTTGGTGGATTTTATTGATGAGTTTTATATGTCGTTTCATGCTTGTTTAAAAAGACTATACTTGCTGGATTTTGTTCGCTGTTCTGCAAAGATTTGTATTTTCACCCTAATTCCTTTTTCTATATGAAAAATATTTATGAAATATGAAAGTTAGCCTATTTTATCTATTTTCATATCCTTTTGACGGATCTGGATTTTTTTTAACGGTTTGCGAGATATTACTGTTTCGTACTGCAGTGTTGGGAATTCCATATTTGCAAAACTATCATTTCCTGATATTTTCTGATTTTTGTTGACTAAAATAATCTTGCTGGAAATTTATGAAACTTTATATTTTGATTCTGGACATATAGGGGAATACCCCAGATTTTTTCTGGAATTAATTATGATGTTTTCATGCTATTTTCTTGTACTTGAATACAATTTACTGATTTCTGGCTGAACGTATTTTCTGGTTTAGATTCAGGTTTGAGCTATGATTTTGTGAAACACTATATTACTTATATATACTTGCTGGATTCGGCCAGAAGTCTACTTTCTAGGTTTTCTGACGGATCTAGGTTTGCATGTTTGAAGTAGAGAGAATCACTATTTTAGTACAACACTGTCTTGCTGTCCTAAATTAGAAAGTTAGTTATTTTACCTTGTTATGTGTTATCTTGTACATGTACTTGTTTATCTTGCAACATGAACCTGATATATGTGTATACCATGTTATCCCCGCTTAGTTTTGGACAAATACATACATGCATGTTTGCTACTAATAACAAAATAACCAAGCCGGGGTTAAGGGAAAGATCTAGTAGTGAAAAATATAGAAATGTGTACTGAGAAGAGAACCTGTGTCCTGCTTGTTACGTGTTCATGACTACATGATTCACGATCCTGTTTACCTGTACCTGACTACATTCTTCCCTATAGGAAGATGTACTCGAAAGAGAACCACTAGGTTCTGCCTGTTTCCTGTACCTGACTGCATACTTCCCTATAGGAAGGTGTACTCGAAAGAGAACCACTAGGTTCTACCTGTTATCCTGATTTTTGAGTACACTGTCCTATGGACTCTACTACGAAATCTAAACGAAACTGTTTGTATGTAGCAACCATGTAGTAAAAACCGGGATGCATGAAGTGCTACCTAGTTAGTAATAATACAAGACTTGATATAACCTGATACCTGTTACCTGTATATCTGTTACATGATTACCTGTACTTGTACCTGATTACCTGTTTACCTGTTACCTGTTTACCTGTTTACTTGACACCCGATACATGTTACTTGTACCTGTTAGTATACCATGTTACTTGTTGCTATTTTTCTGATTCATGTTACATATTACATTTCTGTTGACACACTTATACCATGCTTGTTTATTCCTGCTGTTATTTTGTATTTGTGATTTCTCCCCATGTACTTGTATCCTGCGGCCCGTAACTTGCATTGACGGAAATCTTGTTTCTTTTTCCTTCTTCCTGCAATTTGTCAAATTGCAGATTTTGGTGATCAGCTGCCCAATGGAGTATGTGATCTAGAGTTCTAGTTGGCTGGAGCTTTTGCTATCTTCATTTATTTCCTGTTGCTTATTTTGAACAATGCATCTGTTACTTGGATTCTTTGTGTTTAGGCAGTATGTCCTAGGATTTTTGACTTGTTCAGATCTGATTTATTTGAGATTAATACATTTTTGTTTCAAGTAAATTTTGTTGGTATATTGATTCAATTATGCATGTGTGGTTGATTCTCTTGCTTCCGACTCTGATTATTTTGTGAGATGTTGTAAAGATTCCTGAACAGCTTATGGATGATGAAAATCATTCGCTGGGCCAATGTTACGTGCTCATATTCCGTATTTTTGGGAAGCGGGGCGTGACATCCTCAATACCTAAAATTTGGAAATATTGGAAATGACTACAACATGTTTTTGGCCACAATTTTCAAATTTTGGAAATTTGGCCAACAACTGCATATGCTCTTATAGGCATAATCGGAGGTTGGAATATTTTAAGGATTGTAGTTATATGTGTTCTTTGAGATTCCGGTAAATGATATGATTTTTTAAAATGATTGTTATGCTCACTGAACTACTATAGGATTCGTTTTGTGTTTAGCTATAATGTGATAGACTGATACAATTATATTATGGTTACTTTCATTAGTTGAGTTGAGGTTGTCCACGGATTCAGAGAATAAAGATGTAACTTTTAAGTAGGGCCGATCATGACAATTTTGAGACAAAGAGTGAACTAAAGGTTCGAGGTCATTTTTTTAATTATTGAAATATATTAATATATAAAAATAGTTTTCATGTCCAAAATGACTGTAGAAATATAGTCATTTATAAATACTTAAATGGTATGAAAGCTTAAAAATAGTTTCGTCGATTCATAAAATTGTCACACAAATATTATAATAAATGGCCATAAATATGTCTAGCAGTTCCAACGTATCTTGATAGCTCCAAAATATTTCCAACTGCAAAACAAAATGACAACAAAATAACAAGTATCAATCATCATTTAAAATGACTTCTCCTGGCAGTTTGAGAAGCAAATAAATCAATAATGTTTTCCAAATCAATTTTTTCCAACAAGTTATTTTCAATACATAAGATTGTTAATCCATTTAACATCACTTGTGACATAATTGATCGCAAATAAGATTATGACATTTTAAATTTAGATTAACTTCTTTCAGCAAATGCCAGTCACATTTATAGTCAACAATATTCTATAGGCAATCAAAACATTTGCAAAAAAATTATCAAATGCTCCTTTTTGTGATAAAGTTAATTTTTCTTTCTTTTTCTTTTTTGTCTTTTCTTATATCCAGATTCTTACTTCCTAGACAATATGACAAACAAAAGTTTCCACACAATGATATAAAATAGTAAAGTTGAATACACATGATAAAAGTGGATCACATAGACTGTTGGAGCAATGTGAAGGGCTTTCCAGCGATGAGAGAGAGAGAATTGTGGAATTTCCTCCAAATTGGACTGGATTCTTTTTTGGATGAGGATGGGAGAATTAGATTTGAATCGGAAAAAAATTGAGAATAAAAGTTGAATAAAAAAATAATAATGTTGCCAAATAAACTATGGTTAACGCTTCCCATTATACGGATTCACGGGCTCGTAACTGAGGCCCAGTAAATGATATAAGTATACCAACTCATATCATCCATAAGCTGTACGTTACCATCAAGCTCAACATTACAATCATAATAATCACATGAGCAGAATATAATACAATAACCAATATATGAGATACAAGAACTTACAATATACTCGAGAATATACAAACAGTGAATAGTTCACTAATTTTCTTCAGTATCCCATCGATGTACCTGTATAATATTAACTCAAAAGAAAGATAGATGGCCTCCGTTAGAGCAAGATACGGGCCGTGAGTAGTAACAAGCAAAATAAGAATAAGAAACAAGGCACAACAGGAAAAGCAATAAGAACTGGCAATTTAATTATGGAACAAGCATGATAATGAGAAACAATATATGTGAAAAGAAAGAAACAAAATTGAACAAGAAGGAAAACAAGAACTGGCGATGTAATTGTAATACAACATGATCAAGTGTAATACAAGTGACAACTAGAACAAGCCTCAAAATATAACCAATCGGAAAACAAGGAATCATATAACAGAAAATATGTCATATAAACAGTTATCATGCAACTTTTAAATCAGAATTATGTAACTTGTAAACATGAATCAAGGATGTGTTGCATGTTAATCTTATGTCTATCAGTCTTTTACAAATCCTAACTAATGCATGTAATCCTGCGTCCCATTCCACAGGTTTAGGTGCATACAATCAAGTAAATGCTTAGACTCTAGTAGTAATTCTATAGGGTCATGTACTCGGGTCTTGCAGTGACAATAACCAGAATCATATCATATCATGTAACCATATACAGAGTCACCATTACGGAAAACACGGGCCCCCTTCCGAGTACACTCATCCTATATTGTCCACTACGAGGTTTTTCCCTTATTATCCTGGCTTCTTACTCTTTTACAACAAATAAAAATGAACACGCAATTAATGAAAACGGGTGTCAGGACAGGATCAAGGGGATATCAAGGACTATGCAATGCATGTTATACAAGTTCAATTAATTAAATGTAAGAAATAAACATCTTTACAGTCAAGAACATGAAGTTAAAATTCTGGACAGCAATACGTTGATGTACAAAAATCCACTTTCCTGTTGCTACAGGAAAGCCAAATAAGTACCGTCAGAGGTTCCAGAAAATTGACTTCATGTCGGTTCAACATATATTCACACAATACATTATAGATAGAATAACTAGGTTAACCAGACAATTCTTGACTGTACTATTATTCATGTAGCAGCTTAGTGCAAGGTAATTGTATATATAAATCAACAGTAAAATAATTTAAAAATCTTATAAAAATTATAAAGTGACTCATAATCATGCTTAGTAACAACCTGAAAAATTTCAAGTCTTTATTCTACTGTTATCACATTATTTTAGTCAATAAATCAATATGGTGTACTTCTATTCAGTAATCTGGAAATAAGGAGGTTGCAGTACTAAAATTGGTATATCTAGCGCTTTATAAATCAGATTTCAGATCCGTCAAAAGTTCTGGAATCTAGATTCATAGGGCTACAACTCTCATTTATAAAGTTTCAATTTATTTAAAGTTTAACTAAGCCATAAACTCGCTACAAGTTAGAAAAAATAGCAGGGCAGAAGCACACAAATTGATGGCTGCAATCTTTTGATGGGCATCGAATCACAGAGGCAACTGGATTGATTCAATGCAATGTATATAATGAATGATTTAAACATTGAACGAATACAAATACGATGGTTAAATCAATTGAAACTTATAAAGAACACTTTTCATGAACATGGACGGTAACGGGTTTCAAAGCACGATAATCAAATATGAATAGTAATTTTGGTAGGTCAAATAAAATGCTTGTACAGAACAATAAAAATATGCAAGATGCTTACCTTATACGATGTTTGCACAACTACGATGGAGGGAACAAGAGCGATAGCACACACAAGAATAGCAGCAACACACAGCGAGAATAGAAGCAACACACAACAAGAACAATAACAACACACAACGATGGTACCAAGGGGACAGAGCTGTCGGGGTGTTGTCGACGATGCGGGTGCTGGCAGTGGCTGTGGAGCTTCTGAGCTTGGTTACGGCAAGGGCTGGTCGGAGAAGAGGTGATGGGTTCAGCCAGTGGACACGACAGTCGATGATGACTACAGCGAGGTAGTGCCGGGTGTAGGCGAGGGCGAGGGTGCTGCTGTGGAAAGGGAGCTTTGGGGGTGTTGACGGCGGTGTTTGGTAGGGGTTGAATGTTGTTGGTTGGCAGCGAGTGGCAAGGCGTCGAGAGGCGGCGGTGGTCGTGTGGTGGAGTGCAGCAAGGTGAGGCTGTTGGTCGGGTAGGAGCTGCAGTGTGAGGTGACAAGCGGCGAAGGCTGGCTAACGGGGAAGATGTGGGCAGCAGCATAGGGAGTTGGTGATGGTGGAAGTTGGAGCTGCGATGAGGTGGGGGACAGTAAGGTGGAGGCAATAGCTATCGGCAGAGGCAATGGAGGTACAAGAGGTCGGGAGCAACCAGGGGTGTGATCGGAGGTGATCGTATGGTGGTCGAGGTCGAGCCGCAGTAGCGGTGGTGCTGGGAGATGGTGATGGGGAGCTTGGTGGTGAATGGGAGGCGCGAGGTCATAGGCAGTGGCTCTGGTAGCAGTGGAGGTTGCGGTAGTGGAGCATCAGTGGGTTCGACGATGCCCGGAGTGGTGGGAGCTGAGCGGCGGCAGGTGGTCACGCACGCAGTCAGGGATGGGAGTGACTGGCAGAGTTGGTTGCGGGTAGGAGGTGGTGATGGAGTGCGGGCTCAGGGGAGAAGCAATAGCGATTGGAGAGGTGGTGGAGAGTTGCGGTGGATGAGGAAGGCAGTGGGGGTGAGGGATTTGGGTTTCAGGAGCAGACGAAGAAGGAGAAGAAGGAGAAGATGATGGATGGGAAGGGGTGATTAATTAGGTTAATGAATTAATTAGAAATTACTGAAGTAGATTATGGGGTTATGGGGTTACGAGATTGTTAGGATTTTGTGAGGGATTAGTTAGAGATTTAGTGGAGATTTATTCGGGGTAATGGATTGTGCAATTGGAGAAATTTGGGTTTGGATTATTTAGTGGAGATTTAATACTCTGGTTATATATTAATAAATAATGTAAATAGAAGGAATATAAGATTGGGATTAAAACGGTTAATCAGATAAAATAACTATAGTATGGACTAGAAATTAAATATGTCTAACAAAATAATTTAATAAATTATAGGGTGGACTTGGATTGGGCTTTACATACATATGGGAGCAAATATGATGGGGCTTCATATTAATAAATAATAAAAGATAGAATAAGTTCTATGGGCTTTCACACATTAATAAACAATCAAGGAAAGAATAATAATAATAATAATAATAATAATAATAATAATAATAATAATAATAATAATAATAATAATATTATTATTATTATTATTATTATTATTATTATTATTATTATAATAAGATTATATATAAAAAAAATAGGATTTGATTTTGGGCTAAAATATAAATAATCAATCAATTAGGAATGGAAAATAAACTTATAAATTAGAATAAGATTTCTGTTAAATTATACAGTCGTTTGAAACAAATATAATTGTTGATCTAGAAAAGATTTCAACAATAGTTTGAAAATAACTACAAATACATTTGATGTTTAGAAATGACTTTACTAGGAAATCCAAGATGAAGAAAAATGAATTTAAGAGTAGAAAAGATTTTATAAGGAATTGAAATACAGAAATACACATAAAATACATATAGACAGAAATGGGGGTTATATTAATTTTCATATATGATTACCAAAAACCATAATTACTTATCATCATTACCAACCCAAGGCACTAAATACAATTACCAGTAGAGACTTGGACTCGTGGAGGCACTTTTTGGATGTTTTTAAAAAAAATTTAGACAATTTTAAAAAAAATTTTTTTTTAGATAAGGACCATGTGAGATCCCAAAATTTGGGGGCCAGGGCAATCGCCCTTTGGGCCTGCCCTAGGGCCGACCCTGCTTTTAAGCACGTTGCAGTGGTATGAAGCACAAAAAGTGATCTCTTTATACATAAGTATGTCTCAGATCCAAATACATGACCATTATTTTATCATATGATCAATATCATACTATCGCATGACTACTTTTTTACAACTCAGTCTTCATAAAGATGTCATCTTCAACCTAAACCATCTTCGACAATCTTAAGCCCTACAATTTCACCTTCAATTTTTTATTCATTTTTTTATTGAGAGCATTACTAACTTACGATTAGCATAATTTATACGAACAATAATTATAACTTTAGGGGTTCCTAAAAAATCCGTACTTATGTTGTTTTGGTAGTAGCGGTGGGGTGGGTGGGTGTGTGTGTGTGTGTGTGTGTGTGGGTAGGGGGGGGGAAGGGGGGGGTTGTTTGCCTTTATGTGGTTTTACAAGGTGCAATATGAACGTTGTGTAAATAACATCCTACACAATAATAAAGGAATCACACACAAAAATGAGCTTTGAGAGGGAGGAGAGAGAGAGAGAGAGAGAGAGAGAGAGAGAATGGGAAACGAAACACAACAACATCAATGATGAACACCAACACCCACGCAGCTGACATGAGCATGTTGCTCAGCATAGGGGTGGGCATAAGGAGAGCCACAGAGAGAGATCGCTGGCGAGGCGAGGTGACAGTAAATGTAAGGCAAGATACTCTTCTCCCAAAATTGGCACTGTAACATTCCCTATTCATGGGAGAGGAGGCGGTGACCAAGGCAGGAGAGGGTGCCACTACCAAAGGTCGTGTTTGCCGGAGAAGAAACCTATCGCTCCACTGCAACGTCAATCTCCTGCAAAATTTGATGGCAAAGGCAGAAGTTTTGCAGGAGAATCATCACCAGTCTTCATCATCACAACCAGCAATAATCCCTCTACAAAAACTCCCATATCATCACCAAATCAACACAAACTCCTCCCTGTTCGCTCAGAAATTTCTTGGAGCAAGGACTACTCTCGGCACTTTGTGAGATACGATGCAAAGATGAAAAGTTGGCTAGGAAAGAGGAGCGTGAGGAGTCTCCTTGGGAAGTTTATGGGTCTCGGTCCACCAAGAAGCAGGAGCAACTTAGGACGAAGGCGAGGGGGGAGACATGTATGTTTTGTGGCAACTTCCATCGCAAAGAGGAGTGTTCATACTACATCTTAGTTTGCTTCGAACGTAGATCACATGGTTGAAGCATGTGCCACTAGAGGTGGGAAGGCATGCGAGAGGCAAGCGGAGGAGAGACGACCACTGTCGAGGAAGGAGTACAACCACGCAATGATCTCGGTCACAACTTCAATAAAAGCTAAGTAATAACGGCTGAAATCGAGGTTGGGGTTATTAGGGTAGTTATGGGGTGGCCATCACTGGCAGAGGTAGTAATGGGGTTGAGGAATCTCTTTGATTCTTTTAACCGCCGGAACTGGGGCTCCACAAAATAAATGAATATTGGGTCGCGGAGTTTTCAACGACCGATGGGATTGCTACTCTAACAAGACAAGACAAAATCAAGGTCATCAGGGGATGGTTTGGGATTAGTATTAAGCCATGGATGGGAGAAGGGGAAGAACAGATGGGTGCAATCGATCAAGGCCTATCGGTGGAAATATGGATCAAGTTGGTAGGAGTTCCCCAACATCGTTGGGAGTTGGGTGGGTTTCAGGATATTGTTCGGAAGTTTGGGGTCGTGTTGGAGGTGGATTACTTGACGGCAATGCAGCGATGGGGGTTCGCTAAAATCAAAATTCGGATGCCAGGCACTCGACAGGATTCCTGTCATGGTCAGGACGATGGTGGAAAATAAATTCCACCATGTCAAAATTATTGTGGAAGATGGTTTTGATAAGGCGACAACAGGGGAGGGTGTAGGGATGAGGGATGAGGCCGCTGGTTAGCAAGAAACTGTTACATCATGACAATAGAGAGCGGGCGGAAATTTGGTCAGTGGTATCAGGTTGCAAAACAATGGAGGAGCAGGGAAGGAACTGGACTGGTTCGAACCAGTGGTGGTTCTGGACCCGGTTCGTAGCAAGCACTGAGCTCCATTGATGAAACGAGGAGCGAAATAGGAGCATATCCGAAGGAGGGAATAATTCAACAAATTCTATTTTGGAAAGGATACTAGGCTGATCTATGCAGGTGGGACACAACCATACACTAGGTCTGCGGCCTACTATGCTGCTGACTAGGCACATCGAGCCAAACGCAGAACTGTGCCCAAGTTTGCTGTGGCACATGGTGGTGCTAACCAATATGTCTAGTCAAAAGGTTACAACTGGCCTCGAGCTTCCTGACAAGCATTAGGCAGATGACATGGGTTCGAGGACAACAGCAACATGACAGCTATCTCTCGTGGTGTACAATGAACCTAAAAAGGCGGGAAATCTGGATCTGGGTTTGAATTTCAAACAAAAAGCAAAAATAAATGGTCCAAGAAGAGGACATTGGCCCAAATTTAAAAGAGAATGCTTTGGGCTTGTGTTGCATCCCAGCAAAAGAAAAAGAAAAGAGATTTACTAACTTGGGCCAGAAAAATCTAGAGGGGGGAAATTCAAGTTGACAATGATGCTACAATTAAACAAGGTGACGAAAGGGATGAGGATGAGGAAGGTGATCTTATTAAGGACATGTTAAAAAAGGGAGCTGGAAAGAAAAGTGCAAAAGGAGGTGAAAAAGATGGTCAAGTCTACATTGGGAACCTAGGTTACTGAAAAGAAAAAGGATTCAGAGGGTTCTTTGGGTTCAGATAGCAACTCTATCGAGTCTGGGGGTTCAAAGTTAGGGGAGAACAGAGTACTAGAGAATATATTTGAAACCCCTTGGGAATATCCAATATTAAAAAGAATGATCAAGGAGGGACATAGACGTAGTGACCGACAGCGCAGTGAGGGGAAAAGCTAATGAAAGTTAAGGAAATTTATCAAAAGGTGGGGATGCAGAAAAGCTATGAAAACATCGCAAGTATACATACTCCCATATCAATTTTTGGTTCAATTCCATAATCCATGTTAATTCAGTTAGCAAATATTTATGGTATCAACTTGCATCATAATTACAGTGGACACAAGAATTACATTAATACAATTAGGGCTAGGGAAACAAACAATGTCTGCAAAGTCTAACAGGTTTTAAGGGGGAGACAAATTTGGATTGCGTCTCCCGGTATTTAGTTGAGCAAATGAACGTGTATGATGTGGTTGGGGGGGGGGGTATAATTAGTATTAATTTAAACATCATATTTTGGAACGTTAGAGGACTTGACAAAGCTGCTAAGCGTAGGGTGGTTTGGAAAGTTGTTAAGGGTAATAATACTGATATTGTTTGCTTGGAGGAGACCATGTTGTCTCAACCAACATACAGGTTCCTTAGGGCTTTAAAATTACACCATATTAAGGAATAACAGTTTAAAAATGCTCTGGAAGCGTTAGAAGGGGTAATGGTAGGTATCAATACTAGTAATTTTGACTTACTGGATTGTTGGTTGGGAAATTTCTCCGTATTGGTAGTAGTTCAAAGGAAAGATGATGGGTGGAAGGAAATAGTCATGGCAGTGTATGATCCAAATGACAGGAGCTGGCAATAAGAACTTTGGGACGAGTTAGTCCACATTAGGGGTAGGTGAAGCTTGTCATGGGTGTTAAGTGGGGACTTCAATGTAGTTAGACTTGCATATGAAAGAAAGGAGGGGAGGGTAATGAACACGACAGGAGAAAATTCAATCAGATCATGTCTAGCCTCATGTTTACAATGTGGCTAAGTAATGGGGATTGGCATGACTTGGTCAAAGCAAGCTGGGAAGGGGAGGTAAACAATGTGGAACCTATGCCAAGACTTATGAAAAAACTTTCAAGGCTCAAACATTGTTTAGGAAATGGAACAAAGATACATTCGAAAACGTGTTGCATAGAAGGAGTCCAACCTGAACGAGATTGAGGAGTTAGAGAGGAAGGAAGAAGCGAGTGGCTTGGATGACAGCCAATGGTTGGACGAGTGCAGAGGGGAAATTAGAGAGACTTATAGTACGGAAGAAGTCATGTGGCGCCAACTGTCGAGGGTGAAATGGTTAAAAGAGAGGGACAAAAACATTAAGTATTTTCAGAAGGTGGCAAGCATGCAACGTAGGAACAATTAGATTCATTCCTTGGACAATGCGGGGATGATAGTATTAGAGAAACAAATTATTGCTAAGAATATTCATGACAATTACAAGGAATCATTTGGCAACACAATAGGTGGGCAATGCGAGTTAGTTGATAACCTAAAACCCCCGTTCCCGTTTATACGGATTTATACTTATTTTTCTTCTTCGTATGATTGAAATTCAATTTTCTAGATAAATCTTCCTTTTCTCCTGGAGCCAAATTATTTTTATTTTGGATTCCGATTAATTTGGTTGATTTAAGATATTTTAATTCATCATGTTATATTATTACTAATTGATCATTTAATTATTTTAGCCCATAAATCTGAATCCAATCCGTAATTTTGTTTATTTATCTATTCTGTAAACCCAACCCAATCTTATTTATTTTGTGAACCCAAAGTCCATTATAATATAATCAGAACTAATCATAGTCCACCATATAGTTGTTTATTTCTTCATTTTATTGTGAGCCCACATTTAAATCCTATCTCCAACCCAAGCCCACATTTGTGTACCCAAACCCGTTAACCCATTAGCCCTACCCTACCCAAATTCAACTATGAGTATATAAATTTTCCCAGATATCTCCACTACCCCTCCAAATCTCCTTAACTGCCCACTAATTAATCCCCCACTAATCTAAATCATAACTACATCCCACTAATCCCCTAATTAATATCCCTAACCCAATTATCTATCTTCATCAGACTAACCCCTCCCCTTCTTCCTTTCTTCTTCTCGAAACCCAAGCACCCTGACCTCCCTTCTTGTTCTTCCCCGAACCAACCGCACTCTACATTCCACAGCTCGCCCCGCTAATCCTCTTCGCCCGACTCGACGCCACCGCACACCTTGGCAGCCACCTTCACTACCACCATCAGCACCTCCCAGCCCTCGTCGCCATCACCATCAACTCCACCCCGTCGACCACCGCAGTCCACCTCATCGCAACTCCCCACCATCACCATACCCTTGCTGCACCTTGAGCGCCACCTTCTCTCAACCTCGACTGCTACTCCTTCTCCTCCTCGACATTCAATGTTGCCAAGCCCCTGCCTCGCCTCCACCTTGCTGCGGCAAGCACCGGCAACCCGAGCCTCCATTGCCTACCGAAGCTCCACCATTCTCCACCTCCTCGCCATCGTCTTCCTCCATGCTGCCTTCATCCACTGCTCAAGCCACCACCTGCCATCGATTGCCACCTCTCGCTTGAGTCACCCCAGTTCATCCACTACTCGAGCCACCGCCTGCCATCGACTGCCACCTCCTGCTCGAGTCACCCCCGCTCATCCACTGCTCGAGCCACCGCCTGTCGTCGATTTCCACCTCCTGCTCGAGTCACCCCAGCTCATCCACTGCACCTGCCATCGCCTCTCGCAACACTCATCACCAGCAACTACCATCCTCCATCCTTGACATCCTCCGTAACCACCCTCTCCGCTGTGACCATCACAGCCACCGCTTGCTACTTCCCTCACCACTGCTCTTCCTGGCTTCATCGCCGACCGCCTGCACCCCGTCACCCCATCATCAAAGTCCTTACTGCCTTTTCCTAACCTGCAGCGACACCTGACGACCCCGACATCCACTGCCTTCTACCGCAGCCATGCCCTGACTGCATCCGACGCCGCTGCCCCGCAGTTGCTATTGCTTCTTGTTGATGTTGCATTACTCGGTTGTCACACCGTTGTCGGTGTTGTGCTTGCTATTACTGCATGCTGCCGTCTCCACTATGTCGTTGTTGCTCTCGCTACTCATTGCCACTGCCCTGGGTGTTACTGTTGTTCCTTGCCATGTTGTTGCTGTCCCATCGTTGTGCACCATCTCAGCAGCCCCCTGCATCCCCTTGTTGTCGCTCTTACTATTATTGCTGTGGTCTCCTACTGTCTTGATGTTGTCTTGTGGGTTGCCGCGCCATCGCTATTGTTGCCGCTATCTCTTGCAGTGTTGCCGCTGCCTCTCTTGGTGCTTGCTGCCATCTTTTGCCAATGGCTGTTGCTGTCTCTTATTGTTGTGTTGCTCTCACTTGTGTTCTCGTCGCACGTGCATACATTGTTATAAGGCAAGTACCCTGTACATTTTTATTGTTCCGTACATGCATTTCATTTGACCTCCCGCAATTAGTATTTATATTTGATTATCAGTAATTGAACCTCGTTACCGTCCACGTTCATGAAAGGTGCTCTTTATAAGTTTCAATTGATTGAACCATCGTATTGTCATGCTTTGCAATCTTTCCATGGTTAAATCATTTGTTATATATTGAATCGGATTAATCCATTTGCCTTTGTGATTTGATGCCCATCAAAAGATCGTAAATATCAATTTGTATGTTGCTGCCTTGTTGTTTGTTCTAACTCAGTGAGATTTTGACGTAGGTACAGTTCAAATCAATTAGAACTTTATAAATGATTGTTGTATCCCTATGAATCTAGTTTTTGGAACTTTGTACGAATCCAGATTCCGAGTTGTATGATGCAAATTATTGTTGTTTTAGTACTATCATGTTATAATTTCCAGAACCGAGACTGTGCACAAAATCTGTATAGAATTGATTGATCAACCTAGCTAATGTAATTATAATATATCGTGTGAATATGCGTTGGAACTGACAAAGAGTCTACTTTCTAGGATATCTAACAAAATCAGATTTGCATTCCCTTAGCAGCAGCAAAGTGAATTTGATTACCAATAGGTGTTGTTGTCGTGAACTTGTATTGTTATGTATTTGCATATAAACTCGTTATTTTCCATATTTAGTGAATTGAAATACATTAAATGCCTTGCATAGCCCATAATACTCCTTGATCCTGTCCTAATACCCGTTTCATTAGTTGCATTGTTCATGTTCAGTATTGTAAAAGAATAACAAGTCGGGGTAATAAAGCGTACGACCTAGTAGTGGACAATATAGGGCACTATACTCGGAAGGGAGCTTGTGGTTTCCTAGCCATTACTGAATAACTGAATGACTGAAAAACTGAATGACTGAACACTATATATTGTTCATTGAACATTTATACAGAATACTGAATGACTGGATAACTGAATAACTGAATCATGTTTCCTGTTTATATGTTTTCCCGAGTACTTGATCTATAGAATTTATCCACTAGAATCTAAACGTTAACTTGATTGTATGCACCTGAACCTGTAGTATGGGACATAGGATTGCGTACATTAGTTAGGATTTATAAAAGATTGCTAGACTTGAGATTAACACTGAACACGTGCAGGACTCATGTTTACAAGCTATATGATTCCTGTTATAAGTTCCATGATTCATGTTTATAAGTTACATGTTACAAGTTTACATGATTCCGGTTTACAAGTTACATGATTCCTATTTATAAGTTGCAAGACTCTTGTTTACATGACACGTTTCCTGTTACATGATTCCTTGTTCCCGATTTGTTATATTTTGAGACTTGTTTCAGTCGTTACTTGCATTACACTCGACCATGTTGTATTACAATTGCATTGCTAGTTCTTGTATCCCAGACATTGGTTATTATATTATATTCTTGCTCCTATGATTATTATTGTATTGTTGAGCCTACTGGTATTGTACAGCTTATGGATGATATGAGTTGGTGTACTTATATCATTCGCTGTGCCTCAGCTACGTGCCCATGTTTCTGTATAATGGGAAGCGGGGCATGACATGCCCTTTGAGAGGCATTAGACGAGGATCTTCTGCAAAGAGTTATGGCTCTACAAAATCTATTCACTGTGGAGGAGGTTAAAGAGAAAGTTTAGGGTATGGATCAGGAAAAGGCACCAGGACCGGATGTGTTCCTGATTTTCTTCTACAAACAGTTTTGAGACATCGTGAAAAGGGACATTATGGATGCCATGCATGCTTTCTATTAGGGAATCTTGGAAATGGGAATGTTAAATTATGAAATGTTTGCTTGATACCAAAGAAACAAGTGGTCACTGAGGTCGGGGATCTCTACCCAATTAGCTTGTGAAATTGTTTGGTCAAGATTATATCTAAGTGTTGGCAAATAGGCTGAGAGACCTGATTGGGGACATTGTCGATGAGTATTGGACATAGCTTATAGCGGGAAGGGATATTTCAGAAGGCGTGGCACTAGTTCAGGCATGGGTGGAAACCGGTCTAGGTACTCATGCGGTCCAGGTCCGGGCCTGTTAAAAAGGGGAGGTCAGCCCGGACGACCTCCCTGCCCGACCACCCGGTTGCAGGGCAGGGCCGGGACAACCTGAATTTATTTTCATTTTTTTTAATACTTCTATATTGTTTAACTTTTTTAAAACACATTTTTACAGTTTTTTGAACATATAAAGTATATAAATATTTTAAGAAATTTGGATATACAAGAATCATCAATCACATAAAATAAGTTTATTTAAAAAAAAATTGAACTACGAAATGATTTACAATAGTCAAAATATATAAAAAAAAGACTTGTTACAATAAATATAAGTTACATAATCTGGAAATTACACGATAAAGGGGATCTAGACTTTGAGATAGCCTAGAGTTAGTTTGAAAAGATAGCAGAGGACTACTGGTGTGAACCTAAACCTAGGGATGGCAACCGGGTCGAGTTGACCCGCGACCCGCCTATTCCAACCCGACCTGTAAACAACCAGGTCGGGTCCGGTTCGAACCCGCTTAGTGGAACAAGTCGACCCGAGTCGCCAAATTAATGAATCCAACCAGCTCGACCAGATCCGCGAACCCAGTCAAATGGTCAAATCCGCTAGCAACCCGCCCATTTGACCCACTGGTTAGGACCCGTTAAACCCGCATTGGTCGAACGTTCGGCTCGCGGGTCAAACGGCTCCTTTCTTTATGGCGCAAGACAGAGAACCGTTTGGCTCTCTGTTTTGGGGGGGGGTTTTTTTCTGGATTTTTAAAGCTTACTCTCTCTCTCTCTCTTATACTACTCCTTAATTTAAAGAATTTCATTCATCGAAGAAGCAAGCAACAAAAAAATTATAATTTTGATCCTATCGAAATCGTGGTGATTCAACAACACTCTCGACTACAAACTCCCTCAACGAAGAAGCTCTTTCTTTATTTTCTATGACTACCGTACTACGATTACGTCTACTACACTTCTCAATCGACTACGTCTACTTCTACTATTATTTTCTCCTTCATTATATATATATGATTATTCCCGGAGTATGGTATCAAAATTCAGAACCTTCTCAACTCTTTATTTTTTGTTGTAGTTCTAATTTTTTTGTTTCATATTTTTTCGTTAGTTTTTCTTGGATTTCTCTCTATCAACACTCCTTTTGTTTTTTTTTTTATACATATCTCTCGTAGATTTTTTTTTTATTTTTTCACATACACTTTTAGAATACTAGAAATTGTTATTTTTCGTATACACTATTACCATGTCTACATCACAAAGTTGTGGCCATAGTCAAACTAGAAAAGATTCAACTAGTACTTCACGTCGGCCACCAATAGTCCCACATGTAGAACCCGAATTTATATCGAATCCTATGGTTGGAGCTCACGATGTCCCTCCATATGACATAGAAGAAGAAATGCATAATGTTGACACACAAACACAACAAACCAATCCTACTAGTAGTAGAAAAACTAGGGGGAAAAACTAGTGATTAACACAAATATTATGACTATATCCCCGAAGAGGATAATCCGGGTGTAGGACATAAGCTTTGCAAAACTTGTTTGAAGAGTTACAAATGGAGGAAGGGTGATGGAACATGTACAATTAAATGACACATACAAAATGTACACAATGATCTATTAGAAAACCAATCCGGCTAACAAAAAAATCACCATAAAACCGGACATGTAGTTTGCCACCCATATGATCCCGAAAATGTTCGACAGAAAATGGTTTGTCTAGTTATTAAGGAGGAGTTACCTTTTTTCTATTCCGATAGTAGGAA
Organism: Hemerocallis citrina; assembly: GCA_017893485.1. Taxonomy (NCBI): domain Eukaryota; kingdom Viridiplantae; phylum Streptophyta; class Magnoliopsida; order Asparagales; family Asphodelaceae; genus Hemerocallis; species Hemerocallis citrina. The sequence continues at coordinate 47,395,140 of CM030363.1, forward strand.
CATAGAGGAATTTAACCAAAATGCACTAAATCCACATTTTAGAAAAATTCCTAGAAATACACTCAAGTCTGATTGTTTTAAACTTTACAACAAAATGAGAGATAGTTTAATTGCACTTCTGTATAGTTTAACTTGTAGAGTATCATTGACTTCCGATTGTTCGACAAATTGTAAAGATATTCGAATGATGGGCATAACTTGTCATTGGATCGATAGTGATTGGATGATTCAAAAGGGGATCATATCACTTGCGGCATTGCCGTATCCCCACAGCAGTTTAGTAATTGCACAGCATATTTTAGAAGTTTGTGATATCTTTCATATTCATGATAAAAAAATCTGTATTAGTTTTGATAATGCATGAAACAAAAATACTTCGATTAGTACATTAAAAACACAGTTAACTCCTCCCTGTTTAGAAATTTTTCACGTTAGATGTACATGTCATATTTTAAATTTATGTGTTCAAGATGCATTAAAAATAACCGAACCATTTGTGCATAACATTAGAAACTGTGATCATTTTTTATTGCTTTAAGTGGCCTTATGCTTCAACATTTTAAAGAATGGTGTAAGCTTAAGGGTGTACATTTTAGAAAATTTCCTACGGATGTTAAACATCAATGGAACACTACTTTTTATTTATTAAATGTTGTTACTCAATATAAAGCTTGTATAAATAATTTTTTTCTTGCAAAAAATATGGAAAATTTTCAAATGAATGAACAATCATGGTACTATGCGGAACATTAAAATTTTCAGAATCTTATGGTTCTACTTCTAGTAGTATTTTTTTATCACTAATTACTATGATGCAAACTTTTCTTTTTGATGTAAGCGGATAGAGTCACAAGACTCCAGCCCGATCAAAAAAATATATTAATAATGAAGAATACACTGTACAAACGCTATAAGAAGGTTTTACAAGAAGTAAAACACGACAACCAGACGACAACACGCTGGTAAAGACTACAAACTGAGACTAATAATAGGACTACAGTACATTATTACAAGAAAATACAATCAAGAGTGGAAGGGTGCTGATCGGGACCAAAGCAACTCGCGAGAATCACCATACATAATTGCCAGAAACACCATAAGCAAGCCGTAACAGCGGAGAGGGCGGCGAAGACGCAAGCGAGCGGACGACCTCGAGTAACGCTGCAACCCGAAAGCACCGAAGAGAGCTGAGCCAACGAATCGAGGGGCAATGAGCATCAGGAAGGCAAGCTCACAGTAGAAGAGAGGAATAGCTACAGGTAACAAACACACAAGGAAACTAGAGCCAAAAGCCAGTATTAAAGGATCAGGAAACAAATCCCGAAGCATTCACAACTGAACCAAACCAATGTCAGCAACACAAACAAGCCCAAAGGTGCCGAGCACGCAAGGGAAAAATAACCCTGGTCAGTAAGATCAGGAAGGAGAAAACTGGCAAAACTACAACCCAAAGGCCAGAATGCCTAATAAGAAACATCGCCACCTGTTATCAGACAGAGAGAGATATAATAGCACTAAAACAACGCAACCTGTATAATAACTCAAGCAGCAGAGAAGCACAACATACGGTCGAGAAGAGCCGAATAAACAATAAAAACACTAAAACCAAACATGGCCCCGAACACAACAAAGAAACGAGCACAGCAGGAAAGATGCAAAGAAGGGTGAGGAAAAGCCACAACTAATAAGCATCAGTAATAAACATAGCCAGAGAACAACAGGAAACCACATCCAACAAGGCACTAAAGTCCAAGAGATAGAACGGTAATAGCTACATCACGCGCTCACCCTCTTAACAAAAGTGCACCAAAACATAACAGTAGCTATATACAACATAAGATAAACCGCAGAAGCCAAATTCCTGATCAGCACAAAAGACAAACACCACACAGCCAGCCCGAGGAAACCCGATCCAAAGCCCAGAACAAAAGCATGAAACAGCCGCCGGTTACGCTAGCAGGCTAATCATGGGGACAAAAACATCAGAGAGCCTCAGAGGCAAGACTAACAATCCAAAGGTATCACCTGCAAAGGAAATAGAAGACTGAGTATAGAGCAAGAGCAAAGAAGGAAGGCATAAAAACACAGTACAGACAAACTGTGAAAAGAAAGAAATAACACCAACTCCTGAACAACAATATCAACGAACAGAAATAGAAAAATCATAGAGCATTAAGGTTACTAAGAACTGTGATGGATTCATCTAACTGATGATAGTAGTAAGACTACCTTTCATCTTCTTTCAGTTGAGAAGACCAGGACTTAAAAAGGAAAACAAATTCTTCTATAAGGGAACAGATAGGGGATGCTTTGTGTGAAAACAACCTACGGTTCCTTTCTCTCCAAACAATCCACATAATGATCTGAACGGAAAAGTTCCAACCCTTGCTCAATCTCGGGGGAACAGGGGGGGAATGCCAGCACGAGAATAAATTAAAAGGTAAGGCTGGGTTACCCCAAGCAAGAGCCACAATTTTTCAGAGAGGAGAGATGTAAGAGCAAGCAACAAGTAGATGGTTAATATCTTCCGAAACAAAAGAGCACAGGGGACAAAGCTGACCCCATGCTAAGTTCCTTTTGTTGAGCACCTCCACTGTCAGTAGCTTGTTGTTGAGAGCTAACCAAGAATTAATTTTAACCTTGAGAGGGGCACAGGAATTCCAGATAAAGTCAGCCGACGGGGAGGTGATACCGCGAAAATTGAGAAACTTGTAGAAAGATTTAACCGAGAACGAACCAGAGGAATTCCATCGCCAAACGATGTCCTCTGATTGATTCCACTAGAAGAGATTGAGGGAAACAACCAAATGCTGTAGGTCAGCCATCAAGGGAGGAGATAATTGCGATGAAAAGGGGATGAGCCAGTACATAGGTGACGAGTTCCTCATGACGGACTCTTCAATCGAAGCGTATGGCCAGACAGCAAGGTTGAAGAGAGAGGGGTAGGCAGACGCAAGAGACGTGTTGCCTAACCAAAGATCAGTCCAGAACAAAGTCCTAGAACCGTCAGAACAAAGCTTGGAAATGCTGGACTGAAACGCAGGGGCAACCTTCCAGATACCTTTCCAGAATGGAGAAGCGAAATGATGGATAGGGGCGTTGAAATGCCACCAAGGAGAGGAATAAAAATAATACTCTTTGATGCACTGAACCCAGGCTAAGTGGGGAGATTTATGGAATCTCCAGAGCCATTTACCTAAGAGAGCGAAGTTTTGGTCACGCAGATTAAGAACACCCAATCCACCGTTAGCTTTCGAGGAACAAATGGTGTCCCAAGAACACAGGTGCGAACCCTGTTTATACTGAGCAGCACCCGACCAAAAGAAATTGCTTCTAATTTGATCGATTCTTTTAAGGACCCAGGAAGGGAAGAGATAGAATGACATCATATATAGAGGAATAGCTGAGAGGACCGAGTTGAGGAGGATTAATCTACCTCCTCGGGAAAGCAGTTTGCCAGTCCAAACATTCAATCTAGATTCTATTTTATCAATAATAGGAACCCAGTCCGAACGGTGAAGCTTACCTACCTAAGAGGGATGCCAAGGTAGGAGATGGGAAGGGTCGCGATACGGCAATTAAAAAATAGAGAAACTTCTTGATGGCGGTTATCATTCCCACCGAGCCAATAAACCGAGGATTTGTTGAAGTTGATAGAAAGGCCAGAAGCCTGTTCAAAGCAATAAAGTAAGAGTTTCAGATTGCGCATGGAAGCGAGCTCGGGTTTGGAGAAAATGATGGTATCATCTGCATATTGCAAATTGAGGATACCATCAAAGTTCCGGGAACGACCAATGCCCTCAATGACATGTGCTTCGCGAGCATTACGAAGCAGTCTGCTAAAGACATCAGCCACTAGAGCGAACAGGAGGGAAGAAAGCAGATCTCCTTGGCGGAGACCACGCCTGACCTTGAATTTGTGGCCTTCTGAGCCATTAATTAGGATCGAAGAAGTACCAGCAAGCAGGCTGGATTTAATCCAACCAATCCATTTCGGACCAAAGCCGCGATGGGCCAGAATGTCAAGTAGGAAATCCCAGTTAACATTGTCGTACGCTTTTTGAAAATCAAGCTTAAGGAGGATACCCTCAATTTTTTGATGATGGCTCAGCGTAATAATCTCTTGAGCGGCGGCGACACTATCAAGAATAAAACGCTCCTTAATAAAGCCCGACTGGGCCGGGTCGATCAATGGTGGGATTAAAGCACTAAGCCTAGAAGCCTGAACTTTCATAATTATTTTGAAAGTACAGTTAATAAGACTAATGGGCCTAAATTGCGAAACCGCATTGGCTCCAGGCACTTTAGGGATGAGGACAATGTGGGCGTAATTGATGCGGTCAAAAGACAGCGAACCTTGATGCAGATCCTGGAAGAGGTCGAAAAGGTCATCCTTAATCCAAGACCAGAACTTTTGGAAGAAAAAAGCCGGGAAGCCATCCGGCCCAGGCGCGAAATCGCTTTTTAAAGCGAAAACGGCAGCCTTAATTTCAGCCAGAGAGAAAGGAGCCTCAAGAGAAGATAAGTTAACGATCGGGGGACCATAAAGATACTCCCAGTCAAGGGAGATCAATCGAGGTTTGGAAGAGCCAATAAGATCTTTGTAGAAGGAGTGAAAAGCACGGTGGATGTCGGGATCCGAACGCAATTCTGCGTTATGGTCCAGAATCATAGGAATATGATTGCATCGCCTGCGATGCGAGGCGAAATGCTGGAAAAAGGCAGTGTTACCATCGCCCTCTTTCAACCACTGCACTCTGGCTCTTTGAGCCCACTTAGAATGATCTTGAAGGAGGATGTCAGCATACTCCCGTTTACATGCCAAACGCTCATTGCGAGCGTAGGTAGAAAAAGGAGCTTGTTCCTCCAGAGAATCAAAAGCCTGGATGGACGCCAGGAGAAAGTCTTTGAGGAAGTTGGTATTGGATTGCCTCTCGCGACGCCAAATTTTGCACCCGTGTTTGATGGCGTGAAGTTTAAGAAGAAGGTTGCCAAGACCACGAGAACTATTGATGACGGCGAGACAATCCTCAACTAACTTAACAAATAATTGGTCTTGAAGCCAAAACTTTTCGAATCGGAATTGATGACGGCGAGGAAAGTGAAAGTCTGAGAAAAGAATGATGGGCACGTGATCAGAAGACGGATTGGGGAGTGCCTTCGCATAAGAGTTGTGAAATTTTGCGAACCACGAGTGAGAAACAAGAAAGCGATCAAGCTTGGCAAATGAAGGGATAAGGCGCTGGTTCGACCAGGTAAAGAACCTGCCATTAATGGGAATATCGGATAATTGGAGATCACGAATGCAATCATTGAAAATCCCCGATTAGGAATCAACGGTACTCGAGTTCGACCTTTCGGAGGCAAAACGAGTGACGTTGAAATCTCCGCAAACAAGGCCTAGACCCTGAATGAATTGGGAGAGGGATCGAAATTCTTGCCAGAAAAGGGAGCGCCGATCATAGGTAGACGGACCGTAAACTGAAATAACTGTTAAGACAACATCGAGGAGAGTCCAGTGTAGTTGAACGATAAGAAAGAAATTAAGTCGATGGACAGCAATTAAGGAGAAAGTCGAGTCGCGAAATCCGAACAGGATTCCACCACGAGAACCCATCGCATCTAGGGAGATCCAGTTCGTAATGGCGGAACCTCCTAGCGCGCGAAATAGACGAGGGGAAGGAGACTCGATTTTCGATTCTTGGATAGAGATGATATCACAGTGAGAAGACGCTATAACATCGTAAATGGACCTTTGCTTGGCGGGGCAGTTAAGACCCCTAACATTCCAAGAGACACTAATCATGATAGTTACGGTGCTCCAGAACTCGGGAACGTTTCATCTTTCTAAGGTAATATGATGCAAACTTTTCATGAAATGATTGATGACATTTACATTGGTCATATTGTTAAACCCGCATACACTAAAATTTTGAAGTATTTTAGTCCTCCTCCTATGTTGTATCTACTTACTACAATTATGGATTCTCGTATCAAATTAGCGGGTACGAAGAGTTTAATTTAAACATATTTTACTTTATTTTGAGATGAATTTGAAATTGATTGTCACCCATTTTTATCTTTTTTTGAAATGACATTGAACAAATTGTATGATTACTATGATTGAACTTTTGAATTTAGTAGTACAACTAGTTTGTTATTTCTTCTTCTTCTACTTCTAGAGGTAAGGGTATGAGTAAATCAGACGATGTCACTTTTAATTTACTTGCTCAAATTCAATCAAAAAAACCTAGGTCTAGTCACCTGAATGAATTAAATTAGTATAATTAACAAGATAGTGAGAGTTTTAATGCTAAGATTAATGTGCTACAATGGTGGAAAGAACATGAACATGTTTATAATATTCTTAAACATATGGAGATAGATCTACTCACTCCTCCTGTCTCTACAGTTGCTTTAGAAAGTGTATTTTCTACAAGTGACAGAGTTCTAACAGATTACATAAATCGCTTGAAGCCCCAATCATTGGAGATGTTCGTGTGCACGGAAAATTGGATGAAAGCTGAAGATAGCACTCAAGGAATCCGGGTCGACACGTCAACAAGTGAAAGTAATTTGCCCGAAGAACAACAACAACAATAGTAGGGACCAACAACAACAACAGTAGATTTTGATTATCCCCTCAAATATGTAATTCAAAACATATTGCATGCTCTTTTTATAGTTTCTAACTTTATAATCTATTACTTTTATTATACAAGTAATATAAAGTATTATAGTTGTATTTGTATGTAAAAAGTTGTAAAAAATCATAAAAGTTGAATTAAATAATATATGCAATTTGGGTTCACACTTTCACTCTTATATATTTATTAGTTGTACATGTAAATTATTTTTCATATACTTTTAAAAAAAATGAAACTCACTCTTAACCCGAATGCCAACCCGCGATCCAACCCGAACCCAAACGGGTTCGACCCGAATGGGTTGGCGGGTCGAACAGGTCGACATTTGGGTTTTTCAACCCGGCCCAGCCCGGCCCTTTTAACAACCCAACCCGAACACTCACATAATTAGGTCTAACCCGGGCGAGTCCAACCCGACCCGGTCCGGATGACCCGATTGCCATCATTACCTAAACATAACCTACACCTAGGATCTCATCGCTTTAAATTCCCTAGTAAGCTTCTTATTTTACAATTCTTCAATCTTTAATCTTCAATTTTGGGAGTTATCTTCAGTCTTGTTCAATCTTCGGGAGTTTGTTTTCATGATTCCTCTTCTAGAGTGTTGCTACCACTTGAGCATTCTGGTATTCCTTAAGTCCTCTGCTCCATTTTCATCCAATATTCGCTACACAATAGCATCTCCAAAGTCTCCGGTGTCAGGTGATTTCGTCTCTCGTTCAACGTCCTGCGACCAAGAGAAAATGTTCTTTCTGATGTGATGGTGGACATCTGGGGGGTTAGTAAATCTTTTGCCATATGAGAAAGAATAAGATATGATCCCGCATTGTTTTTCCACTAAATGACCACATCAATATCTTGTTCAAATGGCAGTAGAGGTTGTGCATTATATCAGTGAAGTTCATTAAGTGCATCATTAGTCCTAGAATTATTTAGTCTGGATAATACTCAATATATCTGTATCATCAGTTGCAATACCCTTACTGCTTGAAAAGGATGCAGTACTAGTTGTATGTTGTGTATGAGATGTAAATCCAAATTATTTATCATAACTATTATATAAATTATTTAATATTAACTCAAAGTTAACTACATATTCATCAGAATCAAAAACAATATATATTATAAAACATATTAATCAAATTCTTCGTACCATCTAACTTGATACGATGATTCATTATAATAGCAATATAATAGAACATAGAAAGAGAATGAAAATATTAAACATATTCATCATAAATGCGAACAACAGTAAGGCCAATGTAGGCATCATTCAACATTCGTTTAAAAGATTTCATCATCTTAAATAATGTAACTAAAATACTGCTAGAAGTGGAATCGTAAGATTTTGAAAATTCAATAGTAGCAAATTTAAAAGGTTCTAAAATTGCACACAAACTTTGGACATAAGCCCAAGCATAATTAATCATTTCAAAATTTTCCATATTTTTTACAATAAAAAATTTGTTTATAATATTTTTTGTATTCTAAAGAAAAAAAAAGTAGACGTCAGTAGAATTTCAACAGTGTTTAACATCTTTAGAGAATTTTTTAAAATTCATTTCTATCAGCTTACAACATTGTTAGAATGTTTAAAGATTAGGACGACTCAAATCTATGAAATGCACACAATCTCTTAGTGCACTCAAATATGATTCGGCCATCTTCAATGCATCTTGCATACACAAGTTGAGAATATGATATGCACATCTAATATGAAATATTTCAAGCTCTATAGGATGTAGCATGTCCTTTAAAGCAGAAATTTCCTTGGTATTATTCGAGGCATCAAAACCAATAGCAAATTTTTTATCAGTAATAGAAAAGTTAGTGCATGCTTGTATGACATGTGATGCGATAGCATGTGCATTATAAGGGTACATAATATATCCAAATTATATGATCTTCTTTTGGGGGATCAAATCATTATAAATCTAATGACAGGTTACGCATATCATTGGAATATCATTAATACATTTCCAATGGTCGGAGGTTAATGAAATTCTACAAGTTAAACTAATCAAAGTGGCAGCAAAAAATCCTTAAGGTTTTGATAAACTTTAGAACAATTAGATTTAATGGTATTTCTAGAAATTCACTTAAAATGGGGATTTATAGTGGTTTGGTTAAGGTCTCTAAGTTCCTACTTTTGGAATAAGAAAATGATAACTCATCCTTAATAACTAGTTTTGCCATATCACTACGAATGAGATCATGATCATAACTAAAACTATCTACACACCAGTCGTAGGGTTGATCTTATGTTAGGTAAGCTCTTTTTTTTTCTTTTTGGGTGTCTAATGTTTAATTGGCGTGCAAGTGTACTCGTCCTGGTACCCTTTACCCATCTGTAAACTGTTGCACAATACTTATATCTCTTTTTTTTCTTCTTTCGAATTGGGGGAATCTTTTTCCTATATATAATGACGGTGGACATCGGAAGTAGATTCTCTATGTTTTCGGGAAGAAGGTTGGTTTTTTGGTGTTTTGGGTTTTGGTATCTTGAACAATGATTTCATCGAATTGTGTTTGTGGATTAGCAGATTGCGAAAACTCGGGAACACTATCTTCTTCTCTGATACATTCGGTATCTAATTGTGGAATATAAGCGGTGCGGGATGTGGATTCTTGTGCACTCTTTTGGTGACTTCTACTTGAACATGATGATGTCATTTTGTTGTATGATAAATATAGAATTGATATTAAAATACATATAAGAAATTAACAAGCAAACAATTTTACAACTAACAAATATTGAACAATAAAATTGATATCGTAATTGAATATTTACAAAAGAAAATTGAGAAGAGAATGAATCCTGTTGAATGTTTCTTAACTTGGTTTTTTCAAAAAATTGCAAGAGTAGATTGAGAGTTGAAACTTGATTTTATCTTAACTTGGTTTTTTCAAAGTATTATTTGGAATGAATTGAGATAGTTGAGAGAGTTGTTTGGAAAGTTTTTAGTGAAGAAAAACGTATAAAATTGGTGGGTATTTATAGATTTTCATATGGGGGTAAAAGGGTAATTATATCAACCTAATAAAATACAAACCAAAAAACAAAAAAGGGCTATAAATTAGCCAATTCTCAACGGTCAGCTAGAGTGGGTTGATTGTTGAACCCGCTCGAGTCGACCCCAATTCTCAACAGTTGGCCCGGGCGGGGCTGACCATTTATCCTGCTCGGGCCGACCCTGACGGAACCATAATGTTCTGGTCCGGGTCTAGGCCACCGGGCTCGGACCTCTACACTGTTCGGGCCGAGGTAGGCTTTTTTTAGGAATTTATACCCAGACTGGCCAGCCTATTTAAGCTGGCTAGTCCAGGCAGGCCGCGGGCTAGACCAGCTCGGTTGCCACCCTTAAGTCTAGGAGGTCATCCAGGATTACAGAAGGCAAAGGACGATTGTGTTTCTTCTAAAGCTAGATTTGTAAAAGGCATACAACAAAGTTGAATGGAATTGTTTGATGGAGATCATTAGGAGGTGAGGATTCAGGAATAGGTGGATTGGCTAGATAGAGACTTGGTTGCATACGGCTAAGTTATGTGTACTAGTCAATGGAATATCGTGAAAGGAAATTAAATGTTGTAGGGGCCTTCGGCAATGGAACTCTGTCTCCATTGTTGTTTACACTAGTAGCAAATAGTTTACAAAGGATGTTGAAATCATGCACTGAGAAGGGATTGATTAATGGGTTGGGAATTAGAAGGGGAGTCTCTGCAGTAATGAATGTTTAATATGAAGAGGACACTTTAATTTTTGGGGAATGCGACATAGCTTAGGCACTCTTCTCAAATGGGGGTTGTATCTTTTTTAGGATTGGTCGAGACTAATGATGAATTTCCACAAAAGCACCATCATCTTTTTGGGAGACACTAAGGAGAACGTTCCTATGGTGGCAGCCATTTAGACATTACTCCTTAAGTATCTGGGCTTGCGAATAAGAAGTGGGACCTTGAGAAGAGATGATTGGAATGAAATCATTGAGAAAGTGGCCAATAGGTTAGAAGGATGGAAGGGGAAGATGCTTTCTTTTGGAAGTTGTCTGGTTATGCTTAACTCGGTGATCAATTCAGTATCGCTCTACTTCCTGTCGTTCTTTGGAATACCAGTTTGGGTAATAAAAGAGGTACATAGACTTAGACGTTGGTTCCTTTGGCATGGGTCTGGGAAAAAAGGGAAAGGATATTCGTTAATCAAGTAGGGGTTGGTTTGCAGATGAAAGGAGTTTAGAGTGTTGAGAGTTATCAACCTTAAAAAAATGAACCAAGTTCTACTATGTAAGTGGTGGTGGAAACTCAGATTACGGAAGGAGGCAAAGTGGGAAACATTAGTCAAGATTGTTTATCTTAGAAACGGAAGCCTGCAACGCAAGCAGAAGAATATTGCATCCAGGTCCGGTTTCTGGTAAGGAGTCTTGTGCACAAAAGACATCTTCTTAGCAAGAATTAATTTCTCCATTGGGAATGGAACAAAAAGTTGCTTTTGGATAGAAAAATGGTTCAGTCCAGTTTGTCTAAAGAGAAGATTCCTGGAGGTTGCAAGTATGCTGCAGATAAGAATGATTGGGTCATGAGACAATGGAGGAACGAAGCGTGGAGGCCGAGAATGTCTGGTAGTTTGAACAGAGAGGCAATGAACCAGAAAAGGGACTTCATTCAATTAGTACAAGACTGGAAACCAACAGGAGCGAATTGTCATGGCAAGATCTTTAGTGTAACGCCCCGAATCCCAATTACAACTGAATTCGAGAGTTCTACAGGATCTTTCCGCTTCATTTAGTACAATTTTACAAGGAATTTAAAACTTTTCGCTTTACATCAGAGTTTACATGAAAATATTACACTTTACATTGCACAGCGGAAGTAAAATTTACAACAATTAAATAAATGTACAACAATATTGTATAATCTTTAAGCATCTGTTCCTCTTTAATCTTTATCATGTCATTTACCTGCATATAAGACTGTGGGTACGTCAGTTTAATCAACCGACGAACATTATACACGGTCATCCTCTCTATGCCGGAAATAGTATAACTCATTTTCCATATTTAACAAACACAAACTTGTCACATATCAAACTAAAGGGACTACCCTATTGATTTCGTATTGTGATTGTGCACTTAGTCCTTAATGCAGTTATTTATATTATATGACACTAATGCGCACTTGTTCGGATTCTATGCATCCCATACTACATAGGTCCGAGGGCAAGCCTCTTAATCATTCTTCATCTTTGTAGGGTTCAATCCCTCGCCATGACTTAATCTACTACTGTAACAACGGTGAGTATCCTAGATGATCTATGAGTACAAGCACGTGTACAGAAAACCTGGAGGGGAACCCCATGCCATGTCTTGACTCGTCAAGCATGCATTCTGTGGCTATTCAGCCTCCTTCATGGCACACGATCCTCTTGCAGTCACCAAGCATCCCACAAGTGTTGCTAGAGTCCGATCATTACTGAGTTGTGCCCATGCCATGTCTTGACTCATCAAGCATGCATTTTGTGGCTCACACACCTGCACCGTAAACTCTAACTCTCATACTCATGTTTTTCTCTCACTTTCATCACCTCTTCACTATGCACTAATCCTTAGTTTTTATTAGAATCATGAACAAAATCAAAGCTCTAGAGTTAGCCTCTCCACTAAACCGGACTTATTCATTTATTCAAACATGACCAACCTTGGTCTTTCATTTCAAATTTCATTTCATTTCTTTCCAAATGCCGGGGGAGACTTAGCTACTCTTTTGTTTCAATTCCAATTCACAATTTCCAATTTGAGCATTTTCAACTCATAAATTCATTTTCATAATCATAACACATTTCTTTTTCAATAGCATGATCTCTAAATTGTTCAATAGTCCATAATCATACATGGAATTTTATACTTTATCAAATATCAATTTCATATCGAAATCACTTCACTAAATGAATATTCACACTTCATAGTTTCCACACTATTCTCAAATGAGAATAAGTTACATCACATCACATAATATAATTTCTTTCTTCGCCATATTAATTTTCTAATCCTTCATTTCAAGTTCTTTTTGCAAGATATAATTTCACAAAAAAAATATTAATGTGGAACCATAGTTCTATTTACACATTTATTCTCAAATCATATTTTATTTTATGTAAATAATTCCCAAATTATTTTTCGTAAGTCCCATATATTTTTAGAAGAATAATTATATTTTTTCCATAATTTTTCAATCATCCAAACATTCAAAAAAATATTTTTTCTCAAACTTGCCAAAGCCGAGATTCGAACCCAGAACCACAGGGAAACCAACCGAAGGCACAACCGCTAGGCCGAACGCTATTTGCGTTAGAATGAGGGGCTGAGAGCATTAAATGTTCTCGACCACTGATATCCTTTATTTTAAAAATTCATGAAACAAAAGTGTGTTGCCCAGGGGATTCGAACCAGCGACCTCAGAACCAAAGCCCACTGTAGCGATTAAAGCCATCCCGACCACTTGAGCTACACGCTCAAGTTGTCAATAACGCAACTCAAAATTTATTTAAACCAATTCTCTCTGTTATTAAAACGTTTCGATGTTCAACTAGTCCTCACTTCACTTTGCTTTTATAAAAAAAATTACTGTAAAATTCCAGATTGATTCTTCCTCACATAATTTACATACCAGTATGAAAAAATAATTTTTTTAACAATTAAAACATATTTTTCATACAATTAATTCGGATTCTACATTATAACTACCACATTTCTTCTTTCGACATTTCTTAATAATTACCATCTCAAATCTCTTTACTAGCAATTCTTCATATTAATTTCTGTTTTTAATCGTTTACCAAACATACAAATCTATATTTTAATTCATTCATTTCAATAAAACACAAAGATTCATTTAACACATAAAGTAGCATTGTTAATCTACTAACTTTTGTGTTCATAATTTGTGATGTAGATAATCAAACTTTCTTCAATAATTTATGGCTATAATCAATTCACACACAATTTTGCCTTTACTAATAGAACCACATACAATTGCACATCCATATATCAATCAATCAATAAGTCATTTTCCAATTAAATGTGTACTCTTATTGTAATGACCCGAAAAATAGCATATGGCTATTTTGCATCGAAATGTGTGTGCGATTGAGAATTTCGCGCGAATATGTATTTTCCGATAATAATTATTTTTACCGAGAAATATAAGATACATTGTCTACTTTATTTTATCATTATTATTTTCGAAAATGAAATTATTTTATACGGATTATTACAAAGTCGTTTTAATGTATTTTGTATTGTTTGGATTATTAAAGTAGAGTTTTGGGGCTTATTTGAAATATATTGGGATTTGGGGGCTTGTATGAAATTTTTCCCTTACACTATGATTTATACTATGATTTATTTACTAATTTATTTATTCTTTTATAAACCCACCCCCACCATCTTTTCTTCTCCATTTTTCCTTTTCTTCTCCCGTTTTCATCCCAGCCGAAAAGAAGCATTCGGAACCCATTCGGCCCCCCTCTCTCTCCGCCCAATCCACCCATATACTCCATAGTTTTTCAATTAATTTGAGGGGATGACTAATTGAAGGGTTCTCTACAACGTGGTAGCGTCGATTTTTGGAGAGGGCTTCGGAAAGGTAAACCCTAACCTATTTTAGTGTATAAAATTGAGTTGGGTTAATTTCTATTGAGTAGGAATATTATGGTAGGAAGATTAGGAGATGTTGGAAATGGTAGATGTGAGGAATTAGCAAGTTGTTAGAGGATTTGCAAGTTGCTAATGAATTAGGATTTTGGATTTGGAAATGAGAATTTTATATATATAAATTATCTTCCGCATGGTAGTAGAAATTGTAGTTTAGCCCTTAGAAAAATTGGAAATGGTTCTAGTAATTGTTTGGGGAATAAAAATCCCTTAGACATTAGATAATTACGTGCATTGCACGTGTATCCCGGACATTTTATAAAACGTCTGTGTGATATTAAGATAATTAGTATTATTGTTTTCCCGTGACTGGTTTGAATGATTTGAGCCTTAATTGCATTGAAATCTGATAATAGGATATGTTGGTGAGTTTGGATGCAGGATGGCGAGATGGCGCTTCGAGTCTTTGCGGGACAATTTGTGAGTATGATATCTTTTATTTTACGCACATGGTGCGTTGTGAAAACTTTAAATTATGAATGGCTGTGTATTTCTGTTTTTTGTATCTTAGTGTAGCATGGATGTTTTGAGTTAAGGATTTGTGTGGACACTCTTGTATGTGTCCACAACTATAGCTTAAATTTCATAAATTATCGAGGTCGGTTGATACCTCAAAATAAATTGTGGAGTGCAGCTGGTCTGAAAGGACAGAGCTGAAGCCGATTGCTTTGGACTTAAGTCCAAAGGGTCATAACCATTTGTGTAGGTATGATCTTGCTATGAACCTTGAGAGTAGCTTTGGTATGGGTTTATTTGATGATTCTCAAGTTTAGAAATTCTAGAGTTCGTTTGGTGAAGGGTAGTAAACGCTCTTCTGAAGGAGTGATTGAATTTGTGTGCTATGTTGGAAGAGTCGTAGCTCATGGTGTGAGATGAATCTAAATGTGAATTGGGGACTTGAGCTCTTAAATATTGAGAGAGTCGCCCACTAGGGAATTGTTGTGGATCTCCCTACCCTTCTAGAAATCTGAGTGTGTTGAATTCCGATGAGCGTAGCTTGGGTCACAGCTACTGCTAATTCTTGAGTTATTTTATCGGACAATTGATGAGGAACCCTCTGCATACCGCAGTGTGGTGATCATAAGCTATCGGGCTTTAATGATGTCTTAGCATTTCATTTGGGACTTAGATAAGTTATTGTGCTTAGTACTCATCGTGGACACGAACAGGTCGTACGGACTGCGGTCCGGAGAAATACGATGCTATAGGTATACTGCGGTATATCTTTAAGTTCGTCACGGCTGTTGAATGGGATCCAGGTATATGCTAGTGGACACGAACGGGTCGTACGGACTGCGGTCCAGTGAAATACGATGCTATGGGTATACTGCAGGTATATCCTTAAGTTCGTCACGGCTGTTGAATGAGATCCAGGTATATGCTAGTGGACACGAACGGGTCGTACGGACTGCGGTCCGGGAAAATACGATGCTATAGGTATACCGCGGTATATCTTTAAGTTCGTCACGGCTGTTGAATGGGATCCAGGTATATGCTAGTGGACACGAACGGGTCGTACGGACTGCGGTTCGGGGAAATACGATGCTATAGGTATACTGCGGTATATCTTTAAGTTCGTCACGGTTGTTGAATGGGATCCAGGTATATGCTAGTGGACACGAACGGGTCATACGGACTGTGGTCCGGGGAAATACGATGCTATAGGTATACTGCGGTATATCTTTAAGTTCGACACGGCTGTTGAATGGGATCCAGGTATATGCTAGTGGACACGAACGGGTCGTACGGACTGCAGTCCGGTGAAATACGATGCTATAGGTATACTGCAGGTATATCTTTAAGTTCGTCACGGCTGTTGAATAGGATCTAGGTACATGCTAGTGGACAATAACGGGTCGTACGGACTGCGGTCCGGTGAAATACGATGCTATGGGTATGCTGCGGTATATCTTTAAGTTCGTCACGGCTGTTGAATGGGATCCAGGTACATGCTAGTGGACACTAACGGGTCGTACGGACTGCGGTCCGGTGAAATACAATGCTATGGGTATACTGCGGTATATCTTTAAGTTCGTCACGACTTTGAACTCGACCATGTCATAGTATTAGGAACAGGAAGTAGACCAAATTAGAATGCATTGCATAGTGAGGGTTCGAATCCCTAACTTAGAAACAACGGCTTGATTTGGAAAGTATGTAGTATGGGATGCATACATTTCCAAAGTCTCGCTTGCATTGGACTAAGTATGTTGGCTTGACGTGGGTCACATGTAGTATGGGGTGCATGTGCATCCAGAATCTTGCTGACATTAGATTAAGTGCATCTGTTCTATATTCTGTATTGTTCCATTAGACTCAGGTCATGGCATACACAAATACTAGGAAATTAGGATACATGTTTATTTTCCATTTAAGACGAATTATGAGTGTGAAAGTGATGTATTGCGAGACGTGATGATATGTGTTGTAAGAATGAATGAATGCGATGTTATGTGACATGAAATTGGAAAGGAATAATTGCATAAGGCGTAAAGTGATGGGCCTTAAGCAATTAATTTGGAAATGATTTTCCAAATTAAAGTTAAGTATGTTTGTGAGCAGGTGTGGATATGCATACAGGAAGTGATGCAGCGAGTATCTGATGTGAAATTCCATTTATGATATTTACATGCTCAGGTTTATCTTGGTATTCGTAAGTTCATTCTGTTTTACTTATAAGTTTAATTTAGTTGCTTATTAATAAATTATACTCACACCAGAAATGGCTAACCCCTTAGTGTTTAGGGGGGTTAGGGAATCTCTGGACTACCTAGGCCCCTACTGTTACAGGTCCTCAGCGGTGCAGAGGTGAGGTGTAGACTCTGTGGACGGAGCTTCATTTTACCATGGGCGCTTAAGGTTTAATTGTGTGAATAGTGCATTTTATGATTTAAATTGTATTCTTGCTGTATAAGTATGTGGATGATGATGATGAGTATAGTGTGGGGTGGTATGTTATGTTGTTGACCCGTACCCATCTCGTTGTGGAGTATCGGGCCCTGTGGTATGTTTCATAAATTATTTTCTAAAAACCTTACTACGTTTTCAAAAGGATTTATGGTTTTTAATTGATAATTGATAAACCGTTATGAGTTTGGCCCCCAGAGCATATATATATATTGCATGTGTGATGATGCTCATTTTGGCCTGGGGAGCCTGTGATATTATTGCCTGTGATGTGAGCTACGGAATTTAGAGCAGAATTTCTTAAGCTTTTTGTGTTTCGGGGTAGAAATTACAGGGGAGACTGCGAAATTTTTCCTGAAACACAACTATCTTAGTTTATGGTTAAAGTGATATAGAAATTGGAAGAATTGAGTTTGGAGTCAAAAAGGAAAAAAGGGCAGGAGCTACAGTTGGTATTACAAACTGATATTTGTAATTACTGCGGGGTAACTCTGTATTGAATAAAAAGTTTAAATTCCAGCATTTTGTGTATCGTGACTAATTGAAGGAAAGATCTTGTCATGCGTCACGGTTTCCCAGTTATATGGGAATCGGGGCGCTACACTTATTAATCGTTTTCATGCTTCATTCATTCAATTTAATCTAGCATGCATTCCTAATTAGAAACATGGAAAATTTACCCACCTTAAATGGAGAGAAATATACAACTAGCAACCTCCTAAACGAATGTCCTTGCAAACGAACGATCCTCCTCCTTGGACACTGCGCACACAAGCCAACCCGAGCACACCAACTCGAGAGCACTCCCTTTGATAGCCGGCCTCTCCTTCTTCTTGTTGATGCAAGCACAATCCCACACAATCTCTCAATCTTTTACTCACTAAATAAACTACTAGATAATGTATTTTAACTATAGGTTTGGAAGAATTAGTTTGCACAAGAATACTAGCCAAAGGGGGGGTATTTATACTAAAAATCTAGGGAAATGGATGGCTAAGATTGAAGTAGGAGTTAGGAACAAATGGCTTACATTTAAGGAGGAGTTACACTAACTACCCATGATCAAATAACCATCACCCCATGACTCCACTCAAAATTTGATTTCCCTCCAAACTTCACAACCGGCCATGCATAGGAAGGTGCACTTTGCACGTGTACGTGCAATGCACGTGCATGCAATTGCCTCCAAAAATTTGTACATTAAATTTTGTATAAAAATAATCTTTAAATTGTATTCTACATTACAAGTTGTTTTTTTTAAAAAAAAAAATAATAAATTAACTCATGGGCTTTAGTTTATGGTCCCAAATAATAATTTTAAAATAAAATAAATGAATTAAATTTTGGGCTTTAAGAAAAAGGCTTTTTGTTTAATTGAAAGAAGGCTTTTATATAGAAATAATTAAAAGCACATATTTAAATATCTATACTCATCATGATGAAAATATTTACCAAAAATATTGCACGTGCACACTACGTGCAAAATAAATAATTTTTCATTAAATGAAAAATCGGGGCATTACGACACTCCCTCCTTAGAATAGTTCCGTCCCCGGAACTACAGTCAAGAGCGACTGAGCGAGAAAACAAACACTCACAACAAGAACAAAAAGATTCAAAGATACAATCAAGCAAAAAGCTCATGATAATCCTTCAACATCCTCTCCTCAGACTCCCAAGTAGCCTCTTTAACCAAATGGTTTCTCCAGACTACCTTGACCATCGGTATCGTCTTATTCCTCAAGACTTTCTCTCGACGATCAACAATCTCGACAGGAGACTCGATATAATTCAGATCCAACTGCAAACCTTCCGGCACTTCAGACAAATGATGACTCGGATCTGGAATATAACCTCTCAGCATAGACACATGAAAGGCATTATGCACCTGAGATAACTCTCCTGGTAACTCAAGCCGGTAAGCAGTTTTTCCGATCCTTTTCAGTATCTTGTACGGGCCTATAAACCTCGGGGCTAACTTCCCGCCTTTGCCAAATCGAACCACACCTTTACTGGGTGATACTTTCAGAAAGACGAAGTCACCAACCTCAAACTCAAGGTCCCTTCTCCGGTTGTCTGCATAGCTTTTCTGCCTGCTCTGAGCTTCTACCAACCTTTTCCTGATCAGAACAATCTTCTCAGAGGTTTTCTGTACAAGCTCAGGACCAAACAACTGACGCTCCCCAACTTCAAACCAACAAACAGGTGTCCTGCACTTCCTACCATACAAAGCTTCGTACGGTGTCATCCTGATGCTAGCCTGAAAACTAATGTTGTAGGCAAACTCTACCAAAGGTAAATGCCTTTCCCAACTGCTTCCGAAGTCTAGTATACAACACCGAAGCATATCCTCAAGAATACGGTTGACTCTCTCGGTCTGCCCATCGGTTTGCAGATGAAAAGCAGTGCTGAAATCTGTCTTGGTACCCAAAGCTGTCTGAAGACTCCTCCAGAAATGCAAAGTAAACCGCGCATCTCGATCAGACACAATAGTTGACGGAACACCATGGAGCCGGACGATCTCGCCAACATACAACTAAGCTAACTTGTCCATCGAAATAGTGAGTTTCATCGGCAAAAAGTGAGCGGACTTGGTTAGTCGATCGACTATAACCCAAATCACATCATTGCCTTTAGGACTCTTAGGCAATCCCGTAATGAAATCCATATCGATGTTATCCCACTTCCATTCCGGAATAGGTAACGGTTGTAATAGACCTCCGGGTCTCTGATTCTCGGCTTTGACTTGCTGACAAACCTCACACTTCGCCACAAATTCAGCCACATCCCGCTTCAAACCTGACCACCAGAAATGCGGTTTGATATCTCTGTACATCTTAGTACTTCCAGGGTGTACCGACAAAAGAGTAGCATGCGCCTCCTGAAGAATACTCTCTTTCAGGTCCGCCTGATTCGGAACACATAGCCTCTCTCCAAACCACAGCACTCCATCCCTAATTTGAAATCCGGACAACCTGCCTGCACCAACCTGCTCCTTCATCTCCAAGATATCAGCATCAACCTCCTGACTTGCAATGATCCTTCCATTCAGTGTAGGCTGAAGCCTCAACTAAGCTAAAGATGCTCCCAATCCTTGCAAGACAACTTCAATACCTGCTCGATCCAATTCCTCAATCAGATGCTTCTGAGTTGTAATCAAACTGGCTAAACTGCTCTTGCGACTAAGTGCATCAGCAACAACATTAGCTTTTCCAGGATGATACTTGATCTCAGGTCGCATGTCCTCAAGCACTTCCAACCATCTCCGCTGCCTCAAATTCAGATCCTTCTGCTGATATATATACTTCAAACTCTTGTGGTCCGTGTACATGTTCAATTTCTCACCGTACACGTAGTGTCTCCATTGCTTCAAGGCAAAGATAATCGCAGCCAACTCCAGATCATGAGTCGGATAATTCTTCTCATGCGGTCGTAGTTGCCTAGACCCATAAGCGATTACTCTTCCCTCTTGCATTAAGATACAATCAAGCCCACGATGTGAAGCATCGCTATAAACATCATACTCAACACCTGCTCTAGGAAAAGCCAAAATAGGTGTCGTAGTCAGCTTCTCTTTCAACTCCTGAAAGCTTGGCTCAGTCCACTTGAAGTTCACATTCTTTTTGGTCAGACTAGTAAGCGGTACGGCTATCTGAGCATAACCTTGAATG
This sequence comes from Hemerocallis citrina, assembly GCA_017893485.1. NCBI lineage: Eukaryota > Viridiplantae > Streptophyta > Magnoliopsida > Asparagales > Asphodelaceae > Hemerocallis > Hemerocallis citrina. Next base: position 47,416,071 of record CM030363.1, read on the forward strand.
AATCTCCTGTAGTATCCAGTCATTCCAAGAAAACTTCTGACTTCCTTTACTGTAGTAGGCCTAACCCAATCTCTCACTGCCTCTATCTTCTGAGGGTCAGTTGCCACTCCCTCCTTAGAAAGGATGTGATCTAGGAATGCCACTTCAGATTTCCAAAAATCACACTTGGATAGCTTGGCATACAACTCCTGCTCATCCAGCTTCTTCAAAACTGCTGCCAGATGCTCGGTGTGCTCCTCCTCTGACTTGGAGTTCACGAGAATATCGTCGATAAACACCACGACGAAAGAATCAATGAACGGCCTCAGAACTCTGTTCATTAAATCCATGAAGATTGCGGGTGCATTCGTCACTCCGAATGGCATTACTAAGAATTCGTAATGCCCATGTCGAGTTCTAAATGCAGTTTTGTGCACATCTTCAGCTTTTCACTCGAACTTGGTGATATCCTGATCGAAGATATATTTTGGAGAAAACAGCTGCTCCTTGTAGACGATCGAACAAATCATCAATTCGAGGAATAGGATACTTATTCTGAACAGTGACCTTATTCAGCTCTCGGTAATCGATACACATTCTCATCGATCTATCCTTCTTCTTTACCAAAAGCACTGGTGCTCCCCAAGGTGACGCACTAGGTTGAATAAAGCCTTTCTCCAACAGTTCCTCAATCTGCCATTTCACCTCATCCTATTTTACTGGAGCCATCCTATATGGAGCCTTAGAAATGGGTGCACTTTCCAGTTGAAGGGTGATGCTGAACTCTACATCACAATGCGGTGGTAACCCAGGAAAATCATCCAAGAACACAGTCGATAGTCCCGAACCACAGGAATCCTTTGTACTTCCACAGGAGTCTCTTCCTTACGGATAGCTGCCACCAGCCTAGAACACTTCTTCTTCCCTTGGAAAGTGACTTCAGGTCCTCCTGGAGCCTTCACTGTTACCGTCTTGGTCTTGCACTCGATGCTTGCACTGTACACCGACATCCAATCAATGCCAATGATAACATCGACTCCCAAGATAGTCAGCTCGATCAGATCAATCCCAAAGATTCTATCTCCAATCACAATCTCACAATCAGCATAATACCGATCAGTGGTTAAAGTTTTCCCTGATGGAGTAGCTCCTGCTAAGATCTTGCCTGGAAAAATCTTCAGGTTCAACTCCCAACACTTTAGCAAATTTAGGAGACACAAAAGTATGAGAGGATCCAGTATCGAACAACACAACAGCTTTCAATCCATATTCTGATGCAAAAGGTCCATCAAATTCGAAGTATAAGACATGAATTTTAAATCAACTTGCATTTCATTGAATTCCAAACATTATACATTCGAATTGAAAAACATTTCTTGACATCAGAATGAAAATAGTAGAAGCTACAATAGTCTAACTCCTACGGTTCCTCTTCGCTTCTCGAAGTTCTCCTCGTAGTTCATCAACTTCATCCTTCAGCACATCAGTTATATTCTTCCTCTTTTCGAGTTCCCATACACGATGACTGAGAACTGAAAAGTCGTCCTTACGCTTTGCCAATTGAGCCTCCAATAATCCGACTCTCTCTCGCAGTGTTTCTACCTGCCTCTGAAGAGAAGTCACAAGACCATTTGGAACTGGTTCTTCTTCTTCGTCAGAAGAGTCATCAGATGAATCCGGAGGTAGGGTGATCCCTCGGGATTCAGGCCATTCTTCTCCGTCAGAATCTGCTTGCCCTGGGTAGTACTCTTCCTCGATGATATGCCAGTCGTCGTCTCCAGCAGGGTCGAAGTGATCAGCCATCTTAGAAATAGAGAGGAAGAAGCATAAGTCATAGAGCAACACAAATGTAAGTCACTTACATTTAAATCTCTAGACTTAAACACACACTCTAATGTCCACTTCTAGGGTGTCGTTCCTTATAAATTTGTACAAGTGTGAAAGCGTGGCTTTGATACCACTCTGTAATGCCCCGAATCCCAATTACAACTGAATTCGAGAGTTCTACAGGATATTTCCGCTTCATTTAGTACAATTTTACAAGGAATTTAAAACTTTTCACTTTACATCAGAGTTTACATGAAAATATTACACTTTACATTGCACAGCGGAAGTAAAATTTACAACAATTAAATAAATGTACAACAACATTGTATAATCTTTAAGCATTTGTTCCTCTTTAATCTTTATCGTGTCATTTACCTGCATATAAGACTGTGGGTACGTCAGTTTATTCAACCGAAGAATATTATACACGACCATCCTCTCTATGCCGGAAATAGTATAACTCATTTTCCATATTTAATAAATACAAACTTGTCACATATCAAACTAAAGGGACTATCCTGTTGATGTCGTGTTGTGATTGTGCACTAAGTCCTTAATGCAGTTATTTATATTATATGACACTAATGCGCACTTGTTCGGATTCTATGCATCCTATACTACATAGGTCCGAGGGCAAGCCTCTTAATCATTCTTCATCTTTGTAGGGTTCAATCCCTCGCCATGACTTAATCTACTACTGTAACTACGGTGAGTATCCTAGATGATCTATAAGTACAAGCACGTGTACAGAAAACCTGGAGGGGAACCCCATGCCATGTCTTGACTCGTCAAGCATGCATTCTGTGGCAATTCAGCCTCCTTCATGGCACACGATCCTCTTGCAGTCACCAAGCATCCCACAAGCGTTGCTATAGTCCGATCATTACTGAGTTGTGCCCAAGCCATGTCTTGACTCATCAAGCATGCATTCTGTGGCTCACACACCCGCACCGTAAACTCTAACTCTCATACTCGTGTTTTTCTCTCACTTTCATTACGTCTTCACTATACACTAATCCTTAGTTTTTATTAGAATCATGAATAAAATCAAAGCTCTAGAGTTAGCCTCTCCACTAAACCGGACTTATTCATTTATTCAAACATGACCAACCTTGGTCTTTCATTTCAAATTTCATTTCATTTCTTTCCAAATGCCGGGGGAGACTTAGCTACTCTTTTGTTTCAATTCCAATTCAAAATTTCCAATTTGAGCATTTCCAACTCATAAATTCATTTTCATAATCATAACAGATTTCTTTTTCAATAGCATGATCTCTAAATTGTTCAATAGTCCATAATCATACATGGAATTTTATACTTCATCAAATATCAATTTCATATCGAAATCACTTCACTAAATGAATATTCACACTTCATAGTTTCCACACTATTCTCAAATGAGAATAAGTTACATCACATCACATAATATAATTTCTTTCTTCGCCATATTAATTTTCTAATCCTTCATTTCAAGTTCTTTTTGCAAGATATAATTTCACAAAAAAAAATATCAATGTGGAACCATAGTTCTATTTACACATTTATTCTCACATCATATTTTATTTTATGTAAATAATTCCCAAATTATTTTTCGCAAATCTCATATATTTTTAGAAGAATAATCATATTTTTTCCATAATTTTTCAATCATCCAAACATTCAAAAAAATATTTTTTCACAAACTTGCCAAAGCCGAGATTCGAACCCAGAACCACAGGGAAACCATCCGAAGGCACAATCGCTAGGCCGAACGCTATTTGCGTTAGAATGAGGGGCTGAGAGCATTAAATGTTCTCAACCGCTAATATCCTTTATTTTAAAAATTCATGAAACAAAAGTGTGTTGCCCAGGGGATTCGAACCAGCGACCTCAGAACCAAAGCCCACTGTAGCGATTAAAGCCATCCCGACCACTTGAGCTACGCGCTCAGGTTGTCAATAACGCAACTCAAAATTTATTTAAACCAATTCTCTCTGTTATTAAAACGTTTCGATGTTCAACTAGTCCTCACTTCACTTTGCTTTTATAAAAAAAAATTACTGTAAAATTCCAGATTGATTCTTCCTCACATAATTTACATACCAGTATGAAAAAATAATTTTTTTAACAATTAAAACATATTTTTCATACAATTAATTCGGATTCTACATTATAACTACCACATTTCTTCTTTCGACATTTCTTAACAATTACCATCTCAAATCTCTTTACTAGCAATTCTTCATATTAATTTCTGTTTTTAATCGTTTACCAAACATACAAATCTATATTTTAATTCATTCATTTCAATAAAACACAAAGATTCATTTAACACATAAAGTAGCATTGTTAATCTACTAACTTTTGTGTTCATAATTTGTGATGTAGATAATGAAACTTTCTTCAATAATTTATGGCTATAATCAATTCACACACAATTTTGCCTTTACTAATAGAACCACATACAATTGCACATCCATATATCAATCAATCAATAAGTCATTTTCCAATTAAATGTGTACTCTTATTAAACGTTTTCATGCTTCACTCATTCAATTTAATCTAGCATGCATTCCTAATTAGAAACATGGAAAATTTACCCACCTTAAATGGAGAGAAATATACAACTAGCAACCTCCTAAACGAATGCCTTAGCAAACAAACGATCCTCCTCCTTGGACACGCGCGCACAAGCCAACCCGAGCACACCAACCCTAGAGCACTCCCTTTGATAGCCGGCCTCTCCTTCTTCTTGTTGATGCAAGCACAATCCCACACAATCTCTCAATCATTTACTCACTAAATAAACTACTAGATAATGTATTTTAACTATAGGTTTGGAAGAATTAGTTTGCACAAGAATACTAGCCAAAGGGGGGGGGGGGTATTTATACTAAAAATCTAGGGAAATGGATGGCTAAGATTGAAGTAGGAGTTAGGAACAAATGGCTTACATTTAAGGAGGAGTTACACTAACTACCCATGATCAAGTAACCATCACCCCATGACTCCACTCAAAATTTGATTTCCCTCCAAACTTCACAACCGGCCATGCATAGGAAGGTGCACTTTGCACGTGTACGTGCAATGCACGTGCATGCAATTGCCTCCAAAAATTTGTACATTAAATTTTGTATGAAAATAATCTTTAAATTGTATTCTACATTACAAGTTGTTTTTTTTATAAAAGAAAATAATAAATTAACTCATGGGCTTTAGTTTATGGGCCAAAATAATAATTTTAAAATAAAATAAATGAATTAAATTTTGAGCTTTAAGAAAAAGGCTTTTTTATATAGAAATAATTAAAAGCACATATTTAAATATCTATACTCATGATGATGAAAATATTTACCAAAAATATTGTACGTGCACACTACGTGCAAAATAAATAATTTTTCATTAAATGAAAAATCCAGGCATTACATTTAGAGGTGCAGGTAAGCATGGAAATTTCCCAACTAAATAGGCATATGAATTGCTCAACGATGGGGGCGTCCGGGTGCACAAACTAGTTTCGAAGGTTAAGGTCCCGTTAAAGGATCGATCATTCAATTGCCTGGTTATTAGGAACATTGTTCTCACTAGGGATGACATGGAAATATGCAAATGGCAAGGTTCGGGAGACTGTGTCATGATTGACCATGATAGGAAAATTGTGGATCACTTGTTCATGATATGTCGTTATGTTATAACATTGTAGGAGGATTTGTTGCGCAGATTCCATATTTTGGCTCTCTTACCGAACTCTTTTCAGGCCATTTAGGGAGATTGGAGGGATATCATTGTTTGCAGGAGTAACATGAAAATTTGGGGGATTAGTAGCAGCCACCTATTAGACGGTCTGGTTAGAAATGAACAGTAGAATCTTTAAACCAACACATAAACATCTCACACATCTATAATTATGAAACATGATTAAAGCTAATATTGTATTCTGGTCTGAAACAGCAGGTATTGAGGTGACAAAGAATATCAAGAAAATGTATGCGAATGGTACTACCTCCACATATAAGGTAAACTCTGAGGACAAGGTGGGGACACTGGACATCAAGTGATCGGCAAAAGGGGATTTTCTAGCCTCATGCATGGGGATTAGGTCTTTTTGTCTAGGTTGGTGCAGTTTCGGGCCAGTTTATTGTATTATATATGTAGGTTATTATTATTTTTGGGCAAGGAACTCTCTTGTGTGGGGCATGTTCTTTTTTTTTTTGGACAATGAGTTTTATGCCCCAGCCTGTTGGGATACATGAACATCATATTTAATCTTTTGGTTGTCATGTTGCTTTTTTGTGTAGGACCAACAGATGATAAGTTCTTGTATTTTAATGGAAATCTAGATTTCAACATGTGATCAGATCCAGATGTGAGGCTAGTATTTGTGAATTTTGATGGAGGTTTTGGAAGTCGCACTAGCTGGCGTCCGGCCAAAAACTTGTAAGGATAGCCTGAAACACTGGGGGTGATCCCTGTGACAGACCATCAAATGATCAAGTCAGTAATTAGAAGTAAAAGTAGGGTTTTGATTACTGAAATTGTGATTACCTGGTAACTGATGAGTGGGGGTCTTTACTTATAGGTTCGCATAGGAGCAGTTATGGAGGAATACCTTAACTATTTTGAGCTGATCCCTTTGATTAAGGATCTGAACCCTGAATCATCTCCTGATTTCAGGGGATCTAATTGCTAACCATAAATGGTTGTTCAATCTCCCCTAATTAGGCTGCATTTTCTAAGTATGGGCTAGAAAAAGGTCAATATTTGGGTTGTGGGCTTGTAGTTGTTATGAGAGAACCGTTTTGCCCTTCGGGAACTCCAAGATCCATGCAAGGATCATACGGTCTTGATTAGTTGTGATTTTTACAACCGTCATAATCCCCCCTACTCATGGAGGTTACTTTCAACAACATTCGAGGAGTAGATATCCCGTCGGGAAAAATCAGTGGTTGTCGGAATGGGTTCTTCAACCGCAGTAGTGTGTGGTCCGAGCACCGATGTTCTAAGGGGTTTGGCTACCGAGGGATGAGCCTAGCAAATTTGTGGGAGAAATTAACAAGTGATCCGGATTACCATGCCCAGGTTCAAAGGACGAGCCCAGCGAATTTGCTGGAGAAATTCACTAATGAACCAGATTTCCATGCCGAGGGGTGAGGGACGAGCCAAGCAATTTTGAGGGACAAGCCAAAAGAATTTGCATGAGAAATTCATGAGTGACCCAGATTACCACACCGAGGGTGAGAGATAGGACAAGCGAATTTGCGTGAGAAATTCACTGGTGACCCAGATTACCACACCGAGGAGCGAGGAACGAGCCAAGTAAATTTGGGTGAAAATTTTGTGAGTGACCCGGATTACCACGCCCAGGGGCGAGGGTCAAGACAACCAAATTTGTGAGAGGAAATTTGCGATTGACCCAAATTGCCACACAGAGGGGCGATAGACAAGCCAAATGAATTTTCGTGAGAAATTCGTTAGTGACCCAGATTACCATGCCAAGAGGTGAGGATGAGCCAAACAAATTTGCTTGAGAAATTCACGAGTGACCAGGATTACCATGCTGAGGGGTGAGGGACGAGCGAAGTGAATTTGCATGAAAACTTTGTGAGTGACCCGGATTACCACACCGAGGGACATGGGACGAACCAAGGGAATTTGTGGGAGAGATTCGGATGTGGTCCGAATTACCATGTTGATCGGTAAGGGATGAGCCAAACAAATTTGTGTGAGAAATTCGCAAGTACCCGGATTACCAGGCCGAGGGCCGATTGACGAGCCAAGCGAATTTGAGGAAGAAGGACGGGGGTGTTGAACCCACGTGGTTTTTCAGTTATTGAGTAGACGTCACGCAACTTTATGGTTATTGAGGAGTCATCACGTGACTTTTGGTTATCGAGGAGTCATCATGTGACTTGGTGGTTATCGAGTGTTCTCCTTCCGCTCTATATATTCTCCTCTCCCTTCTCTTTTTCACGATACTTTCTATTTCTACAACTAGAACTTCTCTCTCTAAATTGTCCAACAATTCCTTTGGCCCATAACTACACTACCAGGTAAAGTATTTGTAACATCCTGAATTTTTAGCTATAATTAAATAAGAGTTGTCTGATTTCACGTGTTGTGCACGTGCAATTTATTGTACATTTTTCTTTAAAATTATTCTCCATGAACAAGTGTTTTAATTATTTCCCCTTCTTATTTAGAAAACCTATTTAAACTCTAGGACTATTTGTCTCTTTTTAGCCCACCCTAATTAATTAATAAATTTTATTTAGAAACCCATGGACTTTTAGCCCATTAGTGTGAGCCCATTAATTAAATCCTCTTTAATTAACATGACTTGTAGTGTAGACTAGTTTTGTAACAAATTAAATTGATTAAACTTGTATAAACTAGTAACTATGGGGTGTTTTAATAACACGTGCATTGCACTAGCACATGTTTGGTGTCCCCTAGAGTATGCCTGGATGGTGAACAAGAGAGAGGGAGAGAGGGAGGTAGTGGAGAGGTAGTTTCTCAACATGGGTAGTTATCACAACTCCCTAACTCATCCTAGCATTTGATCTCTAACCATTTGATTAAATCCTAGTCATCTATTCTCAATCAAAAAATGTATAAATACCCCCTCACTCTCTTCACAAATTACACTTGAAAATTGAAAGAAGGAAAGAAAGAAAGAAAGAAAGAAAGACATTTTGTGAGCAAAAGATTAAGAGTGTTTTGTGAGATTAAAAGATTGAGAGTTTGTGCGTTCCCCTTCAAGAAGTGGACGGTCTACATCCAAGGAGAGAGGGCTCGGGTTTGGTGCACTAGGAGGAGGTGGCGCATTGGTGGCTCAAGCTAGGAGGAGAAGGAGCCAATTGTTCATTTTAGGAGATTTTAGGAGTTCTTAATTGTTTCTCTCCATAAAGGTGGGTGATTTTATCGAATTTCTAATTAGATATCATGCTAGGGTTGACATGGATCAAATTGATAAGAAAAATCCAATTAGGTTAGCCATGTGATTAAAAAAGGAGACAAATTGCAATTAATGTGAGTGTTTGTTAAATTGATTGTTAGTTGATGCAAATCGTGATTATTACTTTAGAAATTACCATGCAACCATGAATTATGTGTTTGAATTGTGTTAGATTAAGAAAAATTGTGTTGGAATGGCTAGTTAATTAAATAAGCATTATTGAAGCATGAATTGCCTAATTTTGACTTGATAATAATTTGAAAGGAAGAAACTTTGCTGTAGTAATACTTGTACAATCACTAATAAATAAGAAAAGAGAGTTATGGGAACTTATAGTGCTAATACATAAAGGAATTATAATGGCTTTCTTATTTTTGAAATTGAAGACTAAAAAATACAAGTAGAGAGTTAAATTATGTATTTTTGTGTGAAGTAATAACATTTTGTTTACTGATATACTGAGAATTCATAGAAAATATATTCTGGAAATTTAGAATGCAAAGTGGAGAAGAAAAAAATTAAACACTTGATTTTTAGGAAAATTCGTATTGAACTGAGAGTCAAATTATAAACATTTTTATTTCAACTCATATCGAGTTAGTCACTTGGACTTCTTGGTCAGTGGGTGCGCCACAGGGTGGTCACTGTAGCTGGGGCTGGTCTTTGGTTGTGGGTTCGAAACTGGGCAGTACCCATTTAATTCCAACTTTTTTTTTAATCCGAAAGCCCCAAAATCTGACCTATATGGACTGGAGTCTAATTCATATCGCCTAGCCACTTTAGGCTTTCTGGTCTTTGGTGGCACCACAGGGCTGTTACTGTAGCGTGGGGTTTGCCTTGGATCTCAGGTTCGAAACCTGCCTTCAGCTTCTTAAAAACATTTTTTTTATTTTCTTTTTATTGAGTTTCATGAACTTTAAAAATTCAGAAAAAAATATTATAATTGTTATAAAAATATTTGGACTTCATGAAAAATATTTCTACATCACTTAGACTAATAAAATGAGATTTAGAGAATAAAGTTGAGTAAAAATAATTGAAGAACTCTATAGAGTTGATGTTTGAGAAAATAAAAATGTGATTAATTCAAGAGAAAATTCTATGTAATTTATAAAAATGAATTTTGTATGAAAAACTAAATTGTCACTTATTATGGGTTTTTCATAGAATTGTGAGTTTTAATGCATGGAAAGTTTACCTAAGATATAATTGTTTTTTTGAATCAAGTAACGGAAAGAAATGATAATGTGGGGAATAAAGGAATTATATAGAAATTTAATTATGAATGTGAAAGGAAAATTGTAAATTTGTCACTTTGTGCATGAAATTGATACACAAGAATGAAATAGAAGAATCATGTTGAATTATGAAAAACTTTATGAGTGTGAATACTTAATTCTATGAACATGAAATGAGATTAAAGACTAGAGTATGGCTAAGACCTCATACCGGCATTCGAATAAATTCTTTGAGATGGAATATTGAAATGAAAGACCAAGTAGGGTCGTTGTGTTGATTGATGGTTAAGATCGGTATAGAGTAGGTGCTAACTCTAGCTAGTTGATTTTATTCATGATTCAATAATAAAGGATTAGATACATAGTGAAGATGTGATGAAAGTAAGAGAAAAATAGAAGTATGAGGGCCATCGGATTGGCGGTGTGAGAGTGATTCATGCTTGCTTGATGCGTCATGTCATGGCGTGAACACTACTCCGGAATTATCGTCCCGGTGGCGATACTAGTCGGGTGTTTGGTGACTACGGGTGGTATCATCGTTCCATGACGGAGGCTGAATTGTTCATAGGCTCTACATGATGCATCATGTCACGACGTGGGATTCCCCTCCACATTGTCTGGACATGGGCTCATAACTCCTAGAACATCTAGGATACTTACTGTAGTTAACAAAGTAGTTCAAGTCATAGCGAGGGATCGAATCCTACAAGATGAAGAACGATAAGGGCTTGCCTTCGGACCTATGTAGTATAGGAAGCATAGAATCTGAACAAGTGCGCATTAGTGTCATTTAATACAAATAATTGCATTAAGGAATTAGTGCACATTCATGCACGACATCAAGAGGATAGTCCCCATAGTTTTGTTTTGTGACAAGTGTGTGCTTTTTTAAGCAAGAGAAAATTGATATATTATATCCTAGCATCAGTTAAATGAACTGGCGTGCCCACTATTTCGATGCAGGATAAAGTGAGTGACAAGACAAAAGACTGATTGCTGCTTAAAGAAATGTTCAAGTTTTATTTAGTTCATGTGTAAATGTTGTAATTTACAATTCCTCTGCATTGATGTAACTCTGATGTAATAAAAGTTTTTAATTCCTTGTAAAATTGTACGAAGAGATGTGTAAAGATCCTGTGGAACTTCGAATTCGGTCTTGTTTGGAATTCGGGGTGTTACAGAGTGGTATCAGAGCCAAGCTGCCAAGTAGTACAAATTTATAAGGAACGACACCCTTGAGTGGACATTAGAGCGTGTGTTGAGTATAGAGATTTAAATGTAAGTCACCTACATTTGTGTTGCTCTATGATTTACACTTCTTCTCCTTTCTCCAGGATGGCGAACCAGTTCAACCCAGTTGGCAGTGATGATTGGCATATAATCGAGGAGGACTACTTCCCCGGATAAGTGGACTCCGACGAAGAAGATCGCGATGAATTTGAGGAGGAATGGCCTAAATCCTGAGAGATCACTCCACCTCCGGATTCATCCTCCGGATTTGAGAAAGGAAGAGTCATTTCCGAGTAGTCTCATTGTGTCTCTTCAGTGGCAGGTAGAGACTCAGAGGGAGAGAGCAGAGCTATTGCAGGCCCATTGTGCAAAGTGCAAAGAGGATATTGCAACTCTTAGTCATCGTATTTGGGATCTCGAGAAGAGAAAGAACACGTACGATGTACTGAAGGAAGAAGTGGTGGAACTACGAGAAGAGCTTCGAGAAGCCAAGAGGAACCATAGGAACTAGATGTTGTATCTTCTTACTGCTTTCATTTGATGTCAAAAATGTTTTAAATTTGAATGTACAAAGTTTGAATTCAATGAAATGAAGAGTTGATTTAAATTCATGTCTTCTACTTCAAATTTAATGGATCTTTTGCATCAGATTATGGCTGGAAGAAGGACTAGAAGCGGAGAATGACTGGACTTGGAAATGGAGTTAGCGAGAGTCTATCAGACCTTCAATGTCGTTGCCATGAATCGGAACCAAGGGAGGATGCCTGTAAATCCAGTTCCTGAGGCAATCAAACTTGTGGAATCATTCAGGAGGATGAAACCACCCATATTTGAGGGGAAGTCGGACCCAGATGCGGCTGACAATTGGATCAGGCCGGTCGAGATTATCTTTGAAGTCTTGAAAACTCCGAAAGGCAGCAATGTGAAGTTGGATGCACTGCAGTTCGAGAAGGATGCAACTGTTTGGTGGCATTCCATGAAGCGGACGATGGAAAATGTTGTCCTTGGTTGGAAGGAATTCTTGGAGGAGTTCCACAGTCACCATTTCCCACCTGATGTCCAGGAGAAGAATGCTATGGAATTCCTGGTGCTGCAGTCGGGCGGTATGTCGGTTAGGGAGTATGAGACAAGGTTCACTCAACTATCGAGGTATGCGCCCGAGCTCGTGATGGATAAGGTGAAGAAAGCTCGGAAGTTCGAGCACGGATTAAGGCCAAGTCTGAGATCCAAGATGATACCCCTTAGTATCAGGAGGCTTGACAAGTTGGTCAAGCGAGCTGTAGCTACGGAAGAAGATATGGAGCAGTTTCATGCCGCTCAGAACCGGAGGAGCAATTGGCATGTTGGGAAGAGGTCCGCATTTTCTGGGAATGTTAGAGGGTAGCCGCCGACTCAAAGGTTCAAACCTACTGAGGCGAACGCTGTCAAGGTGGCTGGGAGACCCAGAAATGGCTGGGTGAGACCTCCTGTGGTGACTTGTTTCAATTGTGGGGAGACAGGTCATTACCGATCTCACTGTCCTAAGGTGCGAGATGTCGTCCGTAATGGGCCAACGCAGCAAGTTTGGAAGAAGCCGTACCAGTAGGGACGAGTATTTGCCTTGACTGAAGCTGACGCTGAAGAAGTGGATCACATCATCACTGGTACAAGGGAAGATGTTTAGAAGTGTCCTTTTTCTGTTGTTCTCTTTTCTCCGCTTTATTTAGTGAACTATTATGTAACGAGTGTGTGTTATGTAACAGGAGAACTTTATTTGAATGGAAAGAAAACTGTTGTTTTGTTCGATACTGGATCCTCTCATACTTTTGTATCTCCTAAATTTTCTAAAGTCTTGGGAGGTGAACCGAAGATCTTTCCAGGCAAGGTCTTAGTAGTTGCTACTCCATCAGGGGAGACTTTAACCACTGATCGGTACTATGCGGACTGGAAGATCGAGATTGGAGGCAGGATTTTTAGGATTGATCTGATCGAGCTGAACATCCTGGGGGTCGATGTTATCATTGGCATTGACTGGATGTCGATGTACAGTGCAAACATCGAGTGCAAGACCAAGGAAGTAATAGTGAAGGCTCCAGGGGGCCTGACGTTACTTTCCAGGGGAAGAAGAGATGCTCAGTTTTGGTGGCTGCTATCAACAAAAAGGAAGCTCTTGTGAAGGTGCAGCAGATTCCTGTGGTTCGGGACTATCCGAATGTGTTCTTGGAAGATTTACCTGGGTTACCCCCGCAACGTGATGTAGAGTTCAGCATCACTATCCAGCCAGAGAGTGCACCCATTTCCAAGGCACCGTATAGGATGGCACCATTGGAGCAGAATGAAGTTAAACGGCAGATTGAGGAACTGTTGGAGAAAGGCTTTATTCAACCGAGTTCGTCACCCTGGGAAGCACCGGTGCTGTTGGTAAAGAAGAAGGATGGTTCGATGAGGATGTGCATTGATTATCGAGAGCTGAATAAGGTCACTATTCAGAACAAGTATCCCATTCCCCGAATTGATGACCTATTCGATCGTCTACAAGGAGCAGCTATTTTCCTAAAAAAAGATCTTCGTTCAGGATATCATCAGGTTCGAGTGAAGGCTAAAGATGTGCATAAGACTGCGTTCAGAACGCAACATGGGCATTATGAATTCTTAGTTATGCCATTTGGAGTGACGAATGCACCTGCAATCTTTATGGATATGATGAACAGAGTTCTGGGGTCGTTTATTGATTCTTTCGTCGTGATGTTTATCGACGACATTCTCGTGTACTCCAAGTCAGAAGAGGAGCACACCGAGCATTTGGCTGTAGTTTTGAAGAAGCTAGAAGAGCAGGATTTGTATGCCAAGTTGTCCAAGTGCGATTTCTGGATGTCTGAAGTGACATTCCTGGGTCACATCCTTTCTAAGGAGGGAGTAGGCAACTGATCCTCAGAAGATAGAGGCAGTGAAGGATTGGGCCAAGCCTACTACAGTGAAGGAAATCAGAACTTTCCTTGGGCTAACTGGATACTACAGGAGATTCATTCAGGGCTATGCTTAGATAGCCGTGCCGCTCACTGGTCTGACTAAGAAGAATGTGAACTTCAAGTGGACTAAGTAGTGTGAGGCAAGCTTTCAGGAGTTGAAAGAGAAGTTGATCACTGCTCCCATTTTGGCTTTGCCTAGAGCAGGTGTTGAGTATGATGTCTACATTGATGCTTCACATCATGGGCTTGATTGTGTCTTAATGCAAGAAGAGAAAGTGATCGCATATGGGTCTAGGCAACTAAGACCGCATGAGAATAATTATCCGACTCATGATCTGGAGTTGGCTGTGATTATCTTCGCCTTGAAAAAATGAAGACATTATGTGTATGGTGAGAAATTGAACATGTACACAGACCATAAGAGTTTGAAGTATATCTATCAGCAGAAGGACCTGAATCTGAGGCAACGGCGATGGCTGGAAGTACTTGAGGACATTCGTCCTGAGATTAAGTAACATCCTGGGAAGGCTAATCTGGTTGCTGATGCACTTATCCGAAAGAGCAGTCTGGCTAGTTTGATTACAACTCAGAAGCGTCTTGTGGAAAAGTTGGATCAGGGATGGTATTGAAGTTGTTCTGCATGGCTTGAGAGTATCCTTAGCTCAGTTGAGGCTTTATCCCACACTGAACGAGAGGATTATAGCAAGTCAAAGGGAAGATGCAGAGATTCAGAAGATGAAGGAGCAGGTGGTGAAGGTAGGTTATCCGAGTTTCAGATTAGGGATGAAGTGTTGTGGTTTGGAGAGAGGCTGTGTGTTCGGAATCAGACGGACTTGAAGGAGGGTATTCTTCAGGAGGAGCATGCTACTCTTTGTTGGTACATCCTGGGAGCACTAAGATGTACAAGGACATTAAGCAGCATTTCTGGTGGTCAGGTCTGAAGCAGGATGTGGCTAAATTTGTTGCGAGGTGTGAGATTTGTCAGCAGGTGAAGACCGAGAATCAGAAATCCAAAGGTTTATTGCAACCGTTACCTATTCCGGAGTGGAAGTGGGATAACATCAGCATAAATTTCATCACGGGCTTGCCCAAGAGTTCAAAGAGCAATGATGCGATTTGGGTTATAGTCGATCGGCTAACCAAGTCTGCTCACTTCTTGGCAAGGAAACTAACTTCGTCTATGGACAAGTTGGCCGAGTTGTATGTTGGAGAGATCGTCAGGCTTCATGGTGTTCCGTTAACCATTGTGTCTGATCGAGATGCGCAGTTTACTTCGCATTTCTGGAGGAGTCTTCAGACAGCTTTGGGTACCAAGAAGGATTTCAGCAGTGCTTTCCATCCTCAGACCGATGGTCATACTGAGAGAGTCAATCGTATTCTTGAGGATATGCTCTGATGTTGTGTGCTAGATTTTGGAGGCAGTTGGGAAAGGCATCTCTCTCTGGTCGAGTTTGCCTACAACAATATTTTTCAGACTTGTATCGGAATGGCGCCGTACGAAGCTCTGTATGGCAGGAAGTGCAGAACACCTGTTTGTTGGTATGAAGTTGGGGATCGGGAGATGTTTTGGCCTGAGATTGTGCAGCAGACCTCTGAAAAGATCGATCTGATCGGGAAGAGGTTGGTGGATGCTCAGAGTAGGCAGGAGAGCTATGCAGACAACTGGAGGAGGGTCATTGAGTTCGAGGTTGGTGACTTTGTCTTTCTGAAGGTATCACCTAGCAAAGGTGTGATTCGCTTTGGCAGAGGTGGGAAGTTAGCCCCAAGGTTCATAGGCCCATAGAAGATATTGAAGCGGATTGGGAAAACTGCTTACCGGTTGGAGTTGCCGGAAGAGTCTTCTCAGGTGCACAATGTCTTCCATGTGTCTATGCTGAGAGGTTACATTCCAGATCTGAGTCACCCTTTGCCGAAGTGCCGGAGGGTTTGTAGTTGGATCTAAGTTGCATTGAGCTCCCGGTTGAGATTGTGGACCGTCGGGAGAAAGTCTTGAGGAAGAAGATGATATTGATGGTCAAAGTAGTCTGCAGAAACCAGTTGGTTGAAGAGGCTACTTGGAAATCTGAAGAGAGGATGATGAAGGATCATCCTGAGCTCTTTGTTTGATTTGTATCTTTTCTTCTTTTTCTGTTTTTCGTGTTGTATTCTTTTTTTTCACTCTTTAAGCGTAGTTCCGGGGATGGAACTATTCTAAGGAGGGTGTGCTGTAACATCCTGAATTTTTAGCTATAATTAAATAAGATTTGTTTGATTTCACGTGTTGTGCACGTGCAATTTATTGTACATTTTTCTTAAAAATTATTCTTCATGAACAAGTGTTTTAATTATTTCCCCTTCTTATTTAGAAAGCCTAGTTAAACTTGAGGCCTATTTGTCTCCTTTTAGCCCACCCTAATTAATTAATAAAATTTATTTAGAAACCCATGGACTTTTAGCCCATTAGTGTGAGCCCATTAATTAAATCCGCTTTAATTAACATGACTTGTAGTGTAGACTACTTTTGTAAAAAATTAAATTGATTAAACTTTTACAAACTAGTAATTAGGGGGTGTTTTAATAACACGTGCATTGCACTAGCACGTGTTTGGAGTCCCCTAGAGTGTGTTCGGATGGTGAACAAGAGAGAGGAGAGATGGAGGTAGTGGAGAGGTTGTTTCTCATCATGGGTAGTTACTACAACTCCCTAACTCATCCTAGCCTTTGATCTCTAACCATTTGATTAAATCTTAGCCATCTATTCTCACTCAAAAAATGCATAAATATCCCTCTCACTCTCTTCACAAATTACACTTGAAAATTGAAAGAAAGAAAGAAAGAAAGAAAGACATTTTGTGAGCAAAAGATTAAGAGTGTTTTGTGAGATTAAAAGATTGAGAGTTTGTGTGTTCCCCTTCAAGAAGTGGCCGGTCTACATCCAAGGAGAGAGGGCTCGGGTTTGGCTAGCACAAGGAGGAGGTGGCGCATTGATGGCACAAGCTAGGAGGAGAAGGAGCCAATTGTTCATTCTAGGAGATTTTAGGAGTTCTTAGTTGTTTCACTCCATACAGGTGAGTGATTTTCTCGAACTTCTAATTAGATATCATGCTATGGTTGATATGGATAAAATTGATAAGAAAAACCCAATTAGGTTAGCCATGTGATTAAAAAAGGAGACAAATTGCAATTAATGTGAGTGTTGGTTAAATTAATTGTTAGTTGATGCAAATTGTGATTATTACTTTAGAAATTACCATGAAACCATGAATTATGTGTTTGAATTGTGTTAGATTAAGAAAAATTGTGTTGGAATGGCTAGTTAATTAAATTAGCATTATTGAAGTATGAATTGCCTAATTTTGACTTGATAATAATTTGAAAGGAAGAAACTTTGTTGTAGTAATACTTGTACAATCACTAATAAATAAGAAAAGAGAGTTATGGGAACTTCTAGTGCTAATACATAAAGGAATTACAATGGCTTTCTTATGTTCGAAATTGAAGACTAAAAAATACAAGTAGAGAGTAAAATTATGTATTTTGTGTCAAGTAATAATTTTTCGTTTACTGTTATACTGAGAATTCATAGAAAATATATTCTGGAAATTTAGAATGCAAAGTGGAGAAGAAAAGAATTAAACACTTGTTTTTTAGGGAAATTCGTATTGAACAGAGAGTCAAATTATAAACGTTTATATTTCTACTCATATCGAGTTAGTCACTTGGACTTCTTGGTTGTGGGTTCGAAACTGGGCAGTGCCCATTTAATTCCAACTTTTTTTTAAATCCGAAAGCCCCAAAATCCGACCTATATGGACTTAAGTCCAATTTATAGCGCCTTGCCGCATTGGGCTTTCGGGTCTTTGGTGGCGCCACAGGGCTGTTACTATAGCGTGGGGTTTGCCTTGGGTCTCAGGTTCGAAACCTGGCTTTGGCTTCTTAAAAACAATTTTTTGATTTTCTTTTTATTGAGTTTCATGAACTTTAAAAATTCAGAAAAAAATATTATAATTGTTATAAAAATATTTGGACTTCTTGAAAAATATTTCTACATCACTTGGACTAATAAAATGAGATTTAGAGAATAAAGTTGAGTAAAAATAATTGAAGAACTCTATAGAGTTGATGTTTGAGAAAATAAAAATGTGATTAATTCTAGAGAAAATTCTATGCGGTTTATAAAAATGAATTTTGTATGAAAAACTAAAGTGTCACTTATTATGGGTTTTTCATAGAATTGTGAGTTTTATTGCCTAGAAAGTTTACCTAAAATATAATTGTGATTTTTGAATCATGTAAAGGAAAGAAATGATAATGTGGGGAATAAATGAATTATATGGAAATTTAATTATGAATGTGAAAGGAAAATTGTAAATTTATTACTTTGTGCATGAAATTGATACACAAAAATGAAATAGAAGAATCATGTTGAATTATGAAAAACTTTATGAGTGTAGATACTCAATTCTATGAACATGAAATGAGATTAAAGACTAAAGTATGGCTAAGACCTCATACCAGCATTCGAATAAATTTTTTGAGATGGAATATTGAAATGAAAGACCAAGTTGGGTCGTTGTGTTGATTGATGGTTAAGACCAGTATAGAGGAGGTGCTAACTCTAGAATGTTGATTTTATTCATAATTCAATAATTAAGGATTAGATACATAGTGAAGATGTAATGAAAGTAAGAGAAAAATACGAGTATGAGGGCTATCGGATTGGCAGTGTGAGAGTGATTCATAGGTTGCCTGCTTGATGCGTCATGTCATGGCGTGAACACTACTTCGGAATTATCGTCCCGGTGGCGACGCTTGTGGGGTGTTTGGTGACTACGGGTGGTGCTATCGTTCCATGACGGAGGCTAAATTGTCCATAGACTCTGCATGATGCATCATGTCATGACGTGGGATTCTCCTCCAGGCTGTCTGGACATGGGCTCGTAACTCATAGAACATCTAGGATACTTACTGTAGTTACCATAGTAGTTTAAGTCGTGGCGAGGGATCGAACCTAGAAGATGAAGAACGATTAAGGGCTTGCCCTCGGACCTATGTAGTATGGGATGCATAGAATCCGAACAAGTGTCCATTAGTGTCATATAATACAAATAATTGCATTAAGGACTAAGTGCACAATCACACACGACATCAATAGGGTTGTCCCCATAGCTTTGTTTTGTGACAAGTGTGTGCTTTTTAAGTAAGAGAAAATTGATGTATTATATTCTAGCGTCAGTTGAATGAACTGACGTGCCCACAGTTTTCATGCAAGATAAAGTGAGTGACAAGACAAAAGACTGATTGCTGCTTAAAGAAATGTTCAAGTTTTATTCAATTCATGTGTAATTGTTGTAATTTATGATTCCGCTGCATTGACGTAACTCTGAGAACTTTTTGTCGTTCTGACCCACTTTTTGAAAATATTTGGGGGTTTGACCCACGTTCGAAAACAATTAGCAATCTGAACCAGTTTTGGACATGTCAGCATAAGCCGTTATTGGAAAAAACGGAATAGGTTATTTATATGCCGTTATTTTTAATAACGGCATCATTTTAGAATTTATTTTGCATACCGTTATTTGGAGTAATGGCATCAGTATATTTCTCATACAAGTGTGAATTGGAAAAAATTCCAAGTGTTGAAACAACTTAGGAATTATGTTGTTATCCCCAATAACGACATTCGGATAACTGATGCCGTTATTGGATATAATAAAATGATATGTTGCATTTGTTTGGAACAACGGAAACATATCATTTTGTTATAACTGATGACGTTATCTCCAATAACGGCATCAGTAATTCGAATGTCGTTATTGGAGATAACGTCATTATTTCTAAGTTGCTTCAACACTTAGAATTTTTTCCAATCCACACTTGTATGAGAAATATACTAATTTCGTTACTCCAAATAACGGCATGCAAAATAAATTTTAAAATGATGCCGTTATTGGAAATAACGGCATATAAATAACCTATGCTGTTATTTCCAATAACGGCTTATGCTGACGTGTCCAAAACTGGGTCAGATTGCTATGTCTAGGAAACGGTTCGGCGACTCAGCCTCAACCTTGGGCAGTAGCGAGTTACCCTCACAGTCTACATCTCAATCGGCTACGGTGGCTGCAGAATTCGAGAGGTTATAAAGATCAGAGGGCAAAGTGGGGGAGAGTTCAAGCCATGTCATCATTCCCTTTGAAGAGGATTTGGAGGAGGAAAGGAAGGAGGAAAATGAAGGGGTACCCTCGGACCAAGATGGCAATGAGACATCCTCTGACGGTGTGGTGGCTATTCCCCCACCTTCGTCTACCCACCAGACACGGAGTACGAACCGATGGAGTACAAGTCGGACGGGGCGTGGGACATCCATTTCTTATGGACCCATGCATTACCAGAATGTATCAGGATGATCTGATCAATGTGGTCTGGTTCGAAGTGTCACCGGTTGGCCAAAGATAGAGGTAGACACGACAGCGAATATCTTGGTAGGGACTGACCTTTCTCAGATTCAAAACACTTTTCACATTCCCCAAGAGTTTGACCTGCTCATCCCGAACCCAGGATCCGTCTGACTGACAATCTTTCCGAGTGGTTCTACAAGATCCCTCAGATGAGTTTGTCTTGGGCCTTTGCCTCCCCCACCCACCCATTCATCAAGGAGGTTGTAAATTGGGCCAGGATGAGCCCTATGCTGTATAGGACCAACTCCCGGAAGCATCTCGCTAGTTTCATTATGATGTGCAAAAAGAAGGGGGTGCCCTGGAATCTTAATTATTTTCGCACATGCTTAGGCCTATGCACATCTCGGGCGTTCGAGGGGCGGTGTTCTTCACTCCTCATCACAAATACATCGTGGTGCACAACCACCCGGACTCGATCAATGGGTGGAAGTTGAAGTACTTCATTGTCTATAGCCCCGAGCCTTGGGACATTCCCTCCCAATGGATGTACGACTTTCCGAAGATCAAGGCCCCAAGGCCAAAGGATTTCACTTTGGAGGAAGAGAATGAGTCCAATAAGATATTCGAAAAAGGAAATATAGACTGGGCGAGAGTGACTGAGATAAGCCTGGCGGAGTGTGGCTTGAGTTCGGTCGTGCCTTATAGGTTCTTAGTTTCTTTTTTTGTAGCAAACTCTTTTGCCTCGTTTTAACATTACTACATTTTCCTTTGTTTCCATGCTTGACAACAATGCTATCCCAGCTTTTCGGGCTGAATTGGCAAAGAAGAACGCCACAGAGGAGCCAAAGGGGAAGAAGATATCTTCTGCCTGGACCTCTAAAAGGTCGTCAGAGGAACATTTTGATAGGGCAAAGATGTTGATGGCCCTCACCATCGTTGACCAACAAGATTCCCTAAGGGCCCCACAAAGCGAGAAAGCGCTCAAGGTCACCAAGTTGGCTAGGTCTCTGCTTCCTCGTATCCACCCGTCGACGAAAAGTGTCCTCAGAGAGAAGACCAAGGAAACATTCAGGCCTGATTAGGCCATGAAGGAGGCCAAATCCATAATGGAGGGCCCGATGGTTGTTGAGGATGTGAACCAACATGCTCCACCGAGGGACGGGAAGAGCCTCACCCATGAGACCTTCGATTTGAGCTACTTGAAGTGCGCTCAAGCATCCATCGTGGTATGGACCTGACATCGATGAGTTCCATTACCTTATTTTTAGTTTTGAAGTTCTCAAGTGTTTTACCCTCCTTAGCAAATGATTCTTTAGGGGGAGAAGATGAAGCCGCAGTGCGAGCATGAGCTCAAGTGCTCCAACTGAAGGATGGCCCGGGTGGAGGAGTACAAGGAGGTCAAACTCCGGGTCGAGGGCCTCGAAAAGATGGAGAAGTCTTTGGAGGTGGAGCACTCATCCATGGCATCGGACCAATATGGTTTGCAGACAAAGACGGCGGCATAGGAGGCAATGGAGAGGGAGCTAGTTAGGGATCAAGAGAAGGCCATTGACATGGTCATCGGGGCACAATACCAAGGGTATGATCAAGCCCTTCGTCACGTCAGGCAGAGGTACCCCGACCTCGACCTTGACCTCGAAGGCCTCTTTTTCAGCATGGAGCCCAGCAAAATTAAGTTATGATAATTTTGCCCACGGGTGTTACGCAATGTATTTTGTACTGTTACGAGTAATATCCGTAACGTATTTTAATATAAATATCCTTTGTATTTCTGCATTTCAATTATTTATACATTTTTTGTCTTCTAAAAATTCATTTTCATCCTATTCTGAGCCAACTTAAACATTTATTTTGATCTTAGTGTTTTTACATGCATTGCACGTGCTTTCAATACACGTGTTGATTTCGTGTATTCTATCGTTACGTGTAATATTATAAAATTTTCTGCATGTTCAATTATTTATTTTATAACTTTTTCGAATTCGTTTCATAAATTGAAATTCATTTTTCTCCTATTTTGACTCAAATATATTTTTACACGTGCGGTGCACGTGTTTTCCATGCACGCGTTGATTATATTGTTGTATACATATATATAATTAATGAAACGTATTTTACATATCTTGTATTTCGATTGTTATAATGATTTTTCATTTTCTCGAATTTATTTTAATATAAATATTTATTAGCACGTGCTTCACACCTACTTTTCTTTTATGCACGTGCAAATTGTGCTATTTTATCACAAAGTTGTGCACTACAAATTTCACTATGCTAAATATCATATGATTATTTATTAAAAATAATAATTTAAAATGGAATAAAATAATAAAAGTGAAAATAAAATGAAGTGTACAAAACACGTGCACACGTGCACTCTTTCAAAAATGGATGCATATAGGAGTGAGTGGGGTGAGTGAGTGAGTGGGTGTGTGTATGGGCATGTGAATAGGTTACTGGAGAGTTAGTTACCTAAACCGCCTCCTAATTTCCCATATAAATACCTCCTCACTATTAACCATATATGAACACAAAAATAAATTAAACAAAAGAGAGTGAACCAAGAGTGGTTGCTGCATGTTGCTTTCGGGAATCCAAGGGGGGGAGCACGATATTTTAGGAGGAAGAGTGGAAGGCTTTTAGGAATTTTATTTGCTTGGAAAAATTCTTCAAAGAGGTGGGTGTTTCTCCAGCTTTGAAATATAATTTTATTACTAGAATGCTAGATTGTAGATGTAACATCCCAGAAAAATAAAATAATCTTTAATATTTTGCATGTACATTGCACGTAAAATTTTATGCATTTTAGTCCCTAAATTTTTTCAATGTTATGCACACTTATTCCTTCTCTTTTATTTGTCCATTTGTATTATTTATTTTTAATTAAAACTCATAGGCCTAAAATTTATTCTAAAGTCCATTAGAAAATTAACTAAATAGAAGCCCATGAATAATTATATATTTAAACACACATTTTACACTTGTCATGTAACATACACCTACAAATAAATTAATAACAAATAATAAAATTGAGAAGTGTGTGCACATTGGGTGAACGTGCACGTGTGTGCACCCAAGGAGAGTTTGCCGGCAATCAAAGTGAAGAGGAGAGAGTGGGAGAGCGTGTGTGGGTGAGTGGGTAGTTATTTGAGTAGTGGGAGTCTTCTCACCCACACAATACTCCTATAAATACCCACCTTTATTCATGAAAAAATGCACACAAAAAATTAAAGAATCAAGAGAGAAGAAAGAGAGTTCGGATTTTTTTAGAGAGGGAAACTTTCGGTCTTTGCTTGGAGGGGTGCTAGAGCTTTTGGTTGGAGCTTTGGAGCAATTTTTCTAGGAGTTTTTCTCTCAATTTTCATAAAAAATGTGGGTGTCGCTTTTGCTTTCTAAATTAAAATAGAATTTATGTGTAGGTAATTTGATGCTTGAAATTGATATTTCGTATGAGTTTTTAGTTAATTTTTTTGATGCATGTGGTGTTGTGATTTAGAAAGTTTGGTAGAAATGAAACATGTGAATTGTTGCATGATAAATGAAAGTTTCATCATGATATAATTAGATTGTTGAATTAAAATTCTATTTCAATAGTATGGTGAAGTGGTTAGGCACAAACAGTATGCCATGGTTGGATTATAAGAATTGTGCATTTATATAGATATAAAAAGTTGTTAATTAGGCACAAGAAATTGTGTAATTGTTAGAGGAGAATTATAAAATCAATGGGGTTGAGAATTGCTAAAAGAAAGTATATACATTCATGATAGTAGTTAAATTCTTCTAATTGCAATCTATGAATACTAGATTTCTAAAAAAATAATTATCTGAGTTAATTTGTGAACAACTTTATGCTAATGTGGGTAAAATCAGTAAAGAGGTTCTGGATGTTTAGAAATATAATTTGGTAATATTAATTTGGGAGAAAAGATTAGAAATCAAAAATAATTGAAAGAGTAAAATATGAGAATAAACAGAGAGTGGAGTTAAATGAATATAAACTCATATACTATCAGGTAATGGCTTTGGCCTTGGTGGCTAGCACAGGCGCTGCTACGTGGCGCTTTGGGGATTTTTGTGGTCGCGAGTTCGAGCCTGGGTTGGCTCTGTTTTTTTTTAATTATTTTAAAATTCAAATAAATGGTGAAATGGGTATTTAAATAACTCAGTGAACTTTCATACACAAATGCGAGTTAGCTCACTGGTTTGAGTAGGGGGCTTGGTCGCTGTTGGCTTTGGTTCGAGCCCGGGGACACACTTTTGGGTTTTAAATTTTAATTTAATATGATTTCAAGTTTTTAAAATAGGGAAAACTTCATAGAAAATTTATATAATATTATAAGAACACTTGGGAATTATTTAATAATATTCTAATAGATATTTTGATAATTTAAAGATCGTATTCATGGGTTAGATGAGATTTGAATTCAAGAAAAATGTATATGATTAAAGATTTTAATGGGTTGGTTTATAATAAAATCAAAGTATAAGAATGAGATTTAAATAAGAAGCTTTTAATGATTAATTCTAAGAATTTTGGTGTTAAGAAATGGTTATTGAATTGGAAAAGCATCGAACATTATAAAAATGAATAAATTGGTTCGTTAACCAAGTATTTGTCTATAAGATTCTGACTTGAGAAATTGTTATTGAATGGTGTTATAGAAGTTGAATACTTCATAAAGAAAGTGGATAAAGAGGATTGACGATTAATGAATGAGATAATTTTGTTGAGGTTGGATATAACCTATTTGATGTCTAATGAGACGGTTGTTGGAATCTAGAGGCTAGGCAAGACCCTAATAACCGGCATTTTGTGAATAATGAAAATTTGAGGAGTAACCAGTGTGGGTTAACTCTCTCTTTGAGAAGCAGCCAGTGTGGGCTAACTTTCTCTAGTGTTGATATAAGTCTGGTAGGGTAAGCTAGCTCTAGGTTGTGATGATTTTTAATTAAAACTTAAGGACAAGCACTAAGGGGAGATGTGACGAAGTATGGGCAAACATGAGTATGAGGGCTTTGATTATGCGGTGGGAGGTTATCTCCAGAATTATCGGGGTTGTGGCTCGCGATGGGAGATATTCCTTCAGAATTACTGGAATCAAGGCGACGCTCATGGGGTATTTGTGTGATGAGGTACCTATGACAGTGCGGTGTGGGTTTCATCTCCAGAATTATCAGGGTGTGAGGTATGATGGAAAAAAATCACTCGCGTTGGGAGAACGACTTTCAAGAATTATCGGGGTCACAGCTCGTGATGTGGGTTTTTGCCTCCAGAATTATTGGGGTTACGACTTGCGGTGGGAGAGCGATACTCAAGAATTATCGGGGGTGGTACTTGATACTCACAGGAAATCTAAACCTTACATTAGTCACCATAGTAGGTTTTCATAGCATGTGATTAAACCCTATATTGAGGAGTACGATAAGGGCTTGTCCTCAGACCTATGTTGAATGGGATGCATAGAATCCGAAATAGTATGCATTAGTGTATCGTAGTGTAAATCTGCATTAGGCATTTAAGTCATATCATACACTGAAAAAAAATTTGGGCGACCCAGTTTACCGTGTTGAAGGTCGAGGGTCAACCTGACCGAATTTGTGTTAGAAATTCGCGAGTCACCCAAATTATCATGCTGAGGAGTGAGGAACGAACCAAGCAAATCTATGGAAGAGATCCAGTAGTGACTAGGATTACCATGCCGAGAGGCGAGGGGCGGGCCGAGATAATTTGTTTGAGAAATTCATGAGTGTGACCCAGATTACCATGTCGAGCGTGAGGGGCTGGCCAAGAGATATTTTGTGGGTGCCTTGACTGATAATCCGAGGGTTGAGGCTAGGAAATCCAGATCTCTTGCAACATTAGTGAATCCGACAAAAAGGACTTGTTCTCAATCTAAACATTTTGGAACTTTCTAGGTTGTCACGTGGAGGTTCACGTGGATTGGCTTAAATCATAATTGCTGGAATCGATGCTTTTTCCTACCGTGGGGGTCAAAATGTTTTCCTATCATAGCCCTTAAATGGAGGTGGAGGGCTTACATCTTTCCACATCAGCATCACGGGGGCTGAGGATCCTCTTCCAAAAGAGCCTATAAAGCCCCCGCTTCCTTCAAATATTTCTGTACACTCACATGTTTGGTGGGTTTCCTCTTTCCCTGAATGATCATTCTCTTGACGAGTTTCTTTTGGTGAGTTCCTCGAATGGCAATCTGAGGGCCAAGATTAGAAGGAATCGAAAGCCTAGTATGGAACTTAGGGAGATTTAGCCTGCATTCCGAGGGCCGAGACCAGATGGAATCGGGATACTGGGATGGAACTTGGGAATATTTAGCCCGAGATAGGCCTCTCATACTTTGAAGTTCCTCAAGTTTTCTTCTAAGATCAGCCAGCATTCGATGTGCCCCCGACATTCATATGTGGTCCGCCTACCACATGCTGATAGTTAATGGTACCTAGAGAATCGTGATAGGAAGACCCCCCCCCCCCCTCCCTCTAAGTCATTATGCGTAGTTTTCATTTGAACTCTTGTGTTTGACTTTCTAACTGCGTCGGCCACTGCTCATCTTGTACTTATTTCTCATTTAATAAAAAAACCTTCATTCTTTGATCCATTGCTTGAACATTTGTTTGCCCTAACATTTGAATGATAATTCGATGTGCTAGGGGTTTGAGGCATTTCATCATACCGACTCTCTACTAGGCAAGTTAATTTGTTGGAGAAATGCGCGAGTGACCTGGAATATCACGCCAAGGTCCGAGTGATGAGCCAAGCTAGTTTGCGAATTCGCGAGTGACCTGGATTACCATGTCGAGGTCCAAAGGACGGGCCAAGCAAATTTGCAGAAGAAATTCACAAGTGACCGGGATTACCACAACGAAGGGTGAGGGATGAGTCAAGCAAATTTGTTAGAGAAATTCGCGACTGATCCAAATTACCACACCGATGGGCGAGGGGCGAGCCAAACGAATTTGCGTGAGAAATTCAAAAATGATCTGATTACCATGCCAAAGGACGTGGGAAAAGTCAGAAATTCGCGAGTGACCCGGATTACCCCGCCAAGTGATAGGGGACGAGTGCGCCTTAAGAGAAAATCCGAAGGTCGAGGTTGGGAAATCCGAACCTATTTGGTTCTTTTTTACCTAAGGCAACAAAATAAAGTTTAAAATAGCCTAAAATTTTATGAAGCTTCATTGATTATTAATAAACTTGTATGGCTGCATTTCGGCTAAAGTTTATTATAGGTACTAGCCTTGACGATTGATTGCAAATTTTCTGAAGATTTTAGGGGGGGGGGGGGGTTAGGAACCCTCCCTAAATTTCATTATATATTCCGTGTTCCAGGTCCTTTTGACCACCCTGCCCCTGATGTCTTCTAGTAGGTTGGTTTCGGAACGAACCACTTTGGAGACCTTGTAAGGGCCTTCTTAGTACGGAGCAAGTTTCCCCTTTTTAATCGGTGCAGAAATTTCGAGCTTTCATAGGACTAAGTCGCCCTCCTTGATATGTACTAGTCGAACCTTTTTTATTATGGAAACGCTTTATTCTCTGTTGGTAGATGCTCCTTCTGACGGTCGACTTTTCTCGAAATTCCTCAAGGAGATCCAGGTTGGACCTGAGTCCTTCTAAGTTCAAGTCTTCATTAAAACTCATCACTCAAGACAAAGGTAAGCCAACATCCAGGGGGATCACGGCCTCGGTTCTGAACATAAGGGTGAACAGCGATGCTCCTGTCAGAATTCTCTCGGTCGTTTGTACAACCAAAGCACACTTGGAAGTTCTTCTACACATCCACAATTCAGTATGACCCACAATCCCTTGGAAGACTCATCTAGTCGCTTCTTGAGGTCGGCTAGAATCAAGTGATTAGCATTCTCGGCCTGACCAATGAACTGGAGTGTCATTACCTGGTGATTAGAATCCATTGTCGGTGATTAGAATTCGAGGAATCCCGAATTTGCACGGAATGTGCATCCTAAAGAATTGCTATCTTGGTACTCGATTATGGAGGCGAAGGGCTCAGCCTCGGCCTCGACCTAATTCGTAAAGTAGTCATTGGCAACAATGAGGAATCGTAGTTGACCAAATTGCCTTAGGAAAGGGCAAAACAAGACCCACCACCCACATGGCAAAGGGAGCTGGACTTGCTAGTAACGTAAGCTCGGCTTGGGGGTATGCTTGATGGAAAAGATCCTTTGACAAGGGGCAACATCTTCAAAAGAGTTTCTGAGCATCCTGCAATCAAGTTGGCCAGTACTATCCATGATTCATGATCTTCCTTGCTGGCAATCTGGCTTTCATGTGGCAGCTGCCAACTCCCTCATTCTTCTTCTGAAGGGCATATTGGGATTCTTCGGGGGTCAGGCACTGGATGTAGGGTCGTCCATCAATCATGGTGTACGATCATTTGAATAATACCCTCTCGATGAACACGTATCTTTATGCTCTAACCCATACCTTTCGTGCTTCAGGTGGTTTCTTCAGTAAGAATCCTTTTTTGAGAAAATCTAGAATCAGGTCCATCCAGGTTGTCGACCATGTCTGGGGTCCGATTCAAAGGACTTCTACATTCTCCTTGTTAAGACTCAGTCATACAAGTATTTCTATAAGCTTGGTGCAATCAAGGCCTTCGAAGGAGGAGGATGCCTACTTAGATAGGGTGTCCGCTTGGTTGTTCTCCTCTCAAGGAATGCGGGTGACAAAGGCCTCTTCAAAATCTACTAGGAAACCTTTAACATGGGCCACATACTGAATCATTCAGGCATCTCGGGCATCATATTCTTCGGATATCTGATTTACCAACAGTTGACAATCGCTAAAAGCTTCCACCCGTCTTGCCCCAGCTGTACAAGCCAAGATCAATCCGGCAATTAGCGCCTCGTAGTCGACCTCATTATTAGAGGCTCAAAAGCAGAGGCGTGAGGAGTACTTAAGGCTAAACTTGTTTGAACCCAGTAGTTTTACATCTGCTCCGCTTCCATCCTCATAAGAGGACCCATCTAGATAAAACTTCAAGGAGGGTGTCTCCTCTTGAACCTCGGACGGCTCCGATATGGTGCATTCTGTGATGAACTGAGCTAAAACCTAGCCTTTAATGGTTGTCCTTGGCTTGAAACTGATATCCTGTTGACTCAACTCAATCGACCACTTGATCAGCCATTCAGAGCTCTATGCCTTGTGAAGGATTTGCTTCAAGGGATGGTCAGTAAGGACTTTGATGGAGTGGGCCTGGAAGTAAGGGTGGAGCTTTCGTGCCTGCCATAATCAGAGCATAGGCTATTTCTTATATTTTAGTGTACCAGAGGAAGCACCTTGCTCACATAGTAGATAAGTTTCTGAACCCCATCTCCTTCTCAGACTAGGACTGCGCTGAGGGTTTGCTCAGTGTTAGATTTCGAAGGCAATCATAGATTAAATACACAGGGGAAAAATTACAAAATATCGAAACCTAGCCATGGATTTATGCGAAAACCATAAATCGTGTTTAGGAGTTATACCTTAAAGATGAATCTGTTGTCTTCATAGTATGTCAATCACAGCACCGCAATATTGTGGTGCCTCTATAGTATCCACACAAACGGAATGAAAAATGGGTCTCCCTCAAAACATACGGGAAGGGGATGTTCCTCCTCACGATCTCTCTCTCACTTTCTGTGACGACTAGGATTTTTTCACGTGTATCTTTTATACAGAGCAAAGGCAATGAATGCCCTCTTTTGTGCACTTACCAAAGAAGAATTCAACCATGTGTCAACAGGGATAACGGCATACCAAATGTGGCATACTCTTGAGGTAACACATGAAGGCACAAATAAGGTCAAGGAATCTAAAATTTCTGTTCTTGTTAACAGGTTCGAGATGTTTCGAATGAAGGAGAATGAAAGCGTATCAGAGATGATAACAGGATTTACCAACATCACAAACTCCCTTGTGGCTCTTGGCAAAACATATACACCAGTAGAGATGGTGAGAAATGTTCTTCGTGCTCTTACCCCCGAATGGGAAAAGAAGACTACTGCATTTGAAGAAGCCAATGATTTAACACAACTTTTGTAACACCCCGTAGTTTTCAAAGAGTACATATATATATATATATATATACTTTGAAATATTAAAAAGTTGGCTATTAGCAAGGTACTTTGAAATATACTTTGGTATAATATCTTGAAAGTTGATGTGTATGATGGGGGGCCCACGATGCTTGGAACAGCAAAGCTACTGTTGTTTGAAGTAATGCCCATGACATGGCATTTAACATGGGGCCCACACTACAAAAGATACTGGTTTTACCGGCGAAAGTTCCCCAGCGTTTTACTAGTAGCGCCGGGGTAGGGAGCGAATAGGAATTGGGCGCCAGATGGGATGGTTATACACCGGCGGTCAATTTAAAATGCCGGTGTATGTTCGTATTCACCGGCGTTTTACTTAAAAATGCCGGTGAAGTGTATTATTCACCGGCATTTTTATTATAAACGCCGGCGAATATACGGACACATTCACCGGCGTGTCTAATTGAAACGCCGGAGGATTAGACACGCCGGTGAATAACTGCGATAAAACCCGCGAACCCTAATCTTTCGCTCCCCATTTTCCCAAACCCCCCCCCCCCAAAAAAAAAAGAAAGGGGCGCTTCGTTTCCCTCCTTCCTCGCTCTACTTCCCGTGCGTTTGCCTCTGCCGCTTCGTCCTCTTCGACGGCCTTCGACCTTTCGAAATCGTCCCTTCTTCCCTTCGTCATTTTCGATTTCCCTCTTCCCTCTCTCTATTTGGAGGTGAATCGGCGATCGCCCCGCTCTCTCTCTCTCTCTCCTACGCCCCCGCCCTCGTCGCCCCGCTCTTTCTCTCTCTCTCTCTTCGGTATGATCTCTTAATTTCCCTTATTTTTCAAAAAAAGCAGCTTTTTTCAGATTATTCATCTTGATTTCCTTAACATGAATGGTTTAGTTGAGATGAAGAATCAATAGAATAATATATGCTTAGATACTGGAAATTTTCATCTTCTTTTACTGTTAATGAAGCTGATTTCATGCATCTGATTGTCTTCATGGCATGTTTGTTTTTTTACCCAAAATGGGTTCACTGTGAACTGAGGATGGTCTAGGTACGTATACCAAAAACCTCCGACCGGATATGCACAACAATTGAATTTTAGATTTAGTTGGGCACAGTGAATCAGTAGAGCAACATATAAGCTCAGATAATGGAAATTTTTCATTTTCAGATACTGTTAAAGTAACCTGATTGCAATCTTTGGCATGGTTTTTTAACAAAAAATGGGTTCACTTCCAAACTAAGTATGCTGCTAGCTTACCCATTTTCTTTCACTGTTAATGAAGCTGATTTCATGCATCTGATTGTCTTCTTAGCATGTTTGTTTTTTTACCCAAAATGGGTTCACTGTGAACTGAGGATGGTATAGGTACGGATGCCAAAATCCTCCGGCCGGATATGCACAACAATTGAGTTTTAGATATAGTTGGGCTAAAGAAGTAGTAGAGCAACATATAAGCTCAGATAATGGAAAATTTTTCATTTTCAGATACTGTTAAAGTAACCTGATTGCAATCTTTGGCATGGTTTTTTAACACAAAATGGGTTCACTTCCAAACTTAGTATGCTGCTAGCATGTCCATTTTTTTTCACTGTTAATGAATCTGATTTCATGCATCTGATTGTCTTCTTGGCATGCATGTTTTTTTTACCCAAAATGGGTTCACTGTGAAATGAGTATGCTATAGGTATGTATGCCAAAATCCTCCGGTCGGATATGCACAACAATTGGATTTTAGATTTAGTTGGGCTAAAGAAGTAGTAGAGCAACATATAAGCTCAAATAATGGAAATTTTCATTTTCAGATACTGTTAAAGTAACCTGATTGCCATCTTAGGCATGTTTTTTCCCCCAAAAATGGGTACACTTCCAAACTAAGTATGCTGCTAGCATCCCCAGTTTCTTTTACTGTTAGTGAAGCTTATTTTCATGCATCTGATTGTCATCTTGGCATGTTTTTTTGACCAAAATGGGTTCGCTGTGAACTGAGGATGCTATAGGTACGTATGCCAAAATCCTCCGCGTATGCACAACAATTGGGTTTTAGGTTTAGTTGGGCTAAAGAAGTTGTAGAGCAACATACAAGCTCAGATAATGGAAATTTTTATTTTCAGATACTGTTAAAGTAATCTAGTTGCCATCTTAGGCATGTTTTTTCCCCCAAAAATGGGTACACTTCCAAACTAAGTATGCTGCTAGCATCCCCAGTTTCTTCTTTTGTTGTTAGTGAAGCTTATTTTCATGCATTTGATTGTGATCTTGGCATGTTTTTTTGACCAAAACGGGTTCACTGTGAACTGAGGATGCTATAGGTACGTTTGCCAAAATCCTCCGGATACGCACAACAATTGGGTTTTAGATTTAGTTGGGCTAAAGAAGTAGTAGAGCAACATATATGCTCAGATAATGGAAATTTTCATTTTCAGATACTGTTAGAGAAGCTGATTGCCATCTTAGGCATGATTTTTTAACAAAATGGGTTCACTTCCAAACTAAGTATGCTGCTAGCATCCTCATTTTCTTTTACTGTTAATGAAGCTTATCCCATGCATCTGATTGTCATTTTGGCATGTTTTTTTGACCAAAATGGGTTCACTGTGAACTGAGGATGCTATAGCTGTATGCCAAAATCCTCCGGATATGTACAACAATTGGTTCACTCTGAAAAATATATGCTTACATACTGGACATTATCATTTTTCTTTTACTGTTAATGAAGCTGATTTCATGCAACTGATTGGCATCTTGGCATGTTTTTTACCAAAATCCTCCAAATCTGTACAAGATTTGGGCTGAACAAACCTCGTGCAGGTTTCTTTTGGCGCTACAAGCATCAATGATTTAGTTGGGTTGAAGAATTATTTTAGAAAAACTTATTAGTAGCCATATTAGTTTCTTTTGTTTATTATTATTATTATTATTATTATTATTATTATTATTATTATTATTATTATTATTATTATTATTATTATTATTATTATTATTATGAGATAAGTGATTATTAGTAGTCATGAACTGAATAGTTCATGAGTCATCAGATCTTCTTGTTACCATAGTTACAGCACGACGCGCTCATTATTCGGCCGATTCCTCTTCATCAGCAAAATACCCTTTACCATCATCATCTCCTTGAACGGAAAGCCAAATACAGGGGAGACTATAGTCGATTTTTTTTTATGCTCGAACACAGCGTGTGCGATAAAATACCACTAAGGTGGTTGTGATAATTTCCACAAAAGATAGTTTAGGGTTATGTGAATAGAGTAGATTGTGTTAAGATGTAGTTTTTTTTTGTACATTTTTTGGAACCACAATTTCTTTATTTTACAGTTAAAGATTATATCGTTTATTTATTTGCAGCTAGGGATAGTTTTGAAATAGGTGAAATTTAATATACAAAATGCCTTTTACTGTTATTACTATTTAATATATCAAATTTTAATTTCAGATTGTGTGCTATTGATATAATGGATAGAAGTTTGATTAGTAAACCACGATTATCCAAGGAGTACCGTGATGGTATTAAAGATTTTATTATCTTTGCCAAACGACTTCCCGTGATCCCAACCTAATCCTTTGTCCATGCCTCCGGTGTACAAATTGTATGCTGAGGACATGTGACGTAGTACATACACACTTGGTTGTCAACGATTTTCTTCAAGGGTACACAAGGTGGTTTTGTCATGGAGAGGATCATATGTCAGCTCCTGTTCATCCGGTTGTATTAGAAAATGAAGCTGGGCCCTTAGTGAACGAAGACTTAAGCGTTTCCGATGAGATGCATGCTTTGTTACAAGATGCCATGGGGATTCATAATGTTCCTTTCCACACCAATAACCCAACAAATGAAGTTCACAATGAGTCAATAGAAACAAACCAGATTGGTGGTGGGGTGGACGAGGAAATGTCTGGCCCCACCCCTGAAAATAATAAGCAGCAAGAATCCTTCGCTAAGTTACTTGACGATGCTAGTACTCCGTTGTACCGCGATTGCACCAAATTTTCTAAGTTCTCATTCATTGTCAAACTATTTCAGATTAAATGTTTAAACCGGTGGTCTGCTAAGTTCTTCATTATGCTACTTGAATTGTTGAATGAAGCATTTCCTGAAATCAACTCAGCCTATAAAATCAAAAAATTCCTAAGTTCTTTCGATCTAGGATATGAGAAGATAGCAGCATATCCAAATGACTGTATGCTTTTCACGAGTGGTAAGGAAAGTCTGGAGAATTGCGAAGTGTGTGGTTCTTCGAAATGGAAAGAAAGACCAAATCAAGACGAGGGAGCCAGTGGATCTACTAAGCGAAGTAGGAAAAAGAAGCCTGCCAAAATACTGCGTTACTTTCCTCTGATTCCTAGGCTACAAAGGTTGTTTATGTCTACGAAAATTTCTTCTGATATGAAATGGCATGCTGAAGGTCGCACTAATGATGGGATTCTTAGACATCCTGCTGATTCTCAATCTTGGAAAAAATTTGATGAAAGATATCCTGATTTTGTGGAAGATCCTCAAAATGTGAGACTTGGACTAGCTAGTGATGGTTTCAACCCTTTCAGGCAAATGAGTAGTACATACAGCATATAGCCGGTTGTGTTGATACCATACAATTTGCCGCCTTGGAAATGCATGAAGCAGTCCTCATTTATTTTGTCCATGATAGTTCCTGGACCGAAAGGTCATGGAAATGATATAGATGTGTACCTACAACCGTTAATAGATGAACTTCAGAAGTTGTGGGTGGGTGTTCCAACCTATGATGCTGTGGCTAAAGAAACATTTTCTCTTCGTGCCGTGTTGTCTTGGACAATCAATGATTTTCCAGCATATGCAAATTTATCTGGATATAGTACTAAAGGACGTTATGCATGTCCATGTTGTGCTGACCAAACTAGTTCAAGGTGGTTGTACAATGGCAGAAAGTTTTGCTATATGGGTCATAGGAGATGGTTGCCTGACACACATATATTTCGAGCAGAGGCAGCGACATTTGATGGTACCGACGAGTGGGAACATGCTCCTGGGTCTTCTTCTGGTTCAGATATTTTGAGGCAGGTAGATGGTCATCAATTCAAATATGGAAAAGAACCAGAAGTCAGGACAAAGGGCAAGAAAAGGGAAAGGCCGGAGCAAGGTGAGGAGACCGATCTATATGGCGAAGATAAGGATCAAAACATGACGAGTTTAGGTACATGGAAGAAGAAGAGTATTTTCTTCAAGTTGCCGTATTGGGAATTCAACTTACTGCGACATAATTTAGATGTGATGCATATCGGAAAAAATATTGGTGAGAATTGTATAGGAACAGTTATGGGAGATGATCGGAAGACAAAGGACAATCTCAAGAGCCGACTTGATTTGAAGTCAATGGGCATCCGACATGAGTTGCACCCAGAAGAATTGCCGAACGGGAAAGTACTCCTACCTCCTGCAATCTATTCAATGTCAAAATCGGAGTTGGAATTGTTTTGCAAAGTACTACTTGAACTTAAAGTCCCTGATGGCTATTCTTCTAACATGGCAAGATGTGTCAACTTTAAAGAGAAGAGGCTTTAGGGTCTAAAGTCACACGACTACCACATCCTAATGCAGGATCTCCTTCCTGTGGCCCTAAGGTCTTCAATGTGTGAGCAAGTCACTACTGTCCTGAAAGATCTTTGTATCATATATAAAGGTATTTGCTCAAGAATGCTTCGTGTTGAAGATCTGGACCAATTGGAGCAGCAGGCGGCATTGACACTTAGTAAAATGGAGATGATATTTCCTCCATCATTTTTCACTATAATGATTCACTTGATAATCCACCTTGCTGGTGAAGCCAGAATCGGCGGTCCTGTTCACTATCGATGGATGTACCCCATTGAGAGGTAAAATAATTCATTCATCTTACGAAATTGAATTTTCAAAAGCTCATTTCTTTTAATCCCCTAATCCGCTCTATCTGATTAATTGTACATGTTCAGGTACCTATACTGGCTAAAGGGTTATGTGAAAAATAGAGCATATCCTGAAGGGTCAATAGCCCAGGGATATCTATCAGAGGAGTGCTCACATTTTTTTTCCAGGTATTTGCCTGGTGTGGAGACATCTTCCAGTAGACCATGTAGAAATCCAGACATTTCCAACCTTGATGGTGCTCAATATCTTTTTGATACCGCTGGCACTACTGTTGGTAAAGTTGATGCATTTGAGCTCGATAGCTTAGCGTGGGAACAGGCACATCGATATGTGCTAGACCATCATGCATCAGTGGAACCATTTCGAAAGTAAGTTGCTTTTGAATTTAAATCGAATACAGTGAAAACCGCGGAGTTCGATATTTTTGATACTTTTGTTATTCCTAATTTCAATTGCTTGTTTTTTAGCGAATTTGTCAGGGACATCAAACGAAGGGCCAGACCAAGAAGACTACCACCACGTGAACAAAACAAGTTGATGAATGAAAAATTTCATAAGTGGTTTGAATCTCATGTAGGTGAATTACAGTTATGCAAGTTAATCTTTATTATATCTACATTTTCTATGGTGCTGATACGATTTGCGCAAAATTAATAGGTACATTCTTTGGGTCCTGAAGGTGCGTCATCTGAAATACAAGTACTTGCCAAAGGCCCCTATCAGATGGTCAAAAGATACGGAGGATACATATTCAATGGTTTTAGATTTCGTACTAAGGATCGTGAATGTAATTTGAAGTCAAAATAGTGGAATGGTAGTGACGTCTAAGACTAGAAGTTATGCTTCCAAGTCGGACACGAGGCCTGTAGATGGAGATCTCGACTACTATGGAGTGCTCACGGATATCATTGAGTTGAATTATTTTGGCCATTTCCGTGTTGTCTTATTTCGTGGGGATTGGGCTGAGTTTGATAGGAATTTTGCTAACAACAAGGACAAGCTTGGCTTCACAGTTGTAAACTTCTCAAAATTGATTCACATCGGTACACACATTAGCCATGAGCCATTTGTGTTTCCATCCCAAGTGCAACAAGTGTTCTACATTGAAGATCCAACCCTACCAAAATCGTATGTGGCTCTCCCTATGCAACCAAGAGATGTATTCCAACTGGGCGATACTTCAGACGATGAAGACGGTGAAGACATGAACAGTTACATTGCTTCTGAGTTTCCTGTGTTTGATGTAAACACAACCGATGCTGGAATTTGCGGGACTTGGCTCCGCAAGGATGGAGAAGAGGGCGATGTACTGGAAGATGTCGTATTGTAGTTTACATAATTTTCAATTGGGTTTATTATATGTCTGTAATTTTATGTCTTAAATCTTGTTGTAATATTATGTCTGTAATTTCGAATATGTTCATTGTGAATTTAATACACTGGTTTAATTATCTTTCTATTTTCTACTGCTTGGTATTATTTACATTAAACTATGCTTAGTGTCATTTGAACCACCATATCGTTGTAATTTAATCTGTTACAAATCTCATTTTTTTAATTTTTTTACAATTATGTTGGTTTGTTAATCCTACTAAAGTACAAATTTTATGATAGTTATTATAAACATGTTATTAATTAAATTTGCATCTCTAAGGAAGTTATCGAATCCTTGACAGGTACAACATGCCGAGGCGTGGAAAGAGGGTAAATATAAATGATGGCAACGAGAGCCATGGGGATGAGCAGCCACTAAATAATAGTGGCAGTCAAACATATGAGAGTGAGGGTAGCACGCCGCCCACTGTCAAAAAACATCGGTAAGTCTTTAAATTGGTATTTTAAAAGAGATTATGGTCTTGAATGCATGAAAGACACGTACTAGTGTTTGTGAGTCTGAATTGTGGCTGTCGTCTATAAGCATTTCGTCTATATTTCTTAAGTGGGCTGTGATTAGAAAGAAAGGTCTGGAGTGGAGATCTGGAAATCCAAATAGAGACATCTCGTTTATTATAATCTACACTTATTGTTGGACCAACCCCCTCTTGCTGTTGTTGCTGATGTCTCTTTGTGTGCGTGTGTTGAAGAGAATGAAGGGATGAGAGAGAGTTGAGGAAAATGCCGCTATGTTAGCCTGGTGTATCCTCATTCTCTACCATCCCTCTTTCTGGCTCCATATATGGCTTCTATATTAAATTGGTTTCCTTCCACGATGATAGTCCGTAATACTACACTTGATATGAGCCCTGTTCATAGCTGCACCATATTGCATACTCACAAACAACTAATACATGTCGGCCTTGCATTGTATGACCAACCCCACTTTGGCACATAACATGGTATAGATGACATTGTATGACCTGCAAACAAGGTTTGTTCAGCCGTGTTGTTGTACTGATTTGGAGGATTTTGGTATGCTAGCAGCATACGTAGTTTGGAAGTGAACCCTTTTGGCTAAAAAATCATGCCAAAGATAGCAATCAGATGCATGAAATCAGCTTCTTTAACAGTATCTGAAAATGAAAATTTCCATAATCTGAGCATATATGTTTCTTTAACAGTGACTGTGAACAATTGTTCTTAATTGGGCTGTGATTAGAAAGAGACGAGTTGGAGTGGAGATCTGGAAATCCATATAGAGACATCTTGTTCATAATAATTTATTATTATTGTTGTGCTTGTCGCTCTTGCTGTTGTTGCTGATGTCTCTATGTGTTCGTGTGCTGAAGGGAAAGAAGGGATGAGAGAGAGATGAGGAAAATGCCGCTATGTTAGCCTGGTGTATCCTCATTCTCTACCATTCCTCTTTTTGGCTTCTATATTTGGTTTCCTTCCACGATGACAATTCCTTAAAACTACACTTGCTATGAGCCCTATTCGTATTTTTCTACAACGAAGAATTGATCTATGACTACAATCTCCATTCAAAACCCAATTGTTCTATATTTGGTTCCCTCTGGGCTGTTGTTGCTGTTGTTGCTGATGTCTCATCTTCTTTTATTGTTAGTGAAGCTTATTTTCATGCATCTGATTCTCATCTTGGCATGTTTTTTTGACCAAAATGGGTTCACTGTGAACT
The DNA here is from genome assembly GCA_017893485.1 of Hemerocallis citrina. NCBI lineage: Eukaryota > Viridiplantae > Streptophyta > Magnoliopsida > Asparagales > Asphodelaceae > Hemerocallis > Hemerocallis citrina. The sequence goes on from CM030363.1 coordinate 47,455,630, forward strand.
GAGGATGGTATATAGGTACGTATGCCAAAATCCTCCGGCCAGATATGCACAACAGTTGGGTTTTAGATATAGTTGGGCACAGTGAAGTAGTAGAGCAACATATAAGCTCAGATAATGGAAAATTTTTCATTTTCAGATACTGTTAAAGTAACCTGATTGCAATTTTTGGCATGGTTTTTTAACACAAAATGGGTTCACTTCCAAACTAAGTATGCTGCTAGCATCCCCATTTTCTTTCACTGTTAGTGAAGCTGATTTCATGCACCTGATGGTCTTCTTGGCATGTTTTTTGGTCGCGCATTTTCTTTCACTGTTAGTGAAGCTGATTTCATGCACCTGATGGTCTTCTTGGCATGTTTTTTGGTCGCGCATTTTCTTTCACTGTTAGTGAAGCTGATTTCATGCACCTGATTGTCTTCTTGGCATGTTTGTTTTTTTACCCAAAATGGGTTCACTGTGAACTGAGGATGCTATATCTTTATGCCAACCTCCTCCGGCCGGATATGCACAACAATTGGGTTTTAGATATAGTTGGGCTAAAGAAGTAGTAGAGCAACATATAAGCACAGATAATGGAAAATTTTTCATTTTCAGATACTGTTAAAGTAACCTGATTGCAATCTTTGGCATGGTTTTTAACACAAAATGGGTTCACTTCCAAACTAAGTATGCTGCTAACATCCCCATTTTCTTTCACTGTTAGTGAAGCTGATTTCATGCACCTGATGGTCTTCTTGGCATGTTTTTTGGTCGCGCATTTTCTTTCACTGTTAGTGAAGCTGATTTCATGCACCTGATTGTCTTCTTGGCATGTTTTTTGGTCGCGCATTTTCTTTCACTGTTAGGGAAGCTGATTTCATGCACCTGATTGTCTTCTTGTTTTTTTTTAAACCCAAAATGGGTTCACTGTGAACTGAGGATGGTATAGGTACGTATGCCAAAATCCTCCGGCCGGATATGCACAACAATTGGGTTTTAGATATAGTTGGGCTAAAGAAGTAGTAGAGCAACATATAAGCTCAGATAATGGAAATTTTTCATTTTCAGATACTGTTAAAGTAACCTGATTGCAATCTTTGGCATGGTTTTTTAACACAAAATGGGTTCACTTCCAAACTAAGTATGCTGCTAGCATCCCCATTTTCTTTCACTGTTAGTGAAGCTGATTTCATGCACCTGATGGTCTTCTTGGCATGTTTTTTGGTCGCGCATTTTCTTTCACTGTTAGTGAAGCTGATTTCATGCACCTGATTGTCTTCTTGGCATGTTTTTTTTTAAACCCAAAATGGGTTCACTGTGAACTGAGGATGCTATAGGTACGTATGCCAAAATCCTCCGGCCGGATGTGCACAACAATTGGGTTTTAGATATAGTTGGGCTAAAGAAGTAGTATAGCAACATATAAGCTCAGATAATGGAAATTTTTTTATTTTCAGATACTGTTAAAGTAACCTGATTGCAATCTTTGGCATGGTTTTTTAACACAAAATGGGTTCACTTCCAAACTAAGTATGCTGCTAGCATCCCCATTTTCTTTCACTGTTAGTGAAGCTGATTTCATGCACCTGATGGTCTTCTTGGCATGGTTTTTGGTCGCGCATTTTCTTTCACTGTTAGTGAAGCTGATTTCATGCACCTGATTGTCTTCTTGGCATGTTTTTTTTAAACCCAAAATGGGTTCACTGTGAACTGAGAATGCTATAGGTACGTATGCCAAAATCCTCCGACCGGATATGCACAACAATTGGGTTTTAGATATAGTTGGGCTAAAGAAGTAGTAGAGCAACATATAAGCTCAGATAATGGAAAATTTTTCATTTTCAGATACTGTTAAAGTAACCTGATTGCAATCTTTGACATGGTTTTTTAACACAAAATGAGTTCACTTCCAAACTAAGTATGCTGCTAGCATCCCCATTTTCTTTCACTGTTAGTGAAGCTGATTTCATGCACCTGATGGTCTTCTTGGCATGTTTTTTGGTCGCGCATTTTTTTGGTCGCGCATTTTCTTTCACTGTTCAGATACTGTTAATGAAGCTGATTGCCATCTTTGGCATGATTTTTTAACAAAAAATGGGTTCACTTCCAAACTAAGTATGCTGCTAGCATCCTCATTTTCTTTCACTGTTAATGAAGCTTATTTCATTAAGATCCAGGATGGCAAATTTTGATTGGGCTATGATTGGATTGTTTAGTGGATGTTGTCTATGTTCTTAATTGGGCTGTGATTAGAACGAGAGGGCTCGAGTGGAGATCTGGAAACCCATATAGAGACATCTTGTTCATAATAATTTATTATTATTGTTGTTCTTGTCGCTCTTGCTGTTGTTGCTGATGTCTCTTTGTGTTCGTGTGCTGAAGGGAAACAAGGGATGAGAGAGAGATGAGGAAAATGCCGCTATGTTAGCCTGGTGTATCAAAAGTCTCTTCCTTTCTTCTTTCTGTTTCCATTTCTGGCTTCTATATTTGGTTTCCTTCCACGATGACAGTTCCCTAAAAATACACTTGATATGAGCCCTATCTTATTTTTCTTATTTTTCTTATATTTGGTTTCCGTCCACGATGACAGTTTTATGGATTGTCTGAACAATCCATGAAGGACATGCTTAGATACTGAATTTTCATTTGTTTTACTGTTTTAGATATTGGATATTCCCAATCAGAGGAGAATATAAAGGTTTCAAGTTAGATACTGAATTTTCATTTGTTTTGTTATTTTAGATATATTTAAAAACAAAATTAAGTACTAGATTTTTAGCATTGCAATGTAATTATTTTACCTCTGTATATATCATTAACAATTCCATTTGCAGTTGGCACTTTGATCTTATAATTTAAGATACAGGTAGTTCTTTTTGCAAGTTCAAAAAATATGTATATTCTGTATTGTGGTCTACTGTTCAATTAAACTATTGTTTTTTTTTCACAGAGCGGTCGTCCAGATGAAGGAAATTCTGATGATCAGAGCTGAAGCTACTCGAGGGGTATGAATCTGCGGTCCTCCTTGCTGTTCTTATGTCCTCCTTGCTGTATGGTTGTTGTTCTTATGTCCTCCTTTTTACTGTTGTTATGTCAGACTGGTTTTTTTTTATAAGAGTTATGTCAGACTTTTAATTTGGGATATTTTGGATATTTGTCAGACTGGTTTGTTTGGATATTTGGGATGTTTGTCCCTATATTAATTTGTTAATTATGACACTGTTAATTAATCAATGAATTTGGACGTTGATATGACACGTGTGAAACTTGATTATCTTTAATTATTCTTGTGTTTGGTTGTGATTTGCGTAGTAACATGCAATGAAATTGATTGAATCAGTTGTGAGAATTAGTTTACAGGTTTTATAAATGAAACTGTGAATTGAAATCGAACGGAAAAGCGGAGTATCGAAAATAAACGGGCATAGCCAGACCGGCGTTTTAAAAAATGCCGGTCTATCTAATCTAATTGTTGGAGTGTGTGATTCATGAACGCCGGTGAATGTTGTCAGCTGTAACGGCACAGACGTACGCCGGCATTTTATAAACGCCGACGTATATAACTACACCGGCGTTTTTTGAACGCGCCGGTGCTTGTAAGTAGGGAAAACCAGGCACTCAGAAACGCACATACACCGGCGCTCCCTGACCGCCGGTATACTTTCGTTCTACACCGGCGTTTTCATAAACGCCGGTGAATGAATAAATACCGGCGGTTTAAGACCGCCGGTGAATGTATATAGGGTGCAAAAGAACGGCACTCAGAGACCGACATACACCGGCGTTTTATGGCCACCCGGTGTAGTTTTCACATTTACCGGCGTCCATCAAAACCGCCGGTGTAGACCCCTTCGTTTCCGCGACGCCCGCTTCGGTGGCATTTGGACCGGCGCTATTATAAACGCCGGTGAAAGTTTCACCGGCGTAAATAAACGCCGGTAAAGACGTCAAAAAGCGCCGGGAAAGCCAGTTTCTTTTGTAGTGCCACCCGGAAATTAGATTGTATAAAAGCTACCGGCTGACTTTGTCTTCTCTCTCGGGAATTGTTAAGGAGAGAGGGTATGGGAATATTGTCCCATATCGGAAGTTAGCTATAATTAAATATAATATAAATATAATAGCCTATGATCAAGAGTCACCAATCCGGTTAACCACCTTTTGAGAGGCAGCCTGTGGTGAGCAGTTGTACAACATAGTATCTAATTTGTATTATAAATTGTATAAATCGTCTGAGCTAGGGGCAAGGGCATTACAAATGGTATCAGAGTCGACTTTCGACACCGAGTGTGGGGCATGTCTAGATAGTCGGCGGTGGATCTCCGTGGCTATAGACCCAGTCGGCAGTGGATCTCCGTGACTGTGGTTGCTTGTTATGATTAGTCTGACGGTGGACTCCGGGACTATATACCCAGTCGGCGGTGGATCTCCGTGACTGTGGTTGCCTAGGGAGGGCGGATAGAAAAAGCAGATGCTCCACATCGGTTAGAAAGGAGATCCTGCACTAGGTTGTGCATGCCCGTGCTCAGCGAGGATGCTGATTTCTGAAGAGGGTGTGTGTGTAACACCCCGTAGTTTTCAAAGAGTATATATATATATATATATATATATATATATATATATATATATATATATATATATATATATATATACACTTTGAAATATTAAAAAGTTGGCTATTAGCAAAGTACTTTGAAATATACTTTGGTATAATATCTTGAAAGTTGATGTGTATGATGGGGGGCCCACGATGCTTGGAACAGCAAAGCTACTGCTGTTTGAAGTAATGCCCATGACGTGGCATTTAATAAGGGGGCCCACCCGGAAATTAGATTGTATAAAAGCTAACGGCTGACTTGGTCTTCTCTCTCGGGAATTGTTAAGAAGAGATGGTATGGGAATATTGTCCCATATCGGAAGTTAGCTATAATTAAATATAATATAAATAAAATAGCCTATGATCAAGAGTCACCAATCCGATTAACCACCTTTTGAGAGGCAGCCTGTGGTGGGCAGTTGTACTACATAGTATCTAATTTGTATTATAAATTGTATGAATCGTCTGAGCTAGGGGCAGGGGCGTTACAACTTTTGCTAGAAAATATTGTTGGAAATCTAATGGCTTATAAAGTACAATTGGAGGAGCGCAAGAAGGACTTAGAACCGCAATAAGCAAAAAAGAAAACTCTTGCTTTTCAGGCTATGTCCGAATCAGAAGATGATGAAGATGATGAAGAAGAAATGGCTATGTTCACAAGAAAATTCAAAAATTCCTTTGCAAAGGTAAATTTAATTCAAGATTAAAGGATACTAATGAACCTCCTATTTGTTTCAAATGCAATAAGATAGGTCACATGAAGAAGGATTGTCCATTGGAGAATGCAAAGCCTAAAGGCAAAGCTTCAAACTTCAAGAATGAAAAATTTACCAAGAAGTACATGAAAAACAAGAAGGCCTACCAAACAATGTGGGATTATAGTGATTCATCTTCGGAAGAAGAAAATGAGGAATCTAATGAAGTTGCAAACGTGTGCTTCATGGCAAATCAAAGCAATGTGATTTGTTATAAGCTTTTAATGAAGTTTCTCAAGAATTAAAAAAGGAGAAAATAAAAGTTAAGAATCTAGAGAAATTTAATCAAACTCTTTCTCAAGAAAATCTTGATTTACAAGTTGAAGTCAAGTCTTTAACTTCTCGTATTTCCAATTTGGATATAGATCTTATATCTCTTAAAAGAAATTATGGAGAGATATCTAAGAATGTATCTAAGTTCAATAAGGAAAAAGAGAATTAAAATGAAGTTCTTCAAAATCAAGTTCAGTCTAATAAAAGATTTGGACTTGGTTTTCAAAAATTTCTTGAAAAAGGTCGTTCTTCTAAAAACACTAGAGATAATAAACTTTATTCTGCTTCTAGTATAAAGAATAAGTTGTATGATTTCTTTGAAAAACCAAAATTCTTGTTAATAATGAAAAATGGAAAGATTTCCAAAAAGACCAGTCGATGGGCTCCTCAAATAAGTCACCTGTCCCGAAGGATGCAGTCTTATTCAAGAAGACAACAGCCTCATATAAGTCGACTAGTTTCACCTTCCAGTCGACTGAATTCACAAAATAGTCAACTAATGGGTAAAAATAAGTCGAATGGACAATGTAAAAATATTTGTGTTCCAGTTGATCTGTGTTTAAATGAAAGGATGTCTAATATAAATTCTTTTGTAAATAATATTTGTAATTTTATTAATTTTAAACCTACATATGGGGGTAAATCAAACTCACTTTGGGTTTGGTTTCCCAAGCACTAATCTTTCTCGGACCCAATGAAAAGGGTACCATATTCACAAATAATATTTTGTAGGTATCTAAAAGGGAACGATGGATACTTGACAGTGGATGTTCTAAACACATGACTGGCCATGCAAACTTACTCTCTTCCGTTCAAGATATAGATGGAGGAACTGTTACATTTGGTGACAACAACAAAGGAAAAGTCATCGGAATAGGCATGGTTGGTAAGAATACTACTACTATTATTGAAGATGTATTCTTAGTTAGTGGTTTAAAGAATAACCTGTTAAGCATTAGTCAATTATGTGATAAGGGTTATAAGATAGTGTTTGAAAAAGATCCATGCTTGATTTATGATTATTCTTTGAAAAATGTGATTTTTCAAGGTATTAGAAAAAATAACATATATGAATTTTGTTTAAAAACAAATGAGTTTTCGGATGATTTTTGTTTAGTTGCCTCAAATAATGATTCTTGGCTTTGGCATAAAAGATTTGGACATGTAAACATGAAAAATATTGCTAAAATCTCTGAGAATAACCTAGTTAAAGGATTGCCTAAATTATCTTTTAAGAAAGATAAAATGTGTGATGCATGTCAACTAGGGAAACAAGTAAAATCCACTTTTAAAACAAAGAAAATGATTTCTACTAGTAGGCCTCTCGAATTGATCCATATGGATTTATTTGGTCCTACTAGAGTCGCTTCCTTAAATTAGATATGTATTTGTTTTAGTCGATGATTATTCAAGGTTTACATAGGTATTTTTCTTAAGACATAAAATGAAGCTTTTGAAGAATTTGCAAATTTCTGCAAACGTGTTCAAAATCAAAAATCTCTAACCATAGTCACTATTAGAAGTGATCATGGTAGAGAATTTGAGAATGAAACATTTTCATAACACTGCAACAAGAATGGTATAACATATACTTTTGCATTTTCTAGAGCTTCACCACAAAATGGAGTGTTGAAAGAAAGAATAGGACTTTGCAAGAATGTGCATGTACTATGCTTGTTAAAAGTAATTTGTCTAAATACTTCTTGGCTGAAGCTGTTTCTACAACATGTTATGTCTTAAATAGAATACTAATTAGGCCAAAGCTTAAGAAGACTTGTTTTGAGTTGTTTTTTGAATGTATTCCTAAAGTTTCTTATTTTAAAGTATTTTGTTGTAAGTATTTCATATTAAACACAAAAGATAACAGAGATAAATTTGATGCTAGAACTAATGAAGGTATCTTCATTGGATACTCAAATAGGAGTAAGGCTTATAGAATTTTTAATAAGTCATCTTTGACTATTGATGAATCTATGCATGTTTCTTTTGATGAATCTTTACCTTCATCTAGTGTTATTGAAGATGATCAAATTGTATCTTCACCACTAGAGAACATTATTAAATCACTTGAGCAAATTACTCTAGATAAGTCGACTGATGAACTTCATACAGTCGGCTGATGGGTTCATTATGACGACTAATCCTGTAGAGATAACTCCAACTTTACCAAAGTCATTTGTTGAAGTTCAAGATCATCCTCATGACTTAGTTATTGGTGACATCTCACACGACTTTCAAACATGATCACAATTTAATATGATTTCTCATGCTGCTTTTTTATCGGATTTTGAACCTAAGAACATTCAAGAAGCATGTGGGAATGAATTTTGGTTGAATGCTATGCAAGATGAACTTAACCAATTTGTAAGGAATGATGTATGGGATTTAGTTCCACAACCCCCTGATCATACTATTATTGGTACCAAATGTGTATGTAAAAATAAGTTAGATGAATTAGGACAAGTTGTTAGGAACAAGGCTAGACTAGTTGCTCAAGGATATAACCAAGAAGAAGGTATTGATTTTGATGAAACATATGTTCCTGTTGCTAGACTAGAATCAATTAGAATTTTGTTATTATTTGCATATTTTATGAATTTCACACTTTTCCAAATGGATGTTAAAACTGCTTTTTTAAACGGTTTCATTAAGGAGGATGTTTATGTTAAGCAATCACCAAGTTTCGAACATGAACAATTCTCTAGCCATATTTTTAAATTAAAAAATGCTTTATATGGTCTTAAACAAGCACCCCGTGCCTGGTATGATCGTCTAAAAACTTTTCTTTTAGAAACTTGGTTTGAAATTGGTAAAGTAGACACTACAATGTTTATTAGGAAAATAAAATCAGACATATTAATCATACAAATCTATGTAAATGACATAATTTTTGGATGAACTAACAATAATCTATGTGAAGAGTTTGCTACTACCATGCAAAATGAGTTTGAGATGAGTCACATGGGTGAACTCAATTACTTCCTTGGACTTCCAATAAAACAGTCTCAAAATGACATATTTATTAATCAAGGAAAATATGCTAAGGAGTTACTCAAACGATTTGGCATGGATGACACTAGTAGTAAGACCACACCTATGGCTACTACTACTACACTTGATAAAGAGGAATTAGGAAAGAGTGTTGATCAAAAGCTTTATCGAGGTATGATTGGCTCACTCTTATATATAACTGTTAGTCTACCAGATATTATGTTTAGCGTATGTTTACGTGCTAGATATCAGTCTGATCCAAAAGAATCTCACTTAAAAGCAATGAAATGGATTTTACGATATATTAAAGGCACATATGAATATGGTTTATTTTATCTTCGCACCAATACTTTTCAGTTAGTGTCTTATAGTGATGCTGATTTTGCTGGATGTAAAACTGACCGTAAAAGTACTAGTGAACCTATCACTTTTTGGGACATTCCCTAGTATCTTGGTGTAGTAAAAAGCAAAATTCCGTATCTCTACCTACCATGGAAGCTGAATATATTGCTGCAAGTTTGGCTTATGCTCAAATCTTATGGATGAAACAAACCCTTTTAGATTATGGTATTTCTTTTTCAAAACCTTCTATAATGTGTGACAATACTAGTGCCATTAATTTGTCTAAAATTTCGGTTCAACATTCATGTACGAAACATATTGATATTCGACATCATTTTCCACATGATCATGTTTTAAAAGGAGATATCTTATTGGAGTTTATTTCCACTGATAAACAAATAGCAGATATATTTACCAAACCGTTAAAAGAAGACATTTTTATAAATTTTAGACGAGAACTAGGAATCTGTTCATCTCATGATATTTCCTAAAAATTGTTAACTAAGTCGACTTATGTTTTCTTTCGGTCGACTTATACTGAGCTTATGTATTTATTTTCTTTTCTTAATTTTATTTTAATGACCAGTCGACTTTCATGCTTTCACAGTCGACTGACGATACTTTACAAAACTGTTTATTATTGGATTTATTTTGTTCACGCCTCAGTCGAATGCCCTCAATTACCAGTCAACTGTAGCGACTGTGTTCATATTTTTTTTATATATATCTGAATCGTCAATTGATTGGAGTTTCTTTTGCTCTACTTAGACCCGACCCGTTCCACTTTTACTCTCTATTGTGATCTACACCATCACTTTTACTCTCTATTGTTTTTTTTTTTTTGGTAATGTAAGACTCTATCTTTGATTTTGGATTATGACTTTATGTTTTTTTATGTTAATGTATGACTTTATGCACTTTCTTTTGGATGCTTTTATGTTTATGTATGACTTTGGATAGTTCTCTCTATTTTTGTTGATGCCAAAGGGGGAGAATTTTATGATTCTATGTTGTGTGCATATATGCATGTTCTATCATAAGTAGGGGAGCAAAATTGGCAATTTTCCATGTTTTTATCTTGTTCAGGGGGAGCAACTTTAAATTGTATTCTTTGTATATCTATATGTGTGTTATGTTCAGGAGAAGCATGTTGTTTAAAGTTACTATTCTGTATAATTTAGTTATTGTGTTGTCATCATCAAAAAGAGGGAGAATGTAAATTCTTGATTTTGATGACTACAACACAATACACATATGTCTCTTCACCATGTCTCTTGCAGTGAGTATCCAAGACTTTCAAGGTTCAAGATCAAGCTACAAGACAAGGGTCTTTCAGAGCTTCAAAGTTTTTTCTAAGTTACAAGCTCAAGAACGAAAGAGTGTTTTTGTTGTACAAAGTTGTAATCTTTTGTTTTGTTTGCTTAGAAATCTTGTAATAGCCTTGATTCACACACTCACACATCCTCTAAGATTAAAATAAAGTTTATTAAAATAAAAATTAAGTCAAATTCAAGCTTGTATGAGTTCAGCTGTCAATGTACCAGTCGACTTCCTTTGATAAGTAGTCGACTGTTCGAGTACAAAACAGAGTGAACTTACTCAAGCTCTAACCAATCGACTCCTTTGGCAACCCATTCGACTGTTCGAGCAACATTGAAAGTTTTCTAAAGTTTAAAATTTGATTTTCGAATTCAAATCATTTCTGCCATTTTATGGCAGTTGGCTAACTGTTTTCCAACGTCTTTGGAGTCTTTACTCTATAAATAGAGTTCAGATTGCACTTGAAAAATACCACCCAATGCTTTGATCAATTCTTTGCTTTTATTTGTGAAAAAGAACTCAAAATTTTCAAGAAGTCTCATTCTCTTAGACTTGGTTCTCTAATCTCAGTCTTGTATAACAACGATTAAGTTCAAGACTGCGATTGGAAGTTGACCTATAGCCTTAATACAAAAAGCACATTCAAAAATCAAGGCTCTTGGTGTTGTAATCTTATATTTCTTTGTTGTTTACTCCAGGATTATGAGAGTGGTCCTCTCGGTTGGAGAGAAAGACTCTTGGTGTAGAGTCAATATTCACTCTAGGTTGTAGAGTAGAGACTTGCTCTCTCTGGTGGTGAGAGAGGTCTACGGGTTTGGCATAGTTGTTGCCAAAGGTCGTAGGGTATTCTTGTAAATCTTTTCAAGAATAGTGGAAAATCTCAAGTGGGTTGTTTGAGGACTGGACGTAGGTCGTGAGGACCGAACCAGGATATATCGCTGTGTTAGCATTGTTGATTCTTTGTGGTTTGATCTCTCTAACTTGCAATTTTAATTTCACTACATAAAACTGATTGTCCTATTAAGTCAACTTACAGATTCGCTGTTCTTCTATTTGATAAACTCTTTTTTATCTGTCGATTCAGTCGACTGGTTTGTTTTTCTAGGCGACTGAACAGTTGTTTCAGAGTTAAATAATTTTTAGTTTTTACATAACACTTTTCACCCCCTTGCCCCCCCCCCCCCCCTCTAGTGTTATTTTCCTTGCATATAGGATCCAACAAAAATTCATTGCATGCTTGTTTTATTGATGGAAGACTAAGTAAAACCCAGTAAAAAGCTAAACAGAAAAGTGTATTAGGTCTGGATGATATAACTTGAAAAATACTTGAAGTTTGAAGTTGGAATTTTAACGGTAATTTTTTTTTGCATATTATACACCTTCCTTCCAAATTTCATAATTTTTGGAATTAATTTGCTATTTTAATTAAATGCGAACTTGAACATTGACTGTGCCGAAAACAGATCTGGCTTAGGTTCTTACCATAATTTTCAAAAGCTCATAACTCTGTAACCACTTAAGATCTATTGCTGAAACTTTAGTATGTGCCTCTAATATGTGTTAAGTGCTTGATATAAAATTTTATAATTTTTGGACATCGTTTGCTATTTTTATAAAATCTGAAACTAGTTATTGTTCTGAGAAGAAAAGACAGAGTGAAGATAATCTGTTCTATTTTAGTTAATCTTCAAGTAGTCATAACTTGAAAACTACTTGGTACAATCACTTAAAATTTAAATATATTCTTTTACCATGTATAAAGGACTTATGTTTCAAATTTCATGAAGTTTAGAGATCATTTGCTGTTTTAAAAGTATTTTTATGTTAGTACTGGTTAATTGTTGCTCTGTTCTGGAAATTATTGCATGCATGTTAAAGAATGACTTATTTGACCACTTAAACGACTTAATCTGAAGAAGTATGTAACTAGAAAGTTGTAGTAAACACATAGAGCTTTATTTAATGCCTAACAACTCATGATTTGGATCAGTACAAGAACTGTAATGAATTTTACAAGTGATAACAGAAACACACAGATTCTTAAAGCTCACTTTTTTGCACTATGCCTATGAGATTGAGTTTGAACTTGTAGAATCTTAGTTTTAAGTTCTTGCTGTGGGTTATAAATCATGTTGTGGTCGATTAACTAAAGTTTCTTGTTATGAGTAGCTCATCTGTGCTTGTAGATTTACAATATAGATATAGTTGTTCACTGTTTTGAAGTAAAAATAGTGATAGGTGTTTATGGATTGATGTTGATCACTTTGGGATGAAATTCATGCTCATTTTGTGCTTGTGCTTGATGTCTACATTAAGTAGAAGCATGGGAAGCACCCGATCGCGTTTCTTCAATAAAACGGGACCGGGAATGACTCCGTTTTGACATGAACGCCAATTGTATGCTTGTTGTTTGGAAATGTGATTTTCCATTAGTAGATCTTTTTAGCACTCTTTTTGAGTATTCAAGGTGTAGAATTTATTCCTAGGGTAATGTACCCGTGTTGGGCTACATTGGTTGAGTACTGAGATTTGGATTAAGTCATGTTGGTATATCTAGACGGGTAGAATAGGAACACGTGTCGCCTCGAACGCATGAGAGGAGATGACTCGTGCGCCGACGTGCTCGCCGTTTATGGAAGGATTCCATCATTGTGTTTGATGCTACCACTTGTCGAGGACCGTGGAGCATGAGGATAGCGGGAGCAACGTGTTTGGGTTGGGCTGAGGTTACGATCTAACTCCATGCGTTGATGGTGGTTGCGGCGATCGACGGAGTCGGTTCGTCGTTGGTTCTGGCCGAGTGTGGGCCGAGGTAGGCAAACCCGTGGGCCAGATTTTGAGGGCTAGGTTGATCCTTATTGTGGGATGGGTTAGGTCCTAATAATGAAAAATATAATTTACTAGAAATTAGTCTACAAGTAGAACTTAACTAGTTGTTCATAATAACAAAGTTGTTTACTAAGTTAGGGCTTGGAAATACTTGATAGATCGCCTAACTATGAGAATTGGTTAAAATGAAATAGACCTAGACTTGCCTAATAATTCATACATCTAATGAGATAATGAAAGAGGATAAGAGATCGATTAGAGTCTTGGAATTTAGATAATCAGATGATCAGATAAAAGCTAGTAATCCTGTAATTAACCTCATTCTTATTCTTGGTCCTAGAGAGGATTAGTAGTATTACATTGGGTACGTGATGTTGTGGGATTAGTTCCAATCATTATTGAATGTGAGGACAGACACTAGTGGGTGTTGTGTTCTCCTATTAGGGGGACGCGTGGCGTCTTCAGGCCAGGCCGAATCCTAGGTTCGTTAAATGCAGACAGGGGACTTCGGGACTGCCATTTGAGTGAACTCTTTGGGGCACTATTGTCTTCTGACCGAGTGCCTTTATGTCTGTAACGACCTTTGAAGAGGTTTCGAGTGGTGACATCGTCCCGACTGCAAGTTCTGGTTTAGTGTAAGAACGAGTACAACGGAGAGTTGGGGAAACCCTAATTTCCGTCAGGTTTGATCAGTGCGGGCAGAGGACTTAGAGACTGCCATGTGAGTGAACTCTTTGGGGCTCTAAAATAACATTCTCGATGGGGAGCCCTAGTGTCGATATATCATCTTTTGGTGAGGTTCGGGGATGTGAAATTACCGTGACCTACTATGGGTTTTAGCCGTGAAGAAATAAGCCGTGTGGCTGCGACCCCGGGCATAGTGGATAAAACATGAGGAATTGGACACCACTAATGTGACAGCAACTGGAGTAAATCGGACTACTGCAACCTCATCATCACTAGAGTATCAGAGACAAGAGAGAGCACAAGAGTAGGACGTAGCGCCCCGAATTTCCAATGTGATATTGTCACGCCCCGCTTCCCACAAGAGAATACGGAATACGGATACACGACAAAAGCCCAGCGAATGATTTTCATAATCCATAAGCTGTTCAAGAATCCTTACAACATTCACAAGAATCATCAGAGTCGGAAGCAAAAGTATCAACCAACATGCACATATGAACCGAAAATACCAACAAGAATACTTGAAACCAAATACATTAATCTCAAATAGCCATGATCTGAATAAGTCAACAAAATCCTGGGTCACATTGCCCAAATACAAATATAAATCCAAGTATCGAAATACAATATTGTTCAAACAACTACAAAAATAATAATAACATGATCCAGCACTAATACTTCATCTCAACAATACTGTCTGGAACCTGTTCTCCAAAATCTGCAATTTAACAATTGCAGGGAAGAGGAAAAGAGAAAACAAGTACCCGTCAATTGCAATTTACGGGCCGCTTGTAATGCAGGATACAAGTACATGGAACTAACTAGTAACATGGGATAGGCATGATATCAAGTACAACGACTAGCATGGTAAGGTGGACAAGTACAAGTAGCATGTATCAAGTGTCAAGTGAACAAGTATCATGTAAACAAGTATCAAGTATCCAGTATCATGAATCAAGTGTCAAGTAGTCAAGTACAAGTGTCAAGTAATCACGAATCATGTTCAAGTATCAAGTCTCATGTAACATGTAATCAAGTATCAAGAAAGCATGTCACAAATATCTTGTATTATTACTATCTAGGTAACACTTCTGTAACACCCCAAATTTTTTTTTTTTTGAAAACTAAGTCTCCAAATTCATTTCTTTCAATTTCTATATCACTTTGATCATAAACTAAGTAAGTTATATTTCAGGAAAAATTTTGGCAGAGTCTCCCCTGTAAATTTTGCCCCGAAACACAAAAAGCTTACGGAATTCTGCTCAAAATTCCGTAGCTCACAAACCACACAATATTTTCATGGGCTCCCCAGGCCAAAATGAGCAGATACACACAGGCAATATAATATAATGCTCTGGGGGCCAAACTCATAACGGATTATCAAATATCAATTAAAAACTATGAATTTCTTTGAAAAACGAGGTAAAATCTTAGAAAAATCATGGTAAGACTTACCACAGAGCCTGGTACTCCACGACAAGATGGGTACGGGTCACCAACATACTACACCACCTCACACTATACTCATCATCGTCATATACAGGCTTATACACTCATAATACAATTTAAATCATAAATTTTACTATTCCTATAACTAAATGGTACAAATTTTTAATATAAAAATTTATCCTACCCATCCACGCCTCACCTCTGTACTGATGAGAACCTGCAACAGTGGGGGATCCAGGGTAGTCCTCCGACTCCCCTAACCCCCCAAACACTAAGGGGTTAGCCATTTCTGGTGTGACTATAATTATTAATCTAACGACAAATTAACATAGTATAAAGAAAATAGTTTAAACTTACGAATACCAAATTAAGATAATGCAACCTGAATCCTGAAAACAACAACATCGTCAATACAGTGATAAATCACATACTTTGTCAATCCTGCATTCAATTATTTAATTATCCATACTTCCCACATTTCATAATACACTTCACATCAACCTCGTATATATATATAAATATACTTATCTTACATTCGCATAATACGAATATTCATCTTTCCACACTTATCGTCATATCAGCATTTCACTATTTATATTAATACAACTACATGATGTTATTACATCATTTCTCCAACTCTATTTAGCCATGCGTTTCATTTACTTATATTATGTCATCAACACACACATTCATCCTGGAAGTTGTGCCAAGGCAGGTAGTTCCCACCATTTCCACGGAAATAGCAGGCGAGTAGTTCCCCGACACACTCCCAAGGTACACAAACTCATATCACAACATACTTTCTTTAATAACCATTGTCATACCCAATCTCATAAAACAGGCATTTATTTTATTATGTTATAAAAGTATCACATCATAAACATATGCATCTATTCTCATACTACCACCTTCCTTCATATCTTATGAGATAATTACCACATCTCATTGCACATGCGATTTACTCACATTTCATCACATCATTAACACCTCATTAATTAGAATACTTATACTCATTACATCAAACCCATGTTTTATAGCTCATTCACATCTTATCATATCACTTTAGTAATTACTTTTTCTTATAACAATAAATCTTATTATCGTTTTCACTTAATCCCCAAACACACTCTGGGGCCACCACGTATCACATCCCATAGCCGATAGCTTGGGTAATAATCACTGTACCTCAAACACACAGTTTGGATAATATCACATCACATCTCAAACCGATAGCTTGATTATTAATTTTATTTCAATCACTTATCATCTTCACTTCACTTTATTTCTCCTTTCTATTAATCATTACCACTATTATATCCACTCACCCTGCGAATTATGCCAAGGCAGGTAGTTCCCACAATTTCCACTGAAATTGCAGGCAGGTAGTTCCCTGACACAATTCCAAGGTACAACACATATCAACTGTATTTTACTTTAATGATCACACACATAATACAATTACTTCGTATTATTCCTGATAACACATCTCTTTTATTTTTTTCATCTTAAATTAATCACAATCTGCATTTATCACTTCTTTTCATATACTAACTCTTTCACATTTACTTCATTCACACAACTTTCTTTTCCACACACAGTCCACAATTTACTATCCACTTTCTTTTCCACACCCCATTTCACATTCCACTTTCCACTTTCTTTATTACCACATTTATTATTAACACTTATTTATTTTATTAGTTTGTCGACCAGTGAGCCACAGTATACCAACATACTGAAAGCCGACAGCCCAGTAAACACGCGGCCCGATGCTCACACAGAGTCTTACTCGTCCGAGGCTACGTCTTCCTCCTAGCCGAACTAGCGAGGGAACACAGCACTCCTAGTCCCACTAGGGTGCCTCCTCGCGACGTCTGTCATCGAGGGAAAAACCACTTACCCCAGATAAACTGGGTACTTCCTCCCAGCCGAAGCCAAGAGGGAAAAACCACTTACCCCAGATAAACTGGGTACTTCCTCGCGACAGCTGTCATCGAGGGAAAGCCGGGCCTCAAGCCGATAGCTTGGGCGATAAAATCCACTTACCCCAAACATAGTTTGGGTCCACTTACCCCAAGCCGGTCCTTGGGTATTAGGAGGTCTAGCCCAAACCCCCAGGATTGCTGTAGGTACTGGTCAACAAAGCCATCTGTTATTAACATTTATCATTACATCTTTTCACCTTATTAAATCAACACAAAGTATCATAGCTTTTAATTAAACAATTGCCACATTCTTAGCTTTAATCATGTGAATTAATAACACCTTTTATTAACACATACCATCTCACTTTTTATCTTGCCTTTGATGCACATCTGATGTCCACGATATAATTATCATCTCAGTATATCATAGATATACACACCATGTTATTTATTTTGCCATAACATCACCCATTATAAATACCATGCTATTTACTACTTGATTAAATCACCCATAAACATACACCAAGTTATATTGTAAATAAAAGAATTATAAGACGTTAGTCTGTATCGTAAGCGTATCAAAATATATAAATCATCACAAAATAATATCATATTATTGCCCATTATTTCACTTCGAACATAGTTAAAATGTAAACACGTATCCAATTATTAATTTCATCCACTATTGCATCACACGTCATAATCATCTATATGTATATTACAAATATACCCCACACATGCGGGTGTCCCAGACAAAGGGGCCAAAATCACTTATTTCCTCTAATTAAATCTCATAATATCCAATTATAGTATACTAGGTCATACACCTTATTTCATGCAAGTAAAATCACCTATAAGGGTCTATATGTCCCAAAACATGCCCAAAACATGCATTATAAATACACGAGTTTCCAACACATGATCACAATCACTAATTTCGTCTAATTACATCATATAACCTCCGTCCATAACATGCTAGCCCATACACAAGGCTCCGCATATGCCAAATTACCTATATCGGCCTATATACTCAAAAACATGCACGAAACATGCACGGGGCGAAAATATGCATAAACAATTCAATATATTTAGTTTTTATACTTCAACACGTCACATTAACCCATAATATAGGTTTTATATATTTAAAAGAGTTAATTTCATCAAATATCTCAAAATCCCATTTTCGGGCCTTAAAAAATCCGTATTTTTCGGAAAATTGAATTTTTAGCATAACTTCTATCAAGTAAATCGAAATGCCACGAAATTTGGCCACAATATAGAATATACCTAATTACAACATACTCACCTGACGGCTCGAGCAAACGATGTCCCACGTCCGTCCTGTAGCCAGTCGAAGTTTGACTTTTTCCTCCTAATTGAAAAATTATAGAACCGATTAGTTTAAAACTCAAAACTCGGCTTACGAACCTCCAAACTCGAATCCGTCTTCACCCACACGTTACAAATGACCTAAGTAGCCGAGCTACATCGACGGATTTCGAATTTGGGTCCCCATACAAACATTCCCTTATTGATCGGAGGCTTTCTAATAAGAAAAATTCATATTTTCTAATTTCTTTAATCCGCTTTTTCCTAATATCATATATTAGGATTAATAATAATAATGAGACTCAACTACACCTCCGAACTCATCAAATCCTCACCTCTATATCGCGCGGGCATTTCACCGAACACCCGGCGTGCACTTTTCACCTATAATTCATTTCACTCAATTTAATTGAGCTGGAAGCCTATAAAAATCATCCTAAATTCATATTAATCCTTGCATAATACTCTACACCCTCATATGCATTTTCTACAAGTATTTGGATCGAGTTTTCTACCCGATTTCATAAACTCCTATAGTTCGAGTTTATTCCAACATCACCACTCCCCATTTTATTCTAATGGTTCTACTAAAATTTACTACCATAAAAGAGATAATTCTCACATATATATAATTCTCTTTTACAAACCCAAAACCCTAATTTATTAACAACTCGCAATTTCTCTATCAATCCACTAATTCCTCAAATCTTTCACTTCCAACCTCTCTAAATCTCTCTACCAAAATAATCCTACTCAATAAAACTAACCACACTTAATTTTATACGAATAAGTAAAATAGGATATACCTTTTCGGAATCCTTTCGAAAATCCGACACTTCCACGATGTAGAGAACCCTCCAATTAGCCTATCCCCCAATTTAATTTGGATTTGGCAAAGGGACGAAGTGGATTGGAGCGGGAGAATGGGAGGCCGATGGGTTCAGCTGGCTTCTTTGGTTTCGATCGGAATGGAGAAAAAAAAAAGAATGGAGAAGGAAGGAGGAGAGAAGGGGGGGTTTAATAAAATTTTATAATAAAAATATATTTTTATGAAGGGATATTTGCATATAGGCCCCCAGATCTCTAGACATTTCAAATAAGCCCCAACTTTATACTTTTAATAACACTAATAATGCAAAATACATTAAATATCACATCACAATTCTTTAAAATTATGAAATAAGGTAAACAATATTTCTTTACACAAAACCCGACTCATAACTTCAATATATCACCTATACCAATCCAACAAAATATATTAAAACCACTTCATAATAATCCTTCAAAATAATAAAATAAATGAACAATAATTAATCACATAAATTCTCAACTCATAGCCCCCAATATATCAATAACACCAATCAACCACAAATATCCATACCAATATCAATATAAAAATAATTAATAATAAAATATAACTTAAAAATAATTCTCACCCCTACAAAATATAAAAACGAATAAATTTCGGTATTTTAAAATCCGAGGTGTTACATTCTACACACCTCAAAAGAAGCTCGTCCTCGAGCTACGGGGTTTTAAGAAAACTCCCCGAACAAAGTCAAGATACTTACTCCTCACCATTTCCTAAGGTTCCAAGGACATTATCTGCATCAGAACTTCATTGCCCCTGTAACAACTGTACAACTTGTCGTCTAGTCGATCGCACTATCGATCTATAATAACCACTGGCCTCATAGGATCTGTTACATCCAATGCCACATCCAGCTGGACTTCAATCTACAACGGCTCCACACTGAAGATAGATCCTTCACACTTTCTCGACATAGAAACAAGAATTACGTCAAGAATGCCCGATGTCTCAAAAATACGCTTCAAACAATATACCACAATTTCAATTCTTTCTAAAACTCTGTAGGGGCCAACAAACCCCTAGGTCTAACTTTTCCTGGTTTCTAAAACGACATAGTTCATGAACAAAGGATACTTTCAAGAATACCCAAATCTTCAATCTCTCACTTCAAGAGGCTTTTGCCGCTAATCTGCATAATCATTTTCTTTTGTCCACTACACACCTCAAAAGAGGCTTATCCATGCTCACCTAATAATTAATATTCTTCCTCATTCCGGGCTACTAAAATATTCTCCTGGAAATCTTGATTCATCTTCATGCCACCAAAATGATAAGATATTGTGCCTAAGGAACATTCTCCATCACCCGCTACCACAAGCCATCCTCATCAAGAACAAATTTACGATAATAACAAGAATTTCCTACTGCCTACTGACCAATCCGCATCACATTCATTAATCTCATCCAGAATTCGACCACGCATTCTCTGTCACAAACAGAAATTTTTGAATTCAAGTTTGACTGGTCAGCTGAATAATGGACGCTGTACTGATAAACTGCCCACATATAAGGTCATGTCGACCTCTACCACTGAAATAAAATCATTTTGATCCGATGACTTTTAACACCATCCACTCCTGGGACGTAATAAAAGCCAAAATCCTCTGATCCAATTACAACACCCGTCACCTCATTGCTGTCTCGGTTGATATTTCACTTCCGCAACCAAGCTACTAGTGAACTCGAGTCACCTCTGTTGCCTCAGGCTAAGCTCCTACTACAAAAGAAATAAGCACTTCAACTCTTCTGCACTGTTCAAAACTGAACTGCTTCCCAACAAGAAATATCTTCACATCTTTATTGCATATACTACTACCACCAGTTTCAAAGCCGGGTAAGATAACTCACTCTATAGGACCACAACGGCCTAAATGCCTAAGCCATAAGTCTTCCCTCATGCATCAAGCTGCACCTGCCTATATCACATGTATCCGCATCTATTCGAGGAGACACTCCCTTTTCGGAGTAATCAAAACACAAGCTATCGTTAATTCTTCCTAATTCTTCCTTTAACTCTTGAAAATATCTTTCCACGCTGTTCGGATCATACTAACGGCTCATTCTTTATGATAAAATGAGTCATCGGTACCACAATAATAGAAAATTGAGGAACGAACCTCCGATAATAGTCAGTTAGAACCAAGAAACTCTGAATTTCTAACACATCCGAGGGTTATTTCCCGTCTTTTCACCTTTTGAAATTTTCTACGGATCCACAATACGCTTTCAATAGACACAATGTATCCCAAAATTTACACTTCTCGCCCCCAAAAATGACAATCTACAGACTTTTCATACCGCTTCTAGTCCCAACGAGTCTACAACTCAATTCGGAGGTGCCATCTATGCCCCTCCACACTGCAAAAATACACCAAATATCATTCACATATACAATCATACCCTGTTAATATAAGGGTGAAAGGCCCAATTCGTCAAATTCATAAAAACTGCAAGGACGTTCGCCAGCCCAAAAGATATCACTAAGAACTTATCCAATTCATACCGAGTACGAAAAACAATTTCTGAGGTTTTTCCCCTTTCGAGGATTATCTAATAGTACTCAGTGTGCAACTCTAATCAGGAGATTAGTGACACTCCCCACAACTCATCCAACCAATTATCTATTCTCAACAATGAATACTTAATAATCACCTTACTTAGTACACCTTCTCGGTGAACTGCCTTCTTTGTTACAATACTGCAGAAGCGCCCTACGGCGTATCACTTGAACCGATACCCTTTATCAATAACCTCTCCTCAAATTCTCTTTAATCTCTCCCCATTCCTAAAGTGCTACACCACAAGCTGAATTAGAAATTGGAATCATACCAAATATCAAATCGATCTTGAACTCTAAAGTTCACCAAAGTGGGGGACTAAAAACCTCTTCAATTATATCAAAAACTTTGCAAACCACATCAACAATCTCAATATTTGCCTTAAATGTTTCCACCAAACCCAACGGGCATAATCTTCATCGTCCAAGGCACTACATATAATCAAAACTGGGTTTCATCGGGCTGTCTCACCCGAATCCTCCCTGTACCATACCCCAACTACGCAGATGACCTACATAACCTTCTACAACCAATCAATCTCCCTAAATATGGGATAAAACCATTACCACACATCACTCCTTAATCTATAACACATACACCTATAGAACATATGTCCATAGGACCTACACCAGATCTCCTGGGAATAGCCCCTTACGGCACACAGCAATCAATATAATGGAATACTCCAATAGTGTGCAATTCACACCGGGATTTCTACAGAGATCAACCCATATGCAGGGTCATGAAAGGAAATGCTGACTCAAGGTCAGACCAAAGTCTAATGGGGATCACACCATTCCACAATACAATCTATTCTTCAACAAAACGCCCGCATAAACCACACTCTCTATCTCCGACTAAGCAATAATGAACCCATACTCACATGACAAGATCACTAGGATTAACTGAATTCCTAGTTAACCTAAGCTCTGATACCAAACTGTAACACCCCAAATTTTTTTTTTTTGAAAACTAAGTCTCCAAATTCATTTCTTTCAATTTCTATATCACTTTGATCATAAACTAAGTAAGTTATATTTCAGGAAAAATTTTGGCAGAGTCTCCCCTGTAAATTTTGCCCCGAAACACAAAAAGCTTACGGAATTCTGCTCAAAATTCCGTAGCTCACAAACCACACAATATTTTCATGGGCTCCCCAGGCCAAAATGAGCAGATACACACAGGCAATATAATATAATGCTCTTGGGGCCAAACTCATAACGGATTATCAAATATCAATTAAAAACTATGAATTTCTTTGAAAAACGAGGTAAAATCTTAGAAAAATCATGGTAAGACTTACCACAGAGCCTGGTACTCCACGACAAGATGGGTACGGGTCACCAACATACTACACCACCTCACACTATACTCATCATCGTCATATACAGGCTTATACACTCATAATACAATTTAAATCATAAATTTTACTATTCCTATAACTAAATGGTACAAATTTTTAATATAAAAATTTATCCTACCCATCCACGCCTCACCTCTGCACTGATGAGAACCTGCAACAGTGGGGGATCCAGGGTAGTCCTCCGACTCCCCTAACCCCCCAAACACTAAGGGGTTAGCCATTTCTGGTGTGAGTTTAATTATTAATCTAACGACAAATTAACATAGTATAAAGAAAATAGTTTAAACTTACGAATACCAAATTAAGATAATGCAACCTGAATCCTGAACACAACAACATCGTCAATACAGTGATAAATCACATACTTTGTCAATCCTGCATTCAATTATTTAATTATCCATACTTCCCACATTTCATAATACACTTCACATCAACCTCATATATATATATAAATATACTTATCTTACATTCGCATAATACGAATATTCATCTTTCCACACTTATCGTCATATCAGCATTTCACTATTTATATTAATATAACTACATGATGTTATTACATCATTTCTCCAACTCTATTTAGCCATGCGTTTCATTTACTTATATTATGTCATCAACACACACATTCATCCTGGAAGTTGTGCCAAGGCAGGTAGTTCCCACCATTTCCACGGAAATAGCAGGCGAGTAGTTCCCCGACACACTCCCAAGGTACACAAACTCATATCACAACATACTTTCTTTAATAACCATTGTCATACCCAATCTCATAAAACAGGCATTTATTTTATTATGTTATAAAAGTATCACATCATAAACATATGCATCTATTCTCATACTACCACCTTCCTTCATATCTTATGACATAATTACCACATCTCATTGCACATGCGATTTACTCACATTTCATCACATCATTAACACCTCATTAATTAGAATACTTATACTCATTACATCAAACCCATGTTTTATAGCTCATTCACATCTTATCATATCACTTTAGTAATTACTTTTTCTTATAACAATAAATCTTATTATCGTTTTCACTTAATCCCCAAACACACTCTGGGGCCACCACGTATCACATCCCATAGCCGATAGCTTGGGTAATAATCACTGTACCTCAAACACACAGTTTGGATAATATCACATCACATCTCAAACCGATAGCTTGATTATTAATTTTATTTCAATCACTTATCATCTTCACTTCACTTTATTTCTCCTTTCTATTAATCATTACCACTATTAT
Organism: Hemerocallis citrina; assembly: GCA_017893485.1. Taxonomy (NCBI): domain Eukaryota; kingdom Viridiplantae; phylum Streptophyta; class Magnoliopsida; order Asparagales; family Asphodelaceae; genus Hemerocallis; species Hemerocallis citrina. Next base: position 47,480,144 of record CM030363.1, read on the forward strand.
ATCCACACACCCTGCGAATTATGCCAAGGTAGGTAGTTCCCACAATTTCCACTGAAATTGCAGGCAGGTAGTTCCCTGACACAATTCCAAGGTACAACACATATCAACTGTATTTTACTTTAATGATCACACACATAATACAATTACTTCGTATTATTCCTGATAACACATCTCTTTTATTTTTTTCATCTTAAATTAATCACAATCTGCATTTATCACTTCTTTTCATATACTAACTCTTTCACATTTACTTCATTCACACAACTTTCTTTTCCACACACAGTCCACAATTTACTATCCACTTTCTTTTCCACACCCCATTTCACATTCCACTTTCCACTTTCTTTATTACCACATTTATTATTAACACTTATTTATTTTATTAGTTTGTCGACCAGTGAGCCACAGTATCCCAACATACTGAAAGCCGACAGTCCAGTAAACACGCGGCCCGATGCTCACACAGAGTCTTACTCGTCCGAGGCTACGTCTTCCTCCTAGCCGAACTAGCGAGGGAACACAGCACTCCTAGTCCCACTAGGGTGCCTCCTCGCGATGTCTGTCATCGAGGGAAAAACCACTTACCCCAGATAAACTGGGTACTTCCTCCCAGCCGAAGCCAAGAGGGAAAAACCACTTACCCCAGATAAACTGGGTACTTCCTCGCGACAGCTGTCATCGAGGGAAAGCCGGGCCTCAAGCCGATAGCTTGGGCGATAAAATCCACTTACCCCAAACATAGTTTGGGTCCACTTACCCCAAGCCGGTCCTTGGGTATTAGGAGATCTAGCCCAAACCCCCAGGATTGCTGTAGGTACTGGTCAACAAAGCCATCTGTTATTAACATTTATCATTACATCTTTTCACCTTATTAAATCAACACAAATTATCACAGCTTTTAATTAAACAATTGCCACATTCTTAGCTTTAATCATGTGAATTAATAACACCTTTTATTAACACATACCATCTCACTTTTTATCTTGCCTTTGATGCACATCTGATGTCCACGATATAATTATCATCTCAGTATATCATAGATATACACACCATGTTATTTATTTTGCCATAACATCACCCATTATAAATACCATGCTATTTACTACTTGATTAAATCACCCATAAACATACACCAAGTTATATTGTAAATAAAAGAATTATAAGACGTTAGTCTGTATCGTAAGCGTATCAAAATATATAAATCATCACAAAATAATATCATATTATTGCCCATTATTTCACTTCGAACATAGTTAAAATGTAAACACGTATCCAATTATTAATTTCATCCACTATTGCATCACACGTCATAATCATCTATATGTATATTACAAATATACCCCACACATGCGGGTGTCCCAGACAAAGGGGCCAAAATCACTTATTTCCTCTAATTAAATCTCATAATATCCAATTATAGTATACTAGGTCATACACCTTATTTCATGCAAGTAAAATCACCTATAAGGGTCTATATGTCCCAAAACATGCCCAAAACATGCATTATAAATACACGAGTTTCCAACACATGATCACAATCACTAATTTCGTCTTATTACATCATATAACCTCCGTCCATAACATGCTAGCCCATACACAAGGCTCCGCATATGCCAAATTACCTATATCGGCCTATATACCCAAAAACATGCACGAAACATGCACGGGGTGAAAATATGCATAAACAATTCAATATATTTAGTTTTTATACTTCAACACGTCACATTAACCCATAATATAGGTTTTATATATTTAAAAGAGTTAATTTCATCAAATATCTCAAAATCCCATTTTCGGGCCTTAAAAAATCCGTATTTTTCGGAAAATTGAATTTTTAGCATAACTTCAATCAAGTAAATCGAAATGCCACGAAATTTGGCCACAATATAGAATATACCTAATTACAACATACTCACCTGACGGCTCGAGCAAACGATGTCCCACGTCCGTCCTGTAGCCAGTCGAAGTTCGACTTTTTCCTCCTAATTGAAAAATTATAGAACCGATTAGTTTAAAACTCAAAACTCGGTCTACGAACCTCCAAACTCGAATCCGTCTTCACCCACACGTTACAAATGACCTAAGTAGCCGAGCTACATCGACGGATTTCGAATTTGGGTCCCCATACAAACATTCCCTTATTGATCGGAGGCTTTCTAATAAGAAAAATTCATATTTTCTAATTTCTTTAATCCGCTTTTTCCTAATATCATATATTAGGATTAATAATAATAATGAGACTCAACTACACCTCCGAACTCATCAAATCCTCACCTCTATATCGCGCGGGCATTTCACCGAACACCCGGCGTGCACTTTTCACCTATAATTCATTTCACTCAATTTAATTGAGCTGGAAGCCTATAAAAATCATCCTAAATTCATATTAATCCTTGCATAATACTCTACACCCTCATATGCATTTTCTACAAGTATTTGGATCGAGTTTTCTACCCGATTTCATAAACTCCTATAGTTCGAGTTTATTCCAACATCACCACTCCCCATTTTATTCTAATGGTTCTACTAAAATTTACTACCATAAAAGAGATAATTCTCACATATATATAATTCTCTTTTACAAACCCAAAACCCTAATTTATTAACAACTCGCAATTTCTCTATCAATCCACTAATTCCTCAAATCTTTCACTTCCAACCTCTCTAAATCTCTCTACCAAAATAATCCTACTCAATAAAACTAACCACACTTAATTTTATACGAATAAGTAAAATAGGGTATACCTTTTCGGAATCCTTTCGAAAATCCGACACTTCCACGATGTAGAGAACCCTCCAATTAGCCTATCCCCCAATTTAATTTGGATTTGGCAAAGGGACGAAGTGGATTGGAGCGGGAGAATGGGAGGCCGATGGGTTCAGCTGGCTTCTTTGGTTTCGATCGGAATGGAGAAAAAAAAAGAATGGAGAAGGAAGGAGGAGAGAAGGGGGGGGTTTAATAAAATTTTATAATAAAAATATATTTTTATGAAGGGATATTTGCATATAGGCCCCCAGATCTCTAGACATTTCAAATAAGCCCCAACTTTATACTTTTAATAACACTAATAATGCAAAATACATTAAATATCACATCACAATTCTCTAAAATTATGAAATAAGGTAAACAATATTTCTTTACACAAAACCCGACTCATAACTTCAATATATCACCTATACCAATCCAACAAAATATATTAAAACCACTTCATAATAATCCTTCAAAATAATAAAATAAATGAACAATAATTAATCACATAAATTCTCAACTCATAGCCCCCAATATATCAATAACACCAATCAACCACAAATATCCATACCAATATCAATATAAAAATAATTAATAATAAAATATAACTTAAAAATAATTCTCACCCCTACAAAATATAAAAACGAATAAATTTCGGTATTTTAAAATCCGAGGTGTTACAACTTCATGTGTCATACTTTTATCACATGGTTGTTACAGTCAATGTAGTTTCGTTTTAGATTTCATAATGGACCATATAGGACAGTGTACTCAGGGACAAGCCTTAAGAATCAAGTATCAAGTATCAAGTAAAATATCAAGCCTCAAGTAGTAAAATATCAAGCCTCAAGTAGTGAAATATCAAGACAAATCTCAAGTATCAAGCCAAGTCTCAAGTGGTGAAATATCAAACCTCAAGTATCACGTAGAATCAACAGATTCTCTTCCGATTATACGTTTCTGAATTATCCACTATTAGATCTGTCCCTTTAAACTCCGGCTTGGTTACTTTATTATTAGTGTCAAATAAGCATGTATGTGTCATGAAAAAAGCAAGTATATCGTGGTATGATCATGTGACAAGTTCAAGTTGTAAGATAAACACGTATGGGTAATATGTAACACACTAAAGAATGAAATAACCAAATCTCAAGTTCAGGACAGCAAGACCATACTGTAGCGAAATTGAAATTCCCAGTGTTATAAATATGCAAATCTGAATTTGTCGAAACGTCTAGATAATAGACTCCCAACCGAATTTAGCGAGTATAAATAAGTCATATAGTATTTCACAAAAACATAACTCAAAACTGATTTGTATTCAGAAGTTAGGGTCAGCCAAAAATCAATAAATCAAATTCTCAGTCAGTAAAACAGCATCAAAACTCAATAAATAAATCCAAAAAAAATCTGGGGTATTCCCATATCTGTCTAGTATCAAAATATAAAGTGTCATAATTTTCCAGTGAAATTAGATCAGTCATCAAAAATCAGAAAACATCTAGAACGATAGTTTGGAAAATCTGGAATTCCTAACACAGCTGTACGGAAACTGTAATATCTCGCAAACCGTGAAACGAAATCCAAATCTGCCAAAGGGAGATGAAAATAGACAATATAAAATAACTTTCATATTTTACAAACATTTTTCATACCTTCAAAGGAATCAGGGTGATAATACGATTCTTTACAGAACAGCAAGTAAAATATAGTAAGTACAGTCTTTATAAACAAGCATGACACGGCATATAAAACTCATCAATAAAATCAGCCAAAATTCTGGGTAATACCTAAATAAATACAGAAAAACTGACCAAAGTTCTAGATCAAAATAGTATGTGTAGCACAAGTATCAAAATAGTTTAGTCATCAAAATCATCAAGAAACGAAATCTGGAAATGATCTACACCTCTGTAGTAAAACAGTCATATCTCACACATACGAAAACGAAATCGAGCAAGGTCAGAGGGGTTAGAAAGAAGACGAACTCCTCTAAAACTCATGTTTTTTACTGAAATTAGATTCTGACCTTTATATGATCTAAATTACTGATAAAGACAGATCATCAACAAAACACAGAATTTCTTCAAAAACCAAAATCGACATAGATCCAACGAAACTTGATCCACAAACAACCAAACATGAAATCGAGTCTACCAAGTGTCCAAACATCATGAAATAGGTTAATTAACATATCCAAAGCAAGTCTATCACATGGATCTCAACAAATACCCAAATTCTCACAAAAATCCAACATACATGATCAAATCAAGAATGGGAAAAACCTCAGTGAATTCATGTCATATGTGTCGTGAGGCACCTATGGTCAAAACACTATAGAGACAATATCAACAAAGGGTTTCACACACAGTTTGTCTCTAGAACCCAACTACACTACAAGCGGTATTTTTTGACTTGTATCATACAAGTTACTTGCCTTAACCGAAGGCGAAATGAACACCAAGAATAACGGAAACGGATTTCCGATAACGAAAAAAACGAGCAAAATCCACGAACGGAAATCACGAACCAAAGCAAATACACGTGCAACTTACGTGCACGAGCAAAACTCTAAGAACCAAGGAGAGAGAGATAGCGTCGGTTTAGCGGCGGCTGGCCGATGTTGGCTGTCGCTGCTCCTGCGGCTGCTGCTGCTGCTGGCCAGCACCGGAGGACGGAGGGAGAGAGAGATATGGAGAGATGGCATTCGGGTGTGGTGGTGGTCGGGTTGGGGTGATGCTCGCGCTCGGCTAGGGATGCAGGTCGGGGGAAGAGCAGGTCGGGATGGGTTCGGGGTGTGCAGGGGGGTGTGACGGCCTAATAGGGAAGGAGAGGGAGGTCGTGGTATTATGAGGTTTAGGGCTAGGGTTTAGGCAGAGCGGGAGAGAGTTTATATATAGGGTTTAGTTGTGGGTATGGGTATGTGGGTTAATGGGTATTATTGGAGTTATATTAGGAGATGGGTTCAATATGATTTGTATGGAATTTCAAGTGGGATTGTGGTTAATTTGGATTTGGTAATTAATTAGGGATCAAAACAATAGGATAAGCAATAGGGTAACCAACCAAAATACCACGAGTACCCAAGAACGAAATAAAGAGAACAAGAATCAAATAAGGAGCGAAATACAATATGATCAAGAACAATTCAAGGGACAGAAGAATCAACCACAAGAAGATCAAAAGTGAGCAAAATGAATATATATTGAAAACAATTCCAATATACGGTCCCAAAAAAATACAAGAGAGTACAACTCAAGAAGAAGAAAATACAGCAAAAATACGAAAAACGTAAAACAAGGGTTACAATCCTACCCACCTAACAAAAAGAATTTCGTCCTCGAAATTCAAAAGGAAGATACATAGAGTAACCCCGAAAGAAGAGAAAACAAAACAAACGCAAACACAACACAAACAAATGAAGAAACTTCTGCTGAATATCCTCCTCCAGCTCCCAAGTTGACTCACTAGGTGAGTGAGGATTCCAAGCAACGCGAACCAACCTGATGATCTTGTTTTTAAGCACTTTCTCCCGCCGATCAACAATAGCAACTGGCGGAATCTCACAAGTCAAATCCGGCCGAACGATCAACTCAGAATGGTCAATCACGTGGCTCTCATCACGGATATATCTCCTGAGTTGTGAGACATGGAAGAATCGTGCACTCCTGATAATGCTGGCGGCAAAGCAAGACGATAGGTCACCTTGCCTACTCGCCCCAAAATCTCAAACGGTCCAAAAAACCTAGGGCTAAGTTTGTCCCCACCACCGAACCGAATGACACCGCATCACGGCGATACCTTTAGAAAACATGGTCACCAACCTCAAACTCCAATGCCCTCCGATGGACATCAGCCCATCGCCTCTGCCTATCCTGAGCTGCCTGCAAATGCTTGCTGATCTGAACCACCGCATCAACTATCCTGGTAATCAACTCCGGACCCAACAACTTCCTCTCACCAATGTCATCCCAACACACTGGCGATCTGCACTTCCGCCCATAAAGTGCCTCGAATGGAACGGCTTTAATACTAGCTTGAAAGCTGTTATTGTACGAGAACTCTACGAGATGCAAATAGTCCTCCCATGATCCACCAAACTGAAGCAAATAGGATCTCACACATGTCCTCAAGAATTTGAATAGTCCGCTCTGACTGTCCATCAGTCTGGGGATGAAAAGTTGTAATGTACTTCAACTTACTCCGCAAACTAGCCTGAAGACTCTCCCAGAATTGAGATCTGAATCTCGTATCCCTGTCGGATACAATACTGACTAGAACCCCATGAAGTCTAACAATTTCTTGCATATACCTCTCAGCTAGGCTCTCAGTAGATTGCCCAACACGAAAAGGAATGAAGTGAGCACTCTTCGTCAAACGGTCGACAATCACCCAAATGGCATTTTGACCCTTAGGACTCCTCGGCAAAGCAGTCACAAAGTCCATAGTGATATGTTCCCACTTCCACTCTGGAATAGGAAGCGGTTGAAGAAGTCCAGCGGTCCTCTGATGCTCTGCCTTAACCTGCTGGCAGATCAAGCACTGAGAAACAAACCGAGCCACAACAGTCTTCATACCATGCCACCAGAAATGGAGCTTCAAATCCCAATACATCTTAGTACCACCAGGGATGGATAGAATAGGATGACTGATGGGCTTCCTCAAGCAACCTCTGACGAACCTCACCCTTCGAGACACATAATCTGGACCCAAAACGAAGCAAACCATCAACATGAATAACCATGTTCTTCCTGGACCCAGACTCAACCTCAGCTCGAAAACCCTCCAACTGCGCATCACCAGCCTATGCCGCTTTAATCTGATCAACAAGAGACAACTGCAGTTGGATTGCCAAAAAACATCGACCAGAACTCGACAACACAACCTCCAACTCCAACCTCCTCATCTGCTCAATCAGATCCCTCTGCTGAGTCATGAATATAACTTCTAGTCTCTTGCTCAAAGCATAGGCACCAAGTTTACTTTACCAGGATGGTATTGCAAACTGATATCATAATCGGCCATAAGTTCCAACCAACGCCTTTGTCTCATGTTTAACTCCTTCTGGGTGAAAGACGTACTTGAGACTTTTGTGGTCTGTAAAGATCTCCACTCAGTCTCCAAGTAGATAATGTCACCACAGCTTCAAAGCATAAATCACTGCCGCTAACTCCAAGTCATGAGTCGGATAGTTCTTCTCATGCGGCCTCAACTACCTCGATGCATACGCAACGACTCGGCCCTTCTGCATCAAAACTGCTCCAAGACCCTTACCAAAAGCATCACAGTGAATTACAAATCTGCCTGAACCATCGAGATAGTCAACATAGACACTCACATCAATTTGTTCTTCAACTCAGCAAAAGCCACACCACACTCATCAGACCAATAGAACTTCTGATCCTTCCCAGTCAACTTAGTCAACGGTCCTGTTATCTTCGACAAATCTTGGATGAATTTCCGATAATAGCCAGCCACACCAAGGAAACTCCTGACTTCAGAAACTGACTTGGGAACAGGCCAATCCTTCACAGCCTCAACCTTGGTAGGATCCATAGAAATACCATCACCTAAGATAATGTGCCCCAAGAATGAAACCCTGTCGAGCCAAAACTCGCACTTGCTGAGTTTCCCATAGAGCTGATTCTCTCTCAAAGTCTGCAGAACCACTCTAAGATGCTCAGCATGATCTTTCTGATTCTGAGAATACACCAAAATATCATCAATGAAGACCACCACAAATCTATCCATGAACTGCGAAAAGACCTGGTTCATAAGACTCATGAATGCTGCAGGTGCGTTCGTAACTCCGAACGGCATCACAAGATACTCATAGTGGCATCTAGTCCTAAAAGCAGTCTTCTGCACATCAGTCGCCTTCACCTTGACTTGATGATACCCAGAACGAAGTTCCAACTTCGAGAAAACAGCAGCCCCACTTAATTGGTCAAACAAATCATCGATCTTGGGCAACGGATACCGATTCTTCACAGTAACATTATTCAGTTCCCGATAATCCACACACAGTCGATGACTACCATCCTTCTTGTTGACAAAAAGGACGGGAGCACCCCAAGGCGAAACACTGGGTCTGATGAAACCCAAATCAAGCAACTCCTGAATCTGCACCTTAAGCTCAGCTAACTCAACTGGTGCCATCCTGTAGGGACTCTTTGATATAGGTGTCGTACCCGGCTGAACTTCATTACCGAACTCCACATCCCTATCAGAGGATAAGCCAGGCAACTCCTCTGGAAAAACATCCAGGAAATCCCAAACCACTAGAGGCGCAGCCTCACAGCCTGAATGTAACTCCATCGCATAGACCTCCTGATCAACTGCAGCTCGGCCAAGGAAGACTCCTCGGTAAGGAACTCAAACTCTGTGTGATCTGGAATCCGAAACACAACTTTCTTGGCACGGTAATCAATAATGGCACGGGTTTCACCCAACCAATCCATACCCAGAATAACATCGAATCGTGAATTCCCAATTATAATCAGATTGGCCTTGAACTCTGCGCTACCAATAATTATGGAACACTGCCGCACTCCCAGGAACAAATGACAACTCCACCACCTGTCACAATATTTCAAGCCTCTGACATGTTACTACATTCTAACTGATGGCGAGCGACAAATTGAGAGGAGACAAAAGAATGGGTTGCCCCAGAATCCAAAAGAACATGAGCAGGGAAAGAGCAAACTAGGATAACACCTAAAACAGAATCAAAAGGGACAAGGAAAAGAAGGGTTGAATAGGGGTGAGGTAAAAAAAATGCAGAAAGATAACCAGAGAGAAATATAATAAAAGGAAATGAAGGAACAAAAGAGAAACAACAAAACAATGAAACAATAAAACAAAAGATACCTGCAACCACACCCTCAGCTGATTCAGCATCAGCAGTAGTCAGGTTGAAAGCCTGAGCTCTCCTGGGAGCAGCGGTCCTCTGACCGACAATCTGGCGCTGCAGAAGAAGAGGTGGCCTAATTGGACCACGAGCTGGGGCAACCTGCTGAAAGGGACCCCTGGCCGAAAGAGCCATCTGCTACTGTCGCGGGCAATCCCACGCCATATGATCAGAAGCACAACAACCAAAGCAGCGGCGATTGGCACGTCGACAATCCTTGTGCTCATTCGCAGTAAGATGACAAAAGTTGCAAAAACTGGCCCGCTGAGGAAAAGCAGAAGAGTAAGGAGCTGCCCTGACCGGATGGGCTAGGACAGGCCTCCAAATAGGCCCACCAGAAGGCCTAGCAACTGAGTGTGAAACATTCCACTGAGAAGGAGCCAATCCACCACGAGCCTGCTCTTGAGCACGAGCTGCCTCAAGAGCTTCTGCATAAGTGCGCAAGTGAAGAGAGACAAACTGCACCTTGATCTCTTGCTCAAGCCCCAAAGTAAATCTACGAGCCCTATCCTCTTCGTTTGCCACAAGAACGGCTGCGAAGCGACTAAGTCTCGTAAATTCAGCTGCGCACTCGTCCACAGTCCTAGAGCCCTGTTTCAAAAAAGTCTCATGTTACAACATTGTTTGGACAATATGTAACAAAATTCCATTACTAGAAATAACGACCAATTTGTTTCAGGGCTAGGAATTGTTGCTCCATCTCCACTCTGGTGCTGCTAGGAAAGAACTTCTCCAAGAATCTCCTAGCGAAAGTGGCCCAAGTGATCGGTCTTTCGAGCCTTTCAGACTCGGACCTCCACCAAATATGAGCCAAGTCCACCAACTGGATGGTCACCACATCCACACAATCTGCATCTGCAACCCTGGCTACCAAAAGCAGTTGCTCTGTCCTAATCAACCACTGTTCAGCCTCTAAAGGCATCTCAGTACCTGAAAACCTATCGGGATGCAGCCTCATAAAGTTTGTGACTGTACCCGAACGGGGAGGAAGGACATCCTACGTAGGCGCAATGGGCAGAGGAATTCGAGCGGCTTCCAAAGCATCCATTACCAAATCACTATGGTTCTGCTGTTGATAAATCAGCCGCTCAAGCACAGCAGTGACAGCCTCAAACTCAGGCTGATCACTTGGGACACGAGAAGAACCTCTACGAGCCATAGTCTGCACAAAACCAAAAATAGTTAGCATCCAGATCAACGTTGATAATAATAATTCATTTATGAATGCATGGTTGATGAAATGTTGAGCAGATCCCAGTTAGAGCCAAGCTTGTCTAATATATTAGGCAACTAATACATTAGCCAAACCTGGAGCTCTGATACCACTAAAAACCCTGTCATGTCCCACTTTCCAAAAGAGAATACGGAATATGGATACACGGCAAAAGCCCAGCGAATGATTTTCATCATCCATAAGCTATTCAAGAATCCTTACAACATTCACAAGAATCATCAGTCGGAAGCAAAAGTAACAACCAACATGCACATATGAACCAAAAATACCAACAAGCATACTTGAAACCACATACATTAATCTCAAATAGTCATGATCTGAATAAGTCAACAAAATCTTGGGTCACATTGCCCAAATACATATATAAATCTAAGTATCAAAATACAATATTGTTCAAGCAACTACAAAAAATAATAATAACAAGATCCAATACTAATACTTCATCTCACTCTGGAACCTGTTCTCTAAAATTTACAATTTAACAATTATAGGGAAGAGGAAAAGAGAAAACAAGTACCCGTCAATTGCAAGTTACGGGTCGCTTGTAATGTAGGATACAAGTACATGGAACTAACTAGAAACATAGGATAGGCATGATATTAAGTATAACAACTAGCATGGTAAGGTGGACAAGTACAAGTAGCATGTATCAAGTGTCAAGTGAACAAGTATCATGTAAACAAGTATCAAGTATCCAGTATTATGTATCAAGTGTCAAGTAGTCAAGTACAAGTGTCAAGTAATCAGGAATCATCTTCAAGTATCAAGTCTCATGTAACATGTAATCAAGTATCAAATAAGCATGTCTCAAATATCTTGTATTATTACGATCTAGGTAACACTTCATGTGCCATCCTTTTATCACATGGTTGTTACAGTCAATGCAGTTTTATTTTAGATTTCATAGTGGACCATATAGGGCAGTGTACTCAGGGACAAGCCTCAAGAAACAAGTATCAAGTATCAAGTAAAATATCAAGCCTCAAGTAGTGAAATATCAAGCCTCAAGTAATTAAGTATCAAGCCAAATCTTAAGTATCAAGCCAAGTCTCAAGTGATGAAATATCAAGCCTCAAGTATCACGTAGAATCAACAGGTTCTCTTTCGATTACACGTTTCTGAATTATCCACTATTAGATCTGTCCCTTTAAACCCCGGCTCGGTAACTTTATTATTAATGTCAAACAAGCATGTATGTATTACGAAACAAGCAAGTATTTCATGGTATGATCATATGACAAGTTCAAGTTGTAAGATAAACACGTATGGGTAATATGTAATATACGAAAGAATGAAATAACCAAATCTCAAGTTCAAGACAGCAAGACCATACTGTAGCGAAACTGGAATTCCCTGTGTTATAAACATGAAAATCTGAATTCGTCGAAAACGTCTAGAAAATAGACTCCCAACCGAATCCAGCGAGTATAAATAAGTCATATATTATTTCACAAAAACATAACTCTAAACTGATTTATATTCAGGAATTAGGTTCAGCCAGAAATCAGTAAATCAAATTCTTAGCCAGTAAACAGCATCAAAACTCAATAAATAAATCCACGAAAAATTTGGGGTATTCCCCTATCTGTCTAGTATCAAAATATAAAGTGTCATAATTTTCCAGTGAAATTAGATCAGTCATCAAAAATCAGAAAACATCTAGAACGATAGTTTGGTAAATCTAGAATTCCCAACACAGCTGTACGAAAACTGTAATATCTCGCAAACCGTGAAACGAAATCCAAATCCGTCAAAGGAAGATGAAAATAGACAATAAAAACTAACTTTCATATTTTACAAACATTTTTCATACCATCAAAGGAATCAGGGTTATAACACGATTCTTTACAGAACAGCGAGTAAAATACAACAAGTACAGTATTTATAAACAAGCATGAAATGGCATATAAAACTCATCAATAAAATCTGCCAAAATTCTGGTAAATCCCTAAATAAATATAGAAAAACTGACCAAAGTTCTAGATCAAAATAGTATGTGTAGCACAAGTATCGAAATAGTTTAGTCATCAAAATCATCAAGAAACGAAATCTGGAAATGATCTACACCTCTGTAGTAAAACAGTCATATCTCACACATACGGAAACGAAATTGAGCAAGGTCAGAGGGGTTAGAAAGAAGACGAATTCCTCTAAAACTCATATTTTATACTGAAATTAGATTCTGAACTTAATATGGTCTAAATTTCTGATCAAGACAGATCATCGACCAAACACAGAATTTCTTCAAAAACCAAAATCGACATAGATCCAACGAAACTTGATCCACACACAACCAAATAAAATCGAGTCTACCAAGTGTCCAAACATCATGAAATAGGAAAATTAACATATCTAAAGCAAGTCTATCACATGGATCTTAACAATACCCAAATTCTCACAAAAATTCAACATACATGATCAAATCAAGAATGGGCAAAACCTAAGTTAATTCATGTCATATGTGTCGTGAGGCAACTATGGTCAAAACACTATAGAGACAATATCAACAAGGGGTTTCACACACAATTTGTCTTTAGAAGCCAACTACACTACAAACGGTATTTTTTTACTTGTATCATACAAAGGAATTTGAGAACAAGTTACTTGCCTTAACCGAAGATGAAACAAACATCAAGAATAACAGGAATGGATTCCCGGCAATGAACACAATGAGCAAAACCCACGAACGCAAATCACGAACCAAAGCAAATACATGTGCAACTTACGTGCACTAGCAAAACTCCAAGAACCAAGGAGATAGAGATAGCATCGGGGTAGCGGCGGCTGGCCGATGCTGGCTGTCGCTACTCCTGCGGCTTCTGCTGCTGCTGGCCGGCACCGGAGGACGGATGGAGAGAGATATATGGAGAGATGGTGTTTGGGTGTGGTGGTGGTCGGGTTGGGGTGATGCTGGCGATCGGCTAGGGGTGCAGGTCGGGGGAAGAGCAGGTTGGGATGGGTTCGGGGTGTGCAGGGGGGTGTGATGGCGCAACAGGGAAGGAGAGGGAGGCCGGGGTATTAGGAGGTTTAGGGTTACGATTTAGGGAGAGAGGGAGAGAGTTTATATGTAGGGTTTAGTTGTGGGTATGGGTATATGGGTTAATGGGTATTATAGGAGTTATAATAGGAGATGGGTTCAATATGATTTGTATGGGATTTCAAGTGGGATTGTGGTTAATTTAGCTTTGGTAATTAATTAGGGATCAAAACAATAGGATAAGCAATAGGGTAACCAACCAAAACACCACAAGCACCCAAGAACGAAATAAAGAGAACAAGAATCAAATAAGGAGCGAAATACAATATGATCAAGAACAATTCTAGGGACTGAAGAATCAACCACTAGAAGATCAAAAGTGAGAAAAATGAATATATATTGAAAACAAATCCAATATACGGTCCAAAAAAAATACAAGAAAGTAAAAATACCCAAGAAGAAGAAAATACAGCAAAAATATGAAAAACGAAAAACAAGGGTTACAAATATCTTGGAAATACGTGGCATAATTCCTAACATCTAGCTCAATTTAATAGTAAACATAGCCAAACACATCAAAATTTTTAACTTTTGTTACAACATTTCTTTACAAAGGACAGCGAAAAATAAACACCTTGAATTACAATTTCTTTCTTTTACAACACATTCTTTTACAAATTGCATAAGCCACATTATCATTCTACCACATGCATCCAAATTCCAAGCTTTAGGTACCTACCTACAAAATATGAGGCTAGAGATAACCCTAACCCCCAAAACTACAGGGGTCAGCCATAATGGTGTGAGTGACATCAAAAGAAATACGACATAAATAAAACATAAAGAATAAAGTCATAATCAACATATGCCAACAGTAGTAACGAATGGAATATGTAATAATAATAAATAAAGCATGAAAACATTTAGTGGAACTAGACTAAGTGTCAAGAGTATGAAAACAAAAAACAAACATACACAAAACCAAGTCAAGAAAACACAAATGCAGTATGATGACTCTCTAATGCATACTTGTCGGATTCTATGCATTTCATACAACATAGGTCCGGTGCAAGCCCTTGTCGTTCTCCACTTTGTAGGGTTCGATCCCATGTTATGCAACTATCCTACTACAATGACTGCTACGAGATTTAGACATTTTGCAAGTATCGGTTCTCGCCCTTGGAATACTGGAGGCCAATCTCACTCACGTAGAACATTCTGTAGCCTATTTCATCCATCATCCCGGAATACTGGGGATTGCCTCACTCCACAAGTCATGCTGGAACCCTCATTTCCCAAATAATACATGAGCGTCGCTCTCATCCTTGGAATACTGGAGACCAATCCCACTCACGTAGATCATTCTGTGGCCTATATCATCCATCGTTCCGAAATACTGGGGATTATCTCACTCCTCGGATCATCTTGGAGTCCATAACTCACGTTTGCTCTCATTTCATCATATCACCATCTAGTGCATATCCTTATACTTATTAAGTTTATTTAATTAATTACAAATCTCCTAGAATTGGTGTACCCTACGGACTTAACTCAACTGATCAAAAATCAAGAACACAACTGGCCAAATCACAAAATCTCAACTACCGGCGACTAGGGTCCCACTCACCCTCTAGAGACTCACAACTCAACATCAACACCAAATCTTTTATTAAAACTCTCTATTCCATTATTAATTCGCTCATATTAAGAAAACTTCTTTAAAATCAACAAATCAAAATCCATCTGAATACTTACAATTTCCAGAACTGAAATGAGATATTAAATCTACTAAATAACTAAGTTTCATATTTGAAGTCGTAGAAAATCACAAAACACCCATATCTTGAAATCTCTATATATTTCGCTTCTTAAAGTTATAAAAATACAAATTTAAACTCTATTATAATCAAAATATAACTCTCTGTAAGTTATAGTAATCTGTAGTAAAAACTTCATTTAAAATAGTAGGTTGATAATCCATAAGTTTGAAGAAATAATCGTTCAAGAAAAACGACGAAAAACTCAACAAAACACTCAGCTAAAAATCACCAAATCAAAATCCATCCGAATACTCACAATTTCCAGAACTGAAATGAGATATTAAATCTACTAAATAACTGAGTTTCATATTTGAAGTCGTAGAAAATCACAAAACACCCATATCTTGAAATCTATATATATATAAAAATACAAATTTAAACTCTATTATATTCAAAATATAACTCTCTGTAAGTTATAGTAATCTGCAGTAAAAACTTCTTTTAAAACAGTAGGTCGATAATCCATAAGTTCGAAGAAATAATCATTCAAGAAAAACGACGAAAAACTCAACAAAACACTCAGCCAAACAGCTGACGATCGACTGTCAAAACAGTTCAAAAAGACAGCGATCGACTGTCAAGCAAAATTCGAAAATCTAAGACATGGCAGTCGATCGACAATTTGTGTATTGTTCTTGGGCGGTCAACTATCATGTCCAAAACCACATCTCTTTAATATTCGTGTACTTTTCACTGATACATCGTTAAATCTCTTTAAAAGCATAAATTTACAAGATAAAATTCCTGAAATGATCAAATACAACTTGTCTAACATACTGGAGTTTATAAAACATATAAAAATTTCATCAATTTCATAAAAGATCAATTTTTGTTCAAACTTCTTCTACATCAGAAATATATATATATATATGTGTGTGTGTGTGTGTGTGTGTGTGTGTGTTCATGCATCTAGTTAAGGTATTAAAACACATCAAATATGAGTAGTGTAATGTTCATTTAAATCTGAGTATGAAAATAAATCAAAACCTAATCGAAAACTTCAGAAATACAAAAAACCAAGTTTCGGCTGTCCATCCATAGACCCCAAATCAAAAACCCCCTTCTCACTTCAAGATTTGATTTTTTGATTCTAAAAACCTCTTTTCAACTTGTTATACACATACCCCAACTGATTACATTAGTTTACCCCTTGATTACTAGCATCTACAACACTTTTTCATCATGTTTCACCCATCAAAATATCATAACAGATCATATATATAACATACACAGTAAAAAAACCCTTCTTTATTCACTTTTATGCAATTTACATCATACAACTCATATAAACCATCAAATCAGCAAGAACATGAGATAAAGCAACATACCCATGATTTCTATTAGGTCCTTTAATGTTCTTAAGTCCTCTATATAGAATTTTAATCATCAATAGCATAGTTTTCAAGAAAAGTTCAATCTTTATTCATCCATCCAGCATCAATTTATTATATCATTATCTATAATGCATTGTAAAAGGCAAATCATCACATCAACTTGCATAGAACAATAAGAAACAAACATGTCACTCACCTTATTGAAGAATCAACCGAAATAATAAAGAGAATAAGAAAAGTCCTTCCTTTTGCAAGAAATCCAAGATCCTCGCTTCGAAACTCCAAGAAACCAATAATAAAGAAAACCCTTTGTTTAGTGCAGCAAAGAGACGGTTGCACCTCTCTTTTTAATAGGCCGGAAACTAAGTATTAGGGTTTTGAGTAGATTTTGTAAAATATCACTTTTGAATATATTTTTACATATATAAATATTTATACTAGAAAATTAGATTAACCAATTCAATTGAGATTTAAAATAAAAAATAACTAACCTAATCTGGCCGACACTGTTTTCAAACTCAGAAAAATGAATTTTGTAATTTTTTGCCTCTAAGTGGCAATTCTGCAAAAAGACCATTCTTTAACAAATTTGTGAAATAAACCAAATCTATTAGAACAAAAGGTAAACTCTTTACCTCTGAGTTGACTAGCCATCATGCTCACCCCAGAAAACCGAAAATCTGGAGTTTCTACTCCAAGTGGTAATTTTGCACAAAAGCCCTCTTTTTGTAATATTTGCAAATATGCCAAACAAATAGCAAAAAAATCCAAAAAATTCATAAATAATACCTACTAATAAATATTAGGTTTCCCCAAAATAACTCCTAACTTTGAGTTTCCCAAAATATATTTGCACATATTTTGCACGTGTAAAAAGATAAATTTCAGAAAAATATTTATTAAATTACAAAAAGTCGTTTTAATTCATTTATTAACATTAAAAACATTATTTAAAAAATCTAGGGTGTTACATAGGATGCATAGTGGGGATCAAACTCTATCAATTGAAGAACGTCGTTTGGTTGGAGAATGTGTAGTATGGGATGCATGCATATCATTCTAATCAAGCATGCATTAGCTTTAGGAGCATGGGTGCATAGTGTGTGCATTCAATCTAGGCTATGACATATACCGACACTTGTTTCACATTACTTTTCCTTTTGCATCAAATTTTGGTTATTGAGATTTGGAATTGCTATATTCTAGCATAGCGAGGATCGCTGTATTATAGCATTCTGTCAGTTGTATTCAACTGACGAGCCTACCGTTCGGTGAGTTCGCAGGACTACCTGATCATGGGGAGCGCAGGAAAAATGAAGCCCTGGGAAGCATCCGAGTAAAAACTTACTGCCCAATTTTATTGTATATTCAAGATGTACTAATTTATTGTAAGTGTTGTAATCATTGGACATTGTAATAATATTTTTATGTAATGAAAGTTTTAATTTCTTGTAATTTTGTTATGTTGTGACTCATTTAAAGAAAGATCTCGGAATGTGTCACGATTTCCTATGTTAGGAATTCGGGGTGATACACCGAGAGGTGAAGGCTTATGGGATTGAGAAATCCCTTGTAGGTGTTCGAAGTCCAAGCCCAGGGGCGAGGACGTCAGGGATTGAGAAATCCCTTGTTGGTGGTCAAAGTCCAAACCGAGGGGCAAGGACTTGAGGGATTGTGAAATCTCTCTTAGGTTGTCGAAGTCCAAGCCGAGGGGCAAGGATGTGAGGGATTGAGAAATCCCTCGTTGGTGGTCGAAGTCCAAGCCGAGGGGTGAGGACTTGAGGGATTGAGAAATCCCCCGTAGGTTGTCGAAGTCCAAACCAAGGGTTGAGGACTTGAGGGTTTGAGAAATTCCTCGTAAGTGGTCAAAGTCCAAGCCGAGGGGCGGAGACTTGAGGGATTGAGAAATCCCTCATAGGTGGTCGAAGTCCAAGGTGAGGGGCAAGGACTTGAGGGATTGAGGAATCCCTAGTATGTGGTTGAAGTCCAAGCCGAGGGGCAAGAATTTGAGGGATTGAGAAATCCCTTGTAGGTTGTCGAAGTCCAAGTCAATGGGAGAGGACATGAGGATTGAGAAATCCCTCGTTGGTGGTCAAAGTCCAAGCCGAGGGGCGAGGACTTGAGGGAATTAGAAATCCCATATAGGTGGTCGAAGTCCAGGCCGAAGGGCGAGGACTTAAGGGATTGAGAAATCTCTCGTAGGTGGTCGAAGTCCAGGCCGAGGGGCATGGACTTAAGGGATTGAGGAATCCCTCATAGGTGGTGGAAGTCTAGGCCGAGGGGTGAGGAATTCAGGGATTGAGAAATCCCTTGTAGGTGGTCGGAGTTCATACCAAGGGCGATGACTTGAGAGATTGAGAAATCCCTCGTAGGTGGTCAAAGTCCAACCTGAGGGACAAGGACATGAGGGATTAAGAAATCACTCATGGGTGGTCAAAGTCCAAGCCAAGGGGCGAGGACTTGAGGGATTGAGAAATCCCTCGTAGGTTGCCGAAGTCCAAGCTGAGGGGCGAGTACATGAGGGATTGAGAAATCTCTCCTTGGTGGTCGAAGTCCAAGTAGAGGGGCACAGACTTGAGGGATTGAGAAATCACTCATAGGTTTTCGATATCCAAGCCGAGGGGCGAGGACATAATGGATTGAGAAATCTCTTGTCAGTGGTCGAAGTCCAAGCCGAGGGGCAAGGACTTGAAGGATTGAGAAAATCCCTCGTTGGTGGTCGAAGTCCAAGCTGAGGGGCGAGGACTTGAGGGATTGAGAAATCCTTCGTAGGTTGTCGAAGTCTAGATGTGAGAGAATGAGAAATCTCTCGTTGGTGATCGAAGTCCAAGCCGAGTGGCGATGACTTGAGGGATTGAGAAATCATTCATAGGTTGTCGAAGTCCAAGCCGAGGGGCGAGAACATGAGGAATTGAGAAATCTCTCGTTGGTGGTCGAAGTCCAAGGCGAGTGGCAAGGACTTGAGGAATTGGGAAATCCTTCGTTGGTGGTCGAAGTCTATGCCGAGAGGCAAGGACTTGTGGAATTGAGAAAGCCCTCATAGGTGGTCGAAGTCTAAGCCGAGGGGCGCTGACTTAAGGGATTTAGGAATCCCATGTAGGTGGTCAAAGTTCAGGCCGAGGGGCGAGGACTTGAGGGATTGAGAAATCCCTCGTAGGTGGTCGGAGTCTTGGCTGAGGGGCGAGGACTTGATGGATTGAGGAATCCCTCGTAGGTGTTCGGAGTCCATGCCAATGGGCGAGGACTTGAGGGATTGAGGAATCCCTCATAGGTGGTCGGAGTCCACGCCGAGGGGCGAGGACTTGAGGGATTGAAAAATCCCTTGTTGTTGGTCGAATTCCAAGCCGAGGGGCGAGGACGTGAGGGATTGAGAAACCCTCATTGGTGGTCGAAGTCCAAGCTGAGGGGCAAGGACTTGAAGGATTGAGAAATCCCTCGTAGATTTTCAAATTCCAAGCCGAAGGGAAAGGACGTAAGGGATTGAGAAATCCCTCATTGGTGGTCGAAGTCCTAGCCGAGGGGCGTGGACTTGAGTGATTGAGAAATCCCTCGTAGGTTGTCGAAGTTCAAGCCGAGGGGCGAAGACTTGAGGGATTGAGAAATCCCTCATAGGTTAGTGAAGTCCAAGCTGAGGGGCGAGGACTTAAGGGATTGAGAAATCCCTTGTTGGTGGTCGAAGTCCAAACCGAGGGGCGAGGATTTGAGGGATTGAGAAATCCCTAGTAGGTTGTCGAAGTCCAGGTCGAGGGGCGAGGACATGAGGGATTGAGAAATCCCTCGTTGGTGGTCGAAGTCCAAGCCTAGGGGCAAGGACTTGAGGGATTAAGAGATCCCTCGTAGGTGGTCGAAGTCCAAGCCGAGGGGTGAGGACATGAGGGATTGAGAAATCCCTCATTAGGGGTCGAAGTCCAAGCCGAGGGGACGAGGACTTGAGCGATTGAGAGATCCCTCGTAGGTGGTCGAAGTCCAAGCCGAATGGCAATGACTTGAAGGATTGAGAGATCCTTCATATTTGGTCGAAGTCCAAGTCGAGGGGTGAGGACTTGATGGATAGAGAAATTCCTCGTAGGTGTTCGAAGTCCAAGCCGAGGGGCAGGGACGTGAGGGATTGAAAAATCCATCGTTAGTGGTCAAAGTCCAAGCCGAGGGGCGAGGACTTGAATGATCGAGAAATCACTCGTAGGAGGTTTTGACATGTTTACACATTTTGAAAGAAAAAAAAATCATTGCTTTTGTACAAGATTACATTGGGCTACAACATAGAAGAGACTTAGTGCCTACTACAATTTCGGCAAACGTATTTCCTCGCAGAATATGGTAAGATGCTTCGCATTCCAGGGTCGCTTAACTGCCCTGCCCCACAGGTCTTCGAGTCGGTACATGGCTGGACAGACCACTTGGGAGACTTTATACGGCCCCTTCCAGTCCGAGGCTAGTTTTCCTTTGCTGCTGGGATTGGAAATAGCAAGCTTCCTTAGTACGAGGTCGCCTTCCTTAAGGTCGACAGGATGGACCTTTTTGTTGTAGGTTCTTTTTACTCGCTGTTGGTACATAGCTCGTCGGATAGAGGATCTCTCGCAGATTTCATCGACTAGGTCCAAGTTGGCCCTGAGGTCGCTCGAGTTGGATTCCTCATTGAAGCCCATGACCCTAGGAGAAAGGAACTCGACTTCCAGTCGGATGACAGCCTTTGTCCCGTATGTCAGATTGAACTGGGATTCGCCCGTAGAAATTCTTTTGGTTGTTCGGTACGACCATAGAACATTGGGTAACTCGTCGACCCACAGTCCTTTGCGAGATTGGTCTAATCATTTTTTGATGCCTTCAAGATTTTTGCAGTTGGCATTTTCTTCTTGGCCGTTAGATTGGGGATGAGCTATTGAAGAGAACCTCTACTGGATTCCGAGGTCATCACAGAATTTTTGAAATTTTTTGCCTGCAAATTGAGTTCCATTATCGGTGATGAGCAAGCGCGGGATACCGAACCGAAAGATAATTTGCTTCCAGAAGAATAGTTGGGAGTGGTGCTCGGTGATTGTGGCCAAGGGTTTGGCTTCTACCCATTTGGTGAAGTAGTCGATGGCCACGATGAGGAAACATCTTTGGCATGTTGCCTTCGGAAATGGGTTGGCCAGGTCCATCCCCCACATGGCGAAGGGTGCTGGACTGGTCAGCGACCTGAGTTCTGCATGGGGCAAGTGTCTGATCGAGGAGAATCTCTGACAGGGGCCGCATCGCTTAACGAGATCACGGGCATCATGCAGTATGGTCGGCCAATAGTACTCGTGGTTGAGCACCTTCTTTGCGAGCGACCTACTGCCCATATGGCACCCTCAAATTCCTTCATGTAACTCTTCCAGCGCGTACCTTGCTTCTTCGGGACTCAGACATCGGAGGTAAGGTCTGCCGTCCACCCTGGTGTATGAACGTTTGAAGAGGATATTTTCAGTTATGGTGAACCTTTACAACCAGACCCTATTCTTCTTAGCCTCGGCGGAGTCTTCAGGAAGTTGACCCATTCGGTGCATGCTCGCATTGAGGCAGACGACCTCAGGCTTCTCCATCCTTGGCTCGTAGAGGATCTCGATGAGGACTGTGTGGTCGAGGCCCTCAAATGATGATAAGGCAAGCTTGGACAAGGCGTCAGCTTGAATATTGAGTTCCCTAGGTATCCACTTTACCGAGGTGTGCTCGAAGGCTTCCAGGATGAGTTTGACGCGTGCCACGTACCAGACCATCCGATCATCACGGGCCTCGTAATCCCCTGAAATTTGGCTAACCACAAGCTAAGTGTCACGAAAGGCCCTTATTCGTCTTGCTCCCGCATTGCAGGCCAGTGTGAGGCTAGCGATCATTGCTTCGTATTCCGCCTTGTTATTAGAGGCCTAAAAATTGAGACATAAGGAATACTGGAAGATGAAATCATCGGGGCCACGAAGTATGACGTCAGATCTGCTTTCGCCCTCGTAGGACGATCCATCTACATAAATCTCCCAAGTGGGATCCTGCTCTGGGATATTGGGTGCTTCAAAAATGGTACACTCTGTGATAAACTCCGATAGGGCTTGCCCCTTGATGGCTGTTCGGGGTTGGTAGCTGATGTCATGCTGGCTTAGCTCAATCGCCTATTTGATTAGTCGCCCGAAATTTTTAGGTTAGTTGAGGACAAGCTTGAGCGGCTGATCCATTAGTAATTGAATGGAGTGTGGTTGAAAATACGGCCGAAGTTTCCGAGCTGCCATCACCAAGGAGTAAGTGACTCTCTCCATGTGGGCATAACGGAGCTCCGCCTCGTGCAAGACTTTGCTGACGTAATAGATGGTTTTCTGGAGCCCATCTTCCTTCCTAACAAGTACGACATTGAGTGCGTGTTCAGATGCGGCTAGACAGATGTAGAGGGGCTCGCCCAGTTCTGTTTTGCTGAGGAACGGGGGTTGGCCAGGTTGGTCTTCAGCTAGTCGAAAGCCTGCTGTTAGGGTTCTCCCCATTCGAAGCCTTTAGCCAGCCGGACGGCTTTGAAGAACAGAAGCGAATTTTCACCGGATTTTGAAAGAAAATGGCCGATGGCCGCCAGACGACCCGTTAGCCTCTGGACCTCTTTAACATTCCTTGGAAGGGCCATGTTCAGTATGGCCTGGATCTTCTTGAGATTCTCCTCAATGTCCCGCTGGCTGACCACGAATCCGAAAAATTTCCCCAAAGTGACTCCGAAGGCGCATTTGGAGGGCTTAAGACTCATGTTGTGGGACATTAGGACCCCGAAGGCTTCCTCGAGATTGATGATACGGACTTGGCTAGAATGAGCTCCTCAATTTCTGGGATGCTAACGTGGACGAATGCAAACCCTCCGTCTCCATCTCATGAGTGCAAAAGGGAAATGTTTCAGCTCCTAAGATTAAAAACTGATTCAACTCCCAAGTTGAAAAACAGTTCTACTCCCAAGTTGAAAAACGGTTCTACTCCCAAGTTGAAAAATGATTCAACGCCAAAGATTGAACTGCGGTTCAACTCCCAAGATTTAAAAATGTTTCAAATCCCAAAGTGTAAGCTAATCCATGTGATCACCTATGTGACAACCTCTAAATCTCCAAGAACCTCAGAAACGAAATGAGTCTGTTCTGCTGAAGCCCCTTGCAAGTTATGATATTCATATGCAAGAAATTTGATGCAAAAAAGTGATATGAAAAGAGTCTTCATTATTAACAAATAGTCACACACTCAGAAAACCGAGGGGTAAATACATACTGGTACATTCGGCATGGCCAAAGAATTACAGCAACATAGAATAAGCTACAACAAGCAGTAAAGAATGACTATGGAACCTCCTCGTTGGGGGCTCATGCCCTCGGGTTCATTCAAACCAACTCAAGACCAATCGATCTGGTATGCACCTCAATGGGTCGATCGGGACCCTCTCAAAACTAGCTATGCTAGGCAATCCGACCACTCCGCTCTGAGAGTCTCCTGAGTTCGTTGGTTGTAACCGGACCATCGGAGAGGGACCTCGGATAGAGGTCCAACTGCTATGAAAAGAAATTTCTCGAGATCCCACCACTCCGAACTCCACCTTCAACCAGTATATTTCCAACTCCTTCTCCACCAGTATCTCTCGAAGAAAAGAGTCCGCCGAATGCATGGCACCTTTCAATGCCTCAGGGTAGGTGGAGTTTGTGTTTGCACGTAAAATTTTTTACAAATTTTTATTCCAAAAAGTTTTCTTGGGTCATAGGAATTTTTCTTCTCATTTTCTAGTCTCAAGTGTGTGATTTATTTTTTAATTAAAATCCATTAGACCTAAATCCTTTTTGTAGCTCACTAAAAAAATTTATTACAAATTTAAAGCCCACATGTGTAACACATACACCTAACTTAATAAAATAAAAACTAATAATAAAATTTGTATGAAGAGTGTGCACACACATTGATTACATGTGCATGTGTTTCTCACCATGGTTGAGAATGAGGGAGAGTGGTGTGAGTTAGTGGGAAGTGGGGAGTTATTTTTGGAAGTGGGGAGCTATTTTGACCACACAATTTTTCTATAAATAGTCCCTACTTTTGTCATGAAAAACACAACTCAAAACAAAAACAAAAGAGAGAAAGAGGGAGAAGAGCTTGCGGGTGTGCAAGAAAGAGGCCGGCCATTTTCGAGGGAGCTTGGAGCTTTGGAGCATTATTTTCTAGGAGTTCTACTACTAGAAATTTGACAATTGAGGTGGGTGTTTCTCCAACTTTCTAATATAGTTTTATTAGTAGAATGCTTGACATGTGTGAATTGTTAGATGTATGATAACTTATATAGATTGAACATTTATTTTTAGATTATTTTTTCTTGAATGAATGTGTGAAATTTTGATATGTTTGATTTGGGAACATTTTTAAGTTTTTGTTTTAAGTTTTAGTTGCACTTCAAAAAATTATATCTATTAAACTAGATGGAATCTAGAGCTAAAATTTTTATAGGAACATTTTGTATATGTCAGGAACATCTTCTTAAAATTTCATAATATTTGGATGTCGTTTACTATTTTAATAAAATCCAAACTTAGGATTGGTTGGCAGTAGGATACTGTCTGGAAATTTGTACACCTTTCGGGTTTTGATCATTTTAACTTCTTAGATGAAGTAATTTGAGAAATGTCAAAACTAAGAACTTGAAGTAGACTCGTTAACCTTTCTGTAAAGTCTAAGAAATCAAATTTTCATAAAGAATTGAATTAATAATGAGTTTCACAAGTTTGAACACGTGGCAGTACTTTAACAATTCGACCCTACTGTAGATTTCGAAGAATTCCAGGGTTATAGACATAATATTTTGGGGAAAGTTATAACTACAAAGTTATAGTAGACTTATATACCTTTAATTTGATCTAAAGAACACAAAATTTTATAAAGTATAGAATTTTCTATGATTTTTACTAGTAGCATGAGATGCAATTTTCGGATTGTGAACCTACTATTTTGCAAATGAATTTAGACGAAGTAATTGAGGATGAATGTAGATGATCTTAACTACAAAGTTGTAGTAGACTCATTTATAATTTCTATGAAACTAATAAATCTATTTTGGGGGTAGTATTGGAATTTATATGATTTTTACAATATCATTGGGTTGATGACATTTATCTAGTTGTCTAAAAATTTTACAACGTATAATATTGGACTTAAAATTGGAATGTTAGTAAGAAGTACCTTATGAGGAATTAAGAGGCATTTGATTATCTTTTCAATGGACTTGGCATGGGCTTGGAGTCACTATGATGAGTCGTTACAAGATTGGAGAATTTCATTATTGTATATTATATTGTATTAATTTAATTCCGTTGTGCTGTTGTAAAGAACATATTGTAAATAAAAGTTTTAAATTACTTGTAAATTTGTACGAATTTGAAGTAAAAAATCATGTTTGTGCTACGAATTACATGTGTTTGGAATTCGGGGCGTTACACACACACACACACATCTCTTTCACTCCCCTCAAAACCCAACCCCCCCCCCCCTCAAAAAAAAAAAACCCAATCCAAATCCAAACTCAAACCCAAACCATCAAATCCAAACCCATGATGTGACACCTGTCGGGTCCAGGAGGAGGTTGACGGTGGGACCCAGCAGTGGCAGCAGGTTTGGTTGTACAGGGAGTTTGACGGCATTGGGAGCGCCTCAAGGGCTGACATCGATGCCATATTTCTGATTTGATTTGAAATTGGTCTGTTTTTTTTTCTTTTTTTTCTTTTTGTGAGGGAGGTTTGAAATTCATAAGAAGATGGATGGATGGATGTATATGCATGAAATTAATTGTTGATGAGCTAATTGGATGTTTTTAAGGATGGTGATGTTTGATTTGGGAATTTTAGTTTGGTTAGTGAAGTTGTAATTTAATTAGATGATTAAATGTATGAATTTAGGTGATAGAGACAGTTTATTTGAAGGAAGATAATTTAGATGCTACAATAATGATTAATGAATGAATCTTGTTGCATCTATTTATGTAGAAATTGTATTGTATATTGCCGCTGGTAGATGTGAAGCACCCACAAAATTTTGAGTTCGGGTTGGACTTCGGAATGGATTCGAAGAAGGGTGAAAGAGGTGGTTGATGATGATGTGGGTTCGAGATGGAGGTCAGGGATAGTCGTGATTGAATCGTTGGAGATGTAGTTCAGGTTGAGTGGTGGTGGGGTGATGGAGGCCGAAGTGATGATGGGTTTCGGTGTAAGACGAAGGCAGTGGAGATCGTGATCTCACATCATGGGTTCGGATTAGAGGATTTCAATTTGGATTGGGGTTTAAGAAGGGGGGTTAGGGGATTTGGGGGGAGTGGAGGAGATGTGGGGGGCATCAGAGTCAGAGTCGGAGGAGGAGTCGAGATGTGGGAGGCATCAGAGATGTGGGCATTTGGGTTTGGATCTGGATCCTGGAGAAAGAGATGGGTTAAACTTTTTTTATTAATTAGATGAATTATTTATATAAGGATATTTAGGACATTTCATGTAGTTTTTAAGTTTTTCAAAGGAATTGACCCAATTCTCAGTTAGAGGTTTTTCGCGTTGACCGATAGATTAAGGGATTTTTTACTTTGAATGTATAGATCAGGGGTGTTTTTGCAATTTACCTAAGCTTTACCATCTAAACGCCAGTTAATTATATTCAAAAGTTAGAAAACTGTAGAAATCCTAAAAAACCATATTTAACCTGTAAGAGAGGGAAGAAGCAAACATGGCACTAGTACATATTGCGAGGACTTTGGTTGTGATCAGGCCATGGTATGAGATTTGTAATATAGAATTAGCTTGAATTAATAGTAATTACTATTGGGATTATATGTCTTGCATATATGTGTTCAATTAGAAGAAGAGACAACAAATCGAGGAGGTCGAAGCATCGAGGAGACGAAGTCAGAAAATAGCAAACAACAACAGCAAAAATACACCAGGCTCTGTTTTAAAACAGAGAAAGAATTGCGGTTGATTGCACCCTATGGCAGTCGACCACCCTCGGCGGGGTGACCGTTTGGGCCCATCTTCAACTCCAGGTTAGATCATACAGCTCTTATCGTGTGACTTCTTCTAAAGGACAACAACTTAGGGTTTCTCTGGATCTCTGTATATTCTAATAGTCTCCACTGAAAGAGATAAGTACTTCAGTGATATTTCTTCCATTGTAAGTTAGGCTCGAGAGGTTGTTCTTGGTGAGTGAGTTTGTAACTAACTCCTTGTTATCTTCTCTATTTGAATAATATCTCTTTATATTTCCCCCTGGATTAGGTTCGCCCAAACCGGAACAAATCTTTTGTGTGATTGGTGTGATCTTCTTGCTTGGTTGTTCAAATGTGTTTCTGCTCATCACTACCTTGCTCAAAAGTTCTATTGCACCATAATTCCTTAATGACTGGTATTAGAGATACGGTTAACGATTCCCTTGGTGAAGATAACATGTTATAGCTACATGAAGATCAAGCAGTTCGATGGTAAGATCAACATTAATCTCTGGAAGGTGGACATATATGATGTACTTGGTCAAGAACATCTACAACTTTTCCTAAAGAAGGAAGGTAAACCATCTGACATGAAAAAAGAGAATTGGGATGAGATTTATAAAAAATCCCTAAGTTTAATCATATTGTTGTTGGAGGGTGTGGTCTAGTGCAACTTTCTTTAGAAGAAAAGTATGGCAAATTGGTGGGCTAGACTCATATCTGACTAATCGGGATCGTCGTTATTAGATTAGATGTGTTGGAAGAGGAAACTGTTTCGTTTCTCAATTAAGGAAGGTATTGCTCTTCAAGATCATACTCTGGAGTTCAATAAGGTATTATCTGAACTAAGGGCGATAAACGCAAATAATCTAAGCAAAGAAGATAAAGCTTTCAACTTGATATATTCACTGCCAGATTCGTACGAGCATTAGATAACTACCATGCTACACTGAAATTCTACCAAGGAGAATCTTTCAGTGGTTGAGGTGATCAAGGGCTTGAAGGAATATTAACTTAGGATTGAAACATATATATAAGAGACTACCTCCAATAGTTGCTTAGCGATGGAACATCCTTCAAAAGGTGTGATCCGTTGTCCATATTGCAAGAAGATATGGCATTACAAGAAAGATTCTCCCAAGTTGCTGAATCAAAAGAGCACCAATGTTGTAAGTTCTTATGGATCAGGTGATGCTTTCGATTTTCTTCTTGTTTCAAATTCTTTAGATGTGGATTCTGGTTGGTTTCTTGATTTGGATTGTTCTACTCACCTTTGCTCCAAGAGGGTGAAGTTTTCTACTTACAAACAACGCGCCGTAATGTGAGAACAAGTACCTGTGAGATTTGTGATGAAGTGGGTGATGGATAGTTGAATTGAAGATGCTAGATAAAAACAAGTACACTATAAGGGAAGTCATGCATATTCCTATGCTGAAACGGAATCTGATATCCTTGGGATCTCTGGAGGCACGGGGCTTCAGGTACACAGCTCGAGGTGGAGTTATGTCTTTTTGGGAAGGTCGTCGTAAGGTGATGTTTGGTAAAAGGGGTGTTGGACCAGGTCAATACAATCTCCACAAGCTGCAGAATCTGAAAAACTTGTGCAAGCATTTCTATGCCAGTTATTCCTGAAGAAGTGTCATCTAGTCTACTGCAACTAGAATCATCGAAGCGAGATCACAACATTCGAATATCGTCGAGAGGTGAAGAGTGTCTCGGGGTAGGTGGAGTTCGTGTGGAGAGTAGCACCTCCATGTTAATGCCTGCTGGGGTGTGTCCTTGAGGGCATACTGATTGGTGAAATAAGGTGTAAGATTGTTTCAATTAGCTGAGGAAACTATTGGATCGAGTTTATTTATAGGTGGAGAGTAAAATAGTCTAGAGATGATTAATCACACTGTGTTGATAGAACGCGTATGCAATCCAAGGTGGAGATTGTTGGGATTGTATGTCTTGCATACATGTGTACGATTAGAACAAGAGACGATGATGCGAGGAGGTCGAAGCATCGAGCTGGTCAGAGTTAGAAAATAGCAAACAATAGCTCAGCAACAATACATGTGACTGTCGATCGCATGAGGCTCTGTGTTGAAACAGAGAGCTTAGCGGTCGACTACACCCTATGGCAGTCGACAGTGCTCGGCAGCTAGCCCTGTTTTGGTCCTAGGTATAGGTAATCGTTTGGGCCCATCTTCAACTCGAGGTTAGACCGTATGACTCCTATCATGTGAGTTCTTCTACAGGATATATGACGGTTATTGTGTGAAGACTACAATTTAGGGTTTCTCTATATCTCTATGTATTGTAATCTCCATTGACAGAGACAAGTACTTCATTGATATTTCTATTACAAGTGAGGCTCGAGAGATAGTTCTTGGTGAGTGAGTTTGTAACTAACTCATTGTTATCTTCTCTAGTTGAATAATATCTTCCTATATTTCTCCCTAGATTAGGATTCGCCCAAACTAGAACAAATCTTTGTGTGATTGGTGTGATCTGCTTGCTTGGTATGTTCATCAGATATGTTTGTGAGTTTCGCTATCTTGCTCAACAATTCTGCTGCACCACAATTCCCTAACAATTATAACGAGTAATTACTATTGACTTTTATGAATATGCAAAAAACTCGATTAGAACAATAACTCAATTTTGTAATATGATTAGAATATAATATAAATATATAAATGAACCTTCTCAGGAATATAAATCGCAAAGTCTATCAAAGTGTCAAAGTTGAATGCAACCTTCTCAGGATTATAAATTGCTTCAATTACTTTATGCACTCCTTTGTTGATAATGTTTTGTGGTTTCTTATCAACAATTCTTCATCGAAGGTTACTTGCCACGAAACAACAATCTAAAATAAGGTCTTCAATATCGTAGATCTCGCACATCAAATGTAGTCTAAGGAGCATTCTTTTTAACCGACTTTCATATTGAACTGTTGATATGACTAGAAATAGAACCAAATCGGTACCATTCAAATCGGGCAGGAATCTCAAAGCTCTCAGGGGTAAAATGATAATTTCCACTACAAGCGGGTCCGAGAATGGGAAATGGGTCTTTTCCAAGCCCAATAACCCAAAAATGAGTCTGCCTTACTAGGTTAGGGTGACTTCCCATTATAAATAAACTCATATCATTTAAAAGAGTTATTTAAACTCATGATTATATCTTAGAGATGGTTTAAACCAAATCTCTTATCAAGAAGGAATTTAAAACTTATCCAAAAACACAAGGAAGTAGAGATAAATGATTATCTCGAAACTAGTCCCAAAGGTGACTA
Source organism: Hemerocallis citrina (assembly GCA_017893485.1). Classification (NCBI taxonomy): domain Eukaryota; kingdom Viridiplantae; phylum Streptophyta; class Magnoliopsida; order Asparagales; family Asphodelaceae; genus Hemerocallis; species Hemerocallis citrina. The sequence goes on from CM030363.1 coordinate 47,511,429, forward strand.
TAAATACTCCCTACCCCCATCAGAATCAGCTAATCAGTATTTTTTCTACACAAAAGCTCTTTAATAATCTTTCAGATTCTGACTTGAGCGTCAGAGGGTTCGTCGCTGGGATCAATTCCGGTGTTTCGAACTTTTGCAGGTCAGCAGCAGCGTTGAGAATGGTCAACATTGGCAAGTTGTAAAAATGTTAGTTTTTATTGGTTCCAAAAGAATTCACAAATCATCTGTTTGATCCCACAACAAAATTAGCAGCAACAGATTGGCGTCATCTGTAGGAAACAGAAAAAGCAATCCAACCATACTCGTCGGTGTCCCCGTTCAAACAGATGGAATAGTCACGCTAGATGTAACAGCGGGTAAGGTCCTAACAACTCACACCGAGGCCATGGACTTTATGTAGTCAACATGAAGGCCGCCTACAATGCCATCCTTGGCCGTCCCGGCCTCGAAGCTCTCCACGCTGTGCCTTCAGCTTTCCACATGAAGATGAAATTCTCAATATCCTCCAAGGTAGTGGAAGTTAAAGGAAGTCAAGCAACAGTCCGAGCATGTTACAACGCCACAATGGGGGGCTCGGTCCTACCCCTCGACGCTGTGAAATCTCCCTCAGAGAAAACCCAATATGCCTCCGAGCTAGTTGACGACCTCGAAGACACCCCATGCTTTAAATATGATGAGACCAAGAGCTTGCGTGTGAGTAAGAGACTCTCCCCCCAACTCGAAGAACCATCTGTCAAACATATCAGTGAAAACAAGGACCATACAAAGCCTCCAAAATTTGTTTGTCCAAGTGCTTACCAACTTGAAGACTTGGGGGAAGAAGATATTAAGAACTTAGAACACTGAGCACCTCATGAAGTTCAGCAAAAGAGCTTAATGCTCTCCTGCAAGTCCCCTTAGTTCAAACATGTAATAATGACCGATACTTATAACGGTCACAACATGTAATAAAGGCCAGCAATTGAAGCAGCCATGTAGTTTAGAATTTGTAATAAAGGCGCACAGCCGACTAGTTTGTCAACTTAAGAAATAGTTCAGCATTTTATTTCAAAAATTTATGTATTACTCTCATAATTCAAGCAATGAGTTCGGTGCCCAGCTCCTCCTCCATGCTACACCAACAACTCATCCACCCTAAGCAATGAGTTCGGTGCTCAGCTCCTCGTCCGAGCTACCAACAACTTAACCACCCTAAGCAATGAGTTCGGTGCTCAGCTCCTCCTCCAAGCTACACCAACAACTCATCCACTTCAAGCAATAAGTTCGGTGCTCAGCTTGTCCTCCGAGCTACACCAACAACTCGTCCACTTCAAGCAATAAGTTCAGTGCTCAGCTCCTCCTCAGAGCTACACCAACAACTCATCCACTTTAAGCAATGAATTCAGTGCTCATCTCCTTCTACCTAACTTCACCGGGGATTCATCGGATTCTAGAATAAACCCCCTCAATGCGAAGTCAAGAGTCTAACCACTCCTTTCACTTAGATAAACGAGGGACAACTTGTGTAGAGTCCACGCTCTTGGGCCAAAATCTCACTACCTACTTGCCAAGTAAGGAGAAAGGTATAGTTCGCATTGCGGCATGCTCCTAAAATATGCTGACACTTAAAATGTGGTTGGAGTCCCTAATCGTGGCTCGCATGCCTCTCTATCATTCTGCACATAAGAGCACAATTTTCCATTCAATATGCTCCCACAAAACGTTACCCCCGGAGTCAACTTGTTCGGAGTCCAATACTTGGTTCGATGCCATTTAGCCACTTGTAAATAATCAAGTGCGGAATGGCTCACCATTCGGAAATGCTCCTAGAACTCGTTGAAACTTTCAAACAACAAGTTTGGAGTCCAACACTTAGTTCGACGCCACTTTAGTCACTTGCAAATAAGCAAGTACGGAGTGGATCACCATTCGGAATTGCTCCTACAACTCGTTGTTCGCAAGTCAGAGTGGCTCACTCTTCGAAATTGATCCTACAACTCATTGAAACTATCAAACAACAAGTTTGGAGTCCCACACTTGGTTTGACGCCACTTTAATCGCTTACAAACAAGCAAGTGCAGAGTGGCTCACCATTCGAAATTTCTCCTACAACTCGTTGAAACTTTCAATCAACAAGTTTGGAGTCCCACACTTGGTTCGACACCGCTTTAGCCGCTTGCGAACAACCAAGTGCGGAGCAGCTCACCATTCGGAATTGCTCCTACAACTTGTTGAAACTTTCAAACAACAAGTTTGGAGTCCAACACTTTGTTCGACGCGACTTTAGTCGCTTGCAAACAAGCAAGTGTGCAGTGGCTCACCATTCGGAATTGCTCCTACAACTTGTTGATAACTCCGAAACAACTGGTTTGAAGTTCACAATCATTGTTCGAAATTGCCCTCATAGCTTGCAAGTATGCGGTTTCGGGGCTCAAAACGACCATTCAAAGTACTCCCACTACTGGTTAAATTTTGCAACAAGCAAGTTCGAATGACCGGTTCTTTTCCAAGGCTATCCCAAAAATTTTACTCGAACATACTGAATCTAGGGCCTAGCCTTGCCCCTAGAGCTGCTCCTTCAGCTCGACAACCCTCATCAATGAGCTCCGTGCTCAACTCCTCTTCTAAGACACACCAGCAACTCCTTCACTCCATGCGATGGTGCTGGAGCCCAGCTTGTCCGAAGAGCTTCTCCTCAACCAGTTCACCTTCAAGCATCGGATATGACATCCAACTTACTCCTACAACACTGCAAGCGTGCGGGGGCCAAATGGTAAGGTCGGCACCAACTCCCTCATGGCGTCGCCTCAACAATCCTGTCGTGTCCAAATGGTAAGGTCAGTGCCAACCCCCTCCTCGGGTTGCTTCTACAAATTTATCGGGCTCAAACGGCAAGTTCAGAGCTCAACTCACCCCTAAAGTTGCTCCTCAAACTCGCCTCTCGAACAGCACTCTCCTAGAGCCCGGTGATACTTTTCATTCCGCTCGCCACCCGAACAGCCTTCTTCATCCATAGTAAGTTCGGAGCACAACTCACCCATAGAGTTTCTCCCGTAACTCACCTCCCAAACAGGCTCTCTCTTAGAGCCCGGTGACACTTTTAATCTCGCTTGCTTCTCAAGCGGTCGTCTTCACCAACAACGTGTTCGGAGCTCAACTCACCCTTAAAGTAGCTCCTCAAACTCGCCTCCCAAATGGCTCTCTCCTAGATCCCGGTGATGCTCTTCATCCCGCTCACCTCCTGAGCGGTATTCTTCCAAATGAGGTCGGAGCTCAACTCACCCCTAGAGTTGCTCCTCAAACTCGCCTCTTGAAGCCTGGTGATGATCTTCGTTCCTCTCGCCTCCCGAGCGTCCCTTTTCCAAACAAATTTGGAGCTCAACTCACCCCTAGAGTTGCACCTTAAACTCCCCTACCAAGCGGCTCTCTTCTAGAGCCTAGTGATGGTCTTCATCTCGCTCACCTCCCAAATGGCTCTTCCCATGAGCCCGATGATGCTCTTCATCCCGCTCGCCTCCCGAGCGACCTTCTTCCACAACAAGTTTGGAGCTCAACTCACCCCTAGAGTGGCTCCTCAAACTCGCCTCCCAAATGGCTCTCTCCTAGAGTCCAGTGATGCTCTTCATCCCTCTTGTCGAGCGGCCTTCTTCCAAACGAGTTCAGAGATCAACTCACGCCTAGAGTTGCTCCTCAAACTCGCCTCCTGAACGACTTTCTTCTATAGCCTGGTGATGCTCTTCATTCTGGTCACCTCCCGAGCAGCCTTCTTCCAAACAAATTCGGAACTTAACTCACCCTTAGAGTTTACGCCTCAACCCCCGAACGACTCTCTCCTAGAGCATGTGATGCTCTTCATTCTGCTTGCCTCTAGAGCGGCCTTCTTCCAAACAATTTCGGAGCTCATCTCACCCCTAGAGTTGCTCCTCAAACTCGCTTCCCAAAGGGTTCTGTCCTAGAACCTAGTGGTGTTCTTCATCCTGCTCGTATAATAATATATTATTATATATAGAGGAGTCTTATGGCTATTGATTAATTGGATTGATTAATGAGGCCTATAGAGATGACTATGGTGCATAAAAATTAAATGAATGAATTGAAAAGAAAGAGAAAGAGAAGAAGTGGGGTTGGTTGCATTGGGAGTCGGCCCCTCCGGGTTGGTGGTGTGCTGCCACATGGAAGGAGGGAGAAGAGGAGGGATGTGTTGTGTGTGTGTGTGCTTTACATGGTGTGCATGTGCTTATGAGATGTGTGTGGTGTGTGTGTGTTTGCTCTTTGTCCCACATTGGAAATTACCTTGGGAAGTTGAGTGTTTAAATATAGTTGCTAATGATCAAGAGATACCTAAATGGCTATAGCCCCTTTTGTGAAGCACGCCTGTGGTGGGCAGTTGTTAGGATATTATTTGTCCGCGTATTGCACGGACGTATAGCCACGTGCGAAGCTGAGCCGGGCTTGGGGCGTTACAATCCCGAGCAGTATTCTTCCAAACAAGTTTAGAGCTCAACTCACTCATAGATTTGTTCCTTAAACTCGCCTCCTGAACAGCTCTTTCCCAGAGCCTGGTGATGCCCTTCGTCCAGCTCCCTTCCCTTGCAGTCTTCTTCCAAATGAGTTCGAAGCTCAACTCACCCCTGGAGTTGCTTCTCAAACTCACCTCCCGAACGGCTCCCTCTTAGAGCTCTTCGATGCTCTTCATCTCACTCGCTCTTTGAGCGACCCTCTTCTTCACCAACAACAAGTTCGGAACCTAACTCGTCTAGAGATGCTCCCCCAACTCGCCAAAAAGAATGGATTTCCCAAGAGTCTTACAAAGCTCTTCTCAACTTTCTGGAGGCAAAGATATGGCGGGCCTATTGTGACCCTGAAGAAGGATGATTCTTCAACTAACTTTTGAAGAGAAATTGTAGATCTTCGAATTAGCTTCGAAACGAGGGGTCACACATTCCAATTAGACCTTTGAAGCACAGAGAAAGCCAGTTACAATGTAGCTACGCTAGGGCAAACTGAACGGTTGACTAAGTCAAATGTGGACTGGGACAACTTTGACCAGTCAATGCCATGTGGCACCTCCTCATTGGTCCATGCGGGTTCAGCGATGCACCAGCTCGGGGCGACTCCGAGCTACACTCTCCAACCCTGAGAGAAGCGTCTACCATCTGATCTCCTAAAAAATCGTGCCATCAAGATCAACGGCCAAGACCTGGGGAGATTCGGCCCGGTCAACGGTCAACATTGATTGTCAACATTTGACAAGTCAATGCCATGTGGTGCCTCCTCACTGGTCCACAAGGGTTTGGCGATGCACCAGCTCGGGTGAATCCGAGCTACCCTCGATCAAATCTAGAGAGAAGCGTTTGCCGTCCGATCTCCCAGATCTTTGCGCTAAATTGTGATTAGCGACTATGATCTGATCAAGATATTTTCTTTTTAATTAATTTCTTTATTTAAATATTACCTTCAAATTAATTATTTAAAATTCTGAAAAACAATAAAAAATTGAATTAATTAATTAAAATTTTCTAAAAATAATTATTATTTCTGAAAAATATTTTCATATCCCACAAAAATTAATATCATGTTTAGAATAATTAATTAAAATTTAGAAATTTAATTATTAAAATTTAGAAATTGAATAAAAATTTGAAAATTGATTTTAAATTGGAAAATATTTAGAAAAATCTGGAAAAATCTTAGAAAATTTCAAAAATAATTCTAAGCATTTTACAAACTCAGAAAAGCACTATTACACTCTGAGTGAGAATCAAACGTCCCTGAGAACTACGATAAATTCTATATGTCATTAAAAACGAGCATACTACTCCTCAAAGGCTGTGAAACTTAGTCTTCGGAGTAGGGGGCTGGTGATATGGCTAGAAATAGAGCCAAATCAAGCACGAATTTCAAAGCTTTCAGGGGTAAAACTGTAATTTCCACTACAAGCAGGTCCGAGAATGGGAACTGGGTCTTTTCCAAGCTCGCTAACCTAAAAACGAGTCTGCCTTACTAGGTTATGGTGATAGCTTATTATAAATAAACTTAGATCATTTAAAAGAGTTATTTAAACTCATGATTATCCCTAAGGAACGGTTCAAACCAAATCTCTTATCATGAAGGAATTTAGACTCTATTTCTTATCCTAAAACAGCAGGAAGTAGAGATAAATGATTATCTCGAAACATGTCCCAAAGGCGACTATAAATACCCCATACCCCTGTTAGAATCAGGTAATCGCTATTTTTTCTACACAAAAGCTCTTTCATAATTTTTGAGATTACTGACTTGAGCGTCGGAGAGTTCGTCGCCTGGATCAATCCCAGTGTTTCGAACTTTTTGCAGGTCAGCAGCATCGTTTAGAACGGTCAACATCGGCAAGTAGTAAAAAGGTTAGGTTTTATTGGTTCCAAAGGAATTCACAAATCATCAGTTTGCTCCCACAACAAAATTAGCAGCAACAACTGTCTTTGGAGCTTCTCCCCAACTACAGTTTTAGTGCATGAATGAGACTATAAGAAGGAAGACTCTTAGCAATATCATGTATAATTGTAGCAAAAACTATTGAAAATTTTCTCATTTTGCTATTAGTTCCAGCTATATATAGAAAATAACAACCCTAAATTTTTGATTTGTTTGCAATATAATGACAAAGAACTCTATATTACGAAATCAAAAAACAGGAAAACTAATTAACAAGAAACAACCACATATCAGAATATGAGTTTTCAAATTCCTAAAAACAACTCTTTAGAGCATCTGTAGTCGTTGGTGTAACGCCACGCCCCAATGTGGCGTCGTCCTCGATCCCGGAGATCAATCACTCTTGACACCGCAGATCATACCTGATCCCGGAGATCAATCATTCTCAACACCGCAGATTATACTAAGGCCCTCTTCCACACCCGGTGTTGAAAGTCGGCTCTGATACCATTTGTAACACCCCACCCCAATACTTAAACATTTTTTTTAGAAGACGAATTGATACTTATAGTACAACTGCCCACCACAGGCTGCCTCTCGAAAGGTGGTTAACCAATTAGGTGACACTTGATCATAGGCAATTATATTTATATTAAATTACTCATTGTATACTCCCGATATGGGATAACTGTAGTACTCTTTCTCCTTAATTTCTCGATCCCGTACACACACTTAGGAGACCCCGTGGGCCCCTTCATATGCCATGTCACCATCGAACCAACCAAGATACTGTTCTCTTGTCTCCTGAACAATCGAGTGGGCCCCACCCAGGGGTGACGTCATCACCCCTCTCAACACATCAACAGCACACAACGTGCTATTTTTTTGGCCCCCCTACATCTTCTCTCACCTATATATATATATATATATATATACATAGAAGTTTTCCGTTGTGCACCACCTTTGGTGCACACGGTGTGTGCACTAGGCATTCCCGCCTTTGTATCGATGATCCGAACCGTTCACATTGATCTACACATCTAAATTAGTCTAAATATGTAAAATCAAATCATTTGAAATTTAGTTGCCCATCCATTGAAGTGTTACAAAATTGTATGGCTGAAAATTATTGTTTTTTATAGTCACATGATGTATGGGCAAATAAATTTCAAATGATTTGATTTTATATATTTAGACTAATTTATATGTGTAGATTAATGTGAACGGTTCGGATCATCGATTCGAAGGTGGGAAGGCCGAGTGCACATGAGTGCACATGGAGGGGTGGTGCACAATGGAAGATTTTCCTATATATATATATATATATATATATATATATATATATATATATATATATATATATATATATTCTCTTCGAAATTACGGGGTAATATAGTTGATTATTTTTCCAAATTTTGCAAAATTTGGAAAAAAAATTAGCTCGCAGTCGTTGGCCAAATACCCAAATTTTGGATTTAAGAGAAACAGTAGTCGGCTATATTTAGGAGGAGAAATAGCAATTTGTAAAATATAGTTAATGAAAGATTATCCTTTGTCCCTTCAACTTTTTATCCCAAAAAAGTATCGGACGAAAGATGATCTTTTATCTCTACATTTTTTTTATTAAAAATCTATCAAACGAGAAATGATATCCCGTCCGCAATTTTAATTGAAAAAAATTGGCAGTGATGAATGATGATTTCTCGTCCCTTGTTTTTTTTAAATATCATCAAACGGGAAATCATTCATCGTTTGAGACTTTTTTGTTTAAAAAAATGGCCGGATGATACTTCATCTACTGTCAGTCTATTTTTTAAAATCAAAACCCAAGTTTTGGGTTTAAACGACTACAACTATAACCCAAATTTCCTATTTCTAAATGTCAAATACCCAAATTTTGGGCTTGAACGACTACAGATGCTCTTATTGTAGCAAAAAAAAAAAACTATCCTAACTTATTCTTGTAGAACCCCGAATTTTAATAATACAAATAAGATACACAAATCCAGAATCTTTACTTCAATGTAATCCAAAACACAATATAAACACAGAGAAAATTGTAACTTTTCTTTACAACAGTTCTTTATTATATTGCACAGCGAAAAATTACAACATTTTTGATACATCTCAATGAATAATAAAAATTTAATCTTCTTATAGTTCCAACTTCAAGCCCTTGCTAATCTACTCACTTGCAAATCCTCTAAAATAAACTAAAGAGTGGGCACATCAGTTGAATACAACTGACGCAATACCATAGCAATAGTAACCCTTCAAATTCTCATAATCACAAACTTGTCACACAACATGAAATAAAACAACAATAGAAGATTCATAAAATCAACAAGTTAAACTATGTCAAATGAATAAGTGTGTGTCAAGAAAATAAAGGAAAATGCATAAAACAATATTCAAGAAAACACAATGCACATGATGCACACTAATGTATATTTGTTCGAATTTTATGCATCACATTCTACATAGATCCGAGGGCAAGCCCTTAGCGTTCACCACATATTAGGGTTCAATCACTCACCATGAAAACTACATCAGTGACAAAGATAAGATTAAACAACTCCGTGAATAGATCCCAACCCCGGTACGCAACCCGCCAAGCTGTACAAGTGTTAACACGCAAGCGTCCCACAAGCATCGCTCTAACTCTAGAGAATCACCTTCCTGTCGTGTACTCCGCAAATAGGCCTGCCGATCCTCGACGTGCAGATACACCGTACATTCTGCGAATAGGCCTGCCGACCCTCAATGTGCGAATATACCGTACGTTTTGCGAATAGGCCTGCCTACCCCCGACGTGCGAACATACCAAATCCGTCTCACTTTTAGACATTCCACGAATAGGCTTTCCGACCCTCGACGCACAAACATACTAGAGATACACAAAAATACACTGTTCCGAATATATCCGTCTGACTGGCAATAGAGCCCATACTAACGTTGCCTAAGTTCTTTCACAACTCCCAACTTAGTGTCTGTCCTTAGATTTGTAATAACAGCATCCTGAGCCACCTAGAACTAGCTTTACTCTACCGGACATCACTTGCCAATCCAGGCACACTAGTCACGCATGCTAATTTCCCACAATCGAAAATATCTACTGCCGGTACTCTTGGGTTCGCTCATTATCTATTACTCCCAACTCAATGCATCAAGCGTCCATCCAGTGCTCACACAATAACCCTAATCACAATCAAAAACCCCACTTGGTTGGATCATTCAAAATATTCAAAATATTATCTTTTCTGAAAAACAAAACTTTTCCCACAACACCACGGTTGTGAATCAAAAATCTCAATAGGATTATTTCGTCACAAAAATGCACATGTGTACATCCACAATCTCTTCATTATCCACATTTCATTTAATAAACCGTTACTACCATAAAAGACTCTTTCTTATATGGAAACAAAATTCAATCCATAAAATCCTTTAAATTTAACTTTTAAATCTCACTTTCCATACTTACATAAAGCTTAATAAATTTTACTTTAACCCAATCAACTTAAACTGAAACAAGTCTCTTAATTATATGGAATATCATCCCCAAAATCTGAAATTCTTTAGTTCTAAAAATCTGAAATTTACCTCTTTTAGAAACTGAAAATACCTTTAGAACTCAAAGTTTTCATTTGTAAAAACTGAAATATATATTCCCTCAAAACTAAGAATTTCATCTACAAAAATATAGATTTGTTTCCCTCAAATTATTAATTGAATATATCCAAAATTGAAGCTAGATTTTCACAAAATCTGGAATTTGCACATTTGAACTTGATCAAAAGAATCAATTAAACTTCATATAAATACTAGATTCAAACACATACATATACTCATCTATATGCATACTAGGGACCTCAAACCCTAACACCCAAACCCCCTCACAAAATCCATAAAAAAACGAGCTACAAAGCTCCAACCCAAGAGCCAAAACAGCACTGGGGTTTGCATAGTGCTCGGTTTGCCCTGTGCAACCCTGGGCGCTATTCAAACCCCCAACATGAGCAACCCTAGGGTAAGGGTTTAACCCCGAAACACTAACCCTGTGCCTCACCACTTCAAGCATGCATTTTCGATGATTTTTGACGTGTATTTGTGTATAAAAAATTCTAGTTTTCAACTCATTATGAATTCATATTAAAACAGTGGATAACTCACAAAAATTCCATTTTTTAAGTACTCAAATCATGATTCTTTTATCGTACAATAAGATGTACACATCAAAAATAACATATAGGTTCATTAGATATATTTCTACAAATAAAAGTTAGATCTTTCATGTATAGAAAACTCCATTAATCAAGAACAATTATTTTAGATCCATACACAACCAAGATTCAATCTTTATGCCTCATAATCACAATCTCATATTATACATACATCACAAAAAGTACTACAATCATGCTACACACAATCCATGACATACAAGAGTCTATCCCTAGCAGGATACTAAATATGAAATAAAACAAAGCAAGAAAGTTGGAGTGTTACCCACCTCAAGAAGAAAATTGATACAAAAGAGTAGCCTTCTCCTGTAAGCAATAGATCAACTCCAATGCCTCCAAAAATCACCAAGCCAAAAGAAAAGATAGAAGAGGCCGAAGGTTTGCTGCCCTTTCTAAATATACAGGTCGAGATTTTCTTCTAGGATTTCTTGTGGTAATTTTACAAATAAAACCCCCTAGAAGTCCCAATTTGCATAATTAATTAATTGTGCCAACAAATCAAATCAAATCAATTCAAATGTGTAAAATCTCTCCCTGCCAAAACCGGCCCCAAATATGCAGCCAACAAAATTTTTAATTCAAATTTGACCTCCAAACGACTTTTTTAAAAAAATGTCCCTTTCTTTCGAAATATTTACAAAAGTGATTTCTTTATTCAGAAAAATCCCAAGAATTAAAATATCTAATTATGAATAATATAATTTATTTAGCAACCCTAAAATCCAAAACTTGCATTTCAAAAGTATTTGCACGTGTTTTGGACGTGTAAAATGACCATTTCACAGAAATTCAAAATAATTAAATAAATTCCTTTAAAATTATTTATTAATTCAAAATATTGTATTTAAAATTATGGGGCTTTACAATTCCCAATACCATCGAATCAAAATACACGATGTTATCTACCAAAACAACTAATCTAGTTTAACTTGGTTCAGATAATCTTTGAATTTGGACAAACACTACAACACGGATCGTCTTCTCCGGCATTTTTTATTGGATTCCCCGGCATTTATAAATGCAGGTGTAGAATACACCGACATTTTTGAAAATGCTGATAGAAATGTCGGGGAAGCGGGTGTCGTTGTAGAGTAGGGTCTATACCGGTGTTTTTCAAAACACCGGTATAGATGGGAAGCTACACCGCCGTTTTAAAAATGCCACCGTATGGGTATTTCCAACTGAAAGTGGCTACTTCTACCCCGGCGCTTTACAAACGCCGGGTAGGTATAAATTAAAAAATAAATTAAATGCTGGCTTTTCTCTCAGTCCAGATCAACTTCCTTCTCACAGTCTGAGATATCTTCAGCTGTAAATTAATTACAGTATCCCGGATACCTTTAACATGTTCTCCAACAGGGAGAATAAACATGAATGTATTAGACATCAGCATCCTGTATCAAATGCAAACTCAAAAGAGATGTCAGAACAGATACCTATTAGTAGCCATTGCAATTCCTCTTAAGTCCCTTATTAAACCAATAAATGCATATTTAAAAGAATCTGTGCGTAAAGCAGCATCAGGAGTTGACTCCAACTTGATCACAACCTACGGTAGAATAACAAGCATAGTTTACATATTTATAATAACAAAAAGATAATAGACAATATAAAAGGAGTGTCACTACAAACCGCTAGGCCTCTAGCGGCATATCTTTCCCGGTGTTTCAACAACACGCCGCTATAGGTATAGAATAATTTTATTTTATAAAAAACACATTATCTGTAACGGCGTTGGACAAAAACACCGCTATAGGCTCAAGCAGTAGCGACATTTTTAATATAAACGCTGGGATAGACTTCTATGTCGCACAGTCGCTGTTTTTTTTATTACCTATCGCGGCGGTTATATATGTAAACACGCCGTTATAGGATAGGGTAAATAATGTTCTGGGATTTACCCCGCTTTAAACCCCGCCCCGGACCCTCTTTTATTTCTCCCAATTTTTGTAACCCTAAACCCTCGTTCACGCTCTAAATCCCATATAATCCCACTCGATCGCCGCTCTACTTCCTAAATAATCGCCGCTCTACTTCCTAAATCTGTTCTCTCCCCTCACTGCTTTCTCCCCTCACCACTGACGATCCAACCACGACTATCTCTCCCCTCACCACTCACCGCCTCAACTCCCACGTGCCGCACCACCTTCGCCGCTCCTCCTTCGCCTTCCTCGCCGCTCCTCGCCGCACCTCCTTCGACTGCCCTTATCGATCGTCGCCGCCCTTACCGTTGCCAGTGCTCTTCAACTATTGTTGAGTGGTTTGTGGTATGAATTCTTCTAGATGTCCTTAGTTTTATTATTGTTCATGATTTGAACATGGATTGCACTATACATGTTTTTCCTCCTCTCAGCCAAATGACGTTTTGTGAATTTTGTGATTATTTTCAATTGGGTTTGATGAATACATAAACTAGATGTTGATTGACAAGTAGATTAGGTCTTTTAAATGCATCAGTAAACTTACTCTAATACAAATTCATAAATATTTAAATGTTGTTGACCTCAAAAATATGTTGCGAAGGTTTAGTTGTTGTTTTTGTGGTCAAATTTTAATTAGGTTAATCTCGAAGCCTGAGACTCATAGTCCTGATATTGCTTCCAATACACATTGATAGTTTTATCTCAATGTCATAGATCTGTTATAAGGGACTCTGATGTTGTTTTTGTATTCAAATTTGAATTAGGTTGATCTCGAACATTGAGACTTACAATATTTAGGTTGACATATAACAATAGGTATTAAAAAACAGGATTAAACAACTTCAGGGAATATAAAAGCAACAAAAGAAATGGCTGGGTATAAAAGCAAAGGTAGTGAAGCATTGTGGTATAATTCTTTTATATACCATTAAAATAATGGATATCACAAGGGTGTGCACGTGAGCCTTAGTAGAAAAAATATTCATGAATAATTTGTATAGAAATCTTGTTCCTCATCATTTTCCCTAATTGAAATAACTCGACTCGACTGGGCCATGTTGGGGTAAAGACTATACTCTGCAGGAAACGAGCCAACTAAGTTCTTCAAGTTGCACACAAGATTTATTGTCAGAATCACAACAGAATTACATCTAAGAAACTGTGGTAGTGTAAAAGTTAATAGGCAAATTTAAATATATAACAGTTTTCGATGCAATTAGATGCTAACTGTAATGCGGAGAGATTCAGAAATCTCGAGGTTAGCTACCAATACATCAAGTAAGAGAGTGTAAACCTGCAAATGGTAGTTTAAGGAAATATGTGTAGCAATCACCAAGTTTTTGTTACTTAACTATAAATTGCATAGTTCTTAAATGAAAAAAGGGTTGCAAGTTTTAAGCTACATTATTTTGACCACAAAAGAAAGGCCTTGCTTTGAGATGGAGATAGGCAGAGGTATGTGGAGGTAAGAAAAAATTTAGTGAGAGTGTCAATTTATTTTTTACCTTCACATACCTTCACCTACCTCAATATCCAAACAGGAAAAAGATCTACAGATTGAAAAACAAATCATCTGTGGGATACTGTAAAATGCTCTCAAATTTGTATTACAATGGGTGTAGTTTTGAGATGTGTAGTATATTTGATAGACATTAATGCGATATTATCAGTCATATTCACACCCAAAGATGCTAACACTTATTCTCGAAGGTATGCTAGCGACCCATGAAGCATGTCTTTGTGTCAAGTGTTATAAGACCTGGAAGTGCTATATTTATGAGTTCAAGCCTATTTGAAGTTTCATTATTTTAAGCTTGTGCTGTGAAAGCTTGTGCAGTTACTCTAATATAACTAATTATATACTCTAATACAAAAACAATAATTAAATATTTATGAATTTGTAGTTAATACCAATCATCTTTCTTGTTTTGTCACATGCACTTCTTTCTCTTTTCGGGATTAGATGGAGGATAGGAAAATTTGCGAATATTGCAAACCAGTTAATTAAGTTCTATATTTGGAATCTTGGGTTATGCTTGCATCTTTTTACATGGTTGCAAACTTGCAACAAGGATCATCATTTTACATGGTTGCAAATTGTATTATGTGTGTGGTTGCTTATAGTTTACTATGGAGTTGATGAAGAAAGGAGATTGAAGAGAGAGAAACTAGAATTGGGTTATACTGTTTGATGATGTTGGTTTAGTAACTTCAACTTTATGGTGTTTAGTATAGAAAACTTTATTGCTCGTGATAGTTGTTGATCTTAATACAAGGGAATAGCAGTATGATCCTCTATTTGTTCATTTCTTCATGTGGATGTCTCAGAGATTTTGGACAATGTTGTTTTAGTCATATTTCCATAAATTAATGTTTTGCCTCTGGCTTATTTGTTGTTTAGAGTTGATTTAACTCCTTTATAGACATTTCTGGCAATCTAGAAGATTTTGGAGGATATCAATTTGTTATATTGGATTATGGAAAGCTCCTTTGTTCACCTAATCTTTCTTGACGAAAAATTTGTCACTCAATAGGATAGGGATGAGATTAGATCAACATCTCATCTCTTGATGATGATTGTGAGGTTCATTGCTTTGAATTGCTAGCTTGTCGCATTTCATTACAAATTCATCAGAATGTTAATCCTGCAAATTCGTGTTTATATACATATTAATGGAGTATGTTATTAGGGGTAAAATTTGGTCTATGTATTACCCATTCTCTTAAATCAGCCATTGTCACTGAATTTTCAGGGTTGATTATAGTTGGAGTACGGGATTATGGATCATCTTGATGGTCCTGCTCGCCTAATGATTGTTTCTGATCTTGACCAGACAATGGTAAGTGGTCCTTGCTTCTTATAACAAACTTTCAATAGAAATCTCTATGTTTATGTGATGTTTAGGTTGATTCATTTCCAAATCATGTAGGTTGATCATGATGACCCCGAAATATCTCATTGCTGAGATTTAATGCATTGTGGTAATCCAATTATCGATACGATTCTCTTCTAGTATTTTTAATAGGAAGGTCTCCCACAATCTACAAAGAGCTGAGGAAAGAGAGGCCATTGCTTACCCCTGGCATAACGATTATGTCAGTGGGGACCGAAATTGCATATGGTGCACCGATGGTCTACAATGAAGATTGGGAGCTTTTCCTTGATTGCAGATGGGATCGAAACACTGTGCTCGAGCTAAGCAGTTAAAATCCCCGATTACGTCCGATTAATCACCGATTAATCGCTAATCGGAGGCTAAGCGATTATTTTTTTAGCGATTTATAATATTTCAATAGTTAGCGATTTAATCGGGATTAATCGGCCGATTAGTGGTTAATCGGCCGATTTTAAGTGGCCGATTAACCGATTAAATATTCTCTAATTTTTATGCCCGTTTGCATTATTTGGGCTCAATCCGACCCAAATTCAAAATCCAAATTTAAAATTCAAACTGCTTCTGGTCCTCGTACAAACCCAAATTCGACATATCGCCGCTCTCTTCTTCCTCGTGCAAACCCAAATCTGAACTGATTATCTTAAAACCCAAACCCAAACTGATTCTCTTCTTCTTCGTCAAGCAAACCTAAATCCGAACTGTCGTCGCTACCCCTGTACTATTGCATACTTGACCCGGCGCATTTGCTCCTCCTCTTGTTGCTCGCACTGCTTTTCCTCCTCGATTGTTTTCGTTTGATGGAACCCATCAGCAAACCCAACCCAACCCACATCCAAAATCTAAACTCAGCTCAAACCAAGTATTCTTTTCTTTTTTCTTATAACTATATGTTCCTATTTGATAATCTCATAATAATTTTTTGTTAGGATTTAGGGTTGCTACATAATGAGGATATATCTTTTTTTAATTATATATATAACGATTTTTCCGATTCAATCCCCGATTTTTTCCGATTAATCGATTAATCACTAATCGCTCCTAGACCGATTAGTTCTAAAAACCGATTTTAACTGCCTAGTGCTCGAGGAAACTTCCAAGTTTCCTGAACTCTCATTTCAGGTATAGGTTATAATAGGATATAATGGTTTATTGGATAATCTGTAAAACCAGTTGTTCTAGGTTTAGGATGGAGTAGTGGGATGCACCTCTAAGCATCTATGCATGATCTCACTGGAATTCAGAAAATCATTTAGGGTATGTATTTCCAAGCGCCCCTTCTCTATTGCAGGGCTATAACTACTGGTCATAGGATTAGGAAATCCTATAAGAAAGAAGGGATTAGTTGTTCATTTTACATGATTTTAAGGTTTCTTAGTTGATTTCAGTATTCAATATGGATGCAGGCAGAAACAGAGCAGCGGCCGCACAAGGTCAGCTTTCATGCAAAGAAGGGGACAGCTGAAGAAGTGTTGAAGAGCCTCTCTGAGCGTCTGGCAAAACGTGGGGTGAGGTTTATCTTAGTTATGCCTGTTTCTAAAGGGTTTTATAAATTTTTTACCCCCTTAAAGCTTCCCTATTTTGATATCACCACGAATCCCCCCCCCCCCAACAACAACAACAACAAAACAAAAATCTTTTGATATTTTGAATATCCTGCTAATACTTTTTGTTATATGACATTTTGGTGTAGATGGTTATAGATATGGGTATCAATATTTGATATATTCTCCCCAAAAGAACGAAAATATCCTCAGTGAGCTGGTATTAGATATGGGTATCTTGGTCATTTATGGTGTAATGTGTATTTGACAAAACTTAAAGTTTCATATGTCTTAATATATCAAGTTTTTTTGGGGTTATATCGAAATAGAAAGTTTTTAGTAGGTAATGAACCTATTTGCTTAGCTCTATTGTTTCAAATGCTAATACTATTTTCAGGAATGATTTAGAGCAGTTGGATGTGAAATTAATTTTCAGCAATGGCACGGCTCTTGATGTATTACCACAAGGTGCTGGCAAGAGGCAGGCTCTTGCAGGCTCTTGCCTATTTGCTCAAAAAGTTAAAATCAAATAAAAAGACTCCTGTTAACACTCTTGCTTGCAGTGATTCTGGTAATGATGCCGACTTATTCACCATCCCTGAAGTCCATGGTGTGATTGTAAGTAGCTTGTATGGAAGAGCTTTGTTATCAGCAGTAGTTCTTCTTAGGACTTATCTATTTTAGTATATGATGTACAATTTATGAGTTTTTCATGTAGATGTAATAGTATCATGTCATTCACATGTCTAATTATGTAGGTCAGCAATGCCCTGGAGGAACTCTTGCAGTGGTATGAAGAAAATGCAAAAAATATCCCAAAGGTTATTCATGCTAGTGAAAGATGTGCTTCCGCTATAATCCAAGCTATAGGCCATTTCAAGTTGGGTCCCCATACATCTCCTAGAGATATTTCAGATCTATCTACTTGCAAGCTAGAAAACTTCAACCCTGGGCATGAAGTGGTCAACTTTTATTTGCTATATGAGAGATGGCGTCGAGCAGAGCTGGAAAAATCCGAATCAATTATCGAGAATATGAAAAGGGTCAGTGTATGTTTCCCCTTTCACATGACTTTACTGGTACAAATGTGAATCCACTATTCTAAAGTTGGTACATTGTGACATTTTAAACTTTTAGGCCGTAACTATTCATTAAGTCCTATGAAGTTTCAGATTTTCTTTTGTTTCCAATATTGAATGACTTTCATTTGAGATCTAACAGGATAATATAGTCTTTTTACAAAATGCGTGAACGATTTTGCCTCTATGTGCCTGAAAGTAGCAAAATTTGTTGTCATCTCCTTTTTTTATTTATAAATTAAATATACCTCAGAATAGCTCAGACTTGATGTGCTTCATGGGTTCAATAAAAATAAAAGATGGTATACCTTCCATCGTCATCATGAACTAACATGTTTCTATGCAATGTGATTGATAGTATCAAAATGGAGTTCTTGTTCATCCTCCTGGAGTTGAGTATTCTCTTCATGAGTTCATAGATGCATTTGGGGCACATTATGGGGATAAACAAGGAAAGCATTATCGAGTTTGGGTGGACAGAGTCTCTTCTTCGCAGATTGGTTCAGATGCTTGGCTAGCAAAATTTGATAAATGGGAGATCACAGGTTAGTTGGAAGCTCGTACTCTTTCTTCTTTGCTAGTGAAGTTTTTCCATTGTAGAACTCATCCTTTTGGTTTCCTCGCTCAGAATAAAAGTGAAAACATAAACTAACTCTTCTTTAAGTAAAACATATACACTTTATCAAAATATATTTCATTCAGTGAAGGCGAGTGAGTAATAATATTTTTTCTTTCTTGTGAAATGTGTTTACATTAGCTCAAGTCGCTTAGATTTGTGCTTGCAGATTATAGTTTGTATTTTTTCAACTTGTGACACTTTCATTAACCATGTCTTACTCTTTCTAATTGGCGATTTCTTTATACCTCTCGTATAAGTTTATCTTTTTCATACGTTTGTAGTTTTTAAGCAAAAATCAGAATAATATTACATTCATAATTTGATAGATCTCCTGGTAGTTGTGCGTGAAGTAAAAATAAATAAGTGAATTCTGAATGACTGCAGTGGAAGGAGAGAAAGGCAGATGCTTTTTAACAACACTTATAGTTTGAAATTCCTTGTGTTGATTATTCTGTTATCTACAAAACCTGACAACTTTTCTAATTTGTATAATTTCAAAAGGTTTTATAGTCCTTTCTTATCCAATATATCAAAATTTACATGGTGAAATATGGGGAGCCATATTTATTACTTTGATGTAAAAAAAAATGTTCTAATGAAGTTCGGCTGACATCGAACTTGTATCTTTGGATATGCTAAGTTTATACCAGCATTACTACCGTCTTTACCAGTTGTTCTCGGTAAGGTTGAGAACCTTCTAGTCTACTTGAGGAAAAATCAATTAGAAGAGTTTGAATATAGCTTCAATGAGGAAAGGTTATGGACTTGCAGTTGGATGCTTTATTCACAATGAATTTCCTTTTTCATCAATTAGAAGAGTTTGAATATAGCTTCAATGAGGAAAGGTTATGGACTTGAACTGTTGTTATAATAAGCTTAAGCATAATGCTATTGATTTTGATTTTAATACAGTTAGGGTTGGTTGAGTATCGAACAATTGTACAATTGACCCCAAAATTATAGCTGTATAACAACTACTTCTTTTGTTAGGATCTATTCTAATAGCTAGCTAATTCCATTTTTCAATATCTGAACCAACGAAGGAACAGAAATGCTGGAATCATATAGCTACATCTAATACAAGATATAGAATCGACAAAAGAAGAGACAGTAAATATCATAAAAACGAGATTGATAAGATATACGATATGGTATTCTAGGAAAATGATATATGATAAGTATAAGGACTTGACAACTATCAGAGTTTCACTTAAGCCTGAAAGTGCTTTTCTTGTTTCAATGTTTAGTGTACTACAATCTTATAATTAACTTTGCTTCTTATTGATATACTTAAGATTTTTTGTAAGAATTTTATGAACTGCTTTATTAATCATCCATTTTCTTTATTAAGTCTCTCTTTTGCACCATCCAAGTCCCTAATAACAACTACTTCTTTTGTTTGACAAATTGATGATGAAATATTTATGTTTTTTCTACAGGGCCATCGTATTCCATCGGTTTCCAGTCACGCACATACACTTGGATAAAATAACGATGGAATTGGAAGCAACAGCGGGTCACACGAGGAGACTCCTCTGCTGTAGTTTGTCGAATTTGGACTTTTTTTAAAATGTTTTATAGGAATTATATCTATGTTTTGTAATAACTAAGTATTGTACAACATATACATTTGACACTCGTTGTATGACAGTTTATATGTGTTACTTCTTTTGTTTTCTATTGAGTTGTTTTTTGTGATGTGTGACTTTTGGTTCTTGATTATGATGTTATTATTGATTTTAAGATTAAAGCATTTAAATTTAATATGATTACATGTATTTGTAATATGCGATTAATTACTGCTTTTTTCAATTCAAAATTTTACAACGAAATGCCAAAAAAAAAAAAAAAAAAAAAAAACAACCTATCGCGGCGTTTACCAATAAACACTGCAATAGATACTATCACTTTTGAGTACCATCTATCACGGCGCTAGACAAGCGCCACTACAGGGTACTAATGCTAGCTATTATTCAGGGGAGCAATCCCGGCGCTTGGCAAAATGCCGCTATAGCTCTAATTTTTTCAAAAACTGTGACACGAAAATGCTCCTGTAACGGCGGTTTGGCAACGCCGTTATAGGTGGGCACCGCATAGTGGCGGCGTCGGTAAACACTGCGATAGCCCATATAGCTATAACGACGAAGGCTGTAACGACGTTTGCGGCGGTGATTTCAGAAGTCCCGTTATGGGCTATAACGGTGCCAAAAACGCCGCTATAGCCTTGTAAAAGCACCGCTATAGCCTATGCATTTT
Organism: Hemerocallis citrina; assembly: GCA_017893485.1. Classification (NCBI taxonomy): domain Eukaryota; kingdom Viridiplantae; phylum Streptophyta; class Magnoliopsida; order Asparagales; family Asphodelaceae; genus Hemerocallis; species Hemerocallis citrina. The sequence goes on from CM030363.1 coordinate 47,532,377, forward strand.
GTAGTGTGTATATAATTATATCATCTAAAAATAACATAATATATGGTCAGGTAAGAACTATGTATAGCAAAATATAGCAACATTCCAGTTGAGGATATACTGAAGTTCTAAAAGGAAATTCCGAATGTGAAAAAGTATAATAGACTAATAGCGTGCATATATGAAAAAAGTGTTATGGAAACACTGTAACATAACCAGTGAGATGAGGCCATGAGGGTCAACTAACCTGCAAAAGTGGATCCATCGAAGACTTGAATTTTACAGAGCCGCCTTCCATAAAGATCAAGTACCCAAGAGTGTAGTAAAAAGTTGTTCTACTGCGAGAACACCTATATTCTTCTAAAAATGGACGATTTTCCCACTGAAATGCAATATTATTATCATCAAATTTCACCGTACCACAACCCAAGTTTATCAAGAGTAGATATTCTATAAGACTAAATAATGTTAGAAATCAACAGTTACCGTATGATTCCCAATGATGAATTTGACGGTCTCCAATTTAAGCAGCAATTTGCCAGTCATGTAACTACAAGAAATATTTAAAATTTTAGTAAACAAACAAGTGCATGAGTGAAGTGCCTATACAACAAAGAACTAACCCAGATGCCAGCTCCAGAAAAAGTGATAGAGTGTAATCAATTACTTCCTCACACTGCATGAGGCAATGATTAAGAATCAAATAATGCTCCTTTAACCATTCAAAATATTACAAAAGCAAATGACCAGAACCTCTGTGTAACACTTCAGATTTGTAGCAATTTTTCCAACAATGACATTAAGTAGGACAAAATGATCGTGGAGTCCAAGAAACTCCGACAATCTTGAATATAACTGCTGCAGAAAATAGATAACAAATGATTATACTGAGAAATATTTAGACAACTAGGCAGATGCAAACCCTCAATACCTTGGAAGAATGCATGGCTTGGTCCCCAACATAAGACTTTCGAAAATTCTGAAAGAAGGTGATAATAGCACGATCCAGTCGTTGCTTGCTCACTTCACCATATCTCTGCGCAGATATAATATAGAAATATGTAGTAACATATTATATTTCCATTTTAAATAGCATAAAATATGAATAATAGCAGTAATTCTGCTTATTTAAACGTAAAATTTATAGGCATGTAAATGGACTACTAATTAAATTTGCATGGACAATTAGTCGGAAGAAAAGGATCGCATGAATAGAAATAGATTTAAGAACAAAATTAGGAAAGTGGTGTTTCAGGCCTGCAAAAAATATTATATGGATAAATGTTATTAGCTAATACCATATTTAAACTGGTATCTCAAAAATTGAAAATATAAGCATACAAAAGCGCAGAGACATATTGTATGCTTACATTTATGTGACACATACATTAGTATGTAACTGGGGAGCCGGTATAATAGGCCTCTCATTGCGAAAATAAAAAGGAAATTTCATCAAATTCTAATCTACCAATACAATTTGTGAGTCTAAAAAATAAATGCGTAGGTACTAGCATAAAATTAGAACTTTCTAAAACCAGCAAGAATAAATGTACACTGTAAGCATTTATCTCATGCATCGATTATTAGTAAGTGAAGAAGAAGTAAACCTGCAGTAAATCTTTAGCATTCTGAAGAATGAAGGCTTGATAGCCATCAATAGTGAACGATTGGCGCCTGACTGGAAGAGTGGCAAAATTGATGAAGTCATTTGTACCAGCACTAATAACAAAGACAGCTCTTCTTATGATATCACATCCTTCATATCATAATACAACAAATACTATCAAAAGTTCTGTGAGAAAAAGAATTGTAACTATATAATGCAAACCCAATTCTATTAAATGTTATAGTTGAAAAACTAGATGAACATTGCAGCTTCACTGTTTTGTTTATAGTTTTCTGTGGTTTGTTTCATGTACTATTGCTTCATATTTTTGAAACGATGTTGCTTTCCGAATACCATCAGGTTGTGTTAAAATGACTTCTAAAAGTAGAAAATATTGTTAGTGTTATCATATACTAGAAATTATTTTCATACACACATTTCTTAGCTACAACTCTGTGGTTTTCATACACACATTTCTTAGACACACAATATGTTATTATTCTCAATGTAAGCAATTAAACTTAGAAAAGAATATCACTGTTTGGGTTTAAATTGTAATACCCCAATTTGTGCAGTGAAGGGATCAAACCCAGATCCAGCTGATGCAAAGCTCACTCCTGTTATCAGTTCCTCAATGCCAAGAGACCAATACAAGTATGGAGGCAACTCCTCTTTCAATCCCAAATAAGAAACTAGACAAATATAGCTTTAAGATGCCAGAAGATTTTAATAATCAAACTCGACATCTCTAATTAATCTCTAATTAGTAATACATGTTGAAAATCAATTCAACTAAAGTCAACAATAATAAATGCACAAAATCATATCAATTCAGTTAAAAATTTCCTTAAGAAACCCTAAAACTAACAAATCCCAAAACAAAATTAACCTTAAAACCTTAAAATTAACATTAAATTTATTTTTACCACAATAATCTGAGGTCGTCGACGGTGGGAGAGGGCGGGGGACTGTGGGAGATGACAGCGGGGGAGGGAGACAGTGGGGGATGACGAGGGACAACGGCAAGGGCGATGGTGGTGTCCCAGGTTCGGGAATGAGAGGGTCGGAGAGAGATTGAGGAAGGTCGGATGTGGATGACGGCAGGGGATAGTGGCGATAAGGTTTCAATTTGAGCGAGAGAGCAAAATTTTTGGGGGAAAAGTAATGTTTCTTTTGTGTTCTGATTTTTTTTGTGGGGAAGGGAAGGGAACAGCATAAAACATCTCATTTACTCCGGTGTTTCTTTAAAACGCCGCAGTAGATTGGGTTTTAGTTTTTAACTTGGGAGCCAGAAGTCTACCCTGGCGTTTGTACCCAAACGCCGGAGTATAAATGTCGGGGTAGTATACTTTAGTTGTAGTGAAATCCATACAGAATTGCATCAAATAAGATTTATTGTATCTTTCTTCTACAAAAAATAGCATTCATCATATCGCACAAAATTTTTAAAGCTATAGTTAGTGTTTAAAATAGCAAAAAAGAAACCTTAATTCATATTTGAATGTGATGGCAATATCAATTAAACAACTCCGCACTAGGGTTTGGTGGAAATTAGGGTTTGGGGGGAAATTAGGGTTCGGAAATTGAGGATTTTCGAGGGGATGGAAAGTTGGCGCGAACAACGACTGCAATGGCAGAGGGACGAGATTAGGGTTAGGGTTGGGGGTATTGGGGGTTTCGGATTGGGAGGCTTTGTTTCCTAAATATGCATATCGATTAATATGTAACAATTTGCATATTACAAAAACCGAACTTTTAATAAAGGATTTATTGCAGAACAATGGATCATACCACAAGTGTAACACCCTGCAAAATAGAGTTATGACAATTTTGCCCCTCATGTGTTATGCAATGTATTTTGTACTGTTACGAGTATTAACCGTAACGTATTTTAATATAAATATCATACATGTTTTGTATTTCGAGTATTTATACATTTTTCATCTTCTCAAAATTCATTCATATCCTATTTGAGCTAACTCAAATATTAATTTTATCAATCTTCCTGTTTTTACATGCATTGCACGAGTTTTCAATACACGTGACGAATATGTATTTTCCACCGTTACGCATAATATTTCTACGTATTTCAATTATTTATTTATATAACTCGTTCGAATTCATTTTATAAATTGAAATTCATTTTTCTCCTATTTTGACTCAAATATATTTTATACGTGTGATGCACGTGTTTTCTATGTACGTGTTGATTTCATTGTTGCATATATAAAATTAAAGAAATATATTTTTCGTATGTATTTTGATTATTTATAAACATTTATCTGTTGCTCAAATTTATTTCGTATTTGAATATTTATTTTTACGTTCGACGCACGTGTTTGCAATACATGTGTTGATTATATTCTTTTTCAAAATAAAATTTATGAATTGTGTATATTTACATCTCTTTAGCTAAATTTTAATATACGAAATGAAATGTTCACAAATTTTTTTTATTATAACTAACCTGAATTTGTCCTATTAAATTTATATTAAAATGAGTAATATTTGTATGTACATTAAATAAAACCTCTAATTTTTAGTCTGTATTTCATGTGCACATAGTAAGCACGTGCACGGGTTTCTCACTCCATCCGAAATGGCCAGCCAAATTGACGGGATGGAAAGAAAGGAATTTAAATGAGTTATGGATTAGTGTAGTGGTTAAGGATAATGTGTAGTTAATCAAATTAGTGGGTAGTTATTACTTTTGTAAATAAAAACACCCCCATTCTTGTAACGCCCCGAATCCCAAATACACTGAATTCGAGATGTTCTACAGGATCTTTTCACTTTCTTTAGTACAATTTTACAAGGAAAATTAAACTTTTCATTTTACATCAGAGTTACATCATATATCACATTTACATTTGCACAGCGGAAGTAAAAGATACAACATTTGAATGAATATACAACAACATTGAATAAATCTTTAAGCAATTATTCCTCTTTAACCTTTTTCGTGCCATTTATCCTGCATACAGAACTGTGGGTACGTCAGTTTATTCAACCGACGATAATTATACATGGCTATCATCTCTATGCCAGAAACAGTATAATAATTCTCATTTCTTAACAGATCACAAACTTGTTCACATATCAAACATAAAACAAAGGAAATAATCTTAATGATGTCGTGTTGTGATTGTGCACTTAATCCTTAATGCAATTACTTAATTTACATGACACTAATGCGCACTTGTTCGGATTCTATGCATCCCATACTACATAGGTCCGAGGGCAAGCCTCTTATTCGTACTTCATTTTTGTAGGGTTCAATCCCTCGCCATGACTTAATCTACTACTGTAATTACGGTGAGTATCCTAGATGATCTATGAGTACAAGCACGTATCCTGGACCCTAGAGGGGAACCCCACGCCATGTCTTGACTCATCAAGCATGCATTCTGTGGCAATTCAAGCCTCCTCCCTGAACACGATCCTCTTGCAGTCACCAAACATCCCACAAGCGTGGCTAAAGTCCGGTCATTATTGAGTTGTGCCCACGCCATGTCTTGACTCATCAAGCATGCATTCTGTGGCTCACACACCCGCACCGTAAACTCTAGTTCTCATACTTATGTTTTCTCTCACTTTCATCACATCTTCACTATGTACTAAAATCATTAGAATCATGAATAAAAATCGAAGCTCGAGAGTTAGCCTCTCCACCAAACCGAACTTACTCATTTCATTTACACATGACCAACCTTGGCCTTCCTTTCAATTTTCATTTCATTCATTCATTTCCAATGCCGGGGGAGACTTAGATACTCTTCATTTCAATTTACAATTCACAATTTCCAATTTGAGCATTTCCTACTCATGAATTCATTTATCATTGCCTCAGCATATCATGTTCTTTAACTTTCATGTTCATTTAATTCTCGATTCAAAACTATGATTCATTTCATATAAATTCTCAATAAATGATGATTCATTTCATGTGCAGCAACAAAAATAGGATTTCCAACATTAATCACAGGATTCACAACTTTTCACACAATATCAAATGAAATCTCTGACATATCAAAATATACTCTGGACAGTCGACTTGGAGAAAGTCCAGTCGACTTGTTCAGTCAAATCAAACTCTTTACAATTGCTCGGAAGAGTCGACTGCTGCACATGACCAGTCGGCTGTCCTGAAACTTTCTATATTCAAAATCATTCATCTATCAGTCGACTTATCTCTAGATCAGTCGTCTGCACCGAGTCTTAATAATACACATTTTCATGCTCAGCCCAGTCGACTTACTACTCGCATTAAGTCGACTGAACATGTTCATATCTCAAATTAAGGGATTATTCTTCCATCAGTCACCATATACACATGCATCGGGGTGTCAAATTACAATATATCCATGTCACAAAACATGTAATTTCTTAACTGTTCAGTAACATCATAATCACGGAATTTCAAGTAACTAATATTGTCCTTCCTTCGAGGAAAATACTAGACATACATTTACACTTATTCTTAACTTTCTTGCAGAGATGAGATGTTAATCTCAATTTATTATACTAGGTCAACACAATGGAATATCTCATTTCATGGAATTGCAGAATAATCATAATTTAATCAATGCACCAGTCGGCTGTTCACATCGTCAGTCGACTGCACAGGCCATTCTCAGTTTCACTAATTATCACTAGTTTCTTTTCACGTGTTCATGTCTTCTTAGTCATATGCGACATCGAAGATACAAATTTGCATTTCTATTTCATTCTAGTTAATACACATCATGAAACTTTCTAACAAAATTTGAGAGCACACGTCTTGTATCAGTCAACTCATCCAATTGGCAGTCGACTGTACAGACCCAAATCATTCTTAATTTACAGTGTCGTTATTACCCTATTTATCTTTCATAATCATCATCATAGTCATACTCAGGCAAATTCTAATATGTCTGAATTCACTTTTCATAAACATGTAGCAATCATCAAAATCATGTCATATTATCTACATTAGAAGTCCTGAGAAATACCCACCTTATTTGACGAAATAATCAAAATCCAGCAAAAGCTCCTTAATGTAGTGGACGACTCCTCGCTTCTTGCTCCTTGCTCCACACCGAAGCCTTTAGAAATGCTACTCGGCCTCCATGGAAAAGCACACACAACTCTCTTACAAAATACCTCTCTTACAATAATGATTCTAGTGTAAAAGAAATAGGGAATGAGAGGGGGTATTTATATACAAATTTGAGTAGGATGGAGGGCTAGGATTTAGTAGATAGTTATAGGATCAAGGGCTAGGATGGACTAGGGAGTTGTGATAACCACCCACACTCCACATAACTACCCATTACTCACACCCACTTCTCTACCCAATCTGGCCAAAAATAGTGCTCAATGCACGTGTATGGGAAATGCACGTGCATGCACAAATCACCCCTACTAGAACTTGTACATAAATAATAAGTCTCCTTTTAAAAAATGTTACACATTACAAGTTGTAGAAAAAATAGACCAAGATAATTTATTTTAAAGAAAAACAAACTAAATTTTGGGCTTTAGGAAAAGACTTTATAATAGGGCTTTCTTATTTATTTAAAGGAAAGTTTTGTTAAAAAAATAATTAAAACACAGAATTAGAGATTTATACTCATCATGATGAAAAAAATACTAGTCAACAATATTACACGTGCACACCACGTGTAAAAGTAAATAATTTTTCATATATTTGAAAAGTCAGGGTATTACAACTCTCCTCTCTCATTTAGAAGAGAAAAATATTTATACATAGAATAGAGCTGGAGAATTCCGACCAATTTATTTTAGGGAGAGAATTGCAAATTGTAGAGCTCTTGTTTGGAAGGAGATTGCTAGGAGCTTTTGGAGATCCTTGTTTGCAAAGAGTTCATCATTTGGGTGGGTTCTTCAACTTTCTAATATAGTTTAATTCATAGAATGTTTGACATGTGTGAATTGTTAGATGCATGATAACTTATATAGATTGAACATTCATGTTTAGATTATTTTTTGTTGATTGAATGTGTAAAATTATGATATGTTTGATTTTGGGGCATTTTCATAAGGTTTTGTTTTGAGTTCTAGTCGCACTTCAAAAAATCATAACTATTAAACTAGACAGAATCTAGAGCTAAATTGTTTATAGGAGCATGTAGTATATGTCAAGAACATCTCCTTAAAATTTGATAATATTTGAATGTCGTTTATTATTTTAATAAAATCTAAACTTAGGACTTGTTGGCAGTTGGCTAGTTGCTGGAAATTTGTACACATTTCGAGTTTTGATCATTTCAACATCTTAGATGAAGTATTTTGAGAAAAAAAATCAAAACTAAGAAGTTGTAATAGACTAGTTAACCTTACTGTAAAGTCTAAGAAATCAATATTTTCATTGAGAATTGAATTTATAATAAATTTTACAAGATTTAACAGTAGCAGTCTATATAATATTCCAACCCTACTATAGATTTCGAAGAATTCTGGGTTATAGACACAATATTTGTGGGAAACTTATAACTTCAAAGTTATACTAGACTTGTATACCTTTAATTTTATCTAAAGAACATAAATTTTCATGAAGTATTGAATTTTCTATGATTTTTACAAGTAGCGTAGCTGCAGTTTTCTGATTGTGAACCTACTGTTTTGCAAATGAATTTAGACGAAGTAATTGAGGATGAATGTAGATGATCTTAACTACAAAGTTTTAGTAGACTCATTCATGATTCCTATAAAACTATAATTCTATTTTTGGACTAGTATTAGAGTTTATATGATTTTTACAATACCATTGGGTGGATGTCTTTTATCTAGTTGTCCTAAAACTTTTACAACGTGTAAAATTGGATTGTTAGTAAGATGTACCTTATAAGGAATTAAGTGATAATTAAATGATGAAGTTGGAATGTTAAACATGTGATGTTTATAAGGATTTTAACTCATCAAATGTTATTGAATGTTGCTATAAGAAATTGAATACTTCATGATCTATAAACATAAAGATAAGGGATAAAGAAGAAATGATGGATAATGAATGGAATATTTATATTGAGGTTAAATATAATCTAATTGATCTCTATAGTGAGATGATTTTGGAATCTAGAGGCTGAGCGAGACCCGTAGTCACCGGCAATTTGTGAATAAAGAAATTTGAGAAGTAGCCAGTGTGGGCTAATGTTTCTCTTGTATTGATTTAAGTTCGGTAGGGTAAGCTAGCTCTAGGTTGTGATGATTATAATTAAACTTAAGGATAGATACTAGTTGGAGATATGATAGAAATAACAACGAACATGTCCGGTAAAGAATGTGTAGCTCCTAAGGGTTTGAGATCGAGGAGTACGCCCGGTAAATCTACATGTGTGGCCTAGGAGTAGGCCGGTGAGGTCGATGAAATGGCTGGTAAAAGAATGCAGGTCCCTAGGAATGTTCATGACTAAGGATACGCCCAGTAAAACTACATGTGTAGGCTAGGGGTATATTCGTCTATCATCGAAATGGCCGATAAAGAGACTGCAGTTCCTAGGAATGTTCGGTACGGACAAGATACACCCGGTAAATCCACATAGGTGGGCTAGGGATAGGCCTAGTTCGTAGTTGTGGGAGATCGTCTTGCTAGGGTTTGTGATTGAGGATACGCCTGGTAAATCCACTGAGGTGGGCTAGGGGTAGGCCGGTAAGGTCCAATATCCTGGGGGTGCGACACCTCGGTGACTACACATTGGAGTATATTCATTGGGTTAGGTTGCATGGCGTGGGATGTAAACTCTATAATGAGGAGTACGTTAAGGGCTTGCCCTCGGACCTATGTAGTATGGGATGCATAGAATCCGAACAAGTATGCATTAATGTCATCGTAGTGTAACATCTGCATTAGGTATTAAGTCATATCATACACTGACATGTTTAGGATAGTCACTTTTTATACTTTATTGTGCATTCAAGTTTGTGTTTTATAATGAAAGAGAATCGATGTATTATAGCATTGCGTCATTTGTATGCAACAGACATGCCCACAGTTTTCTAGTTCCAGGATTGGACTTGGCATGAGCTTGAAGTCACTATGATGAGTTGTTACAAGATTGAAGAATTTTCATTATCGTAGATTGTATTGTAGTCATTTATTTCTATTGTGTTATTGTAAAGAACAATGTTGTAAATAAAAAGTTTTAAATTCCTTTTTAATTTGAATGAAGTTTGAAGTAAAAGATCTTGTATTTGCTACGAATTACCTGTGTTGGAAATTTGGGGCGTTACAAATGGTATCAGAGCCGACTTCAACAAGTAGTACAAAATTATAAGGAAAACACATTAGGGTGGACATTAGAGTGTGAGTGTCAGTTTAGAGTCATGAATGATGAAGTTATTGAACTTGTATTCATGATACTCTCCTTGTATTCATTGTCGTGAGATTGTATGCGAGCAGGTTTTCCCTTGGGATCACGAGTGCTATGGTTGGTTTGAACCTAGATAGACTAAGCTTTTCTCTTTTATTTTTCTTCGAGTATTTTCCTCGTAGTACTTTTCATCTTTAACATTTAATATTTTTTTCAAATAAATTTTTTCCTTATACTATTAATTCACTTTGATATTTATTATTTTATCTACAACCCTTAGTCTTAATCTTTTAATGTTTGACTTACTCGATGTTTTACTTTTATGCGCTTTTACATTAATTATTTTTGCTATTACTTTTACGTATCCAATTATGTTTTGAATTACTACTTATTAAATTAATATTAAGACTATTATTTTCCTTTATTATTATTTCTATTCGATTTTGAATTTGAATTTTGTATGTTTACATTCACTTTACAAATACTTTGATTTCACGATACTATATTTTTCCATTAATTTATGTTCTTTTATTTATTTCAGTATATTTTAACAAGATTGTAATATTTTTACTTATATAAATGCGACATACTTCCACACATTATAAATCCTCTTTTCCTACTATTTTTGTGATATAACTTATATTCGATATTTAAAATCTATACTTTTATTTTAATATTTTATCATTGTAATTTCCTACTTCATTCCCTACTTTTACTCATATTCTTATATCCCAAATTTCAAAACATAACATCATTGATCAATATCCAAATACATATGGAAGATTGCATCATTCCATTGTGGTGCAACCTGATGTCGAGAGGGCAAACCTGCAACTAGACATAAATGGAGGCAAACTGCAACTGTTTTTCTATCTTCTTATTACTATTTGTATATTGTAACATCCAAAAATTTTATTTATAATAGTTTGTGATTTTACGTGTTTTGCACGTATAATTTCATATGCATTTTTCTAGAGAAAATATTTCTTTATAGCTTGAGCTAGTAATTATTCTCTTTATTTCCTAAAATATCTATTTTTAAAGCCTAAATACAACTCCTAGGCCTAATTATCTCTTTCTAGCCCATTATAATTAATTTATTAATTAATTTACTAGAGCCCATGGTCTTTTGGTCCATTAGTGAGCCTTTTTAATTTAAATCCTCTTTTAATTAACCTGACTGTAGTGTAGACCAATTAAGTAAACAATTAATTAAAATACATGAACAAAATTTTGGTAGGGGGTACTAGTTTGCATGTGCATTGCACTAGCACGTGCAAGTGCACCACAGTGTAGGCCGGATTATTCAAAGAGAGAGGGAAAGAGGGGTGAAATGGAGAGGTGGTTGCTCCATCATGGGTAGTGGCTACAACTCCCTAATTCATCTTGGCTATTGATCCTTAACCATTTGAAGAAATCCTAGCCCTCCATTTGCACTCCAAATTAGTATATATACCCCTCTCATTCACTCACATTTACACTTGAAAAAGAATTGAAAAGGAAAGAAAGAAAGAAAGACAAATTGTGAGTAAAAGATTAAGAAAGTTGTGAGTCAAAAGATTGAGTGCTAGTTGTGTGTGTTCCTCATCCAAGAAGTGGCCGGCATACCTCAATGAGCAAGGAGAGAAGGCTCGGGTTCCATACAAGCAAGGAGGAGAAGTCAATTGGTGGCTCGATCTAGGAGGAGAAAGCTTCTTGTTCATTCTAGGAGATCCTTTAGGAGTTCTTGTTTCTTTTCTCTCCATTAGAGGTGGGCAATTTTCTCCAACTTCTAACTAGTTACCATGCTAGGTTTAAGTGTGTAATCATGTTAAAATAAACAAGAAAATGAAATATTACTCTATGTTAGTACCATGTCTAAAGAGAAAATGAACCCATGTGAAATTGCATGAAATAAGTAGTAAATTGTTTGAATGGTGTGAATAGAAATATTGTGGTGATAATTTGATAATATGCTCGTTTGCTAATTAAGAAATTGTGTATGTTTATGTTGAGTTATTCATGAATGTGGAAAAATGCAATGTTAATTAATGTGTGGTTTATATAATGTGAACTATGAGAAAATCTCCTTGTTGTGAAAGTAGATTGACTAACAAATCATACATGTTTATTGTTAGTAAGATTGATACAAAAATCCCCAAATTTTTACATGTTGTTTTGTTGAAAGAAAGAAGAAATGAATATTTTTGTAGTTAGGGCTAAGTTAAGAAAGGGATTGGATTTTATTGATGAAAGAAGAAAAGGAAAAAATTATTAGTTTAATAAAGAGTAACCCATTTGAGAATTGCCAATTTAGAATTTTCTCTTTGAAAAGAGATAAATTAAGAGGACATAAAGTTTTGTGAGCCATTTTCGTAGAAATAAAAGAATAGTCTTTTATATGAAAAATGAGAGTTAAATGGTTTTTAAAATCTTGAGTTATTGTATAAAGTCCAAATTTTGGATTCTAATCGCAGAACAGTCGACCGACTATGCCTTAACAGTCGACTGTCCTGACAATTTAATTTTCGAGTTTTTAATCCTCGCAGAACAGTCGACCGACTGTGCTTTAACAGTCGACTGTCCTGACTATTTAATTTTTGAGTTTTTAAATCCTCGCAGAACAGTCGACCGACTATGTTTTAACACTCGACTGTCCCTGAAGTTCAAATGATATCCAGATTTCATGAGATAATTTTCTATAACCCTTGGCCTAGTATAAATGAGAATTTAAGACTATTTTTGCAAGAAAGAACTTACTATAAATTGTTAGTTTAAATTGTCTTTCGGATAAAGAAAAATGTATTGATTAAAAGAGATTTAAAAAGAGATTTGATAATGGAAAAAATTGAAAGTATGAATGTTAGAATTAGGACTGGTAAAATGAGAATAAGAGAATTATGTGAAAAGAATGAAGAATGAATGTGACAAGTTAGGAAATGAATTTATTTGTCTTATGCACGAAATTGTACATGAAAGTGAAATCAAATATTATGATGAATTATGAAAAGTCTTATGAATATGAATACACAAATGATATGAACATAAAATGAAATTGAAAACTAGAGGGTAGCTAAGCCTTATACCGGCATTCAAAGATATTTGTGAGATGAGATATTGAAAAGAAAAGACCAAGTTTGGTCATATTGTTGATTGATGTTTAAGACCGGTATAAAGGAAAGAGCTAACTCTAGGGGTTGATTTTATTCATGATTCAAGTAATTAAGGACTACACATAGTGGTGATGTGACGAAAGTGAGAGAAAAACACGAGTATGAGGGCCATCGGATTGGTGGTGTGAGAGTGATTCACAGATTGCCTGCTTGATGCGTCATGACACGACGTGAGCACTACTCCGGAATTATCGTCCCGGTGACGATACTTGTGGGGTGTTTGGTGACTACGGGTGGTGCCATCGTTCCACGACCGAGACTAAAATGTCCACATATTGCCTGCATGATGCGTCATGTCAGTGCGTCGGATTCCCCTCCAGATTGTCTGGACATGGGCTCGTAATTCATAGAACATTTAGGATACTTATCGCAGTTACTGTAGTAGTTTAAGTCATGGCGAGGGACTGAACCCTACAAGATGAAGTACGATTAAGGGCCTTGCCCTCGGACCTATGTAGTATGGGATGCATAGAATCCAAATAAGTGCACATTAGTATCATATAATATAAACAACTGCATTAAGGACTAAGTGCACAACACAACACGACATCTATAGGATAGTTTCCGTAGTTTTGCTTGTGACAAGTGTGTGCTTTCTAAGTACGAGAAAATTGATGTATTATATCCTTGCATTAGTTGAATGAACTGACGAGCCCACTGTTTCTATGCAGGATAAAGATATTGACAAGATTAAAGTATGCATGCTACTTAAAGAATGTTTCAAGTGTTGTACATTTTATTCATGTAATTATTGTAAATTGCTTCCGCTATTTAAATGTAATTTAAGATGTAACTCAGATGTAATAAAAGTTTTAATTTCCTTGTAAAATTGTACGAAGAGAAGTGAAAAGATCCTGTGGAACTTCGAATTCAGTCTGTTTTGGAATTCGGGGTGTTACATATATATACTATATATTTACATACATTGGGATTCTTGTATTTTTATACCACTTCACCTTATTTTATTTTATTAGTACCTCATCTTATATTTGGTGGCTACTCATGGCTTTATTATTTGTACTTTTATTATTATATATTACTTCAATAATGTCTTGTTACTTTTACTTTTTGTTTCTCCGATTGCTTATAGATTTCATATTTATAGTATTGTTGCCTTTACGATTAGTTATAATACTATCTGCTAGTTTCTCGCTCTACTTGACAATTTAAAAATATTTTGATATATACCAACCAGTATTCTATATATTAAATTTTAAATTGTATATATAGTTATTGTGTTTACTTTACGAATCATTCCATGATATTAACTTGATATACAAAAATTACTTTTATTTTATATTGTTTATACTTTTAACTAAAATTTCATGCTCGTGTATTTTTTAAACTTTTTATCCAATAGTCTTCTCTTAAATTGATACTTCCTTTTTGTCTCGTAGTATATACTACTAGTTTAGTTTATGCTGTTGACCATTTTATCCTTCCCGTTTTCCTTTAATTAACTTTTTTTCCGTAATTTTTCAAATTCTTATTAGCTACTGCTAACTACTTTTAAATTTTTATAATTTTCTCAAGTATGTATCGGTTTGTTTTATGTCTCGATATATTGTTATCAAGTTGTTCTCTTTATTATCATTACTTTTAGCTACCTAATATTCCTTTACACTCTTCATCTATTTTCAAGATTTTCTACTGCATTAAAATTTGTCTATACTATTTCAAAAGTTTTATTCTATTCACTTACATTTCTTTTCTTTCCTATTCATTTACATACTTCTATTTTGTTTTACTCTTTCTCATATTACTTCTTACTACTTTTTTTGTTGGTTACTAAACTTGTTTTAAAACATTTGTATATTACTATGATTTCATTATTTCTTTCCAATTACATTGTTTCCCAATTTCGCTCATAATTGATGAATTAATTTATACTTTTTCCTTTTACTGCGGTATCCAATACTTTATCAAGTATTATTTTGTATGAAAATTTCTTTCAATCAATGTTATCTTTCATGGTCACGACCCTTCCCTGCTATTTATCTTCTAATACTTTCGTGTTTCGTTCTTTTTTCACTTTGATACTCATAGTTCCTTATTTAGTTTTGGTTCATTTTTCACATTATATAATTTTATACTACAATTATTTTCTTAGTATTGGCGGCTTTTTTATATACGATAATGATTTTTCTTGGATGTGTACAAGATACAACTTTCAACCTAGTAAGTTCTAAGGACAGAATTGTTCTAAGGGGGGAGAGTGTAACACCCTGCAAAATTGAGTTATCACAATTTTGCCACTCGTATGTTACGAACATACATTTTGTACTGTTACGAGTATTAACCATATCGTATTTTAATTTAAATGTCATACAGGTTTAGTATATTGACTATTTATACATTTTTTATCTTCTCAAAATTCATTCTTATCCTATTTGAGCCATCTCAAATATTAATTTTATCAATCTTCGTGTTTTAACGTGCATTGCATGTGTTTTCAATACACATGACGGTTACGTATTTTCTACCATTACGTGTAATGTTTCTACGTATTTCAATTATTTATTTTTATAACTTACTTGAATTCGTTTTATAAATTGAAATTCTTTTTTCTCCTATTTTGACTCAAATATATTTTATACGTGTGATGCACGTATTTTCTATGTACGTGTTGATTTCATTGTTATATATATAAAATTAATGAAATATATTTTTCGTATGTATTTGGATTATTTATAAACATTTCTCCGTTGCTCAAATCTATTTAGTATTTGAAGATTTATTTTTACGTGCGACGCACGTATTTGCAATACATGTGTTGCTTAATTTTTTTTTGAAAATAAAATTTATAAAATGTGTATATTTATCTTTATCTCTTTTACTAAATTTTAATATACGGAATGAAATGTGCACTAAAATTTTTATTATAACTAATCTAAATTTGTCCTATTAAATTTCTGTTTAAATGAGTAATATTTGTATGTACATTAAATTAAAACTCAATTTTTTAGTGTGTATTTCATGTGCACATAGTAAGCACGTGCACGTGTATCTCACTCCATCCGAAATGGCCAGCCAAATTGATGGGAGGGAAAAGAAAGGAATTTAAATGAGCTATGGATTAGTGCAGTGGTTAAGGATAATGGGTAGTTAATCAAATTAGTCGGTAGTTATTTACTTTTGTAAATAAAAACCCCCATTCTCCTCTCTCATTTAGAAGAGAAAAAAATATATACATAGAAGAGAGCTAGAGAATTCCGGCCACTGTATTTTAGGGAGAGAATTGCAAATTGTGGAGCGCTTGTTTGGAAGGAGATTGCTAGGAGCTTTTGGAATTGAGGAGAAGAAGGCTTTTGGACATCCTTGTTTGCAAAGAGTTCATCATTTGGGTGGGAGTTTCTTCAACTTTCTAATATAGTTTTATTAATAGAATGCTTGACTTGTGTGAATTGTTAGATGCATGACAACTTATATAGATTGAACATTCATGTTTAGTTTATATATTGTTGATTGAATGTGTGAAATTATGATATGTTTGATTTGGGGACATTTTCAAAAGGTTCCGTTTTGAGTTCTAGTTGCACTTCAAAAAATCATAACTATTAAGGTAGACAGAATCTAGAACTAAAATTTTTATAGGAGCATCCCGTATATGTCAAGAACATCGTCTTAAATTTTCACAATATTTGGATGTCGTTTACTATTTTAATAAAATCCAAACTTAGGACTAGTTAGCAGTTGGCTAGTTGCTGAAAATTTGTACAAATTTTGGGCTTTGATCATTTCAACATATTAGATGAAGTATTTTGAGAAAAGTCAAAACTAAAAAGTTGTATTAGACTCGTTAACCTTTCTTTAAAGTCTAAAAAAATAATTTCTTATTGAGAACTGAATTTAGAATGAATCTTACAAGACTGAACAGTGGCAGTCTGTATAATATTCCGACCCTACTGTAGATTTCAAAGAATTCGGGGTTATAGACACAATATTTGTAGGAAACTTATAACTAAAAAGTTATATTAGACTTGTATACCTTTAATTTTATCTAAAGAACACAAATTTTTATGAATAAGAATGAATTCGAGATTCCACAGGATCTTTACTTCACTTCGTACAATTTTACAAGGAATTTAAAACTTTTTCAACAACAATACATCAGAGTTACAGTACACTTTGTTTACACAGCGGAAAATAAAAGATTGCAACATTGAAATAAAATACATCTTGTATAACTTTAACATCATTTGCATGACAACATCTTTACTCCTTCATGAATAGTCCATTACCTGCATGTCAATCTGTGGGCACGTCAGTTACTTACAACAGACGAAAATGTTAAACTCGGTTATCCTCTCTACGCCAGGAATAGTATAACGATCTAATACTTTAATAAAAATACAACAGTTGAATGAATAAATAATTGTTAACTGTGTCTACGCTAAACATGTAACTGTATGTCATGCCTTAATGCCTAATGCACACAATTCTATACTAAGATGACACTAATGCACACTTGTTCGGATTCTATGCATCCCATACTACATAGGTCCGAGGGCAAGTGCCTACGTACTCCACATTGAAGGGTTTGATCCCTCGCCATGAGACTACCCGGTAATAAACAAGATTTAGATTATTTCACGGATACGGATCTTAGCTTCCCTAGCTAGCCTCCCTGACAATAATAATAGATGCCAGCCTCCCCGGCTATTATATCATGAGAATAACCCCGCAAATGCCCCTTTAGCCCCGGTATACATATATACATTGGAGTATGGTAAACATCCGCCGACTACCCTAAGTCCCAGATAAAATACAGTCCATCTCCTACGGAGCAACCACAGTCCACCAACTAGGTCTATAGCCACGGAGATCCACCGCCGACTATATAGAAGCACCCATTTACGTTTGCCCAAGTCTATTACATCTTCACTTATGTGCCTAATTATTTTAGATCAAGACATGAATGTGTTATCACCCTAGAATCAGTTTTACCTCCTACCGGATTTGTTCACAAAAATACGAGATCGCCCGACGGCATTATCTCGAAATCAAGTCTCAAAATCTTTTTTTCAAAATTACCGGTAACCGATGTCTTACTAATTCTAAATCATAAATCTTTCATGTACACCTATCCTTTAATAATCATGTCTTAAACCTAGATCATTTCATCATTTTAACTCATTTTACAACTTAAGCAATGTCTCATTTTAGCACTATTCATGATTCTTTCACAATAATAAATCTTTTTCATGAACAAACTTCATTCAACAATAATCTCTTGAATAACTTAGTGCCAATAACCAATTCACATTTCAACATATATCAAGTACTCTAACTTCACATGAGAAAATCATCACATCAAGAGAAGTTTATTCACATGGATAATCTATTCTCATTCTACTAATAAATTTCATTAATAATTGTAAAAACTCATTTTTCGTTTCTCATTTTGCTCATTGTAGCATAAATCAATGTCTCAAAAGTAATGTTTCTCAAGATATCTATTTTTATTTTTCAATAAACAAGAAAAATCTTTAAACTATTTTCTATAAATTCTCCATCATGTTTTATGAGTACCATGATTTTTCTCAAATTTTTCAAAGCCTTAGGATTGATTTAAATCACTAAAAACTCAAAAAATGAAAGCCCACCCTAGGCTTCGAACCCGTGAAGCCCAGGCAGCGCCCAGCTTACCGCACCAACCAGGAAGTCCATATGGACTTATTGTTCTAAAGTCCTCATAAAATCCTTTTACCTTGAATCTAGGGTCTTAGATGAATAAAACAAAACAAACAAAAAGATTTTGAGCCTATCGGTTTTGAACCCAGGCCGACCAGGAAGCAGCGCAAAGCCAAGCGAACAGGCCAAGTGTGCCAACCGACTTACAGAGAAATCGAGTGGGTTTTATTCCAATTTCATGATGTTTCATTATTTCACAAAAACTCGATTCTTCTAGTTTTGATCTACTCTTTTATTTAGTTGAAATTAGACTTATATAGACTGAGATTTTATATCAGTAAGTCACTGCCTTGTGGATCATATTTTAGAAAAATAAAACGACTCACAAATATTACATTTGTTCTCTTTAGCATAAAAATCTAATTTGTTCCAAAACAACAACTTTATTTTCTTTGATTTACTTATCAAGAAGTTTCTTCACTACTTTCATACAAATTAAAATTTTGTACAAAGACCAAATATATCTTTAGTTAAACCATGGATATTTCAAGTTTTTCTTATACGAAAACTAATGTGTTTACCAATGTCGACGAGTCAAAAACTCACAAAACAAAATTTATCTTTCTCTTCTTTTTAAGCATTAATCTACAAAGATATCCTTTAATCATTATCCATACTTATCATAGTTTTGACAAACAAGACTTGTAAACAATCTAACATGATTCATATGTATTATTTAGCATGGTATTAATTTGTTCACTACTTTCAACAAAATCATTATATTTTACTAGCATGGATTCTACAAATATCTTATTCAACTCATATTACTTTTTAAACTATTTTAGCATGCATGTTCTATTCTAGAAAGCATGAGAACACCCACTAGCTAGCATGATATAGATTTATTTGCTAGCATAGCATCTTTATTACTATTAATGTATAGATTGGTTCCACTAAAATATAATACTCATCTATAATGTTTATCATGCATGTTCTACCACTAGAAAGTAAAGAAACCACCCACCTCATGTTTGAAGGTTGAACAAATGAAAGAAAGTGGTCACCACTCTTAGCTCCAAAGACTCCTAGCTTTGTCTCCTCTCCTAGTAATGGCTTCTCCTTCCTAGTAATGGCTCCAAGCACAAGAACACTTCTTTTCTTACTCTCTTTCTTTTATCTCTCTCTTTCCTTTCTTTCTTTCTTTTCTTTGATCTTTGATAATTTTTTGGTGCAATGAGAAAGAGAAAATAGGGTTCTATTTATAGGATTTTGGGAGGGTTTATTTTGCAAATTTACACCCCTAATAACTCTCCTAATTAACTCATGCAACCTTACACTTTCCTAACTCCCAAAACTTACAACCTTCCACATCCCCACTCTTCATGAACATAAAGCCCCACTTCTCTCTCTCCCTTCATGAAAACCGGCCCCCCTAGGCTAGAAAACCAGCTAGGTACATTTGGGTGTGCATATACACCCATGCACATACAACTAGGTACAACTTGTTATGTTTCTAAATGTTTACTAACACTAGTAACTTGTCATGTGTTAGTTCATGATCAACTAAAAATGTGATTTTATTAGTGAGCTAGCATAATGGGCTCAATAATTAGTTTAATTACCTAGTGGGCTCTTCTCTTAGTGGGTTAGATTCTAATCTTTTGGTCCATGGATTAATTAAAAAAAGGCTAAATAAGTTATGCATGCTAAAAAAAATAGATAATGGGAGTAATGAAATGAGATAGAAATTTACACGTGCATCATACGTGTAAAAATAAAAATGCATTTTTAATAAAAATAAAAAGTGGGGTGTTACAATATAGAATTTTGTATGATTTTTATAAGTAGCATGAGCTGCAGTTTTCTAATTGTGAATCTACTGATTTTCATAAACTAGTAAGCCTCATTTATTCTATTTTTAGAAAGCATAATTTAATCCTAAGCTAAATTTGTCTCCTTGTAGCCCACATTAGTTAATTAATTAATTAAATTAGTAGAGCCCATGATCTCTTGGCCCATTAGTAAGCTCATGTAATTTAATTCTTCTTTATTTTAGCCTAACTTGTAGTGTAGACCCAAATAATAGACAATTAATTAAACTAACATGTACAACTTGTAAGTGGGGGACACTAAGGTTGCACGTGCATGCACTAGAGTGTGCAAAACACACCCTTGAGCATGGCCGGATTGTGCATGAGTGGAGAGGGAGAGTGGATGAAGTGGAGGAGTAGTTATTCCATCATGGAAGTTATGGCAACTCCCTAATTCATCTAGGCCCTTGATCCTTAACCACTAGATCTAATCCGAGCCTTCCATTATCACTATAAAAATTGTATAAATAGCCCCCCCCCATTAGTATACTTACACCTAATCTATATCAGAAGAGAAAGATAAAGAAATACAATTAGAGAGTAAAAGATTGAGAGATTAGTGAGTTTAAAAGATTGAGAGTTGCAATTGTGTGTTCTTCATCCCCTTTGGTGGCCAGTTTTTCTTCAAGGAGCAAGGGAGGCTTGGGTTTGCTTCAAGGCTAGGAGGAGACGACTTGTGGTCACTCAAACTAGGAGGAGAATGTCTCTTTTGATCAATCTAGGAGTTCTTAGGAGTACATTTGTTTCTCTCCAAATAAGGTGGGCAATTTTATCTAACTTCTAAGTAGTATCATGCTAGGTTGTGTGCTAATCATGCTAGAGTAGATAGGTGAAAATATTGCTCTTTGTTAATACCATGATTAAGGTGAAAATGGAACATATGTGAAATTGCATGAAATGACTAAGTGAAATGATTGAATGATATGTTTGTTGTTGTGATATTTTGATATTGATTTCATGCTAAATTAAAATAAATGTTTCTCCATGTCGAAATATTTGTGTTTATGGAAAAAGTACAATTTTGAGAAATGTGTTTATGTGGAAAATGCTAATTGTGAGAACCTCCAAACTATTAAATAAGATTGATTAGTAAATTATGCCTATTCATGATTAGTGTGAATGATATTAAATAATCCTAATGTTGTTTGTTAATTGTTGAGAGAAATGAACATTTTATTATTTAGGCCAAATTTAAGAGTTCGTCAATTTGTGTATTAATAAAAAAGAAAGAAGAAAAACTCTTTAGTCTAATAAAGAAGAACTAATTCAGGATGGAAAGAACTCAAGAAAAATGTCTCTTGAAAAAGAAATTGCTAATAAAACATTATGTGATTTTTCATGTACTATTGTAGGAATAAAAAGAGAGGTACTCTATATGAGAAATGAGAAATTAATGACTTTAAAAACTCCCAAATTACTGTTTATTTTGAATTAGGAATTTATTTAGTTTTAATAAAGAACAAATTACTTTTTTTTGAAGAAATGACTTTCTTTAACAAACTAGAACAACCACAGTCTTGAACAAAACAAATTGGAATTATTTCTCTACGGGTGAGTCACTCTGTCCATTCTTGTCACTGGTGCAAATTAAAAACGTCACTGTAGTAAGAGGTCATGGGTTCAAATCTTGGCATACATTCTTTATTTTTATTTTTGAAAATAACCCATTACCGAAACCTTGAGTATAAGAGGAATGAGACCCCCCATGTAATGTGTGGGTGCTCTGTCCCCTTTGGCCAGCTGATGCGCCACAGTAACGTTACTGTAGCGCATGCTGCTGCTGTTGGTGCGGGTTCGAAACCTAGCTTCGGCCAAGGTTTTATTTATTATTTTTTTTGGGAAAATTAGTATTTTAAAATGGTTTCTTTTGTGAAATTAATTTATAAAAATTTTGTTAATTATCCTTAGATTAAATTGGACTTATCTAGAAAATTTCGATGGATTGATCAAATTATAGATCAAGATTAAAGGGATTATAAGGGTGTTTTATGTGATATTTTAAGCAATATGCATTTCTCTTCTTTAGGGAAAATTATGGAAAATTATTTTGAGAATTCATGACTAAATGCAAATGTGAATAATTTTGTTTATGATTAATAAATGAGATTTTAGACCTATGAATGCAAGAAATTATTGAGATTAAATTTGTAATTCGAGAGATGGTGAAAACAAAAATTATCTTGTCTTTTATTTATTGTGAAAAGTAATGCATAAATTGAAATGAAGAAAATCATGATGACTTATGAAAATATTGATGAGTGTGAATACTCAGTTTATGAACATGAAATGAGATTTTGAACTAGAGGGTAGCTAAGTCCTATTACCGGCAAGTGAATAAATTATTTTTTAGATGAACTATTGAGATGAAAGACCAAGTTGGTCATGTTGTTGATTAAGACCGGTATAGAAGAAAGAACTAACTCTAGGGGTTGATTTTATTCATGATTCAAACGAAAAAAATTTAAGGACTAGACACATAGCAGTGATGTGACGAAAGTGAGAAAAACACGAGTATGAGGGTCATCAGATTGACGGTATGAGAGTGATTCACAGATTGCCTACTTGATGCGTCAAGACACGGTGTGGGCACTACTCTAGAATTATCGTCAGGATGGCAACGCTTGTGGGATGTTTGGTGATTACGGGTGGTGCCATCGTTCCACGACGGAGGCTGAATTGTCCATATATTGCATGCATGATGCGTCATGTCAGTGCGTGGGATTCCCCTCTAGATTGTTTGGAAATGGGCTCGTAGTTCATAAAACATCTAGGATATTTACCGTATTTACCGTAGTAGTTAAGTCATGGCGAGGGATTGAACCCGATAAAATGAAGAATGATTAAAGGCTTGCCCTCGGACCTATGTAGTATGGGATGCATAGAATCCGAATAAGTGTGCATTAGTGTCATATAACATAACAACTGCATTAAGGACTAAGTGCACAGCACAACACAATATCTATAGGATAGTCCCCGTAGTTTTGTTTGTGACAAGTGTGTGCTTTCTAAGTAGGAGAAAATTGATGTTTTATATCTTTGCGTCAGTTGAATGAACTGACGAGCCATAGTTTCTATGCAAGATAAAGAGATTGACAAGATTAAAGTATGCATGCGGCTAAAGAATGTTTCAACTGTTCTATATTTTATTCATGTAATTATTGTAAATTGCTTCCGTTGTTTAAATGTAATTCAAGATATAACTCTGATGTAATGAAAGTTTAAATTTCCTTATAAAATTGTACGAAGAGAAATGTAAAGATCCTGTCGAACATCGAGTTCAGTCTGTTTTGGAATTCGGAGTGTTCCAGAGTGGTATCAGAGCCACGCTTCCAAGTAGTACAAATTTATAAGGAACGACACCCTAGAAGTGGACATTAGAGCATGTGTTGAGTCTAGAGATTTAAATGTAAGTTACTTACATTTGTGTTGCTCTATGATTTATGTTTGTTCTTCTCCTTTCTCTAAGATGGCAGACCACTTCGACCCAGCTGGAGATGATGACTGGCATATTGTTAAGGAGGATTACTACTCCGGGCAAGCTGATTCAGACGAAGAGGATCCCGAAGAATTCGAAGAGGAATGGCCTGAGTCTAGGGAGATCACTCCACCTCAGGATTCATCTGATGATTCCTACGACGAGGAAGAACCAGTTCCGAGTAGTTTTATTGTGACTCTTTGGAGGTAGGTAGAGACTCAGAGGGAGAGAGCAGAGCTGTTGCAGGCGCAGTGTGCAAAGTGCAAGGAGAGCATTGCCACTCTCAGTCATCATGTTTAGGAACTCGAGAAGAGGAAAAACATGTACGATGTACTGAAAGAGGAAGTAGAGGAACTACTGGAAGACCTTCGTGAAGCCAAGAGGAACCGTAGGAACTAGACCGCTGTATCTTTTTACTACTTTCATTTGATGTCAGAAATGTTTTAAATTCGAATGTATAAAGTTTGAAATTCAATGAAATGAAAAGTTGATTTAAATTCATGTTTTCTACTTCGAATTTAATGGTCCTTTTTTGCATCCGAATATGGCTAGAAGAGGAGCTCGAAACGGAGAAGGTAAGGACTTGGAAACAGATTTAGCGAGGGTCTATCAGACACTCAATGCTGTTGCCATGAATCAGAACCAAGGAAGGGTGCCTGTGAATCCAGTACCCGAAGCAATCAAACTCGTAGAATTATTCAAACGGATGAAACCACCGGTGTTTGAGGGGAAGTCAGACTCTGATGTGGTTGATAATTGGATCCGACAGATCGAGACTATCTTCGAAGTCTTGGAGACTCCGGAGGGCAGTAAGGTGAAGTTGGCGGCACTGTAGTTCGAGAAGGATGTGGCTGTTTGGTAGCAGTCGATGAAGCAGACGATGGGAGATATTGTTCTTGGTTGGGAGGAATTCTTAGAGGAATTCTGTAGTCATTATTTTCCATCAGACGTCCAGGAAAAGAAGGCCATGGAATTTCTGGCACTGCAGCAGGGCAGCATGTCGGTTAAGGGAGTATGAGATGAGGTTTAATCAGCTCTCGAGGTATGCTCTCGAATTGGTGATGGACGAGGTGAAGAAGGCTCAAAAATTCGAGCATGGTTTGAGGCCAAGTCTGAGATCCAGAATGATACCCTTCGGTATTAGGAGGTTTGACAAGTTGATCAAACGAGTTGCAGCCACTGAGGCGGATATGGAGCAGCTCCACGCTGTTCAGAATCGGAGGAACAACTGGAATGTGGGGAAGAGGCACGCAGTTGCTGGAAATGTCAGGGGACAGCTGCCGGCCCAAAGGTTCAAACCGACTGGGGCAAATGCGGTCAGTGTGGCAGGAAGACCCAGGAATGCGTGGGTGAGACCTCCGGTGGTGCATTGCTACAACTGTGGGGAGATGAGTCACTACCGAACCCAGTGCCCTAAGTTGCAAGATGTCGTTCGAAAGGGACCAACTCAGCAGGCCGGGAAGAAGCCGTACCAGCAGGGGCGAGTATTTGCCTTGACTGAAGCTGATGCTGATGAGGTGGATCACGTCATCACTGGTACGAGGGAGGATATTTAAGAGTATTTTCTGTTGTTTCTCTTTTTCCGCTTTTATAGTGAACTGTTATGTAACGAGTGTGTGTTATGTAACAGAAGAACTTTATTTGAATGGAAAGAAAGCTGTTGTTTTGTTCGATACTGGGTCCTCTCATACTTTTATGTCACCTAAATTTGCTAAAGTTTTGGGAGTCGAACCGAAAGACTTTCCAGGCATGGTTTTAGCAGTAGCTACTCCATCAGGGGAGGCTTTAACCACTGATCGATACTATGCGGACTGCGAGATCATGATTGGGGATAGGATTTTCGGGATTGATAGAGCTGAATGTCTTGGGAGTCGATGTTATCATTGGCATTTATTGGATGTCGGTGTACAGTGCAAGCATCGAGTGCAAGACCAAAGAAGTAACAGTGAAGGCTCTAGGTGGAGCTGAAGTCACTTTCCAAAGGAAGAAGAGATGTTCAGGCTTGGTTGCTGCTATCAGCAAGGAGAAGGGAATTCCTGTAGAGGTGCAGCAAATTCCGGTGGTTCGGGATTCCCCGACTGTGTTCTTGAAAGATTTGCCTGGGTTACCCCTGCATTGCGATGTAGAGTTCAGCATCACTATTCAGCCAAGGAGTGCACTATTTCCAAGGCACCGTATAGGATGGTGCCTGTGGAGCAGGATGAGATCAAACGGCAAATTGAGGAACTGATGGAGAAAGACTTTATTTAACCGAGTGCATCACCTTGGGGAGCACCAGTGCTGTTGGTAAAGAAGAAGGATGGTTTGATGAGGATGTGCATCGATTACCAAGAGCTGAATAAGGTCACTGTTCTGTTCAATCGTGTACAAGGAGCAGTTGTTTTCTCCAAAATGGATCTTCGATCAGGATATCATCAAGTTCGAGTAAAAGCTGAAGATGTGCATAAGACTGCGTTCAGAACTCGACATGGGCATTACGAATTCTTAGTTATGCCGTTTGGAGTGACGAATGCACCTGCAATCTTCATGGATATGATGAACAGAGTTTCTAGGCCGTTTATTGATTCTTTCGTTGTGGTGTTTATAGACGTTATTCTTGTGCACTCCAAGTTGGAGGAGGAGCACACGGAGCATCTGGCAGCAGTTTTGAGGAAGCTTCAGGAGCAAGAGTTGTATGCCAAGTTGTCCAAGTGCGATTTCTAGAAATCTAAAGTGGCATTCCTAGGTCACATCCTTTCTAAGGAGGGAGTGGCAACTGATCCGCAAAAGATAGAGGCGCTAAAGGATTGGGCAAGGCCTACTACAGTGAAGGAAATCAGGAGTTTTCATGGGCTAACTAGATACTACAGGAGGTTCATTCAAGGCTATGCTCAGATAGTCTTGCCGCTCACTGGTCTGACCAAGAAGAATGTGAACTTTAAGTGGACTGAGCAGTGTGAGGCAAGCTTTCAAGAGTTGAAAGGGAAGCTGACTACTGCACCTATCGTAGCTTTGCCTAGAGCAGGTGTTAAGTATGATTTCTACAGTGATGCTTCACATCGTGGGCTTGGTTGTGTCTTAATGCAAGAAGGAAAAGTGATCGCTTATGGGTCTAGGAAACTAAGACCGCATGAGAAGAACTATCTGACTCATGATTTAGAGTTGGCTGCGATTATCTTCGCCTTAAAGAAATGGAGACATTACGTGTATAGTGAGAAGCTGAACATGTACACGGACCATAAAAGCTTGAAGTACATCTACCAACAGAAGGATCTGAATCTGAGGCAAAGGAGATGGCTGGAGGTACTTGAGGACATTCGTTCGTAGATTAAGTACCATCCTGGGAAGGCTAATGTTGTTGCTGATGCACTTTGCCGCAAGAGCAGTCTAGCTATTTTGATTACAACTCAGAGGCAGCTAGCGGAGGAGTTGGATCGGGCTGGTATTGAAGTTGTTCTGCAAGGCTTGGGATCATCTTTAGCTCAGTTGAGGCTCCAACCAATGCTGAATGAAAGGATTTTTGCAAGTCAGAAGGAAGATGCGGAGATTCAGAAGATAAAAGAGCAGGTTGGTGCTTACAAGTTGTCAGAGTTCCAGATCTGGGATGAAGTGTGGTTTGGAGAGAGATTGTGTGTTCCGGATCAACAGAATTGCGGGAGAGTATTCTTCAGGAGTCACATGCTACTCATTGGTCTGTACATCCTGAGAGTACCAAGATGTATAAGGACATTAAGCAGTACTTTTGGTGGTCAGGTTTGAAGCGGGATGTGGCTGAGTTTGTGGCAAGGTGTGAGATCTGTCAGCAGGTCAAAGCTGAGAATCAGAAACCCGGAGGTCTACTGTAACCGTTACCTATTCCGAAATGGAAGTGGGATAACATTAGTATGGATTTTATCACGGGCTTGCCCAAGAGTTCAAAGGGCAATGATGCAATTTGGGTCATAGTCGATCGACTAACCAAGTCCGCTCACTTCTTAGCAACGAAACTCACTTCGTCTATGAACAAGTTGGCTGAGCTGTATGTTGGAGAGATCGTCAGGCTTCATGGTGTTCTGTTAACCATAGTGTCTGATCGAGATGCACGGTTTACATCGCATTTCTAGAGGAGTCTTCAGACAGCATTGGGTACCAAAATGGATTTCAGCACTGCTTTTCATCCTCAGACCAATGGGTAGACTGAGAGAGTCAACTGTATTCTTGAGGACATGCTTCGATGTTATGTACTAGACTTTGGACGCAGTTGGGAAAGACTTCTCGCTCTGGTGGAGTTTGCCTATAACAACAGTTTTCAGACTAGTATTGGGATGGCGCCGTATGAAGCTTTGTATGGCAGGAAGTGCAGAACACCTGTTTATTGGTTTGAAGTTGGGGAGCGACAGATGTTTGGGCCTGAGATTGTGCAGCAGATCTCTGAAAAGATCAATCTAATCAGGAAGAGATTGGTGGATTCTCAGAGTAGGCAAAAGAGCTATGTAGACAACCGGATGAGGGACCTTGAGTTTGAGGTTGGTGACTTTGCCTTTCTGAAGGTTTCACCTAGCAAGGGTGTAATTCGTTTCGGCAGAGATAGGAAGTTATCCCCGAGGTTCATAGGCCCATACAAGATATTGAAGCGGGTTGGGAAAACTGCTTACCGGTTGGAGTTGCCGAAAGAGTTGTCTCAGGTGCACAATGTTTTCCATGTGTCTATGCTGAGAGAGTACATTCCAGATCCGAGTCACCATTTGCCTTGAAGTGCCTGAGGGTTTGTAGTTGGATCTAAGTTACATTGAGCTTCCGGTTGAGATTGTCGTTAATCGGGAGAAAGTCTTGAGGAACAAGACGATACCGATGGTCAAAGTAGTCTGGAGAAACCAGTTGGCTGAAGAGGCAACTTGGGAATCTGAGGAGATGATGATAAAAGATCATCCTGAGCCCTTTGTGTGATTTGTATCTTCTTTCTTTCCGTGTTGTATTTCATGTTTTCTCGCCCTTTTAAGTGTAGTTCTGAGGACGAAACTATTTTAAGGAGGGAGTGCTGTAACTCCCTAGATTTTCAAATCTTATTTTTAGAATTGTTTAATTTTACATGTTGTACACGTGCAAATTTATGCATGCATTTCTCTAAAAATATTTCATAAACTAGTAAGCCCCATTTATTCTCTTTTTGAAAGCCTAATCTAATTCTATGCCAAATTTGTCTCCTTGTAGCCCACATTAGTTAATTAATTAATTAAATTAGTAGAGCCCATGGTCTCTTGGCCCATTAGTAAGCCCATGTAATTTAATTCTTCCTTATTTTAGCCTAACTTGTAGTGTAGACCCAAATAATAGATAATTAATTAAACTAACATGTAGAACTTGTATGTGGGGGACACTAAGGTAGCACGTACATGCACTAGAGTGTGCAAAACACACCCTTGAGCATGGCCAGATTGTGCATGAGTGGAGAGAGTGGATGAAGTGGAGTAGTAGTTATTCCATCGTGGAAGTTATGGCAACTCCCTAATTCATCTAGGCCCTTGATCCTTAACCACTAGATTTAATCCTAGCCTTCCATTCTCACTAAAAAAATTGTATAAATACCCCCCCTCCCCCCCCCCCCCCCCCCCCACACACACACACATTAGTGTACTTATACCTAATCTATATTAAAAGAGAAAGATAAAAAAAATACAATTAGAGAGTAAAATATTGAAAGATTAGTGAGTTCAAAAGATTGAGAGTTGCAATTGTGTGTTCTTCATCCCCTTTGGTGGCCGGTTTTTCTTCAAGGAGCAAGGGAGGCTGGGGTTTGCTTCAAGGCTAGGAGGAGACGACTTGTGGTGGCTCAAACTAGGAGGAGAAGGCCTCTTTTGATCAATCTAGGAGTTCTTAGGAGTACATTTGTTTCTCTCCAAATAAGGTGGGCAATTTTATCTAACTTCTAAGTAGTATCATGCTAGGTTGTGTGCTAATCATGCTAGAATAGATAGGTGAAAATATTGCTCTTTGTTAATATAATGATTAAGGTGAAAATGGAACATATGTGAAATTGCTTGAAATGACTAAGTGAAAATTGATTGAATGATATGTTTGTTGTTGTGATATTTTGATATTGATCTAGCATGCTAAATTAAAATAAATATTTCTCCATGTCGAAATATTTGTGTTTATGGGAAAAGTGCAATTTTGAGAAATGTGTTTATGTAGAAAATGCTAATTGTGAGAATCTCCATATTATTAAATAAGATTGATTAGTAAATTATGCCTATTCATGATTAGTGTGATTGATATTAAATAATCCTAAAGTTGTATGTTAATTGTTCAGAGAAATGAACATTTTATTATTTAGGCCAAATTCAAGAGATCATCAATTTGTGTATTCATCAAAAAGAAAGAAGAAATACTCTTTAGTCTAATAAAGAAGAACTAATTCATGATGGAAAGAACTCAAGAAAAATGTCCCTTGAAAAAGAAATTGCTAACAATACATTATGTGTTTTTTCATGTACTATTGTAGGAATAAAAAGAGAGGTACTCTATATGAGAAATGAGAAATTAATGACTTTAAAAACTCCCAAATTACTATTTATTTTGAATCAGGAATTTATTTAGTTTTAATGAAGAACAAATTACTTTTTTTTGAAGAAATGACTTTCTTTAACAAACTAGAACAACCACAGTCTTGAACAAAACAAATTGGAATTATTTCTCTACGGGTGAGTCACTCTGTCCATTCTGGTCAGTGGGTGCAAATTAAAAACGTCACTGTAGTAGGAGGTCGTGGGTTCAAATCTTGGCATACATTCTTTATTTTTATTTTCAAAAATAACCCATTACCGAAACCCTGAGTATAAGAGGAATGAGACCCCCCCCCTTGTAATATGTGGGCGCTCTGTCCCCTTTGATCAGCTGCTGCGCCACAGTAACGTTACTGTAGCGCATGCTGCTGCTGTTGGTGCGGGTTCGAAACCTAGCTTCGGCCAAGGTTTTATTTATTATTTTTTTTTGGGAAAATTAGTATTTTTAAATGGTTTCTTTTGTGAAATTAATTTATAAAAATTTTGTTAATTATCCTTAGATTAAATTGGACTTATCTAGAAAATTTCGATGGATTGATCAAATTATAGATCAAGATTAAAGGGATTATAAGGGTGTTTTATGTGATATTTTAAGCAATATGCATTTCTCTTCTTTAGGGAAAATTATGGAAAATTATTTTGAGAATTCATGACTAAATGCAAATGTGAATAATTTTGTTTATGATTAATAAATGAGATTTTAGACCTATGAATGCAAGAAATTATTGAGATTAAATTTGTAATTCGAGAGATGGTGAAAACAAAAATTATCTTGTCTTTTATTTATTGTGAAAAGTAATGCATGAATTGAAATGAAGAAAATCATGATGACTTATGAAATATTGATGAGTGTGAATACTCTGTTTATGGACATGAAATGAGATTATGAACTAAAGGGTAGCTACGTCCTATTAGTGGCAAGTGAATAAATTATTTTTGAGTTGAACTATTGAGATGAAAGACCAAGTTAGTCATGTTGTTGATTAAGACCGGTATAGAAGAAAGAGCTAACTCTAGGGGTTGATTTTATTCATGATTCAAATGAAAAGAGAAAAAAATAAGGACTAGACACATAGCGGTGATGTGATGAAAGTGAGAGAAAAACACAAGTATGAGGGTCATCGGATTGGTGGTGTGAGAGTGATTCACAAATTGCCTGCTTGATGCGTCAAGACACGGCGTGGGCACTACTCCAGAAATATCGTCCCAGTGGCGACGCTTGTGGGATATTTGGTGATTACAGGTGGTGTCATCGTTCCACGACGGAGGCTGAATTGTCCATAGATTACCTGCATGATGCATCATGTCAGTGCGTGGGATTCCCCTCCAGATTGTCTGGACATGGGCTCGTTGTTCATAGAACATCTAGGATACTTACCGTAGTTACCGTAGTAGTTAAGCCATTGTGAGGGATTGAACCCTATAAAATGAAGAACGATTAAGGACTTGCCTTCGGACCTATGTTATATGGGATGCATAGAATCCGAACAAGTGCGAATTAGTGTCATATAACATAACAACTGCATTAATGACTAAGTGCACAACACAACACGACCACTATAGGATAGTCTCCGTAGTTTTGTTTGTGACAAGTGTGTGCTTTCTAAGTGGGAGAAATTAATGTTTTATATCCTTGCGTCAGTTGAATGAACTAACGAGCCCACAGTTTCTGTGCAGGATAAAGAGATTGACAAGATTAAAGTATGCATGCTGCTAAAGAATGTTTCAAGTGTTGTATGTTTTATTCATGTATTTATTATAAATTACTTTCGTTGTTTAAATGTAATTCAAGATGTAATTCTGATGTAATGAAAGTTTAAATTTCCTTGTAAAATTGTATGAAGAGAAGTGTAAAGATCCTGTGGAACTTCGAATTCAGTCTATTTTGAAATTCGGGGTATTACATCTTGAGGCTGAGCGAGACCCGTAGTGACCGGTAGTTTGTGAATAAAGAAATTTGAGAAGTAGCTAGTGTGGAATATTGTTTTTTGTGCGTTGATTTAAGTCTGGTAGGGTAAGCTAGCTCCAGGTTGTGATTATTATAATTAAAATTTAAGGACAGGCACTCGTTGGAGATATGATGAAAACAAGGACGAACATGTCTGATAAAGAATGTTCAGATCCTAGGGTTTCAAGATCAAGGAGTACACCACGTAAATCTACATGTGTGGCCTAAGGGTAGGCCGGTGAGGTCGATAAAATGGCTGGTAAAGGACTGTGGTCCCTAGGAATGTTCATGAGTGAGGATATGCCTGGTAAAACTACATGTGTGGACTAGGGATATGTCCGTCTATCATCGAAAAGGCCGGTAAAGAGGCTGCAGTTCCTAGGAATGTTCGGGACAGGACAGGATACACTCGATAAATCTACTGAGGTGGGCTAGGGGTAGGCCGGTAAGGTCCAATATCCTAGGGGTGTGACTCCTCGGTGACTACACGCTGGAGTATATTCATTTGGTTAGGTTGCATGGCATGGAATGTAAACCATATAATGAAGAGTACGTTAAGGGCTTACCCTCGGACCTATGTAGTATGGGATACATAGAATCCGAACAAGTATGCATTAGTGTCATCGTAGTGTAACATCTATAATCGGCATTAAGTCATATCACACACGGACATGTTTAGGATAGTCACTTTTTACACTTTATTTTGCATTCAAGTTTGTGTTTTCTAAAGTAAGAGAATCGCTGTATTATAGCATTGCGTCAGTTGTATGCAAATGATGTGCTCACAGTTTTCTAGTTGCAGGATTGGACTTGGCATGGTCTTGAAGTCACTATGATGAGTTGTTACAAGATTGAAGAATTTTCATTATCATAGAATGTATTGTATTTATTTATTTCCGTTGTGTTATTGTAAAGAACATTGTTGTAAATAAAAAGTTTTAAATTCCTAATAAATTTGTACGAAGTTGAAGTAAAAGATCCTGTATTTGGGAATTTAGGGCGTTACAACAAGAGTGCCATCGGTGTAATCACCGATGAACTCCGCCATCTTCTCCGGCACCCACTCCTTCACGCTGTGCACTACTCCTTCGTCATCGAAATTGATCTTGAGCGGTCGATCTTTGCCGGCGCGATCCGAGGCGTCCATTGCCACGATCATGGATTAAACCCTGGTTAGGGATTTTGGGAAGTTTTGCTAGGGTTAACACACAATTACTGTTGAACTGTTCTCTTGGGAAATGGGGGAGTAATGTAGAACATCATATGGACAAATTTACCCCTGGATTTTTGTGATATTTACTTCTATTAATGAACGGTCAAGATCTAATCACTATATAAATCAAATGAATGACCTAAGAGCATCCACACTCTTTTTGCTATTTTTCCAATCTTCCAAAATGAGAAATGGAAAAATGAGTGTTTCTTTGCACTAGTCAATGCTATCATATGAGAAAAAAAAGTGATCTTCGGACGAAACAACATTTGTCATTTGGTTGAATTTTTTCCCCTTTATTTAAATATGAGACGAAACATGTTGTTCTGTCCCACACAAAAATAAATTCCCCTTAATTCTTGGACGGAACATGTTGTTCCGTCTAAGCAAAAAAAAGCATCGGACGGGACCACATGTGTCCGATCTCTTAAGTCTTTTTTTTTTCCTTTTTTTTAAATTTGGGACTGTACATCATGTACCGTCCGATATTTTTTTATTTAAATTAAAAAAACCACCTTAGACAAAACAACAAGATGCGTCCGACCCCCTTAAAAAATTATAAAAATTATGAGATGAAACATGTGTAACGTCTTCGATATTTGGCAATTGCTAAATCCATTTCTCGAATATGAGAAGATATTATTCCTCATTTCTCATAATTTGGAAAAATAGCAACCGAGTGCAACCCTCTCTTTCTCATAATTTGGCATATTTGGCAAAATAGCAAACGAGTGTGGATGCTCTAAATGAAATCTATAGATTTAGATAAAATAAGATGGATGACTCAGATCTCATATGGATATATTTATTCTTTCTTTTATAATATAGGTTTCTAAATGCGGAATATGCCAAAATGTCCAAAAAAATTACATCAGTAGGGTTTCTTCCAAAAATATTAAGTATGGTTAAGTGCCAAATGTGCAGACTTCAGTGGGGTTATCTGAAATATATCCTTATTATTATATTAGTATCTTAAAGTAGCACTATTAAATTATACAATATGAAAACTACTGTAAACTAATATATAAGTAAGTAGTGTTTAGAACTAATTTTTGCCTCAGTGCAATTCAAGGAGCATCTCCAACCATAAATTCGCAATAAAATACGAAAATAGCTACATGCTAATTGAATAAGAATATGAGTATTACAATACATGATCGATTCCCAAAACACACACACACACACAAAATTATATATTATCAGACTAAAAATTTAAAGCTGCACGTACCTGCACAGGTTCCTCCAAATGGAGGATAACATTTAATGGCTTGGACAGGAACGGGCCCACTGAGGGGACCGTATTGGAGAATGCAGCTATTATTAATGAAGCAACTAGATGCGAGCTCACTGTGGAGTCCGCACTGAAGGCTACTACAGATAGTGAGGACGACCCAGAAGGGAGACTCAATCTTGATGAAGAATTCTCATTCACAGATGAGGAATCAGAGGATCTTGAGTTCGTTGCGAACACCCAGAAGGAGCTTTCCCCAGAGATGGTTCTATTTACATTCCCAGACTCAGCTCCAGTAGGCAACTCTGGATTGCCCCTGAGGGCAGGTGGGTTCAGAGTTCACCGATCACCAAAGAGGGCTCATGTGGAGTCCTTGGATGACTACCTTGAAGTGGCAGCGGTGGCCAAAGCCGCCAAATTCGACAATGGAGGTACGACTCACTTTTTAGCATCTATTTTAAACTTCATGTCAGACTCCGATGTTTTTTACTAGCTGAAACTTGTGGGTTAGAGGTTTGGGACACAGACCGTAGCGCGTTACTTCTTAATAAAATCAGGGGTTGGGAAATCGATAGGGTTAAGACTAGCCATGACAATGCCCTTAAGAATTGCACGAGGCCTACAGAAACCCACGAGGATGTGGTCGGCCCCACACCCTCTACAACGATCTCTGTAGATACGGTTCCCCAATGAATACACTATTTTGGAATGTTAGGGGGTTGGGGGATAGAGGTAAGAGGGGTATGGTGCGGGATGTCATTAGCAATTCCAAGGCGGATGTAGTTGGACTGCAGGAGACCAAACTCCAGCATGGGTTCAAACTCAAAAGAGTGGGTGGTAATAGAATCAAGGAGTGGGTGTTACGCCCCTCTGCCGGTGCCTCAGGGGGGATTGCTATAGGGTTTAATTCTGATCTTCTTTCATGTGAAGAGGAGCATCGTGGAACGTTCTCGTTGACTGCCCGACTTAAGCGACGGTCCGATGATTGGATGCAGATGGTGACTGTTGTCTACGGGCCGAACGTGGCCACAGACAGGGAGGCCTTCTGGCAAGAACTGGCCGACATCCGTCAGCGCTGGTCGGGACCTTGGATTGTGGGTGGGGATTTCAACATTACTAGATTTGCTTTTGAGCACAAGGGAAGAGGCGCTAGCGACAGGCACCGAGAGGAATTCAATAGAGTAATCACGGAACTTGAACTGATTGATATCCCAATCAATGATAGACTTTTTACTTGGTCTAATCTGCAAGCGGTTCCGGTTATGGCCAAGTTGGACAGGATCCTAGTCTCTATGGATTGGGAAGCTTTATTTCCTCTCGCATCGGCCAGATCGATTCCTAGACCAACTTCAGATCACACCCCGATCCTACTCGATGTGGGGAATCGGGGACCCCGCAAGCCTAGGAAATTCAGATTTGAGAAGGCCTGGCTGGAAATTCAGGGATTCCACCATATGGTTATGGAGAACTGGGCACTCCCATTGCCCGGCCGGGACGCGGCATCTCGATGGTGTGGGAAAATCCGCAGACTTAGAAGGAGGCTCTGTAGATGGAATCGGTCTAGATTCTCGAACATCTGGCGTGATAAAGAGTCCTACCTGGAAGAAATTGATGAGCTTGAGAGGGTGGAAGAGACTAGAGTCCTTTCGCAGGACGAGCGAAACAGGCTATTAGAACTCCGTGATAACACTGCCAATCTATATAGACTAGAAGAGATCAAATGGCAACAGAGGTCCAGGATTTCGTGGCTCAAAGAGGGAGATGCGAATACGGCCTACTTCCATCGGGTTGCAAGTGCTAGAAGGAGATCCAATCTTATCCTATCTATTCAGACAGATGCTGGAACATCGCAGGATGATAAGGTGATTTCCTCTACCTTCCAGTCTTTCTATAAGGGTCTCTTTGAGAAGAAGAATGACTTTAGGATCCCTATGGGTGAGGACTTCTGGCTAAAGTATCAGATTGATCCAGGTCTAAATGCTTCCTCCTTGGAGGAACCTTTCACGGAGTCAGAGGTCAAAACGGCCATTGACCAGATGGGAGCTGACAAATCGCCTGGGCCAGATGGTTTTCCTATGATGTTCTTCCAAGTGTTCTGGGAAGAAATTAAGGGAGAATTTATGGATGTAATGATGGAATTTTTTCACAATAACCTGAGGTTGGGGATGTTCAACTTTGCAGAAGTTGTGTTGATCCCCAAACGGGAGGATTCCAAGTGCGTTGGGGATTTTAGACCAATTAGCCTGATAAACTGCTCAGCTAAGATCATCACTAAGGTCCTAGCTATCCGATTGGGTGGCATTATGGACAGTATTATCAGTAGAACACAGACGGGATTCATTAAGGGCAGATGTATCCTAGACTGCGTGGCTACTGCTGAACAAGTTATACACCACTGCCACAAGAGCAACTCCAAGAACTTCCTCCTCAAGCTGGATTTTGAGAAGGCATACGACTCTGTGGACTGGGAATGTTTGCTAGAGGCTCTCAAGGGGAGAGGCTTTGGGGACAAATGGATTAGATGGATCAAACAATGTTTACACTCTAGCAAAACGGCAATTTCAGTGAATGGGAGACCCGGTCCTTCGTTCCCGTGCAAGAAGGGAGTCCGTCAGGGGGACCCGCTGTCCCCACTTCTATTCACTATTGTAGCGGATGTGCTCAGGGGAATGCTAGAAAACTGTCAAGGAAAAGGGTGGATATCACCTGTGGCCAGCAGCACTGCTAATCAGGGATGCACGTTCCTTCAATATGCTGACGACACCCTAATCTTTGGAAATGGGTCTAGAAGGGAAACTATTTGCTTTAAAGGGGTCCTTTACTGCTTTGAGGCCTGGTCAGGCCTTAGAATTAATTTCCACAAGAGTGTGCTGATTCCTATCTCACTATCAGAAGCTGAAACTCGGGAGCATGCCACCACTCTCAACTGTGCGATAGAAGAATTCCCAATCAAATATCTCGGGCTTCCGCTCCGTCCAGGGAGGCTTACTAAAGCTGACTGGTTGCCTATTATTGACAGGGTGGAGGACAGACTGTCTGGTTGGAAAGGCAAATCACATTCTCTTGGGGGCAGAGTGGTACTCATCAACTCTGTGTTATCCAATCTGTCCATATACTACATGTCCTTTTTTGAACTCCCAAGTGGGTGATCCAAAGGATTGACCGTATCAGGAAGAGATTCCTTTGGAAAGGTGCAGACCCAAATAAGGGAGGCTACCACCTTATTAAATGGAATATCGCTTGCATGAAAAAGAGGCACGGAGGGCTAGGAATCATTGACCTCAGAGATATGAACTTGGCACTCCTGGGAAAGTGGTGGTGGAAAGTGTTTCATCACGGCGGGGAAGGATGGCGGGACTTTATCCAACCTTACCTTCGAGGGAAAGGGACAAGAAGCTTAGGCTTTCGCGTAGGATCCAAAGTCTCCCGTTTCTGGAAAGGAGTTGCTAAAGCCAGCGGACCTTTCAACTCTGTCACTTCATCTCTGATCGGCAATGGTCGAACCACCAGATTTTGGTGGGACAAGTGGTGCGGTCCTCATACTCTTAAGGAAGCTTTCCCAGAGTTGTTTGCTATAACGAATCGACCGAATATCTCGGTGGCGGAAACATGGAAAAGAGGGTCTTGGATACCGTCGTTCCAAGGAAATCTCTCTCCAAGTTTGCTACAGCAACTGCATGAACCACAAATGCACATAGTCCAATCCGGGGTGATATGTGTCCAAGGCCCAGATCACATGCGTTGGGGTCTCGAGAACAAAGGAGTGTTCTCGGTTAGATCGCTTTACCACCGGATTCACTACCGAGGATGCAGGCCCAGCTGGGCAGCGGTACTATGGAAGACCAAATCACCTCTAAAAATTAGAGTCTTCCTCTGGCTTGTGCTCAACAATGCCATACTCACTAGAGAGAACCTTGCCAAGAGGCAACCTCACATTGCGACCAATTGCGGGTTCTGCAACGTTCACATGGAAGATTTGAATCATCTGTTTCTTCACTGCACCAGAAGCAAGGCCATCATGATAGAGGTGCTGAGAGCACTAGGAACAAGTGACTATCCAAGAGACTATAAGGAACTGTGGGTCGGCTCCAGATTTGCCTCATCCCGTCACGATATGAAAGATGCATGGTTTATTGCCATTGCGGCAACCACATGGGTGTTATGGCTAGATAGGAACAATTTTTATTTCCGTGCTTCATGTAATTCAATTTCTAGTAATCTTACTCATATCATGCATCTTATTTCCTTTTGGGCTACAGCTGCTGCTTCAGGAGCAAGAGGGAGAATTGCAAGGGTTTTCCAGGTGGATGATTTTGACGACGAGGAGATAGAGATTGGGCCCACTCTGGACTGATGAGTGGACAGCCGCCTCACTACTACTTATTTTGTATCAGGCCTTAGTAGTTTGTATTTGTGTTTTTGGTTGCCGTTAGGCTGGATGATGTAACCCAACCCCCAGGGTTTTGTTGGGGGCTATGTTTTATTTCCTGTACTGTACTTTTATTTTTCCGAGACTTTGGGGTTGTTTATTAATCACTTATTAATGAAACAGGGTGGCATTATTCCACCTTTTCTTCAAAAAAAAAAAAAAAACATTTAATGGCTTGGACTATAGCTGGCTACTTCAATTAAAATACATAAAATAAGTATTTACAATTTTAGATTGTATGGGAAAACAATTGTTAGAGAGAGTTGGACAACATATACATACTCAAATGATTTGTATATCACTTGTCATAATGGAGTTTTTTTGTTTTTTATATTTTTAAATCAAATAAAATAAAACATAATTTCATTCGGTAGATCGGATGGAAAAGAGGTAAGCTTAAGATGTTAGTCTCACTGGCATTTCCAAAAGGTAATTATAGAGACGATTCTCTTCTAAGGGTCTGTTTGGTTCAAAGTAGGGGAGGGGAGGGGAGAGATTTTAATGGAGGGGAGGGAAGGGGAGGGAAGGGGAGGGAAAGGGAGAGGAGGGATTTAATGAAAACTCTATTTGGTTCAAAGGAGGGGAGGAGAGGGAAAATAATAATTTTCTTGTTTGGTTCACAAGGGAAGAGAATGGATTTTATAATAAAATTACTTTTATATCCTTTTGCATATAATTAGAAATTCATACAACCACTTCTTACAATAAGAATTCAAACAACAACGAAAGTGACCTATATGAGTTTTGTGATTTTCTATGGACTCAAAACTATTATTTTTTACGTAATATAATTCTCTTATCTTAATTATGTAGATCCAGGTTATACACTTGGTGACATATGAAGTAAACTATCCATAAATTGCAGTGCCAAGTTCCTGCATCCTGCATCCAGTGGTCTCCCGTGCCAATAATCAGCTCTTGTGCTTCATAGGAGAGTTTGTTCAAACAGCTTAACCAATTGAAAATAGTAAGGGAAATTAACAACTATGATAAAAACCATTTTCTTGAAACAAAATACCATTGAACACATGTGAAAAGGTTAAATTCCAAACTGCTACAGCCTATAGGATGTACAAATGGCCAGATCTAATGAAGGAGAAAAGAGATCTAACCTGCAAGCACACTTCTGAAGAAACATCTTGCTCAAATACTCCAAGTTAAATTAGAATAGAAGCATGTACCAATCATCATAGTAGAATATTGGCAGGCCTAAGACTATGTTCTTGTAGAAGAAATAACATATCTGAATGACATCCAATAAATGAAAACAAATATATAAAAGAAAAAGAATAAAGCAAATGAAATGGAATATATATTAAATTGTCCACAACTGGCTGCATTTTAACCTTCAAGGCACCTAATCCTGAAACATTAAGACTCATAATTTGACTTACGTATGATATCTTGTCCATATTCTAACTATCTACCAAAGTTTGAGATGTACAATGATATCATGATGCACTTGATCGACATTGTGACCAGTATAATCTCAAGGATTGCACAACAGTCGCTGCTAATAGGGAGAAAGAGATAGGTTTTTTAGGATTTAGATTTTTTAAAGGGCAATTTAGTCTATCTACTTTAAAAAATTAGCTCTATTTTCTCTCTTCTCCAAATCCCCCCACTTTTGGAGGGGAGCCAAAATTGGCTCAGGAGGGGTGTTGCACCCCCCCATTTCCCTCCCCTCCCCTCCTAAAAATTGAACCAAACAAGAAAAGTATTAAAAAACCCCTTCCCTCCCCTTCCCTTTCCTCCATTCCCCTCCAACCAAACAGACCCTAAGAGCATTGGAATATATATAGGACCGCTCCAGGCAAAAAATATCCTCAGGACTTGAACCATTCAGCTCTAACATACATTGTTTAGACAATTTTCCAAAGACAAATCTTCTTTGCTTTATCACTGACTCACTGCAGAATGAACTCATAGTAAATTTCTTATAAAAAAACAACATAATGAAATAAGTCAATATCCTAGTTTGACGATTAGCTGTGGAACATACAAAATCAA
Organism: Hemerocallis citrina; assembly: GCA_017893485.1. Taxonomy (NCBI): domain Eukaryota; kingdom Viridiplantae; phylum Streptophyta; class Magnoliopsida; order Asparagales; family Asphodelaceae; genus Hemerocallis; species Hemerocallis citrina. Next base: position 47,573,758 of record CM030363.1, read on the forward strand.
AGAACAACAAGAATCAAATAGTCTATAAAAATTGAAATGCAAATCGGATGACAGACACATATTGATGAAATTATTGGATTTAGTATTGATTCTTGATTGATTGATAAACTGAGTACAATATGTCTCATATATATAGGAGAGAAAATAATACTGAACTGATACATAATCAATTTGGAACTAAACTAATCTCTCTCATAATATAATACCTAATATAATATCTAACACTCCTTCTCAAACTCAAGTTGGTTCAAGCAACATGAGTTTGGAATATTGACGAAGTTGATGTGGCAGGGACGGCAAACAGTGATGTAGGAACAACGCATGAGTTTAAAATATTCACTCAGTTGATGTGACAGGGACGGCAAAACAGTGATGCAGGAACGACGCTCAAGGAAATGGTGCGGGAAAGATGCTCGATGGCGCAGGGAAGACGCACTATTGGCGCATGTTGAGATCTCACCCTTGACTTGAGAATTGTCGTATGTTGTGGAAGGAAGTAGCGCACTATTGGTGCATGTTGGGATCTCACCCCTGACTTGAGAATTGTCGTATGTTGTGGAAGGAAGTGGCACCCCTGACTTGAGAATTGTTCCTGAACTGAGAACTGTGATAATGTTGATATCTCCCTCTCTCAAACTCAGTGTGAGTTTGTTGACAAACACTGTAGAAGCTGAAAGACCAGTAAGAATGATTTTTTTTCTTTTTTGGAAAACTGAAAAGAAAAAAAAGGGTTTTGGATGTGGGTTTTGGTCGGGTCGGGTTTGGGATATTAGGATAAGAGGGTGTGGATTTGGATTTGATTTGGGTATTATTGGAAGTGGGTATCGGGGTATGGATCTGAAGAAGTATATTTGGGTTTGGGTAATCAAGTTGGGGTTAGGAGAGAAGGATTTGGAGTTTTGGTGGAAGTTGAGTGGAGTGGCGGCTAAGGGAGGTCGGGGATGAGAAGGACGAGAGTTTAGGGAGGATGGAGGACGGATATTTCAGAGAAACGACAACGGGGGAGATGTCGGGATCTTGAGCAGGTGAAAGAGGTCAGGATTGGAGCAGGATGAGGGACAGGGGATCGGGGTTGCAGTGGCGGCGTCGGCACTTAGAAGGCAGGGAGGTAAAGGAGTTGAGGATGTTGGGAGATGATCGGGAGGGACTTCAGGAGCATTGAGAAGGCGTGAGGAGAGGGAGTCGGCGATAGACGAGATGGCAGTGGCAGCGGTAGGTTGCTGTCGTTGGGTTCGGAGTTGGAGGTCGGGGTTGGAGACGAAGATGAGGGTAACAAAGTTGGAGTTGGAGTTGGGTTTCAGTGGATGTGAGAGGAAGAGTTCATCTCATCGGTGATGAGGAGCATGGAGGTAGCGGGAGTAGTCGTCGATGTTGATAGTCGCCGGAGTTGGGAAGAGGAGGATGCTGCCGGAGAAGGTGGGTTCTTTGGGATTGACGATAGAGTTGGGTTGAGAGGTGCCGGAGTTGGAGTTGATGGTGTTGATGGTGTCGCCGGAAGTTGTTGTCGTTGTTGATGATGTAGCCGCTCTTGATGTTGTTGTGGATCAGTGTAACACCCCGAATTCCAAATAAGACTGAATTCGAAGTTCCACAGGATCTTTACACTTCACTTCGTACAATTTTACACGGAATTTAAAACTTATATTACAACAGAGTCTTTTACATCAACACGTAGCGGAATAAATAAAATAAAACCATAATAAATGTATAATTGTAACATTTTACCATTTAAGTAATCATCAGCAACAAATTCATCTTTATATCTTCTTGTAAATTTCAAGTCCTGCATATAAAACTATGGGCACCTCAGTTGCTTACAACCGACAAAATATTATACACAGCCATCCTCGCTATGCCGAAAATATAATGATTCTTAAATACTTTAACAAACACAAACTTGATCACAAAACAAAGCTACAGAGGGACTATCCTGTTGATTTCGTGGGTGTTGTGCACCTAATCTTTAATGCAGTTATTTATATTAAATGATACTAATGCGCACTTGTTCGGATTCTATGTATCCCATACTACATAGGTCCGAGGGCAAGCCCTTAAACGTTCTTCATCTTGTAGGGTTGGATCCTTCGCCATGAGTTAAACTACTACGGTAACTACAGTAAGTATCCTCGATGTTCTGTGAGTTACGAGCCCATGCCCAGACAGCCTGAAGAAGAATCCCACGTCATGACATGATGCATCATGCAGAGCCTATGGACAATTCGCCTTCGTCATGGAACGATGGCACTACGTAGTCACCAAACACCCCACAAGCGTCGCCACGATTCCAATAATTCCGGAGATGTATCCATGCCATGACATGCGCATCAAGCAGGAAACCTATGAATACTCTCACACCGTAGATCCGAGGTCCTCATACTTGTGTTTTTCTCTTACTTTCATCACATCTCCACTATAATATAGTCCTTACATTTTTAGTTTGTTTTCGAAGAATATCATCACAACCTAGAGCTAGCTTACACTACAACATATATGGCTTTCTACAGCGAATTTATTATAATGTTTAAGTGTAAATGCTATTGAAAGTGAACAATAATAGCATTTCTGCATAAAATGCTATCTTTGATTAATTTTGAAATTTATTCTTAGCTACGACAACATTTTTGAAATGTTGTATTTTTTACAGCATTTTAGAAATGCTATAATATCTGTAAATAAACTAAAATGGTAAGGGTAAAAAAGGAAATTCTAATTAAAAAATCCAAATCATTCTTAAACCAGTTCATTTTCTCCTCCCCGATCGAACACACAAAAACTATTTATTTTCACCTCCCCGTTCTCAAACCCTAGTCTAATTATCTTCTCCCCGCTCCCCGTCGTCATCTTCCCCATCGCCGTCTTCTCCTCCCCGCTTCCTGATCTCCACGCTGCCGTTGCCTTCTTCTCCTCCCCCGCTCCCCATCGCCGTCTTCTCCGTCGCCATCCAAGCCTCGAGGATTGGTTAATTACTTCGATTGCAGATCAGCTGCCCTTGCTATTATGACACTCAATGGAAGGCACTTGTAAGTGACAAATTAATTTCTTTCTACTATTCATATCTTTATTTGTACTTCAACTTACAATATGCAAAATTTGCAGGTTTGACTAGCGAATTAAAGTTAATTGGGCATATGCTAGTGGCCAAAGGAAGGATACATCAGGTTCGAGTTTCTACTTGGTAGCATATCTTGTTGGTTATAATAACATATGAGTTACACACTTTGTCTGATGTGTAAGGCATTTCAACATATTTGTTGACGATCTTAGCCCTGAGATTACAGACAATGCTTTGTTTAATTGTTTTCTGTATTACCATAGTTATTGTTGGCATAAGCACTTCCTAATTCATTTTGGCAGGATGCACAAAGTGCTATCAATGACTTGAGTGGTAAATTGCAACTAAACTCTGCTTTTTAATTTCATTTTTCAGTTTTATTTGTTCTAGGATGCATGAAGGGTCTTGCACAGATTTTCATACATTTTGTATTTGTTTGTCCTTTCCCCCCTTAGAATCTGATCGTGGGAGCTGCTACAGTGTGCTTCCCTAGTTATAGTGACTCCTATTTAGTTTCAAAGAAATTCATCTAAAAATGTTTGCTTTCTCTCTGTATATAAGTTAGGTTGTTCTTATTATTACTTAACAAAATTCGTAGATCTAAATATTTTTGTTTTTTTGTTTTTTTTTTTGTGCTATTTGTGTGTGTGTGTGTGTGGGGGGGGGGGGGGGGAATCTGATTGTCCAAAAAATATGGGAGTTGCCAGGTGAGCCGTGTTGGGGATATTTAAATAAAGTTTTTATTTTTAGAATACCTTGTACCAAAATTCCGATCCACTGATCCCATATTGCACCTATACTAATCTTGATACTAAAATTTTGAACCTGGCTTCAGGGTTAACTCTACTGAAAGTTGGCTCCTAGTTTGCTGACTCTGTCTTATATAAATCTTGTTGTATAACATGTAATTTACATAGTTTGCCATTAATTCTCTATGAGTTGTCTCACATGATCACATCTTTATGTTTCCAACCATATAACTTAGTTGCCTTTAGCAGAATTACTGTTATCATTTTATTCTGTTGATCATTGAAATTTTCCACAGTCTTTTCAAAATGCCCTTCCTCTTTCGTATTTTTGGGTGTGCATGCACTTCGAATATGTTCTATTTCTCCTCTCAAATTAATATTCTGCACTCTTCTTCAACTATTATCTTGTCTATTGGTAGTTCTATCAGTTGCTTGCCAGTCACAAACATGGAGATTGTTTTGTATTAAATGCGATTCGGAATCCAGATTACACATTTTTCACTTTATGTATTGTGTGCCTGCATCATTTTTCATATACTGAAATTTGCTAGCTAGTAGTTGCAAAAGTTGTTTAAGAATCGTTTGTGATTTAAAGAACCTCTTATCTAAGGAAAATTCCCTATTAAGAAAGTTTGGTTGTTCTTATTATTACTTAACAAAATTCGTAGATCTAAAGATGCCGGGGGGGGGGGGGGCGGGGGGCTGGGAGAGAAGGAATCTGATTGTCCAAAAATATGGGAATTGCCAGGCGAGCCGCGTTGGGGATATTTAAGTAACATTTTTATTTTTAGAATACCTTGTACCAAAAATCCGATCCACTGATCCCATATTGCACCTATACTAATCCCGATACTGAAATTTTGAACCTGGCTTTAAGGGTTAACTCTACTGAAAGTTGGCTCCTAGTTTGCTGACTCTTTCTCATATAAATCTTGTTGTATAACATGTAATTTACATAGTTTGCCATTAATTCTCTATGAGTTTCTCACATGATCACATCTTTATGTTTCCAACCATATAACTTAGTTGCCTTTAGCAGAATTACTGTTATCATTTTATTCTGTTGATCATTGAAATTTTCCATAGTCTTTGCAAAATGCCATTCCGCTTTCGTATTTCTGGGTGTGCATGCACTTCAAATATGTTCTAGTTCTCCTCTCAGATTAATATTCTGCACTCTCCTTCAACTATTATCTTGTCTATTGGTAGTTCTATCAGTTGCTTGCCAGTCACGAACATAGAGGTTGTTTTGTATTAAATGCTATTCGGAATCCAAATTACACATTTTTCACTTTATGAATTGTGTGCCTGCATCATTTTTCATATATTGAAATTGCTAGCTAGTAGTTGCAAAAGTTGTTCAGGTCAATTGAGCATTGCGGTCCGGTCATGAGCAGCACAATAGAATAAAAATCATTATATTATTTCCTTAATCTAGTGAATGTGTGTGGATAGATGCAGTAGAGAAGATCTGATCTTTTTAAAATTAATTTTAAAGAGGAAAGGGATGAGTTTATAGCAAAGTTTAATGGACTACTCATCAAAAGATTTGGAAAATTTGGTATAAGATTTTATTATCATTTTTTCTAATTTGAAACTTGTTTAGGTGTATGTGTGATATTCAGTTTTTTCATTACAAGAAACATAACTTGGCATGCTTAACTAATCTACTACTGTATATTCTTTTTGTTCTATTATGGTGAAAACTAATTTATCAACTCTTCTTGTGGTGCATCTTCTTGTGGTGCAGGAATTATGCAAAGATGGGGGCATTCTTTTACTCTGCCACACTATCCTTAAGTTAAAAGTACCAGATAGTTTTGTGGCATCTCTGAGCTCCATAACTGCCATTTCTAGGCTGAAATCCTAAGTTCTCTCTATTGTATGTTAACAAACTGCATTTTGCTTTGTTTAGCCAGTTTAAAAAATGATGTTGTTGCTTACCAATGGTCTCTCTTTCTACAGTTGTTGCAGTTGTGTGAAGTAGAGGCTGCTTCTTACCTTGATGAGGTTGCTGGGTCCTCAAAGAGTATGCGCCTAGCTAACTCTGTAGCATTAGAGGTCAGTTCCCTACTAAAAGAAAGGAGAAAGGTGTAATTTTTTTACACATAATTATTATTCAGTAATCATTATCTTACGTGTGCAGATTCTTGATCTACTTAAGGCTGCACTCAAAAATGAAGGCAATCATTTTGGCAATTGTCCTGACTTGAGTAACCCAAAGGGCCTTGTGCTTCTGAACTCATTGCGTCTTGCTGATATCTACTCTGATGACTCAAATTTTCGTTCCTTCTTTATGACAAATGTTGTAAGTACTCATAAAGAGCTCAATTTCTTTTCCGCTTTTGTCTTACTATCAATTATCCCCCTAAAGTTTCACGGAAAACCAACAGCACAAAAGTTTATTTTTCAATAATTTGCACCCCCGCAGTTCATCCACTTGTCAATATTCACCAATACACAATTATTGTCACGCCCCGCTTCCCAAAAGTACAGAATATGAGCACATAACAAAAGTCCAGCGAATGATTTTCATCATCCATAAGCTGTTCAAGAATTCTTTACAACATACCACAAGAATAATCAGAGTCGGAAGCAAAAGATACAACCAACATGCATAATTGAAACAAGATATCAATAGAAATTACTTAAAACCAAATATAATAATCTCAAATAATCAGGTTCTAAACAAGTCAAATATCATGGGTCACATCGCCCAAATACAAGATAAATATCCAAGTAATCAATTATATTTTATTCAAGTTCAAGCAACAAATAATAATAATAATAAGGCAGAAAATTCAGCACTAGTACATCATCTCGCCAATATCATCTGGTAGTCGTCCATCCTGATATGCAATTAGTAAATTTGCAGGAGAAGGAAAGAGAAAATAAGTACCCGTCAATTGCAAGTTACGGGTCACTTATAATGTAGGATACAAGTACAGGGGATCGATAATTCTAAGTAACAGTCCTAGCATGGTATAAGTGTGTCAACAGAAATATAATGTCTAGCATGAATCAGGAAGAATAGAAACAAGTAGCATGGTATACTAACAAATACGAGTAACATGTATCAAGTGTCAAGTAATCAGGTAAACAGGTAAACATGTAACAGGTATCAGCTAACAGGTAAACAGGTAAATCAGGTATACAGGTATACAGGTAACAGGCACAAGTACAGGAAATCATGTAATCATGTAACAGGATACTCATATTTATGTCATGTCAAGTCTTGTTATATTACTATTTAGGTAGCACTTCATGCATCCCGGTTTTTACTACATAGTTGCTACAACAAACAGTTTCGCTTTAGATTTCATAGTGGAGTCCATAGGACAGTGTACTTAGGTACAAGAAACATGAATAACAGGAACAGGTAGAACCTAGTGGTTCTCTTCCGAGTACACCTTCTTAAGGAAAGTATGCAGTCAGGTACAGGAAACAGGTATAACCTAGTGGTTATCTTCCGAGTACATCTTCCAATAGGGAAGCATTCAGTCAGGTACAGGTAACAGGATCGTGAATCATGTATTCATGAACACGTAACAGGCAGGCAGAACACAGGTCCTCTTCTAAGTACATGTTTCTATATTTTACACTACTAGATCTTTCGCTTAACCCCTGTTGGGTCATTTATTATTTTAATCAGGCATGCATGTATGTGTTGCAAAACAAAGCAAGAATAACAGGATATAAATATGTATCAAGTTCAGGATGCAAGATAAACAAGTACATGTACAAGATAACACATAACAGGGTAAAACAACTAGCTTGGTAATTCAGGACAGCAAGACAGTGTTGTACTAAAACAGTGATTTTCGCCACTAAAAACATCCAAATCTGGATCCGTCGATGGACCTAGAAAATAGACTTCCACACAAATCCATCGAGTATAAATAAGTTATATAGTAATTTACAATATCATAACTCAAAACAGATTTGAAAACAGAAAACATGTTCAGTCAGAAATCAGGAAAACAAATTCTCAGTCAGGAAAACTGCATCAAAACTTCTCAAATAAATTCAGGAAAAATTTGGGGTATTTCCCTATATGTCTAGAATCAAAATACAAAGTTTCAAAATTTTCCAGTAAAAATAGATTAGTCATCAAAAATAAGAAAGCATCAAGAAAACATAGTTTGGCAAATCTGCAAATCCCAACACTGCTGTACGAAAATTATCATATCTCGCAACCAGTAAAATGAAACCCAAATCCGCCAAAGGGAGGTGAAAAAAGACAAAATATATTAACTTTCATATTTCACAAACATCTTTCATACAGTAAAAGGAATCATAGTGAAAATAGGGTTCTTTACAGATCAGCGAGCGAAATACAGCAAGTATAGATTTTATAAACGAGCATGAAACAACACATAAAACTTATCAATAAAATTCACCAAAATTCTGGGTAATTCCTAGATAGGTATAGAAGAACTGACCAAAGTTTCAGATCAAAGTAATATACATAGCATAGTTCTTTAAAATAATTTATCATCAAAATTACCGAATAACAGAATCTGAAAAAGGTCGACACCTTTGTACTAAAACAGTCATAACTCAGTCATACGAAATCAAAATCAAGCAAGGTCAGAGGGGTTTAAAAATAGAAGAAATTATCTAAAACTCATGTTTTATACCGAAATTAAGATACTGACTTTAACCCAGTCCGAAACAGCAAACAAAATAGAACAGCGACAAATAACAAGTTTTTTCCTTAAAAACAAAATCAACATAGATTCAAGAAAATTGATCCAAACACACCCAAACCTGAAATCAGGTCTACCAAGTGTCTAAACATCATGAATTAGGGTTATTAACATGTCCACGCCAAGTATTGCACATGGGTCTCAACCAAAACACAAATTCTTGCACAAGTTTCACATACATGATCGAAATCAAGAACGGGTAAAACCTAGGTCAATTTATGTCAAGATTGTGTCGTGAGTCATCTATGATCAAGTTTTCACAATAGAGACAAAACTCATCAAGGGAAACACAAACAAGAGTCGTCTCTAAACCCAACTATACTATAGGTGAACTTTTGGACTTGTATCAAACAAATGAATTGGAGTACAAGTTACTTGCCTTAATTTGGGGATGAAGAACGATGAAATCAAGGATAGAAGCAAAACCCAAGAACGAAAATCTGCTAAGACAAGCAACACGGGCAAGAATTTTCATATGAACGAACTCCCAAAAGCGCACGACGATCAAAGTGGCTAGCGGCCACTAGAGAACACCACGATGAGAGTGAAGGGATTGTATATAGTGCGAGAGAGTTGCTATGGTGGTGTGGAAATGGATCGGATGGTCAAGGAGATGGTGGCTCGGTGTAGGAGGTTGTTGGAGTGGAGGGAAGGCCGAAAAAGGGGGTGTGGGGGCTATCGGAGTGGGTGGCAGGCCAGGATAGGGTGCTCGGCCTGGTGTGGATGGGGTCGGGTTGCAGCCGCAAGGAGAGGGAGAGGGAGGCCGGGTATTGGAGAGGGAGAGAGAGTCTAGGGTTAAGGTTTAGGGTTTAGGGGTGAGTGTATATATATAGGGTTTAGATGTGGGTTAATGGGTTAATGGGTATTAGGAGTATTATTAGGTTTACAAATGGGTTTTGGATATTGGGTCAATACAATAGGAATGCAAATAGGATTGAGAATTTCTTTGGCTTTGAAAACCTTATTAGGGATCAAATTAATAGGAATGGGAAAAAGACAACCAAACACCACCACAACACCAAGAAAATAAAAAAAATAAAGATAACGAGACCAAAAACGAGGGAAAGATCCAAATAATGAAAAACGAAACAAAAGAGACAATCAATCAAACACAAGGAGCTTAAAGCAAAATAAAATGAGTATATACTGAAAACAACCCCAATATACGGTTCAGAAAAAAATACAAGAGAGAAAAATACACCAAAACGAAAAATACAGTCAAAAATACACAAAATGAAAAACAGGGGTTACAATCCTACCCACCTAACCGAAAAATTTCGTCCTCGAAATTCAAAAGAAGATACATAGGGTAACCCCAAAAGAAAAGAAAAAAAAGGAAACAGAACAAAGCAAAACTACTCAAACAAATGAGGAAACTTCTGGTGAATTTCCTCCTCCAACTCCCAAGTCGACTCACTAGGCGAGTGAGGATTCCAAGCAACACGAACCAACTTGATGACCTTGTTCTTAAGCACTTTCTCCCGCCGATCCACAATAGCAACTGGCGGAATCTCACAAGTCAAATCCGGCCGAACGGTCAACTCAGAATAGTCGATCACGTGGCTCTCATCGCGGATATATCTCTTGAGTTATGAGACATGAAAAACATCGAGCACTCCTGATAAAGCTGGCAGCAATGCAAGACGATAGGCCACCTTGCCTACTCGCTCCAAAATCTCAAACGGTCCAATAAACCTCGGGCCAAGTTTGCCCCCACCACCAAACCGAATGACACCGTGCCACGACGATACCTTAAGGAAAACATGGTCACCAATAAAAAACTCCAAAGCGCTCCGATGGACATCAGCCCGTCGCCTCTGCCTGTCCTGAGCTGCCTGCAAGTGCTTCCTAATCTGAATCACAACATTCACTGTCTTGGTGATCAACTCCGGACCCAACAACTTCCTCTCACCAATGTCGTCCCAGCACACTAGTGACCTACACTTCTGCCCATAGAGTGCCTCGAACGGAGCAGCTTTAATACTGGCCTGAAAGCTGTTATTGTACGAGAACTCTACAAGATGCAAATGATCCTCCCAAGATCCACCAAACTGAAGCATGTAGGACCTCAACATGTCCTCAAGAATCTGAATAGTCCGCTCTGACTATCCATCGGTCCAGGGATGAAAAGTTGTACTGTACTTTAATTTACTCCCCAAACTATTCTGAAGACTCCCCCAAAACTGAGATCTGAATCTCGTATCCCTGTTGGATACAATACTGACTGGAACCCAATGAAGTCTAATAATCTCTTGCATATACCTCTCAGCTAGGCTCTCAGTAGACTGACCGACACGAAAAGGAATGAAGTGAGCACTCTTCGTCAAACGATCGAAAATCACGCAAATAGCATTATGACCCTTAGGACTCCTCGGCAAAGCGGTCACAAAATCCATAGTGATATGTTCCCACTTCCACTCTGGAATAGGAAGCAGTTGAAGAAGTCCAGCGGTCCTCTGATGCTCTGCCTTAACCTGCTGACAGATCAAACACTGAGCCACAAACTGAGCAATAGCCCTCTTCATACCATACCACCAGAAATGAAGCTTCAAATCCCGATACATCTTAGTACCGCCAGGATGGATAGAATACGAAGAATGATGAGCTTCTTCAAGCAACCTCTGACAAACATCACCCTTAGGGACACACAACTGGGAACCAAAATGAAGCGAACCATCAGCATGAATAACCATGTCCGTCTTGGACCCAGACTCAACCTCAGCTCGAAAAATCCTGCAACTGCGCATCACCAGCCTGTGCCTCTTTAATCTGATCAACAAGAGACGAGTGCAGCTGGAGCGCCAAACAACTCTGACTAGAACTCGGCAACACAACATCCAGCTTCAACCTCCTCATCTGCTCAATGAGATCACTCTGCTGAGTAAGAAACATAACTGCTGGTCTCCTGCTCAAAGCATCAGGCACCAAGTTTACTTTACCAGGATAGTATTGCAAACTGATGTCATAATCGGCCATAAGTTCCAACCAACGCCTTTGCCTCGTGTTCAACTCCTTCTGGGTGAAGACGTACTTGAGACTTTTGTAGTCTGTAAAGATCTCCACTCGATCTCCAAGTAAATAATATCTCCACAGCTTCAACGCATGAATCACTGGCGCTAACTCCAAGTCATGAGTAGGATTGTTCTTCTCATGCGACCTCAACTACCTCGATGCATACGCAACGACACAGCCCTTCTGCTTAAGAACTGCTCCAAGACCCTTACCAGAAGCATCACAGTGAAACACAAATCCACCTGAACCATCAGGAATAGTCAACAGAGGCGCTGACGTCATTCTATTCTTCAACTCAACAAAAGCCTCATTGCACTCATCAGACCAACAAAACTTCTGATCCTTCTCAGTCAATTTAGTCAACCATCCTGCTATCTTCAAAAAATCTTGGACGAACTTCCGATAATAGCCAGCCAAACCAAGAAAACTCCTGACCTCTGAAACTGACTTGGGAATAGGCCAATCCTTCACAGCCTCAATCTTGGCCAGATCCACAGAAATACCATCGCCAGAAATAATGTGCCCCAATAAAGAAATCCTGTCGAGCCAAAACTCGTACTTGCTGAGTTTCCCATAGAGCTGATTCTCCCTCAAAGTCTGCAGAACCACTCTAAGATGCTCAGCATGATCTTCCCGATTCTGAGAATACACCAAAATATCATCAATGAAGACCACCACAAATCTATCCAAGTATTGAGAGAAAACCCGGTTCATAAGACTCATGAATACAGTCGGCGCGTTCGTGACCCCGACCGGCATCACAAGATACTCATAGTGCCCATATCTAGTCCTGAAAGCAGTCTTCTATATATCAGTAGCCTTCACCTTGACATGGTGATATCCAGAACAAAGATCCAACTTCGAGAAAACGGTAGCCCCACTCAACTGATCAAACAAATCATCTATCCTGGGCAACAGATACTGATTCTTCACAGTAACTTTGTTCAGTTCCCGATAATCCATGCACAGTCAACGACTACCATCCTTCTTGTCAACAAAAAGAACCGGAGCACCCCAAGGCAAAACACTAGGTCTGATGAAACCCAAATCAAGCAATTGCTGAATCTGCACATTAAGCTCTGCCAGCTCAACTGGTGCCATCCTGTAGGGACTCTTCGATATCGGCGTTGTTCCAGGCTGAACATCAATACCGAATTCCACTTCCCTATCAGGGGGTAAGCCAGGCAAATCATCAAGAAAAATATCCAAGAAATCCCGAACTATGAGAGGCACAGCCTCACAGCCTGAGTGCAATTCCATCGCACAATCCACCTGCTCAAATTCAGTCTTTGCTCGGCCAAGGAAAGACTCCCCGGTATGGAACTCGAATTCTACTCGATCTGAAATTCTGAAGACGACTTTCTTGGCACGACAGTCAATAATGGCATGGGCTTCACCAAACCAATCCATACCAGAATAACGTCGAATCTCGAATTTCCAATTATAATCAGGTTGGCTTTGAAATCTGCGTCCCCAATAACAACGGGACATTGCCTGCACTCACGGAAACAAATAACAACTCCACCACCTGTCATAATGTTCCAAGCCTTTGATATGTTGCTGCATTCTAACTGATGGCGAGCGACAAATCGAGAGGAGACAAAAGAATGGGTTGCCCCAGAATCAAAAAGAACATGAACAGGAAAAGAGCACACAAGCACAATACCTAATGCAAAAAGCAAAAGAGATAAAGAAAGAATGGTTGGACAGAGGTGAGGGAAAAACAACACTGTAGGATGATAACATAAAGAAGTAAAGCAAGACCAAAAGAAAGAAAACAAAAGAGAAATAAAATATCAAAACAAAAAACAAAATATACCTGCCACAACTCCTTCAGCTGTCTCGGCATGTCAAGTTGAAAGCCTGACCTCTCCTCGGAACAGTGGTGCTCTGACCGACAATCTGACGTTGAGGAGGAAGCGGTGGCCTAACTGGACCACGAGCTGGAGCTGCCTACTGAACAGGACTCTTGGCTGGAAGAGGCAACTATTGCAACGGTTGTGGATAATCTCACACTGCATAATCAGTAGAGCCACACCTAAAGCATCGGTGATTGGCTCGTCTACATTCTCTGCGATCATGCCCAGGCAACCGACAGAAATCACAGTAACTACCCCTCTGATAACCAGCAGAAGAGTAAGGAGCTGCTCTAACTGGATGGGCAGAAATAGGCCTCCGAATAGGCCCACCAGAAGGCCTAGCAACAGCAGCGGGAACAGCCCGCTGAGAAGAAGACAAACCACCACGAGCCTGCTCTTGAGCTCGGGCTGCCTCAAGAGCCTCAGTGTAGGTATGCAAGCGAAGAGAGACAAGATGCCTCTTGATATCCTGCTCAAGCCTATTCGTGAATCTACGAGCCCTATCCTCTTCGGTTGCCACAAGAACGGCAGCGAAGCGGCTAAGTCTAGTAAACTCAGCTGCGTACTCATCCACTGACCTGGAACCCTATTGCAAGAAAGTCCATGTTACAACATTGCATGAACAATTATGTAACAAAATCTGGAAAAATGACTTAACTTGTTTTAGGGCCAGAAATTGCTGTTCCATCTCTGAGTGAACGTACTAGTGAAAAATGACTTAACCTGTACTAGGGAAAAACTTCTCCAAGAATCTCCGAGTAAAAGTAGCCCAAGCAATAGGCCTCTCAAGTCGCTCAGACTCGGCCATCCACCAGATATGAGCAAAATCCACCAGCTGGATGGAAACAACGTCCACCCGATCCGCCTCAGCAACATGAGCCGCTAACAACAAGCGCTCAGTCCGGATCAACCACTATTCAGCCTCCAAAGGCGTCTCAGCACCGAAAAAATGGTCGGGGTGCATCCTCATAAAATCTTTAACTGTCCCTGGACGATGCAAAAAATTTGCCTGCACAGGTACAACAGGAGGCAGCACCCGGGTAGGCAACTTCAAGAGCAGCCATCACAAGATCACTATGGTTTTGCTGCTGATTAATCAGCCGCTCAAGCACAGAAGTGACAGCCTCAATCGGATCAACTTGCGACTGAAAAGTAGAACCTCTGCGAGCCATAGTCTGCACAAAACCAAAAATAATTAACGTCCAGAATCAGAGTTGGAATAATTTCATTTATGTATGCATGGTTGGTGAAATGTTGTGCAGATCCCAATTCCAGCCAAGCTTGTTTAATATATTAGGCAACTAATACATTAGCCAAACCTGGTGCTCTGATACCACTAAAAAACCTGTCACGCCCCGCTTCCCAAAAATACGGAATACGAGCACGTAACAAAAGCCCAGCGAATGATTTTCATCATCCATAAGCTGTTCAGGAATTCTTTACAACATACCACAGGAATAATCAGAGTCAGAAGCAAAAGATACAACCAACATGCATAATTGAAACAAGATACCAACAGAAATTACTTGAAACCAAATACAATAATCTCAAATAATCAGGTTCTGAACAAGTCAAATATCATGGGTCACATCGTCCAAATACAAGATAAATATCCAAGTAATCAAGTAGATTTTATTCAAGTTCAAGCAACAAATAATAATAATAATAAGGCAGAAAATCCAGCACTAGTACATCATCTCGCCAATACCATCTGGCAGTCGTCCATCCTGATCTGCAATTAGTAAATTTGCAGGAGAAGGAAAGAGAAAATAAGTACCCGTCAATTGCAAGTTACGGGTCACTTATAATGTAGGATACAAGTACAGGGGTTAGATAATTCTAAGTAATAGTCCTGGCATGGTATAAGTGTGTCAACATAAACATAACGTCCACCATGAATCAGGAAGAATAGAAACAAGTAGCATGGTATACTAACAGATACGGGTAACATGTATCGAGTGTCAAGTAATCAGGTAAACAGGTAAACATGTAACAGGTATCAGGTAACAGGTAAATCAGGTATACAGGTATACAGGTAACAGGCACAAGTACAGGAAATCATGTAATCATGTAACAGGATACTCATATTTATGTCATGTCAAGTCTTGTTATATTACTATTTAGGTAGCACTTCATGCATCCCAGTTTTTACTACATGGTTGCTACAACAAACAGTTTTGCTTTAGATTTCGTAGTGGAGTCCATAGGTTGGTGTACTTAGGTACAGGAAACATGAATAACAGGAACAGGTAGAACTTAGTGGTTCTCTTCCGAGTACACCTTCTTAAGGAAAGTATGCAGTCAGGTACAGGAAACAGGTATAACCTAGTGGTTATCTTCCGAGTACATCTTCCTATAGGGAAGCATGCAGTCAGGTATAGGTAACGGGATCGTGAATCATGAATTCATGAACACGTAATAGGCAGGCAGAACACAGGTCCCTCTTCTAAGTGCACGTTTCTATATTTTCCACTACTAGATCTTTCGCTTAACCTCGGCTTGGTCATTTATTATTTCAATTAGGCATGCATGTATGTGTCGCAAAACGAAGCAAGAATAACAGGATATAACCATGTATCAGGTTTAGGATGCAAGATAAACAAGTACATATACAAGATAACACATAACAGGGTAAAACAACTAGCTTTCTAATTCAGGACAGCAAGACAGTGTTGTACTAAAATAGTGATTCCCGCCACTACAAACATCCAAATCTGGATCCTTTGATGGAATTGGAAAATAGACTTCCACACGAATCTAGTGAGTATAAAAAAGATATAGTAATTCACAACATCATAACTCAAAACAGATTTGAAAACAGAAAATATGTTCAGTCAGAAATCAGGAAAATGAATTCTCAGTCAGGAAAACTGCATCAAAACTTCTCACATAAATTTAGGAAAAATCTAAGGTATTCCCCTATATGTCTAGAATCAAAATATAAAGTTTCAAAATTTTCCAGTAAAAATAGATCAGCCATCAAAAATGAGAAAGCATCAAGAAAACATAGTTTGGCAAATCTGGAAATCCCAACACTGCTGTACAAAAACTATGATATCTCCCAACCAGTGAAATGAAATCCAAATCTGCCAAAGGGAGGTGAAAATAGACAAAATATATTAACTTTCATATTTCACAAATATTTTTCATACAGTAAAAGGAATCATAGTGAAAATAGGGTTCTTTATAGATCAGTATAGATCAGCGAGCGAAATACAGCAAGTATAGATTTTATAAACGAGCATGAAACAACACATAAAACTTATCAATAAAATTCACCAAAATTCTGGGTAATCCCTAGATAGGTATAGAAGAATTGACCAAAGTTTCAGATCAAAATAATATACATAGCATAGTTCTTTAAAATAGTTTATCATCAAAATTACTGAATAACAGAATCTGGAAAATGTCGACACCTCTGTACTAAAACAGTCATAACTCAATCATACGAAACCAAAATCAAGCAAGGTCAAAGGGGTTTGAAAATAGACGAAACTATCTAAAACTCATGTTTTATATCAAAATAAGATACTGACTTTAACCCAGTCGAAAACAGCAAACAAAACAGAACAGCGACAAATAACAGGTTTTTCCCTTAAAAACAAAATCAACATAGATTCAAGAAAATTGATCCAAACACACCCAAACTTGAAATCGAGTCTACCAAGTGTCTAAACATCATGAATTAGGGTTATTAACATGTCCATGCCAAGTATTTCACATGGGTCTCAACCAAAATACAAATTCTTGCACAAGTCTCACATACATGATCAAATCAAGAACGGGTAAAACCTAGGTCAATTTATGTCAAGATTGTGTCGTGAGTCATCTATGGTCAAGTTTTCACAATAGAGACAAAAACCATCAAGGAAAACACAAACAAGAGTCGTCTCTAGACCCAACTATACTATAGGTGAACTTTTGGACTTGTATCAAACCATTGAATTAGAGTACAAGTTACTTGCCTTAATTTGGAGATCAAGAACGATGAAATCAAGGATAGAAGCGAAACCCACGAACGAAAATTCGCTAAGACAAGCAACACGAGCAAGAATTTTCACACGAAGGAACTCCCAAAAGTGCACAACGATCAAAGTGGCTAGCGGCCACTAGAGAACACCACGACGAGAGTAGAGGGATTGTATATAGTGTAAGTGAGTTGCTATGGTGGTGTGGAGATGGATCGGATGGTCAAGGAGATGGTGGCTCGGTGTAGGAGGTTGTCGGAGTGGAGGGAAGGCCGGGAAAGGGGGTGTGGGGGCTGTCGGAGTGGGTGGCAGGCCGGGATAGGGTGCTCGTCCTGGTGTGGATGGGGTCGGGTTGCAGCCGCAAGGAGAGGGAGAGGGAGGCCGGGTATTGGAGAGGGAAAGAGAGTCTAGGGTTAAGGTTTAGAGTTTTGGGGTGAGTGTATATATATAGGGTTTAGATGTGGGTTAATGGGTTAATGGGTATTAGGAGTAGTATTAGGTTTACAGATGGGTTTTGGATATTGGGTCAATACAATAGGAATGCAAATAGGATTGGGAATTTCTTTGGCTTTGAAAATCTTATTAGGGATCAAATTAATAGGAGTGGGAAAAAGACAACCAAACACCACCCAACACCAAGAAAATAAAAAAAATAAAGATAACGAGATCAAAAATGAGGGAAAGATCCAAATAATGAAAAACGAAACAAAAGTGACAATCAATCAAACACAAGGAGCTCAAAGCGAAATAAAACGAGTATATACTGAAAACAACCCCAATATACGGTTCAGAAAAAAAAATACAAGAGAGAAAAATACACCAAAACGAAAAATACAGTCAAAAATACACAAAATGAAAAGCAGGGGTTACAATTATGTATCTCTAATGTTCACCACCGTCACCTAAAATCCCTTCAATTTATGTTTATAATACATTATAACAACCTGAATGCACTTCGGATGTCAATGTTTGTAAAGGTTCTACAAATGTTTCAACTAGGTGGTAAAACCCAATATCTGATATATCCGTTATGGCACATTGTATTTCTTGCTCGCCGTATTGGTGTGGCATGTGATTATATGTATATGGGAGCTAAAAGCTAACTTTCAAAAATCTAGGGGTACAGAATGTTCAGTAATATTCTTTTAGGAATTTTGTAATAGATGCAACCAACGTAAGAGACTTTCAATTTTGAGTTTCTGATTTGAAGTTTAATGTCTTCATGATTCAGTCTACTGAGTTGGTAAAGTATTCGTTGAAGTAACTACACTGACAATTATGCAAATAAT
The DNA here is from genome assembly GCA_017893485.1 of Hemerocallis citrina. Classification (NCBI taxonomy): domain Eukaryota; kingdom Viridiplantae; phylum Streptophyta; class Magnoliopsida; order Asparagales; family Asphodelaceae; genus Hemerocallis; species Hemerocallis citrina. The sequence continues at coordinate 47,592,396 of CM030363.1, forward strand.
TTTATCATTTCTTGTGCCATGTCACTTTTGAATTTCACTTAAAAATTGTATGAACATTTGTGCTTACTTCTTTTTCCATTATTAATCACACTTTGACATTTTTCTTCTCCAAATTGCAGATTAAAGATGTCGTGGATGCGAATTATTTTGCTGTTAGTCACTCAAGGGTTTTTTGTTGTCATTTTTAAGTATGTTGGATTGATTTTGTTGAGTTTATTGTACGGATTCAAATTTATTGTACGCGAGGCTGTGATATATTTGTATACAAATTTTCAAAACTTTTATAGGTGAATGGTGTATTGATATTTTCTATATATCAATTTTTATACACATCCGGTAATTTTTTTTTGTATATAGGTAAAAAGAAATAACGCTCTTAAAATGCTATTAAAAAACACCACTCTTATAACGATAGCATTTTCATTTTGCAAACATTGTGAAAGAGATTCCATTTTAAAAATGCACGGTTTTTATAGCGCTTCCGAAACACTGTCAATTGATAGCATTTCTGAAAACGCTATCAAATCGATAGCGTTTCTAAACCGCTATAAAAAGGATAGCATTCCTTCAAAATGCTATCAAAACAATAGCACTTCCGAAACGCTATAAGAAGTATAGCGTTTTCCAGAAACGCTATATACTTACTATAACAGGGGCTACAATAGCATTTGCAAAATGCTATCATAGACCTTTTATAGCATTTTACAAATGTTATCAAATGCCCAATATGTTGTAGTGTTACCCTACCGGACTTAAACCAAACAAAAGAGACAGTCAGCCCAACTGGCTACTTTTCAAGAGATGCTCAACCAACACTGGTTAGCTTTCAAATTCATTAATAAAAACTGCCGGTCACTAGGGTCTCGCCTAGCCTCTAGATTCCAACAACTATCTCTTTCTAGATATCAACAATAAGTCATATTCAATCTCAAAATAATATTTCAATTTCTTTTATTCATAAACTCTTTCTCAAAGAGAAACATTTCTTTATAACCTCATAACATGAAACAATTCAGTTCAACTCTTCTGTCAATTTAATCACTTACCGCATTGTGTTCAATTCAATTAATCTTAATCGAGTATTAATAATCATAAAATCTCATTAAGAAGAATCTAAGTGCATCCCAAACTTTCATTTATCTTAAATTAAACAAGAGTCACAATTTTCAATATAAAAATAACTTCTAATTCTTTTAATCGATAAATTCGAGTTCTTTAGTGTAAAATCTCCTCTTAATTCTCACAAAATATATCCAAATATTGTAGAAATAATTTTTATAAAGTCTAAACGATTTTAGAAGAATATTAGTAATTTTTCCCAATTTTTATTTCACTTAAAACTCAAAATATTCAAAAAAAATCAAAAAGGAAAAACAAAGTGACTATAGTCAGATTCAAACCCAGGTCAAACCCAAACCCGCCAAATGAACAGTGACCGCCTTAAATCTCACTCAAAGACCAGAAGGTCTTTAAGTGACTAACTGTTATATGGATAACTTAATTTATTTTTTTTAGAAAAACAGAGTCTCTCGAGAGACTCGAACCCAAGACCAGTAGCTCCGCCTAGCTACAATAATGCACCCAAATCGCACCCGAAGACCAGTAAGTCTTGAGTGACTAACTGATATGAGATCAGTTAAACATGTTTTGTATATATCTTACTATAATTAATTTTTCCCTGAATAAACTTGATTCGTCAATCAATTCGTACTTATACAAAAACTTAATATTTTTCCAGAATATATTTCTATTCAAATAATACAGTATAGTGCGTATATTGAAATTCACAAAATTTATTTCCTACAATATAACAAAAACTTAATCTTGCATTAAGAACTCATATTATTAATTTATGAATAGAATATTGTTTTTCATCAAAACTTCTTCATAAAATTCTTTATACTCATAAAATGAACCCATGAGACTATTTCTCTACTATAATCGTATTATATAACCATTTTCATACATGTTACAATATTTTGACTATAATAAGAAATATTTTACCATGCATTAATTCTCATTCCAATAATTTACCAAATGGTATTTTCTTTCTCCTTTTCTATTTTAACAAGGGTCTAGCCATTTATTAAATCACAATATCAATTCAACACATCAAGACACAATTAAAATGCAATCATGCATTCTACTTTTACCATATCAATCAAAATTTAGCAATTAATTTCTACGTTAACTAGCATGCAATTTTACTCCTAAATTAGAAAGAATTTTAGAACCACCTACCCTAGAAAAATTGATGTACTCAATCGAACTCCCAGAAATAAACTCCAAGAGGACTCTGCTTCACCTCCTCGGAATCCGTGCACAAAGAAAAACCCCCAATCCCACTTTGGCAAAGCAACAGTGAAGGCACCTCCTTCACTGCGCTTCGGCAGAGAGACAATAGAGCATCTCCACTTCTTCCTGTACACACACACACACACACACACACACATATATATATATGGTTGAATTTGAGTGGAGAAGTAAATGGACTTGCTGGTTTGGGGATTTTGATTTCGGCAGGGACAAGAAAGCACAGGAAAACACTCCTCTCACATACATGTTTATATATATGCATATATATCTAACTATGCATTGTATAGTGAGATTGACTGGGGAACAAAGAGGGGCTTTTGTTGGATGTGATTTTGGCAGAGCAACAGGGAAGGAATGTGAGGTTGAGGAGAAATGTGTGAAGATTAAGGGGGGTATTTTTATAGGATTTTAACTAAGTGGTTATAGTAACTACTTGTCCACTAACTCTACTAACTCTACTAATACAAATTCAAAATTTGCTTTTCCCACCAACTCCAAAACCAGCCGGTGACTCTTTTCATGCCCAAACACGTGCACGTGCGTTGCACTTGCACAATCTTCCCAAAATTAATTATTTTTATTTTTAAATTAAAACATAAGTTATATATATATATATATATATATATATATATATATATATATATATATATATATATAAAATAAAACACAAAGAAAGCTATCAAGTGGCTCACATTCAATCCGCTCAAAAGCAAATGCCCAGATCTAACCTTACAAAACTTATTTTCCCTCCTAAAATTTTAAATCCCAAAACCAAAATTTTCCCCTCCAAAACAAAAAACTCATTACTTTATTACTATCTTTCTCTTCTTTATTCACTTTTTCATATTTCTCTCTTTCTCTGTCTCCCTATCTGTCTCTCCCATTTTTTTTTATTTAGTTGGAAATTTAGATTTTAAAATTTTAGATTTGTAAATTTTTAGAATTTTTATGTTTTTTTACTGCACATGTTATACTGAAAATATCAAATATCTTTTCAACAGTTAAATTTTATCATTTTCCACACTTAAAGCTCTAAGCAGTTAGATTTTATACCCCCATTTATAATTATTTTTTAACATATACAACTGGAAACATGGATTTTTATTTACAACTAATTATTGTCATACTATTCAAACTTGAGCTACATAATTGTTGTTTTACTGTTTACAGGGCTTTTCGTGTTTTGTATCGTTTCGAAGATGTGCCGCAGGCACGTGCCCACGGGCAAATCTAGTGTATATATATATATATATATATATATATATATATATATATATATATATATATATATATATATATATAATATGTATGTAAAAATTAGTTTAATAAAAAATTATAGTTTTCCATGCACAAATAAAATAAACATACACACATCAAAATTTATTTTGAAAAATACGCTTAAATACGTTCACCGAAAAACACGTGCGTCGTACGTAAAATATCAAAATACGAAATCGACTTCATCAATGGAAAATTATTAAAATATAATCGAAAATGATATAAGAAAAATATATTTATTATTTATATATATTCCACGACGTAATCACTACGTACATTAAAAAAACGTGCATTACACGTATAAAAATATTCAAATTGAAACAGGAGAAAAATGAACTTCCGTCTATAAAACGAATTCGAACACATTATTAAATAAATAATTGAAACACAGGGAAAATATCACACGTAGAGGTGAAAAAATGTGTAATCGATATGTGCATCGATAATACGTAAAAAGCACGTAAAAATACAGAGATTGAAATTTATATTTGAGTTGACTCAAATAGGATTTTAAGAATACGGAAAATACAAAAATACTCAGAATCCAAAATGCGTAGTGAAACACGTTACAAATATTACCAGTAACAGTACAAATTATACGTACGTAACACATAAGGGCAAAATTGCCATTTCCAATTTTGTGCGGTGTTACAATTAGGGTTAGGGTTTTGGAGATTTGTTGTTTGATGACGGCTAGGGTTTTGGGATTTGATCGGGAGAGGGATGTCGAGAGGTGGAGTGATTCCGATGAAGATGAGAATCACTCCACCTCGATAATGAGGATTAAATTAGTATAGGCCTTATAGAAATATATGCTCTGATACCATGATAGAATTATTGGATTTATTATTGATTGATAAAATGAGTACAATGTGTCTCCTATATATAGGAGAGAAGAGAATACTAAACTGATACATGATCAATGTGGTACTAAACGAATATCTCTCATAATATAATACCTAATATAATATCTAACACACAAAAATCAATTAAAAAACAATAAAGTAACAAATTGACTGAAGAAAAAAAACGAAAGATTAGTATGTTACAATAGAATTGGAAAGCAATGCAAGATTAGAAGTGTAGTGGTCGATCGCTAGAGATCCCAGTGTTTGAACGTAAACCCAAAGTCTTTACAGGCCAGACCTACATATCAAATCAAAATATATCTGCGACAATGAAAATAACGCTTAATAGATGAAATTGGAAAATAAAATAATTAGTCGGTTCTAACCTTTATAATGCTTAATACATGAAATTAGAAAATAAAATAATCAGTCAGTTCTAACCTTTTTTCTCTTCTCTTCTTTCTTCCTTTCTTTAATTTATACTCACCCAGCTTATTAATGGAAAGTGATATAATAATGGTGAAAAGTGGAAAACAATGGGAGAGACAAACAAGTTGAATACAATCTCATAAACAAGTTTGTTACTAGAAAGCAACTTTGCTATCGATCTCCCACCAAACATGCATCTACCAACTCCCACACAAAACCTCACCTCTAACCCTGCCACCCACCCCCACACCGGCGTTCCTCGTGATCTCCCCCCCCCCCCCGCCTCCACGTCTCCCTCCTCTCCCACTTCTTCCCCTATACTTCTCCTATTCTTTCCGTACATTCAACTCTCTCGAAATTGAGATAAGAGGCTGTGGGCCTACCAAGGTGGCCTAAGATAGTGCCAATCAACGTCACTTATCTCGTTCACCACCCCCGACGTAGGGCAAGGGGGAACTCAGACCCCCGTCTGGCTCCGATCACTATAATGATCACCAATGTAATGATAACCATCACCATCATCATCACTCCCCCTCACCGCATCGCAGAGGATGGACTCATGAAAAGGATCCTCCTACTAGCCATTGCTTGCGTAAAAATATCCCCCCCCCCACAATGATCATTGGAATGCTCGATCCACCCTACCCTAGCTACACGGAGAGGGTCGACAACACCAGGGCTAAGAGGGACAGAGTATTTGATCGGATAACAGATACCAGAAGGATACCCAACCAAAACCAATTCCACCAGTGATTAGTATCAAAGCCATAACCATACGCCCCTGAACCACCGTCACTACAAACACCTAACCTCCAATCACTACTCCTCACATCCCAACCCTAATCACATTTCTCCCCGCCATCCTAGACCCCCAAATCCCATACCTCCATCACCACAACCCCAAACTCAGTCTTCTCCACCTCACCAACAACTATCTGCTCCTACCTCACCCCGAATCTAACCCTACCCTCCTAGCCCCCACAATCCTAGCCAGACCCACAAATATAGTTCAACCATCCTTAACCTCCGGTCCATCGCTTCAATCCTACTACATTGCTCCCTGCTCCAGGCTCAGTCGATGTTAGGGCTGAAGAGGGGAGTCCAACCTATTACAGAGCGGAACTGGGAGCAATGGCGGAGGAGGAACAATGGACAAAAGTTGAGAACAAAAACTCTAAGAGAAGAAAATCTCTTACCAGAAAAGGCCAACAAGTTTCGAAGAAATCTCGCAAGGGCAAGGTCAAGCCCATCCCATGTTTCAACTGCGGTGACCTTGGTCACATTTGTGCTGACTGTATGAAAGACATTTGCTGCTTACTTAGCATAAAATGGGGACACATCTCATACGTTTGCACTAACGTTGCTGTGAACAAGTCTGAGGAGGGTCGGGAAGTGCATAGAGGGCGTTCACCGGACAATCCCATCAAAATTAAGAAGGTTAGTAGTCTCACTACCATCAAACAGGTTGAACGCTGGCTACGACAATGGTGTGTGGTGGCTCGGATCACTAAGGGTCAACTCCTTATAAAGAAGGCTGGCTACGACAACCTAAGAGAATCAACTCCTCAAAAATTTGGAGGAGAGATGGCCAATGAATAGTCACCAAGAATGCATAGTGAAGAGGATGTGTCATTTGCAATTTTTGGTGGCATTCTGGTCTTCAGCAAAGATGCTTGATATGGCATCGATGGAGGAAGTGGATTTCGGGTTCTGCACGGCTCAATTCACCAAGTGGTCACCAAAATTAGGAGCTGAGATCCCCAAAGGGGATACATTTTGGATTTGGATCCATAACGTTCCCCTACACTATTGGAGAAAAGAATCTCTAGAAGAAATTATCACCGATTTCGGCACCATCGAAGAAATTGACCCCAAATAGAAAGGAAATCAAAACTCATCTCAGTAAGAATCAAGATTCGAAGCCCTGATATCTGCAAAATGCCTATATTTGCAAAAATTTACACTTTTGAAGAGGCTTACATTGTTCGATTCATTCTTGAAGCTAAGGTGGAGTTCAGAGCTCCAGGGAACTTGGACCCTAGCATCACCAGTGTCGCCGCCCCCGTGAGCTCCATCCTCTGAGTGGGTGCTAAATTCTACAATTTATGGTGCTCATGAGATAGAGAGAGTGCATCGAGACCTAATTTGGGTGGTTAAAAAGGCAGAGGATAGTCAGAGGGCGGCGGCGTTGCGATAAAGGCCTTGGCTATTGAGGGTGAAGTCCCATCATCGGATTCTAGAACTAACGACCAGAATGAAGGGAAAAAGTTGTCAAAAGCCTAAAGCTGGAGCTACGCTTATAGATCCAGATTTAGATTAGCAAGAGGGAGGCGGCAGGGGTTGAGCAGCAGCACCTGAAAAGCACGATAGTAAGTGGTAAAAAGGTTCGGTCTGAGCCTTCTCCCACCTACACTGAGCAACTAAAAGAGAAAAGCTCAAAGAGCTCAGAGCCAAAGAAGATAACGAAGATAGTAGAAGCAGAAGGCGAACATGTGGCATTTTTTCAAAAATAAACTGAGAAGAGTGTAGAAGGAGGGGAACATGTGGCCTTTTCTCAAAAAGAAACTGAGAAGAAGAGTGTAGAAGATGATAGGGCAGTTAGGATTGCCAGTGGGGTGAAATTTCTTCCCTACCTCTCCTCACACCCTACGCTCGCCCACGAGACTTCGACACCTGGCGCTGTAAAGCAGCTAGCTGCGTGGGAAACGAGGCACACTGAGGCTTTGATTTCCCTAACCGCCAAAAGTGCACCTCCTTCTTAGTTAGGCTCAGTTGGGCCTACTATTCTGGTGGGCCTTCGATGGGGTCCAATAATTGTATGTCTGAATCTCTTAGGGCTGCTATATCTATTCAGTCTGGTCAAAATAATCTATCTCTTGGGCCTGAGATGATGTCCAAGGAAGATAACCAATTTGCATCCATGAGTACTATGTGATCTGCAGATCATATTCTGATTGAGAATGATGAGGAGGAGGGACGTCTCAACCTAGAGGATGATGACCCCTACACTGAGGAGAACTCAGACTTTGTAGAGGATTTGATTGAAGATTCACGGAGTGTGCTCCCTTAGGAGCAGGCTATGGCCTTGATCCCCTCTTTGGAAGTAGTCTTGTCTACTTTTCCCGGAGCTAAGGATGCCTCAGAAGACCAAGGTATTCATAGTTCAATCAGTCCACAAAAAGGCACATGCGAAGTCCTTAAATGACTATTTGGAGATTGCTGCAGCAGTTAAAGCTACTAAAACCGACTGTGGAGGTATGTGCGGTTTTTTAGCTTCCATTTTTAATTTTATGTCTAATTCTAATGTCTTTTATCTTGCCCAAACCTGTGGTCTTGCGGTAGGAGATAGAGACTGTAATGTTTTCCTCCTTAATAAGATTAGAGGGCGGGAAATTAACAAGGAACTTCTAGCTATGAACCCTGAACCCACCCATCAATTTTATCCCAAATTTATTATTAATGGTCATACTGTTTTGGAACGTTAGAGTTCTGGGGTAGGGGTAAAAGGGAGATATGGTTAGAGATGTTATTAATTCCTCTAAAGTCGATATTGTTGGTCCGCAAGAAACCAACCATTCCCTTTCCTCTAGATTCAGAAGGCTGGGTGGGCATGGGATTAGAGATTGGAGGATTCGTCCTTCTTCAGGGGCGTCTAGGGGTATTGCCATTGGCTTTAACCCATGCACATACAATTGTCTTAATGAATTCCAAGGTGTGTTCTCATTTTTGGTCCTCCTCCAGTGATGAACCGATAATCGGACCCAGACTATTACTGTTGTCTACGGCCCTAACTTGTCCTCATCTAGAGCCAAATTCTGGGATGAACTTTACTTTATCCATGCCCACTGGAATCATCCATGGATCATTGAAGGGGGGGACTTTAACATTACGAGGTTCGCCTTTGAACACCGGGGTAGAGGCTCGAGTGATGCAAAGAGGGAGGAATTCAATCGAGTAATTGCCAACATTCAATTGGTGAACATCCCAATTCTTGGTAGACTCTTCGCTTGGTCTAATATGCAAGTGCCCCCTATTATGGCTAAATTAGATAGGATCTTGGTTTCGTTGGACTGGGCAGCCAAATTCCCTTTGGTTTGTGATAAATCTCTACCAAGACCAACACCTGATCAAGTTCCCATCGTTCTTTCCTCAGGCAAACATAACACTCAGAGAAAACCAAAATTCAGTATCGAAAAGGTTTGGTTGGAAATTCAAGGTTTCCATCATATGGTCTTGGAGTACTGGACCCAACCAACTAGAGGTACTGAGGCGACAGCTATTTGGTGTGAAAAGATTTGCAGGTTGAGGAACAGACTCATGAGATGGAACCGTACCAGGTTCGCTATGATCTGGCAGGCCAAGGAGCTCATTCTTGAGGGTATTCACGAATTGGAGAGATTGAAGAAATCTGGGGACATTACCCCAGACGAAAGGAATTGCCAGCTCAACCTTAGGGAGGAAATTGCCCAACTTTCTAAGATGGAAGAAATCAAGTGGCAACATAGGTCCAGAATCTCATGGCACAAAGAGGGGGACGCGAATAAAGCCTTCTTCCATAGAATTTCTAATAAACAACGCCGCTCTAATCTCATACATTCGATCCAAACGGAGACTGGTGTGGTTCAAGAGGAAGCACGAACTGAGTCTGTGTTTCAATCATATTATAAAAAATTTCTGGGGCATAAGGAGGAGTTTTCGGCACCACTCAATGAGGACTTCTGACGCAATTCTCCAAATTTGGGACAATCACTTCCGTCTACTGAACTACCTTTCACAGAATCATAAGTGAAGGAGGTAGTCCTTCAAATGGGCAAGGAAATAGCACTTGGTCCAGAAGGATTCCCTATGTTTTTCTATCAAATCTTTTGGGATGAGATAAAAGAATATCTTATGGCTGTCATGACCGAATTCTATGACCACAAGTTGAAAATGGGAAAACTCAACTTCGCAGAAGTGGTCCTTATTCCGAAGTAAAAAGAATCGATTAGAGTGGGGGACTTTGCCCCATTAGTCTATTCAATTGTTCTATTAAGATAATCACCAAGTTGTTGGCCAATAGATTAGGGAAGGTGATTGACGATCTAATCGGTAGAGAACATACTGGTTTCATTAAAGGGCTATGCATCCTTGACTATAGGGCTACCGCTGAGGAGACCATCCACCAATGTCAAATCTCAAATAGTTGCAGCTATTTGTTGAAATTGGACTTCGAGAAAGCCTACGATTCTGTCGAATGAGATTGTTTACTTGAAGTGCTCAGAGGTGGAGGATTCGGAGATAAATGGATCTGATGGGTGAGACAATGCCTAACTACGAGTAGGACGTCTATCAATGTGAATGTTACGGTTGGACGACCGTTCTCCTATAGAAGGGGTTTATGACAAGGTGACCTGCTTTCCCTCCTGCTATTCACAATCGTTGCGAATGTGCTCAAAACCATGATGGACAACTGTAGACTAGTGGGCTAGATCTCACTTTTGGTCAGTGGGAGAAATTGGCCAGGCTGTACAATTCTACAGTATGCAAATGATACTCTGCTCTTTGGAAATGGGAATATGGGGGTGATATTGCCTTCAAGGGTGCTTTGTACAATTTCGAGGCATGGTCAGGTCTGCACGTTAATTTCCACAATAGCGCCCTAATCCCTATCATGATGGAGGAGGAAGAGGTGTTCTCACATGCTATCATCCGTAACTGTAGAATCGAGGAGTTCCCTATTAAATATCTGGGTCTTCCACTCAAACCAGGGTGACTGAAGAAGTCGGAGTGGATCTCGTTCATCGATAGATTCGAAGATATGCTTTCTAGATAAGAAGGCAAATCACTATCCTTAGGCGGGAGAGTGACCCTGATCAATGTTCTTCTGTCCATATGTCATTGGCAAAGTGCTGGAGAAGAGGGTCATGGAAACTCCCTTTCAGGTCACGCTTATCTTTGGACTCTCAGGAGAAACTTTTCGCCCAACATACCTATATTGCTCAGTCAAGGGTTTGGTGTTCTCACGGCCCTGAATGCAGAGCCTGGGAAGTGGATAAAAGCAGATCATTCTCGGTACGGTCTCTCTACAACCGCATCAATTTTAGGGGTTGTACTCTGAAATTTTAGTGCCCCGAATTTTTAATAAATAAATTCAGAAATACATCGCACAATTCCCATCATCTACCTTAATGTAATAGTAAACATAGCCACACACAGAATTTTTTTTCCAACTTTTATTATATCAATTTTTTTACATAGCACGATGGAAACTAAACACCTTGAATTACATTTTCTTTCTTTTACAATCCATTCTTTTACAATTTACATAAGCCATATTATCATTCTACCACATGCATCCAATCCCAAGCTAACGGTATGTCACGCCCCACTTTCCAAAAGAATACGGAATACGGATACGTAACAAAAGCCCAGCGAATGATTTTCATCATTATTAAGCTGTTCAAGAAATCTTTACAACATGCACAAGAAACATTTAGAGTCGGAGGCAAATTAATCAACCACATGCACATAATGAGTCAAAATACCAATAAGAATACTTGAAACCAAATACACAAATCTCAAATAGTCAGGATCTGAATAAAACACATGTCTTGGGTTACATTGCCCAAATACAAGAATAAATCCAAGTCCCAAAATACAATTACTGTTCAAGCAAGATACAAGAAATAATATAATAAAAGCAGTACTAATACTTCATGTCTCTGATACCATCTGGAACCTATTCTCCAAAATCTGCAATTCAATGAATGCAGGAAAGAGGAAAAGAGAAAACATATGTACCCGTCAATTGCAAGTCACGGGTCACTTATAATGTAAGATACAAGCACATGGGGAAACTAACTAGCAACATGGTATAAGTGTGATGTCGAAGTAAACAACTAGCATGGCAAAAGTGAACAAGTGTACATGGCATAAATCAAGTGTCAAGTAAATCAAGTATCTTATAAACATACATCAAGGGTCAAGTGTCATATAATCATGTATCAAGTATCAAGTGTCATGTAAACATGTATCACGTATCAAGTTTCAAGTCTCATGTAATCAAAGTTTCATGTATCATGTAGTCATGTATCAAGCAAGCACGTATCATGTTCGCGTATCATGTTCAAGTAGCATATATCAAGTCTTGTAGTGATTACTAGCTAGGTAGCACTTTATGCATCCCATACGACATGGTTGTTACATCAAAACAGTTTTGCTTTAGATTTCATAGTGGACCATAAAGGGTAGTATACTCAGGGATAAGTCAAGTAATCGAGCTCCAAGCTCCAAGTATCAAGTATCATGTAATCACGTGTCAAGTTGTGCAAGTGGCAAGTATCATATCTTGCGTGCAAGTATCAAGTAATCATGTATCAAGTATCATGTCTCAAGTAATCATGTAGGATCAGTGGATCCCCTTCCGAGTATACATTTTTGAATTATCCGCTATTAAATCTGTCCCTTAAACCCCGGCTTGGTTAATTTATTATTAATGGCAAACAAGCTTGTATGTGTGCAAAATATATTAAGAATAACATGGCATGATCATGTGACAAGTGTAAGTTGCAAACTAAACAAGTACAAGTGCAAGATATCTCATAAAGGAATCAAATAAATACATCTCAAGTTCAGGACAGTAAGACCATACTGTAGTAAAACAGTGATTCCCAGTGTTACAAACAAGCAAATTTAGATCCGTCGAAGGATCTGGAAAATATACTTCCACATGAATCCAGCGAGTATAATTAAGTCATATATCAATTCACAAAAATACAGCTCAAAACTGATTTGAATACAGAAATTAGGTTCAGCCAGAAATCAAGAAAACAACTTCAAGAAGAAGAAAGCAGCATGAAAACACATTAAATAAATCAACAAAAAATCTAGGGTATTCCCCTATATGTCCAGAATAAAAATATAAAGTTTCAAAATTTTCCAAAGAGAATAGATCAGTCATCAAAAATACGAAAACATCAAGAAAACATAGTTTAGCAAATCTGGAAATCCCAACACTGCTGTACAAAAACTAAGATATCTCGCAACCAGTGAAACGAAATCCAATTCTACCAAAGGGATATGAAAATAGATAGAATTTACTAACTTTCACTTTTCACAAACATTTTTAGTAAAAGGAATCATTGTAAAAATAAGGTTCTTTACAGAACAGCCAGCAAAATATAGTACGTATAGATTTTATAAACAAGCAAGAAACATCACATAAAACTTATCAATAAAATTCACCAAAATTCTGGGTAATCCCTAACTAGTTAAAGAAACATTGACCAAAGTTTCAGATAAAAATAATATGTATAACATGGTTCTTGAAAATAGTTTGTTATCAAAATTACCAAAAAAACAGAATCTAGAAATGATCGACACCTCTGTACTAAAACAGTCATAACTCAGTCATACGAAATCCAAATCAAGCAAGGTCAGAGTGGTTTGAAAATAGACGAAATTATCTAAAACTCATCTTTTATACAGAAATTAAGATACTGACTACAACACAGTCGAAAATAGCAACCAAAACAGAACAGTGCCAAAAATACAGATTTTTCACCTTAAAACAAAATCAATATAGATTCAAGAATATTGATCCAAACACATCCAAACTTGAAATAAAGCCTACCAAGTGTCTAAACATCATGATTTAGGGTTATGAACATGTCCACACCAAGAATTTCACATGTGTCTCAATCAAAACACAATTTCACACACAAGTCTCACATACACGATCTAAAATCAAGAACGGGCGAATCCTAGGTTAATTCATGTCCATATTGTGTCGTGAGTCATCTATGGTCAAATTCTCACAATAGAGACAATACCCATCAAGGAAAACACAATCAAGAGTTGTCTCTAGACCCAACTACACTATAGGTGAACTTTGGAACTTGTATCAAACAAATGAATTGGAGTACAAGTTACTTGCCTTAATATGGGGATGAAGAACGATGCAACCAAGCCTAGAAGCAAAACCCACGAACAAAAATCTGCTAATCCGCGAATCCAAGCAATCATGAACAAAATCTCCACACGAACGAATCTCCTTGAAGCTAACGATGATCAAAGTGGCTAGCGGCCACTAGAGATCAGCACGAAGAGAGTTTGGGATAATATGGTGCAAGAGTTGTTGCGGTGGTGGTGTGTAGGTGGTCGGCAAGGAAAGGGATGGAGAAAAGGGGCTCGGGTATTGGATGGTGGCCGGAGTGGGGAGGTGGCCGGCAAAGGGGCTATCGGCCAGGGGGGTAGGCCAGGCTGGTGGTGTGAAGGGGGGTCGGGTGTGCAGGCCGGGAGCAAGCAAGAAAGGGAGAGAGATGGTGAGGGAGGCCGGGATTGTGGGAGAGAGGAAAATTAGGGTTAGGGTTTGTGAGGGGTGTGTTATATATATAGGGTTAGGATGTGGGTTAATGGGTATTGGGTATAAGGAGTTAGTAATTGGTTTACAAATGGATTTTGGATTTTGGGTCAGATACAAATAGGAATGCAAATAGGATAGGGAATCCTTTGACTTTAAAAATCTTATTAGGGATATAAATAATAGGAGTGGGAAAAAGACAACCAAAACACCACCACAACACCAAGAAAAAATAAAATTAAAGATAACGAGACAAAAAAAAGATCAAAATAATGAAAAATGCAACAAAAGAGACGATCAATCAAATACAAGGAGCTCAAAAAATGAAATAAATGAGTATATATTGAAAACAACTCCAATATACGGTTCAGAAAAATACAAGGGAGAAAAATACACCAAAATGAAAAATACTGTCAAAAAAAATACAAAATGAAAAAACAGGGGTTACAATCCTACCTACATAACAAGAAGAATTTCTTCCTCGAAATTCAAAAAGAAGATACATAGGGTAACCCCGAAACAACCAAAAGAACAAAACAAAAACTACCCAAACAAATGAGGAAATTTCTGCTGAATCACCTCCTCCAGCTCCCAAGTCGACTCACCAGGCGAATGAGGATTCCAAGCAACACGAACCAACTTGATGACCTTGTTCTTAAGCACTTTCTCTCGTCGATCCACAATAGCTACTAGCAGAATCTTACAAGTCAAATCCGGCCGAATGGTCAACTTCGAATAGTCGATTACGTGGCTCTCATCTTGAATATATCTCCTGAGTTGTGAGACATGGATAACATCGTGCACTCCTGATAAAGCTGGCGGCAAAGCAAGACGATAGGCCACCTTGCCTACTCACTCCAAAATCTCAAATGGTCCAGTAAACCTAGGGCTAAGCTTGTCCCCCGCCTCCGAACCGAATGACACCGCGCCACGGCGATACCTTTAGGAAAACATGGTCACCAATACCAAACTCCAAAGCTCTCCGATGGACATTGGCCCATCGCTTCTGCCTGTCCTGAACTGCCTGCAATTGCTTCCTGATCTGAACCACCGCATCAACTGTCTTGGTAATCAACTCCGGACCCAACAACTTCCTCTCACCAATGTCATCCCAGCACACTAGCAATCTGCACTTCCGTCCCGAGAGTGCCTCGAACAGAGCAGCTTTAATACTGGCTTGAAAGCTGTTATTGTACGAGAACTCTATAAGATGCAAATGATCCTCCCAAGACCCATCAAACTGAAGCATATAGGACCTCGACATGTCCTCAAGAATCTGAATAGTCCGCTTTGACTGTCCATTAGTCTGGAGATAAAAAGTTGTATTGTACTTTAATGTACTCCCTAAACTGTTCTGAAGACTCTCCCCAAAACTGAGATTTGAATCTCGTATCCCTGTCAGATACTGTAACCGTTGTTTTTCATTTTATGTATTTTGGAGTGAATTTTTTTTTTTTTGTGTGTATTTTTATTTCTCTTGTATTTTCGGAACCGTATATTGGATTATTTTCAATATATATTCTTTTTCTTTCATTTTGAGCTCCTTGTGTCGTTTGTTCGTCGTTGTGTTCGTTTTCACCATTTTGGATTCTTTTTCTCATTTTCTTGGCCTCGTTCATTTTTATTTTATATTTTGGTGATGTGATGGATTTTTGATGGTGATTTTCCCAAACTATGATTTTTGACCCCTAATGAGATTTTTAGGAGTCATAGAGTTCACTATAAATTGTATCCCCAAATGAAATCTACCCAATACCCATTACCCATTTGTATACCTATTACTACATATTCATACCCACAACCCAATAACCCACATTATATCCCATATATAATACCCCAAACCCCCCTAATTCAAAACCCTAACCCTAATTATCTATCCTCTCCCTCTCCTAATTCCCGGCCTCCCTCTCTTATGCATCCCGACTGCCCCCTTCTCTCCCAAACCGAGCCCCTACCTTACATCCAAATCCGGCCATCAACAACCATCCAATCCGGCCACCACCATTCATCAAAACCCTTCAAACCCCCATCTACATACAAACCCTACTCCTCCTAGTTGGCCGGCACCATACAAGACCACCATCAACACCAACACCATCACAAAACTCTCTTTTTGTGGTTTCTTGAAGTGGGTATTGTCCTCTTCGTTCGTCGCATCAAGGAGTTTGATCGTGTGGGAGTTTTGTTCGTGGGTTTGCTTGGATTCGCTCGTGGAAAGGATTCGCTCGTGTGTTTTGTTCCTAGGACCTTTGGCATCGTGTTTATCTCCATAACAAGGCAAGTAATTTGTACTACAATTCATTAGGTTGATACAAGTCAAAAAGTTCACATCTAGTGTAGTTGGGTCTAGAGACAACCAAAATTTGTGTTTTCCTTGATGGGTTTTGTCTCTATTATGATAATCTGTCCATAGATGACTTATGACACCAATTTTGATAAGAAATAAACTAGGTTATGCCCAAAACTTGATTTTGATGCATGTATGTGATTATTTGCATGAATTGTGTTTGATTGAATGTCCATGTGAAAATAATAGGTGTGGACATGTTAGTAACCCTAAATCATGATGTTTAGATATTTGGTAGGTTGTATTTCAAGTTTGAATGTGTTTGGATTAATATTGTGAAAGTTATGATGTTCTTGATTAAAGGTGTGAAATCTGTATTTACTGCTTGTTCTGTTTTGTTTACTGTTTTCGTCCATGATACAGTCCGAATCTTAATTCCAAAATAAAAGATGGATTTTATATAATTTTGTCTATTTTCAAAACCCACTAGTTTTGCTTGATTTGGATTTCGTATGACTGATTAATGTGTGTTTTGGTACAGACGTGTCGATCTATTCTAGATTCAGTTTTTGGTTGATTTTGCTAACAAATTATTTTCAAGAACTATTCTATACATAATATCTTGTTCTAATATTTTGCTCAGTGTTTCCTTATGATGTTAGGGACTACCCAGATTTTTGATGAATTTTAAAGATAAGTTTTATGTGGTGTTTCATACTCTTTTCTAAAATCTTCTCATGCTGTATTTTGCGCGCTGTTCAGTATAAAACCCTATTTTCACTATAATTCCTTATACTGTATGAAAATTCTTTGTGAAATATGAAAGTTAGTAAAATCTATCTATTTTCATTTGTTTTGGCAGAATCGGATTTCGATTCACTGATTGCGAGATATCCTAGTTTTCGTACAGCAGTGTTGAGAATTCCAGATTCGTCGAACTATGTTTTTGTGTTGCTTCTTATTTTTGATAACTTATCTATACATACTGGAATATTATGAAACTTGTTATTTTGAGTCTATACCTATAGGGGAATACCCCAGATTTTTGGTGGAATTATTTGATGTGTTTTCATACTGTTTTCATGCTTTTGAAGTTGTTCCCCTGTTTTTTGGCTGAACCTAAATTCTGTATTCGAATCAGTTTTGAGTTGAGATGTTGTGAATTAGTATATGACTTAATTATACTCGTTGGATTCGTGTAGATGTCTAGTTTCCAGATCCTTCGACGGATCTAGGTTTGTATTTCTGTAGAGTTCAGAATCCCTATTTTAGTACTGTTTGGTCTTGCTGTCCTGATTATGAACATAGACTATTTTGCTCGTCTATGTGAATGTATATCATCCATGCATACTGATTTGTTACCCTGAACCTAAACCTGATTATATCATGTTTGTTTCACACTATTTCGCACACATTCATGTCCGTTGGATAACAATAATAAAAGTAACCAAGCCGGGGTTTATGGGACAGATCAAGTAGTGGATAGTACAGAAATGTATACTCGGAAGAACCTGGTTTGGTTATTGGAACTTGTTTACGTGTGGAGCTTGACACGATTTACATGACACGTACACACATGACACTGGAGCTTGTTTTGGGTTTTGGAGCTTGTTTTGGTTTGGAGCTTGTTTACATGATACTTGGAGCTTGTTTACATGATACTTGGAGCTTGTCCCTGAGTACACTGCCCTGCATGGTTCCCTACAAAATCTAAAGCGAAACTGTTGTGTTGTAGCAACCATGTGATATAATTTGGGGCGCAATAAGTGCTACCTAGATAGTAAATCACTACAAGACTTGATACATGATACTTGAATATGATACTCCTACATGATACTTGAATAAGATACTTGACATGATACATGCTTGCTTGATACTTGACTACATGATACATGAGACTTGATTACATGAGACTTGAATATGATACTTGATACATGAACACATGACATTTGACACTTGATGCATGTTTATAAGATACTTTTTTACTTGACGCTTGATTTATGCCGTGCGAACTTGATCACTTTTACCATGCTAGTTGTCTAGGTTGACATCATACCTATATCATGTGCTAGTTAGTTTTCCCCATTCCATGTGCTTGTATCCTACTCTATTTGTGACCCGCGACTTGCAATTGACAGGTACTTGTGTTTTCTCTTTTTCTCTTTCCTGCATTCGATGAATTGTAGATTATGGAGAACAGGTTCAAGATGGTATTGGAGACTTGAAGTATTAGTGTTGCTTTTTATTATTATTATTTCTTGTATCGTGCTAGAACAATATTTGTATTCGTGAGACTTGGATTATTCTTGTATTTTGAGACTTGAATATTATTTGTATTTGGGCGATGTGACCCCGGATATTTGTTTTATTTTCCTAACTCTAATTTATTTGAGAATATTGTATTTGGTTTCAAGTAAATTTTTGTTGGCAATTTGTTTCAAGTATTCATGAATGGTTGTGCCTTTTGTTTCCGACTCTGATAAATTCTGTGATGTGTTGTAAAGATTTCTTGAAACAAGTTATGGATGATGAAAATCATTCGCTGGGCTTTTGTTACGTACTCGTATTCTATATTTTTGGGAAGCGGGTCGTGACAGATACAATACTGACTGGAACCACATGAAGTCTGACAATCTCTTGCATATACCTCTCAGCAAGGCTCTCAGTAGACTAACCAATACGAAAAGAAATGAAGTGAGCACTCTTCGTCAAACGGTCGACAATCACCCAAATGGCATTATGACCCTTAGGACTCCTCGGCAAAGCAGTCACAAAATCCATAGTGATATGTTCCCACTTCCACTCAGGAATAGGAAGCAGTTGAAGAAGTCCAGCGGTTCTCTGATGCTCTGCCTTAACCTGCTGGCAGATCAAACACTGAGCAACAAACTGAGCCACAACCCTTTTCATACCCTACCACCAGAAATGAAGCTTCAAATCTCGATACATCTAATACCGCCAGGATGGATAGAATATGAAGACTGGTGGGCTTCCTCAAGCAACCTCTGACGAACATCACCTTTCGGGACACATAATCTGGACTCAAAACGAAGCGATCCATCCGAATGAATAACCATATCCATCATGGACCCAGACTCAACCTCAGCTCGAAATCTCTGCAACTATGCATCACTAGCATGCGCCTCTTTAATATGAGACGACTGCAGCTGAAGCACCAAACAACTCCGATCAGAACTCGGAAACAAAACCTCCGACTCCAACCTCCTCATCTGCTCAATCAAATCCCTCTGCTGAGTCAAGAACATTACTGCCGGTCTCCTGCTCAAAGCATCTGGCACCAAGTTTACTTTACCAGAATGATATTGCAAACTGATGTCATAATCGGCCATAAGCTCCAACCAACGCCTTTGCCTCATGTTTAACTCCTTCTGGGTGACGACGTACTTGAGACTTTTGTGGTCTGTAAAGATCTCCACTCGGTCCCCAAGTAAATAATGTCTCCACAGCTTCAAAGCAAAAATCACTGCTGCTAACTCCAAGTCATGAGTCGAATAGTTCTTCTAATGCGGCCTCAACTGCCTCGATACATACGCAACGACTCGGCCCTTCTGCATCAAAACTGCTCCAAGACCCTTACCAGAAGCATCACAGTGAATTACAAATCCGCCTGAACCATCGGGAATAGTCAACACAGGTGCTGACGATAATTTGTTCTTCAACTCAACAAAAGCTCCATCACACTCGTCAGACCAACAGAACTTCTGATCCTAATCAATTTAGTCAACGGTCCTTCTATCTTCGAAAAATCTTGGACGAACTTCCGATAATAGCCAGCCAAACCGAGAAAACTCTTGACTTCTGAAACTGACTTGGGAAATCCTTCACAGCCTCAACCTTGCAGGATCCACAGAAATACCATCACCGGAGATAATGTGCCCCAAGAATGAAATCCTGTCGAGCCAAAACTCGCACTTGCTAAGTTTCCTATAGAGCTGATTTTTCCTCAAAGTCTGCAGAACCACTCTAAGATGCTCAGCATGATCTTCTCGATTCCGAGAAGACACCAAAATATCATCAATGAAGACCACCACGAATATATCCAAGAACTGAGAGAAGATCCGGTTCATAAGACTCATGAATATAGCCGGCGCGTTCGTGAATCTGAACGACATCACAAGATACTCATAGTGCCCGTTTCTGGTCATGAAAGCAGTCTTCTGTATATCTGCAGCCTTCACCTTGACTTGGTGATACCCAGAACGAAGATCCAACTTCGAGAAAACAGCAGCCCCACTCAGCTGATCAAACAAATCATCGATCCTGGGCAACGGATACCGATTCTTCACAATAACTCTGTTTAGTTCTCGATAATCCATGCACAGTCGATGACTACCATCCTTCTTGTCAACAAAAAGGACCGGAGCACCTCAAGGAAAAACACTAGGTGATGAAACCCAAATCAAGCAACTACTGAATCTGCACCTTAAGCTCTGCTAGCTCAACCAGTGCGATCCTGTAGGGACTCTTCGATATCGGCTCTGTTCCAGGCAGAACATCAATACCGAATTCTACTTACCTATCAAGGGGTAAGTCAGGCAACTCTTCTGGA
This sequence comes from Hemerocallis citrina, assembly GCA_017893485.1. Taxonomy (NCBI): domain Eukaryota; kingdom Viridiplantae; phylum Streptophyta; class Magnoliopsida; order Asparagales; family Asphodelaceae; genus Hemerocallis; species Hemerocallis citrina. Next base: position 47,613,464 of record CM030363.1, read on the forward strand.
AAAATATCCAAGAAATCTCGAACTACTAGAGGCACAGCCTCACAGCCTGAATGCAACTCCATCGCACAAATTAATCTCCTGATCAACTGCAGCTCGGCCAAGGAAAGACTCCCAGCATGGAACTCAAACTCTGTGCGATCTGGAATCCGGAACATAACTTTCTTGGCATGGCAATCAATAATGGCATGGGTTTTACCAGACCAATCCATACCCAGAATAACGTCGAACCTCAAATTCCCAATTACAATAAAATTGGCTTTGAACTCCGCACTACCAATAATAACAGGACACTGCCTGCACTCCCGGAAACAAATGGCAACTCTACCCCTGTCACAATGTTTCAAGCCTCTGACATGTTGCTGCACTCCAACTGATGGTGAGCGACAAATCGAGAGGAGACAAAAGAATGGGTTGCCCCAGAATCAAACAGAACATAAGCAGGGAAAGAGCACACAAGCACAACACCTAAGACAGAAAGCAAAAGAGACAAGAAAAAGAATGGTTGAATAGGGGTGAGGAAAAACAAAAGGCAGAAGGCAACAGAAAGAAATACAGCAAGGGAAATGAAGAAAAACAAAGAGAAACAACAAACAATAAAACAATAAAATAATAAAACAAAAGATACCTGCAACTACACCCTCAGCTGACTTAGCATCTGCAGCAATCAGGTTGAAAGCCTGACCTCTCCTCGGAACAGCGGTTCTCTGACCGACGATCTGACACTGCGGGGAAGCGGTGGTCTAGCTGGACCACGAGCTGCGGCAACTGGCTAAATGGGACCCCTGGTTGGAGGAGCCAACCATGGGCAATCCCGCACCGAATGATCAGCGGCACCACATCCAAAACAGCAACGATTGGCACGTCGGCAATCCTTGCGCCCATGCCCTGGAATACAGCAAAAGTCACAGAAACCAACTCTCGGAGGACCCGCAGAAGAGTAAGGTGCTGCCCGGACTGGAGGGGCTGGAATAGGTCTCCGAATAGGCCCACCAGAAGACTTAGCAACTGAGTGCGGAACAGCCCGCTGAGAAGGAGTCGATCCACCACAAGCCTGCTCCTGGGCTCTAGCTGCCTCAAATGCCTCAGCATAGGTACGCAAGCACGGAGAGACAAGCTGCACCTTGATGTCTCGCTCAAGTCCCAAGATGATCCTACGAGCCCTATCTGCCTCGTTCGCCACAAGAACGGCTGCGAAGAGACTAAGTCTCGTAAATTCGGCTACGTACTCATCCACAGACCTGGAGCCATGTTTCAGAAAGTCTTATGTTACAACATTACATGAACAATGTGTAACAAAATTTCATTACTAGAAATAACGACCAACCTGTTTCAGGGCTAAGAATTGCTACTCCATCTCAACTCTGGTGCTGCTAGGAAAAAACTTCTCCAAGAAGCTCCTAGTGAAAGTGGCCCAAGTGATCGGTCTTTCAAGCCTTTCGGACTCGGACCTCCACCAGATATGAGCCAAGTCCACCATCTGGATGGTAACCACATCCACACGATCTGCATCTGCAACTATAGCTGCCAAAAGGAGGTTCTCTGTCCGAATCAACCACTGTTCAGCCTCTAAAGGAGTCTCAGTGTCGGGATGCAGCCTCAGAAAGTCTGTGACCGTTCCCGGATAGGGTGGAAGAACATCCTGCCTAGGCGCAACAGCCAGAGTAGCTCGAGCGTCTTTCAAATCAGCCATCACCAAGTCACTATGGTTCTGTTGCTGATTAATCAAGCGCTCAAGCACTGCAGTGACCGCCTCAATCGGGTCACCCTGCGACTGAGAAGTAGAACCTCTGCGAGCCATAGTCTGCACAAAACCAAAAACGGTTAGCATTCAGATCAATGTTGATAATATTTGATTCATTTTATGCATGCATGGTTGGTGCGATGTTGTGCAGATTCCAGTTCGAGCCAAGTTTGTCTAATATATAAGTTGCCTAATATATTAGCCAAACCTGAGGCTCTGATACCACTGAAAACCCTATCACGCCTCGCTTCCCAAAAGAATACGGAATATGGATACGTAAAAAAAGTTCAGCGAATGATTTTCATCATCCATAGTTGTTCAAGAAATTTTTACAACATGCACAAGAAACATTCAGAGTCGGAAGCAAATTAATCAACCACATGCACATAATGAGTCAAAATACCAACAAGAATACTCGAAACCAAATATATAAATCTCAAATAGTCATGATCTGAATAAAATACATGTCTTGAGTCACATTGTCCAAATACAAGAATAAATCCAAGTCTCAAAATACAATTATTGTTCAAACAAGATACAAGAAATAATATAATAAAAAGCAGCGCTAATACTTCATGTCTCCGATACCATTTGGAACCTGCTCTCCAAAATCTGTAATTCAACGAATGCAGGAAAAAGGAAAAGAGAAAATATAAGTTCCCGTCAATTGCAAGTCACAGATCACTTATAATGTAGGATACAAGCACATGGCGAAACAAACTAGCAACATGGTATAAGTGTGATGTCAAAGTAAATAACTAGCATGGCAAAAGTGAACAAGTGTACATGGCATAAATCAAGTGTTAAGTAAATCAAGTATCTTATAAACATGCATCAAGGGTCAAGTGTCATGTAATCATGTATCAAGTATCAAGTGTCATATAATCATGTATCAAGTATCAAGTTTCAAGTCTCATGTAATCAAGTCTCATGTATCATATAGTCATATATCAAGTAAGCATGTATCATATTCACGTATCATATTCAAGTAGCATGTATCAAGTCTTGTAGTGATTACTAGCCAGGTAGCACTTCATGCATCCCATACGACATGGTTGCTACATCAAAACAGTTTTGCTTTAGATTTCATAGTGGACCATAAAGGGTAGTATACTCAGGGATAAGTCAAGTAATCGAGCTCCAAGCTCCAAGTATCAAGTATCATGTAATCACGTGTCAAGTTGTGCAAGTGGCAAATATCGTGTTTTGCGTGCAAGTATCAAGTAATCACGTATCAAGTATCATGTCTCCAGTAATCACGTAGGATCAGTGGATCCCCTTCCGAGTACACATTTCTGAATTATCCACTATTAGATCTGTCCCTTAAATCCCAGCTTGGTTAATTTATTTAATGGAAAAAAAGCATGTATGTGTGCAAAATATATCAAGAATAACATGGCATGATCATGTGACAAGTGCAAGTTGCAAACTAAATAAGTACAAGTGCAGGATATCTCATAAAGGAATCAAATAAACAAATCTCAAGTTCAGGACAGCAAGACCACACTGTAGTAAAACAGTGATTCCCAGTGTTACAAACAAGAAAATTTAGATCCGTCAAAGGATCTAGAAAATAGACTTCCACACGAATCCAGCGAGTATAATTAAGTGATATATCAATTCACAAAAACATAGCTCAAAACTGATTTGAATACAGAAATTAGGTTCAGCTAGAAATCAAGAAAACGACTTCAAGAACAAGAAAATAGCATGAAAACACATTAAATAAATTCATGAAAAATCTGGGGTATTCCTCTATATGTCCAAAATTAAAATATAAAGTTTCAGAATTTTCCAAGGAGAATAGATCAGTCATCAAAAATACGAAAGCATCAAGAAAACATAGTTTAGCAAATCTGGAAATCCCAACACCGCTGTACGAAAACTAAGATATCTCGCAACCAGTGAAACAAAATCCAATTCCGCCTAAGGGAAAGGAAAATAAATAGAATTTAATAACTTTTACATTTCACAAATGTTTTTCAATCAGTAAAAGGAATCATAGTAAAAATAGGGTTCTTTATAGAACAGCGAGCAAAATACAGCACATATAGATTTTATAAATAAGCATGAAACATCACATAAAACATATCAATAAAATTCACCAAAATTCTGCATAATCCCTAACTAGTTAAAGAAACACTGACCAAAGTTTTAAATCAAAATAATATATATATCATGGTTCTTGAAATTAGTTTGTTATCAAAATTACAAAAAAAACAGAATCTGGAAAAGATTGACACCACTGTACTAAAACAGTCATAACTCAGTCATACGAAATCGAAATCAAGCAAGGTCAGAGGGTTTGAAAATAGACGAAATTATCTAAAACTCATGTTTTATACCGAAATTAAGACACTGACTGCAACACAGTCGAAGACAGCAACCAAAACAGAACAGTGAAAAAAATACAGATTTTTCACCTTAAACAAAATCAACAAAGATTCAAGAATATTGATCCAAATACATCCAAACTTGAAATAAAGCCTACCAAGTGTCTAAAGATCATAATTTAGGGTTATGAACATGTGCACGCCAAGAATTTCACATGGGTCTCAACCAAAACACAATTTCACACACAAATCTCACATACACGATCTAAAATCAAGAACGGACGAATCCTAGGTTAATTCATGTACATATTGTTTCGTGAGTCATCTATGGTCAAATTTTCATAATAGAGATAATACCCATCAAGGAAAACACAATCAAGAGTTGTCTCTAGACCCAACTATACTATGGGTGGACTTTGAGACTTGTATCAAACAAATAAATTGGAGTACAAGTTACTTACCTTAATATGGGGATGAAGAACGATGCAACGAAGCCTAGAAGCAAAACCCTCGAACAAAAATCTGCTAATCCGCGAATCCAAGCAATCACGAACAAAATCTCCACACGAAGGAAGCTCCTTGAAGCGAATGATGATCAAAGTGGCTAGCGGCCACTATGGATCACGACGAAGAGAGTTTGGGATAATATGGTGGAAGATTTGTTGCGGTGGTGGTGTGTAGGTGGTCGGCAAAGCAAGGGATGGAGAAAAGGGGCTCGGGTATTGGATGGTGGCCGGAGTGGGGAGGTGGCCGGCAAGGGTGCTGTCAGCCAGGGGGTAGGCCGGGCTGATGGTGTGAAAGGGGGTCGGGTGTGCAGGCCGGGAGCAAGCAAGAGAGGGAGAGAGATGATGAGGGAGGCCGGGATTGAGGGAGAGGGGAAAATTAGGGTTAGGGTTTGTAAGGGGTGTGTTATATATATAAGGTTAGGATGTGGGTTAACGGGTATTGGGTATAAGGAGTTAGTAATAGATTTACATATGGGTTTGGGATTTTGGATCAAATACAAATAGGAATGCAAATAGGATAGGAAATCCTTTGGCTTTAAAAATCTTATTAGGGATGTAAATAATAGGAGCAGGAAAAAGACAGCCAAAACACCACCACACCACCAAGAAAAAATAAAATTAAAGATAACGAGACCAAAAAAAAAGATCAAAATAATGAAAAACGAAACAAAAGAGACGATCAATCAAACACAAGAAGCGCAAAAAATGAAATAAATGAGTATATATTGAAAACAACTCCAATATACGGTTCAGAAAAATATAAGGGAGAAAAATATACCAAAACGAAAAATACAGTCAAAAAAAATACACAAAATGAATAAACAGAGGTTACACGGTACCTACCTATAAAATATGAGTCTAGAGATAACACTTACCCCCAAAACTACGGGGTCAGTCATAATGGTGTGAGTGACATGAAAAGAAATTCAATGTAAACGAAGCATAAAGAATAAATTCATAATTAACACATTCCCACGGTAGTAACAAACGGAATAAGAAATAACGGCAAATAAAGCATAAAAACATCCAGTGAAACTAAGCTAAGTGTCAAGTGTAGGAAAACAGAAAACATCATGGCATAATACAAGTCAAGAAAATACAAATCTAGTATGATGACTCTCTAATGCATATTTGTTGGATTCTATGCATTCCATACTACATAGGTCCGGTGCAAGCCCTTATCGTTCTCCACTTTATAGGGTTTAATCCCTCGTTATGCAACTAATACTACTACGGTGATAGAAATAAGATCTAGAATACTCTGCAAATACGCCTAACAACCCTCGACGCGCAAGCATCATGTAAACATAGCTCTAACTCTGGAGAATCACCTCCCTGCCATGTACCCCACGAATAGGCCTGTCGACCCTCGACGTGTAGATACACAGTACATCCCACGAATAGGCATGCCGATCCTCAATATGCGAACATACAAATTGTCCTCTAGACATTCTGTGAATAGGCCTGCTGACCCTCGACACGCGAATATACTAGGGTCACAACAACACGATGTCCTGGAATACATCCGTTGGACTAACAACATAGCCCATACTTACGTTTCCCAAGTTCTATCACATCTCCACTAGTGTCTGTCATTATGTTGACTATTATTAATTAAAACACAATTTCCCCATCCCTAGAGTTTGTGTACCCTGCTGGACTTAATTCCACTAAAGCAACACCAAGGCCCCAACTGGCCAATATCCACAAAATCTCATCTTCCGGTTTACAGGAGTCCCACTCAACCTCTAGAGACTCACAACTAAAATATCAACACAAATCTTTCATTAAAACTCTTAATTCCATCATCAATTCATTCATATTGAGAAAACTTCTTTAAATCAAATAATCCAAATTTATCTGAATACTTACAATTTTTTTGAAATAAAATCTCAGATTAAATCTCTTAAACAACTGAGTTTCACATTTTGAAGTCATAGAAAAATCTCAAAACGCCTATCCTTCGAAATTCGTATATATTTCACCTTCTAAAGTAGTAGAAATACAAGTTAAACTCTATTATAATCAAAATATAACTCTCTGTAAAATATAGTAATCTGTAGCAAAAACTTCATCTAAAACAGTAGATCAATAATCCATAAGTTTGAAGAAATAGTCGTTCAAGAAAATAGCAAAAACTCAACAAAACAATCAGCAACGCAGCTGTCGGTCGGCTGACATACTAAAAATCCAAAACCAAACATTTGACAGTTGACCGACATTTCATGTGTTGTTCTTGGGTGGTCGACTGACAGGTCAAAAAAAGTTCCTTTAAATTTCGTGCACTATTCCTCTGATACTTAGTTTTAATTCTTTAAAAGTATGAATTTGCAAAAATTAAAACCCTGAGATGATCAATACAACTTGTCTAGCATACTGGAGTTCATAAATCAAATCAAACTCTCAACAAATTCACAACAGAGCAATTTTTCAGCAAAATCTTCAAATCAAGAATATATGAATATATATGTGTATGTATGTGTATATGCATCAGTTAAAAGCATCAAGAATTGTAACCCCTGTTTTCTCAAAAATGTATTTTTATGTATTTTCTGTATTTAAAATTTTTGCAAATTATTTTTCTGGCCTTCAAATTCTTTTGTTAAAATGTAATGTTAGATCATCTATTAAAATCCGTTTTCGATCATAAATTTATTTGCAACTATTTCTATGGTTTTTATATTGTAACACAATTCTTATTTTTATTATTATTATTACTGTTATTAATAGTACTATTATTATTATTGATATTTTTGATTGGTTATTAAAAATCCCCTTTTATTTATTTACTGTATTTGTAGTATTTTAAGTAAATCCTATTTTGTAATACAAATTACATTTTTTATTATAAACAATTTTTGTATTGGTTATTTTATTTTATTTTTTCTATTGAATTTTTAATTTTCGTATTGGATTTTTATTATATAAACCCAATTAACCTATTTTAATTTTCCAATACCCATCTAAACTTAACCAATACCCATACAGACCTGTTTAACCGAAAACACCCCAAACCCTATAAACCACCCATTACCTGTTACCTTTACCCGTTACCCTAACAACCCGAAACCCTACTCACTTAACCCATAACCCTAATACCCTAAAAACTGCCTATATAACCCATGCTTTTCACCCCTGTCATTTCGTCTTCCCTGTGTACCCCCGTCAGCCGCCTCTCTCGAACCCACCTCCCATCCTCTCTCACCCATATTCCTCTTCCGTCTCCCTAACTCTGCCCTACCCTCCTATCCCGTCGCGGTGCCAACCCCCTCGGCACCGCGCCCTCTGAGCCGTTCCCTGCCCTTCTCCTCGCGATGCCGCCAACGTCAGCTGTCCTCCACAGTGCCTCCCCGTCCTCTCTTTCTGTTGCAACGACAGACTGTTGCTGTCGTTCTTCGACTGAGCCGCCACACACCAACCTCAGTCTCCCTGCCGGCCGCTTTCCCCCGCGTTGCTTCTCCCCTCGATGCCCTGTGTGCTGCCCTTTCCTCCCGGTGATAGAATAGCAAGCAATAGCGTGCAGCCCCGCCGTCAGTCGCCGCTCTTTCTTCCTTTCCCTGTCACGGTTTGGTGTTCGGGTGAAGGATCAACCAGGGCGGATTTTAAGGTGTTTGGTATTTGGTTGGGATCCGGTGTTTGGTGTTTGGGTGGGGATCACTGTTTTAACTAAGTTGCTGTGTGTTGTTGAAGCTGTTTTGCTATTTGGTGTGCACGTAAAGAGCACGTGCTTCCATTCGTTGGTATTGATTTCGTGCCCGGGATCTGTTTCCGTTATTCTTGTTCCTTGCTTCGTTTCGTCGTCGTCTTTCAGGCAAGTAACTTGTACTCAAATTCCTTTATATGATATAAGTCAAAAATACCGCTTGTAGTGTAGTTGGGTTCTAGAGACAAATTGTGTGTGAAACTCCTTATTGATATTGTCTCTATAGTGTCTTGACCATAGTTGACTCACGACACAAAATTGACATGAAACAACTTAGGTTCTGTCCGTTCTTGATTTGATCATGTATGTGAAATTTTTGGTGAGAATTTGAGTAATTGTTGAGATACATGTGATAGACTTTCTTGGATATGTTAATCATCCTATTTCATGATGCTTGGACGCTTGGTAGACTTGATTTCATGTTTGATTGCGTTTGGATCAAGTTTTGTTGGATCTATGTTGATTTTTGTTTTGAGGAAATTCTGTAGTTTGCCGATATTCTGTCTTGATCAGTAATTTAGACCATATTAAGGTCAGAATCTTAATTTCAGTATAAAACATAAATTTTAGAAAAATTCGTCTTCTTTACAACCCCTCTGACCTTGCTCGATTTCGTTTTCTTATGTGTGAGATATGACTGTTTTACTACAGAGGTGTAGATCTTTTCTAGATTTTGTTTCTTGGTGATTTTGATGACTAAATCGTTTTTATACTTGTGCTACACATATTGTTTTGATCCAAAACTTTGGAAAGTTTTTCTATACTTATTTAGGGAATACCTAGAATTTTGGTGGATTTTATTGATGAATTTTATATGCCATTTCATGCTTGTTTATAAAGACTGTGCTTGCTATATTTTACCCGTTGTTCTATAAAGAATCGTATTTTCACCCTAATTTCTTTGACTGTATGAAAATTATTTGTGAAATATGAAAGTTAGTTTATATTGTCTATTTTCATCTCCCTTTGGCATATTTGGATTTTGTTTCACGGTTTGCGAGATATTTTAGTTTTCGTACAGCTGTGTTGGGAATTCCAGATTTATAAAACTATCATTTCTTGATGTTTTCTGATTTTTGATGACTGATCTAATTTCACTGGAAAATTATAAAACTTTATATTTTGATACTAGACAGATAGAGAAATACCCCAGTTTTTTTGTGGATTTATTTATTGAGTTTTGATGCTGTTTTCCTGAATGAGAATTTGATTTACTGATTTCTGGCTGAACCTAATTTCTGAATTCAAACCTATTTTGAGACTTGTTTTTGTGAAATACTATATGACTTATTTATATCCGCTGGATTCTGTTGGGAGTCTATTTTCTAGATGTTTCGAAGGATTCAGATTTGCATTTTTGTAGCTACAGAAATTCCTGTTTTAGTACAACACTGTCTTGCTGTCCTGAATTAGAAAACTAGTTGTTTTACAATGTTATGTGTTATCTTGTACCTGTACTTATTTATCTTGCACTCTGAACCTGATACATGTTTTACCCTGTTATCCTTACCTTGTTTTTCCACACATACTTGCATGTCTGATAATAATAAAAAATGACCAAGCCGGGGTTAAGGGAAAGATCTAGTAGTAGAAAATATAGAAATATGTACTTAGAAGGGGGCCCGTGTTTCCCATTTTGATTCATGTTGATACATAAACCTGTTGCTGCATGGACTTGTTGGTTCATGTACCTGTTACCTGTTGCTGCATGTACCTGTTGGTTCATGTACCTATTACCTGTTGCTGCATGGACCTGTTGGTTCATGTACCTGTTACCTGTTGCTGCACGGACCTATTGGTCATGTACCTGTTGCTTCATGAACCTATTGCTGCATGAATCGAATGATTCGTGTACCTATTTTCTTCATGAACCTATTTCCTGTTTACCTGATCCCTGAGTACACGGCCCTATAGACTCCACTACGAAATCTAAAAGTGAAACTGATTGTTGTAGCAACCATGTGTTATAATATAGGGTGCATGAAGTGCTACCTAGATAGTAATAAATACAAGACTTGAACATGATACTTAAACATGATACATGCTTGCTTGACACTTGAAAACATGATACATGAGACTTGATACATGACACTTGATACCTGATTACATGATACTTGACACTTGATGTTTGTTTACATGATACTTGTTTACTTGACACTTGATTCATGCCATTTACACTTGATCACCTTGCCATGCTAGTTGTTTCTTTTGATATCATGCTTATTCCATGTTGTTAGTTAGTTTTCTCCATGTACTTGTATCCTGCATTACAAGCGGCCCGTATCTTGCAATTGACGGGTATTTCTTTTTTTTTTTTCCTAACCCTGCAATTGTTAAATTACAGATTTTGGAGAACAGGTTCCAGACGGTATTGGTGACATGAACTATTAGTGTTGGATTTTATTATTATTATTCTTGTAGCTTGCTTGAACAATTGTATTTGATTACTTGGATTTAATTTTGTATTTGGGCAATGTGACCCAGGATTTTGACTTATTCAGATCATGACTATTTGAAATTAATATATTTTTGTTTCAAGTATTCTTGTTGGTATTTTGGTTCATATGTGCATGTTGGTTGATACTTTTGCTTTCGACTCTGATTATTCTTGTGAAATGTTGTAAAGATTCTTGAACGACTTATAGATGATGAAAATCATTCGCTGGGCCTTTGTCGTGTATCCATATTCCGTATTCTCTTTTGGGAAGCGGGGCGTGACAAAGTTTTTAGTGGTATCAGAGCCAGGTTTGGCTAATATATTAGTTGCCTAATATATTAGACAAGTTTTGCTCGATCTGGGATCTGCTCAATATTTCACCAACCATGCATGCATAAGTGAATTATAATCAATATTGATCTGGACACTAGTCTTATTCCGTTCATTTTGATCCCTTCTTATTCAATTCTTTGATTCCTTGATTCTTCCATCCTTTTCAATCGTCCTCATTTGTTGATTTCTTCTTGGGTATGAATTCATTCTTTCGTACCTATATTCCATGATTTTGGTGCTATCTATTCTTTGTTTCTTGCTTGGTCCGTCAGTCGGCATCGTTGGATGCTATTGGCAGAGTCTCCCCCGATCATAGTGGCGCAGCAGAAGCGTGTGGGCCTATGACCCACAGGTCTCAGGATTCTTTTGTTGTTTCTCCTTTACTGCATTATTTGCTTCTCTATATTTCTTGTGTTTATCCTCATCCGTTGACTCGGCTTGATTCATCTCTTCCTTGTCCATCCTTTCTTCGATTCCAGCTCTATCTATTTCTTCATTTCTTTGCCTTATTATCTTACTAGTCATGTGTTGTTCCTTCTTCATTTTTGATACCGATTACTTCTTTCTTGCAACACATTGAATCTCTGCATCTGATTTCTGACCCTCCACAATCTGCTCCCTCAAAGAAGGTTGCAACCTCAACTGAGCCGAAGATGCTCCCAAACCCTGTAGTACAACATTGATTCCTGCCTGATCTAACTCTGCTGCCAACTCTCTCTGAGTAGTGATCAAACTCGACCGACTACTCTTCCGACTATGCCCATCGGCCACCACATTCGCCTTGCCTGGATGATACTTTATCTCAGGATGAATATCTTCCAACACCTCCAACAATATTCTTTGCCGAAGATTTAGATCCCTCTATTGGTAAATGTACTTCAGGATCTTGTGGTAGGTGAACATGTTGACCTTCTCTCCATATACATAATATCTCCATTGCGTCAAGGCAATGATAATAGCTGCCAATTCCAGATCGTGTGTCGGATAGTTCTTCTCATGCGGATGCAGCTGCCTTAAACCATATGCAATAACCTTCCCTTCCTACATCAAGAAGCACCCCAAACCCCTGAGTGACGCATCACTGAAAATATCATAGTCCTTCTCAGCTTGTGGCATAGCTAAGATAGGCGCAGTCGTCAACTTCTCCTTTAGCTCTAGGAAACTCGCCTCACACTTATCAGTCCAGATGATGGCCACATTCTTCCGAGTCAACCATGTCAAAGGAACTACGATCTGTGCATACCCCTAAATGAATCTCCTGTAATACCCAGCCAACCCCAAGAAACTTCTGACCTCCTTCACGGTCGTCAGTCTAGGCCAATTTTTCACTGCTTCAACCTTCTGAGGATCGGTGGCCACTCCCCCTTAGAAATGATAAAATCAAGGAAAGCTACCTCGAGCTTCTAAAACTCACACTTCGACAGCTTGGCATACAAGTTATGCTCCTGTAACTTCTTCAATACCGCTACCAAGTGCTTAGAGTGCTCATCCTCTGACTTCAAATATACCAGAATATCATCAATGAATACCACCACGAAGGAATCAATAAACGACTGCAAGATCCGGTTCATCATGTCCATAAATACTGCCGGTGCATTCGTCACTTCGAATGGCATCACCAAAAACTCGTTGAGTCCATGACGAGTTCTGAAAGCCATCTTGCTCACATCTTCCTCCTTAACTCGAACCTGATGATACCCTGACTGCATATCAATCTTCGAACATACAATGCTCCCCGAAGCCTATTAAATAGATATCCATGGAAGCGGATACTTGTTCTGAATGGTCACCATCTTCAACTCTCGGTAGTCAATGTACATCCTCATTGACCCATCCTTCTTCTTCACTAACAACACTGGTGCTCCCCACGGTGAAGTATTCGGCCTGATGAATCACTTACGCAGTAATTCCTCAATCTGCTTCTTAACTTTATCTTGCTCTACTGGTGCCATCCTGTACGAAGCCTTAGAAATCGAAGTGCTTCCCGGCTGAATATTGACGCAGAACTCAACATCTTGCTGCGGCAGTAACTCCAGTAGATCTTCCAAGAATACCATGGAAAAATCCCTGACAACTGGAATGCTTCTGACTTCATCTGGAATCATCAACTTAGATGCCATTGCATTTACTTTCGGGTTCTTCTTCTTCCCCTGAAAAGTCAATGTAGGTCCTCCCAGTGTCTTCACCAACACCTCTTTCTTCTTGCATTCAATTGTGGCATTATATATTACCATCCAATCAATGCCCACGATCACATCCACACCCAAGACTTGCAGTTTAATGAGATCAATGCCGAATAATTTCCCACCAATCTCGGTATCACAACCCTCGTAATACCGATCAGCAATCAATTTCCCTAATGGTGTTGCCACTGACAAGACTCTGCCTGGAAATACCTTAGGTTCCACACCTAAAACTTTAGCAAAATTGGGCAACACAAATATATGCGAAGAACTAGTATCAAATAAAACTTTTGCTTTGATTCCATTAATCAAGACAAATCCTGTTACATAAAGAATGATACTCAAATCTCCAATTTATTCTTAAACAAAGTTTTACATAATACATCGAATAAATGAATTTAGAATTCTTGCATACCCTGGATCACATCTTCTGAGTTACCCTCATCCTCCTCGGTTAATGCGAACACTCGCCTCTGCCTCTAGAATTTGCCTCCGCTTGCACCTTCTTTCTTCAATTGCAAACAGTTTGGTCTGATATACCCTTCACGACCACACTGATAACAAGACCGCACCTTAGGTGGTTTGGTGCATGCTGACTGATAGTGGCATGCCTCTCCACAGTTGAAACAAGTCAAGCCTTGAATTGCGGGTGCCTTCTGCTCTGGCCTACTGGAACCTGTCCTGCTTTGCTGGAAATTTCTTCCCACTCTGATTAGCTGCTGGCCTCTTGTTCCTCTTCCAGGTTTCCTGCTTCTTCTGGAAATGATCCATATCTTCCTTTGTCATTGTTGCTCTCCTGACCAGCTTATCAAACCTTCTGATGCCCAATGGTATCATCCGAAACCTCAAATTCAGCCTCAAGCCCTGCTCAAATTTCTTGGCCTTCTTCGCTTCATCAACTATCAACTCTGGTGAATACCTTGATAGCTGGGTGAACTTAGTCTAATATTCGCGCACTGACATGTTGCCTTGCTGTAGGTTCAAGAATTAACTTGCCTTCTTCTCCTGAATGTCCAGAGGAAAGAAGCAATCCCTGAACTCCTCAAGGAAAGCCTCCTAAGTAACCTGTTCATCCCCAAAAGTCCTCTTCACTGACTACCACCAGATGCTAGCATCCTTCTCTAACTGCATTGTAGCCAATTTTACCTTGTTGTCTGCTGGGGTTTCCAAAACCTCGAAGACTATCTCCATCTGTCTGATCCAGTCATCAGCTACATTCGAATTAGATTGCCCTTCAAAAATAGGCGGCTTCATCCGCTTGAAGGACTCCACTTGCTTAATTGGATCAGCATTAACAAGCACTGATCCAGCCCCTTGATTCTGATTCTAAGTCATGTTGGCTGCCATGAAAGCGTTCAAGGTCTAATACACCATGGCAATTTCCGTCTCTAGATCAAGCCGACCCCCTTGTGAACCCTCAGCCCCATCATCACCACCGCCATTCCTGGCTCTGGGTCCTGCCATTATACTGAATACTGCAAAATGAGGGAAAAGTTAGAGCATCACAACACACATCATATTCACATCAATACCTCATGACAAAATCTCAATCATGCCCCAAACCATTTCATCTTGTTTTAAATCCATGTGATACTCACACTCTAATGTCCACCTAGGTTAATTCTTATACCATGTTTATCATTACTATTGGAGCATGCTCTGATACAAACTTCTGTAGCGCCCTGAATTTTCAAAAAATAAGTTCAAAAATACGTGACACACTTACCAGCATCTACCTCAATTTAATAGTAAACATAGCCCCACACATAATTTTTTTTCAACTTTTATTACATCAATTCTTTATATAGCACGGCGGAAATTAAACACCTTGAATTATATTTTCTTCTTTTACAATCCATTTTTTTACGATTTGCATAAGCCATATTATCATTCTACCACATGCATCCAATCCCAAGCTAACGGTACCTACCTGTAAAACATGAGGCTAGAGATAACACTAACCCCCAAAACTACGGGGTCATCCATAACGGTGTGAGTGACATTAAAAGAAATACATGTAAACAACGCATAAAGAATAAATTCATAATCAACACATTCCCACGCTAGTAACAAACGGAATAAGAAATCACGGTAAATAAAGCATAAAAACATCAAGTGAAACTAAGCTAAGTGTCAAGTGTAGGTAAACAGAAAACATTATGCATAATACAAGTCAAGAAAACACAAATGCAGTATGATAACTCTCTAACACATACTTGTCGGATTCTATGCATTCCATACTAAATAGGTCCAGTGCAAGCCCTTATCGTTCTCCAATTTATAGAGATGAGAGGAAGAATGGATGGAAGTGTATGGATCCCAGTACCAATAAGTTCATTGTCTCTAGAGATGTTTTTGATGAAGTAACTTCTTATTATAAGAAGGATGGTGATGTTTCTCAATCTCAGGTGGTGGAATCGCCAATCAAACATTCCGAGTCTTCTAACTCATTAGTTTCCAATGGTTCCTCTTCTCCATTAATGGAGAAGAAAGAAAATGGGGGAGCTAAAAGTTCTCAAGGAAGTGCACTTCGGAAGTCTTCAATAACTATTGTAAAGCCAATACGCTATAGAGATTGAGCTTATGTTAGTATCCATTCTTGTCTCCTTGCAGGACCACTTGATGATAGTGAACCATCTTGTTTTGATGAAGCACGTGGCGTGAAAGAATGAGATTGTGCAATGGATGAAGAGATGCAAGTACTCATCAAAAATGAAACTTGGGATCTTGTGTCAAAGCCCAAAGAGGTAAGGCTAGTTACTTGCAAATGGGTGTACAAGATTAAGCGCAAACAAGAGCAAGGTTGGTTGCTCGTCAAAAATATGGAGAAGTTTATGAGGAGAATTTTAGTCCTATTGCAAAAATGACTTCGATTCGAGCAGTCATTTCTTTGGCAGGATCTCAATGTTGGAAGTTATAGCAACTTGATGTGAAGAATGCCTTCTTGTATGGAGAAATTGACAAAGAAATTTAAATGGAGCAACCACTTGGATATGCCTCTCAAGATCATCCACAATATGTGTGCAAGCTAAAGAATGCTCTTTATGGCTTGAAGCAAGCACCGAAGGCTTGGTATGGCAAGATTGCTAAATACTTACTATTTTGTGGCAATTTTGCTTCAAATTCTGATTCTAACTTATTTGTTAAGAAGCATGAGAAGTTGCATATTATTGTTCTTTTGTATGTGGATGATATGATTGTGACTGGAAATGATGAAAAAGAGATTGACAATCTTCGAGCTGAACTGTCATCTCGGTTCGAGATGAAAAACTTAGGTGAGCTGAGTCACTTTCTTGGGTTGGAGGTGGAAAATTTCAAGGATGGCATATTCTTATCTCAAAGAAGCTATGCAAATAAAATGGTGGAAAGGTTTGGATTATTCCAAAGCAAAAAATGTTCTACTCCGCTTGAGGCCAACATCAAGCTAAGGCGTGATGGAGGAAAGCTTCTTGACGATCCTCGACTTTGTCGTGCCTTGGTTGGAAGTCTCATTTATTTGACAATCACAAGGCCGGATATTTCCTTCTCTGTTGGACTCATCAGTCGATTTATGCAAGAACCAAGGAAGCCTCATCTTGATGCAGCTAAACACATATTGAAATACGTTCTATCTACTCTTGACATGGGTCTTATGTTCAAGAAAGAAGCTAATTTTAGTTTGCTTGGTTATGTGGATGCTGGTTTTGGTGGTGACTTGGATGATCGGAAGTCTACTTCGGACTATATTTTCTTCAGTGGTTGGGCATGTATTTCTTGGTGCAATAAGAAGCAGGATTCGGTATCCATTTCTACCAATGAAGTAGAATACAAAGCATCTTCTCTTGCAGCTCAAGAGTGTGTCTGGTTGAGGCAGTTGATTGATGATGTGGCTTTACAAATTCATAATCCTACTATTATTTTGGTGATAATCAAAGTGCAATCAAGCTTGCTACAAATCCGGTTTGTCATGCAAGGACTAAACACATTGAGATTAAGCATCACTTTATCATGAACGTGTGCTTGATGGAACTATCAAAATTCATGAGGTACGGAACAATGCAAATGTTGTGGTTATCTTCACCAAGTCTCTTCCCAAAAGATCGTTTGAAGTTCTTCGTTCACAGTTGGGTCTGGTCTCTAGAAAATCACTTTAAGGGGGAGTGTTGAAATTATTAAAGTAATTTTCTAGATTTATGTAAATAATTGTAGTCAAATTTTCACAAGTTCATACCCTCATTAATCCCTTGAAACCATACATTCCTATTACCCATGTGCATTCCTATTACCTATGTACATGCATCATTGAAACCATATATTTCTATTACCTATGCATCATTGGAACCATACATTCATATTACCTATACCCTTGGAAACATACACCTCCTATTTCCTATGCAACCACCTACATTTACATCCATGCATCACCTTGCCTATATATACCCACTCATCTCTTCACATCCATCATGCACAAAAACAAACCAAAGCCACAAATAATTCTTCTCATCCTCATCCTTGTGCAAGTTTGAACTATTAATGTCTTTTTTTTATATTATTGCCAAGCTTATGTAATCATTCTCCAATATTAATTGAAGTGTTGTCTTCTCTTTCTTCTATCTTTCGGTTGTGAGTATTGAGCTAATGTAACTTGTTTGTTTACAATATTGGAGAAGCAATTTAACCGGAATCTTGGAAGATCGTCTTTCTCCACATTGAGAACCTCTCTGACTGCATCTTCAGGTGTTTTGGCATATCCTTTAGCATCAAAGATGTGATTGACCGCTCCGCAATCCGAAACTATGTATCTAGTTCCATCAGAGACAAGTAAAAGTACTTGCTAGGTTGTTAGTTATAAGCAGAGCCGATAAGTGTATTCAAGCATGCATATTTGGTAATTGAATTTGATGGAAAGTAACACTTCAGCCGTTTCATTCGTGTCAAAGACATGTGGGAATGACCAATATCTGATATATCAGTGAAATATTTCTGCAAAAAGACATATATTTAATATATCAGTATATCGTGTCGGTTTACTCTCCAACCCGATATATATCGAGGATATCTAAAACATTGTGTATACCTTACACTATCATCACTAAATATTGATCTACAAAAAAAAATCAAAAAAGAGTTTCTCTCTTTAAATTTTCTACAGAGAGAAGCTCCCCAATAAACCCAAAAAAGAAAAGAGTGAAAGAAGGTAGTTCCGATCAGGGAGGGGGGAGGATTCCCTCGTCATTCTCCTCCTCCTCCTCCTCCTTCCCCCCCACCTTTCACCCCACCTCTGCAGCGGTGGTGAGATCGTCGGTGAAACTGACTAAGGGTTGATGTGTTATTTAGAAGCGAACAACGCGACAGGGACGATCGTTGTCAAGATGGCTGGCGTCAAGGATGGATGCTGCATCGCCGGGTGAGGAGGAGGCTGCGTAAGAGTGGGAGTGGTTACTGCCGGCAAGATTTGATGATTTCAGCGGTCAGAAGGTCGGGAGGGGCTTGTTGCCAGCTACCATTGTTGTGGTCTGGCGCATGGCGTAGGTCGATTCGTCGGCAACGTCGACCTGCATTTAATGGCGAGTTTTGATGCAGTCATTGCGGCGGTGAGGCTACAGGGGAAGTTTAGGGTGATTAGTCAGCAGGGGTGTTCGAAGGCAGATGACAGGTGGTTGGATTAGATCGATGCTGCTGTCGGAGGGCTGTTGTTGGTGTCGGCGGTTGGTGGGGAAGGCGAGACCGATGGCAACGTCGTGAAAGGGAAGGTGTGGAGTTGTCCTTGGTGGCCAGGATGGTCGGGGATGGCCGAAGAAGATGCAAGGGGAAATGGGAGAAAGTTGAGATTGATTTATTTGAGATTAATTGAGGATAGATAGATTGATTGATTTTTAAATATTTGAATTTCAAATTAGGGTTTGAAATTCAAATTATAATTGGGGATGAGTTGAAGGGGAGATTTGGATCATATTTGAATTTCAATTTAGATTTTTGAAATTCAAAATATATTTGGAGAACAGGGGAAAGGTCATGTTGGGGAAAGGTGGTGAGGGAAAGTGAGCTTGATGTTGAATTTTGAATTTCAATTTAGGATTTTGAAATTCAAATTCAAATTTGATTTGGAGTGTGTAGATGGAGAATTCAATGAAATTTGAATTTCAATGTAGATTTTTGAAATTCAAATTATAGATTGGGAAGTATGGAGAGATTATCTTGATGTAATATGAATTTTGAATTATATTTTATTTGAAATTCAAATTACATTTGTGGAATGATCGGCGAGTGCAAGCGTCACATTTGATAGGCGATGGTGTTCGTTGGTTGAGAAGTTCGTCAGTAGCACCGGCCTGTCGGTTGAGAACGACTACTGTTGAAGGCTAGATTTGACGCAATCAGAAGATGGCATCGCAGTGGGGTTGGTTTGGTGGATTCACGACGACGGCGTCGTTGGGAGAGGAGTTAGCATGCCAGCAAGTGATGGCGGTTGTGGTTATTGACAGGGTGGACGTTTGGGGGAAGGTGGAGGGTGTTCTTGGAGTGGAAATTTTTTTTTAATGGATTTTGAATTTCAAATTACATCTTGGAGGGTTGGGTGGGAGAACAGTGAGTAGATGCCTCGTCTACAAGTTCAGCCAGGGGAGGGACTAGTTAGGGATATATGCTTAGCTTTGTAATTGTCCTTCATTGTTCCGTTTTTGAAACACATAGATGTATACTATTTGTATTACTTTTTTCATTAATTATTAATTAATGAAGCAGTGACGATGTCACCTTTTTTCTCAAAAACAAAAACAATATTGATCGTACACATTTTTCTTTGATCAGCTTTGTTAAGGGGCAACTCTTCTGAAACTTATTGTCTGTCATTTTCCCTTATCTACCTGAATCCAAGTTTGTCTAGGTCTATCCCTAGCATTGGTATCATTTACTAGAATTCTTTTCACTCATCCTATCAGCATAGTGGGGAAAAAAAGAACCAGCAGTTATCTTTATTATGAATTGAATCCTAAATAAATCCTTGAATAGTGTTTGATGTGATAGTTCATTTGTTCTTTAAAATTCAAGAATGAATTTCAGTTCATGAAATCTTACCCAGAAAACTGCCAGGAATCCCTTACAGTTTTAGTCAGGAGGTTGTAGTCAGCACAAGTAGGAACCTCATTCACTTGATTACATGAGCACATTAACCCACTAGCTTTAGCCTCTTCGATGCAACTCCTGAAAGGTGGCTGATAAGTATCTTCCAGATCTTCTTCTGATACCTGGAACCAATAATAAATGCCTAACACTCTTGATCGATAACGAACCTAATTCAAAAATATTAAACTCATAAAATTAAAAAAATTAAAAATTTATAAACATAATTTTACCACAGCATTGAAGGTGTATCGAGTATGACTCTTCCAGTTGTCTAGATCATAAGCTGTATAGTGCTTGTAGCAAGCTGAGACCTTGAGCTCGCCAGAGCTCGTTCCGTTGTAAGAATCACCCTGCAGGCCCCGCACAAAGGAGATTGCATATTTTCCACTCATTGTTGGGTCTTCTCCGGGTGTCTCTTGGCTTCTTCCCCATCTCGGGTCTCTGAATATATTTATATTGGGTGCCCAGAATGTGAGTCCCTCTGCTTGGCCACCGTTGTATATTGCTCGTGCTTCGGTTCCTATGACCTTACAATATGTAATCAAGAGAAGCTAACTTAGAATCATTTAGAAGAAGCACATGAAATGTTAGGACCAGAAAGTCCAATTATTTCGTCTTTGTTAGTGTAATGGTAGGACCAGAAAGTCCGAGTATTTTGTCTCTTTGCTACCCCCCATAACCCAGAGGCTTTTGGGTAACTAACCCACTTTTGGAAAATATTTAGCCGTACCCCACTTCTTAAAAGATTTAGCCAAATACCCTACTTTTATAAAATATTTAGCCAACTACCCCTTTTAATTATAATAACCATAAAGCAAAATTTTATATATAACCCTACTTTAGAAATTATAAACTATAATACACCTTAACCTTAGAAAAGCTGGATAATTCACAGAAAATAGAAAAACTTAAATTAAAAAATCTTTCAAAATTCAAGATTAGATACGTTGATAAAAGATTAGTGGAAAGTAAGCATATTGCCAGTAGAGAAATATCAGAATACATATTACTAACAATAAAAGTAACTAATCAACTACCTAAAGAGATACAAAAACAAATAGCATACAAAGTATTAGATTACAGAAACGAAGAAGCAAGTTGGTATTAGCAACACCTACTAGCAGACAAAATAATAGGACATGGAGCCAAAAATTTATTTAAACATACAAGACTTGGAAGAAGATTGCAACGGTCCTGAAATGTTCAAAGATATAAGAAAAGATTTAAGAATCATAAATAAAAACATAAAAGAATTAGGAAGATATATGACAGACTATCCAGAAGAAGAATTGGGCATAACAGAAGAAGGTATGAAAGAACTAGAAGCCATAACAAAGCTTAATATAAATATCTTGAAATAGAAGATTTAATGGCAAATCCAAATTAAGAAGAAGTGCAAGAAGCCTTGAAAAATCTAGATATAACAAACGAAGAAATAAAAATGGACCAAGATAAGATTATTGAAAAACCTTCAGAAATTCCAAATAACATGTATGAAATTTTAAGACCACCACCTAATAAAAAAACCATGACAATTACCATGGAAATGGCAAAATACAAAAAGAAGAATGCAACTAGGAAAAGATAAAGAAAAAGAAACTCCAAAATACGAACCAACAGAACACTTCGAAAAAGGAATAGCAGAAAATGGAGAATGGTTAGACCTAGATTGCGTAAAAGACGTAGATAGAACAATTGAAGAATGGGTAAAAGCATCACTAATGGTAGGATTTAGGCAAAATCTTAATGGAAATGCATTTGAGAAATTTATAGAAGCCACCTTTATGGGAGTAGTAGCAAAATGGTGGAATGGACTAGAAGAAGAAGAGAGAAATACTATAAGAAAATCAAGACCAATTGATGACAGGGGAACTGAAGAAAGCTCAACACAACGAACCTTAGGTTTAAAAGAAATAATTACAAATTACGAAAAAGCAATAAGAATCGAATTCAGTGTATACGATAAAGGAGAAAAACACACTATATATAAAAAGAATCAAGCAAGATGGAGACTAAGTAACTTAGAAATATGCGACATGTGCCATTTTGACAACTATGCTTGTGAATTCCGAGAATATTATCAAGATAGTTATTATACAAAAAAAGAACGGAGTCCAATTTAGACTCATTCTTCCTAAAATTACCTGATCCATGAAGCATAAACATATATAGTGCATACATAAATGAGAAAGTGAAACCTGAAGTAGACACTTTAGGGTATAGAACGCAATTTGTAAAAGATTATAGAGACAAAGTATGCCAAGATGCTAGAGCTACAATGAAATATTACAGAACATATAAACAAAGAATTTGCTGTGAAGATGCAAGACCAAATTATTGGGGATGCAATAATAACTATAGATACAATAACTATAAATACACAAAGAAGAATAATCACAAATTCCAAAAATATCAACCAAAATATAGGAAAACTTTTAAGAGATATAGAAAACCTTTTAAAAAATACTTTAGAAAAATGAATAAAAATAAAAATAGGCAGTATACGAAAAATCCAAAAAAATGTAATTGTTACATATGTGGAGAGGTAGGACATATATCACCAAATTGTCCTAAAAGAATGAAAAAAGAAAATGTAAAATACGTAGAAGAAATTGAAGAAATGAATAACATAAATTACGAACCCATAGAATATGATGAAGAATGGTCAGAAATAAGTGAAGATGAAGAAACAATGGTAATGGAAGAAGATAGTGGAAGTAGTGAAGGTGAAACAGAAGAATGTGAAATATACATGTTAACTGATCTAACAGAAATAGGGGAACCCTCAGAAAGAGAAGAAAACAATGGAGAATTAAGGGAAAGAATGTGCTTCAACATACAAAAGTACGATAAAATAAGAGAGACCAAATTAGATATAAATCTAAAAGAAATCTTTAAACTACCAATATTTGAAAGAAAAAAAAGCACCATAGTAATAGCTAGGAATAATGAACAACCTATAGACATTGAACAAGCACAAGGCAAAACCATAATCTCATTAATAACAGAAAGAATAATAAGACTAGAGATGGAAAAGATAAGCGAAAAGACCAGAAAAACATTAAGACACATACATTTAGGAGCTGTACAAATAATAATAAAAGCCTATTTTAAGGAAGGAATAAATACACCCCTCCAAATATATCTAATGGATGATAGGATAATATCAAGTACACAGGATGCCTTAATAGGAGTAGTGCAAGGAAACCTAATGTACCAAAAGATAAAGTTCACAATAAAACCTAATTTCTCTATAAGCATGACAGAAGAAAATAAAGATAAAAGTCTAGTCATGTATCATAGGCTATCAGGTATAGAAATGATAGAAAAAAGTAAAGTTATGAGCATACAAATTAGAAATATTTATGCTTTCACTAGTAAGCACGAAGTAAAGAATAGAAATACAGACAACTTTAAAATAGAGCCACTATTCAGCGAAATCATAAGGTACAAACAAGCTAGAGAAAATCCTGAAATGACTATACCAAATTATATAGAATTCGACTTTAATAAAGCAAAAGAAACCGAAAAAGGAAAAGCACCACAAATAATGTTCGGAAAGATGTCACTATCAATAAGAAATAAACAACAAGCATTGGAAATAATACCAATAATAAATACATTAGAACACCAAAATAATAACCAATTTAAAATAGAAATAGAATATTATGACAACAAAAAATGGAATAAACAAATAGCCTTAGTTGACACAGGAGCTACTAATTCACATATTAAACAAACAAGTATAAAAATCACTGAATTGATAACATTAGATAACTCATATTATTACCTAGATTATTACAATAATAGACATCCAATTGTACATAAAATTATACTACCACTAAGGATAAATGGTAGAAAGGAAATGTTGTTACACTTACACGTAGACCCAGAACAACATGTTAATGATATGTTATTAGGAACTGACTTCCTTACATCAGTACAACCTTACTCAATTCAAGAAGAATAAATTACAATAACGTTAAACAATGAAAGCATGGTAATAAATAGGATATCGGACAAATGAATCCATTAAGGGCAACAAAAAACACATTATATATCCTAATAGAATTTGTTTACGAAGGATACAAATCAAGAAACTATCACAGTCTAATAGACACCGGAGCAGGTACTAGTTTATGCCGCGAGAATATACTACCAAAATGGAAACAAGATGGTTTTAATAAAAAAGCCATAACTGGATTAACTGGACAAACCATCATACTAGACAAATATCAACAAAATTTTAATGTACAAATAGGAAGTTACATACTAAAAATACCTATAGTATACCAGTTTGACGATATGAATAATGACGTACTCTTAGGCAATGACTTTTTCCAACAATACTACCCCATAACTATATCACATAAAACAGTTGTATTTACAACACCTTGCGAACACTAAGCAATAGCAATTAGAATAACACAACCATATTCCAGAACTGACCTACCACACATCAGAGTTTCTTCAACCCAGCGTGGTGAATACCAATACTTACCAAATAAAACTAGAATACAACAAGTTCAAATAACAACTACGAAAGAAATTTTACAAAAACAATTAGAAGATCTGTGCGGAGAAGTCCCCTTGGCAAAATGGAACTTAAGTAAATCCACGGCACATATAGAGTTAATAGATAAGAACAAAATAATTAAAATTAGACCAATAAGACATACTCCAACAGACCTAGAAGAATTCAAAATACACATAAAAGAATTAGTGCAAAATAATTATATAAGGAAATCACAAAGTCCACATTCATCACCAGCATTCATAGTGAAAAAGCATTCAGAAGAAAAAAGAGGTAAATCTCGAATGGTAGTAAATTGCAAGGAATTAAATAAAAATACTAAGAGAGTTGGATACCCACTACCAAATATGCAAATACTACTTAACACAGTAAGAACAAGAAAAATATATTCGAAATTAGACTGCAAATCAGGTTTTTATCATGTAAAACTAACAGAAGATTCAAAACCTTTAACGGCATTTAGCACACCTCAAGGATTTTATGAATGGAATGTATTACCATTCGGTTATAAAAATAGCCCAGGAATATTTCAAGAATATATGGATAAAATTTTTAAAAAATACAATAATTTCATATTAGTATATGTAGATGAATTCTAATAGGGTCAGAAAACGAAGAACAACATAAAGAACATCAACTAAAATTCATAGAAATAGTGAAAGATGCAGGCATTATAGTATCAAAAAAGAAGATGGAATTATTCAAAACTGAGATAGAATTCTTAGGAACAAAATTATCACATGAAGGAATAGAATTACAATCACATATAGCAGAAAAAATAAAGACTTTTCCTAATGTTTTAAAAGAAAAAAGAGAAGTACAAGCTATAATAGGATTACTAAATCAAACAAAAGGTTACATACCAAATTTATCAGCAAAAACAAATTGGTTGCAACAAAAACTTAAAAAGTTTAAGAAATGGAAATGGACCCCTGAGGATGAAAAGAAACTTAAAATATTAAAACAACAAACTTCAGAACTACCAAAGCTAAGACTACCGGTTAAAGAATGTTCTTAGATAATAGAAACCGATGCATGTGAAACTAATTGGGGAGCAGTATTAAAATTTATTGAAATAGGAGAAAGTGAAGAAAAATTAGCTAGATATACTAGTGGATCTTTCACACAAACCCAACAAAATTACCACATAAAAGAAAAAGAACTACTAGCAATCTTAAAAGCTATAAAAAAGTTTGAATTATTCATAATACATACAAAATTTACGGTAAGAACAGATAATACCCAAGCAAAGAGTTGGATTAATAAAATAATAGACCCAACCATAGCAAATAAAAGATTGATTAGATGGCAGATGGAGTTAGCACATTACGATTTCTTAATAGAAAACATAAAAGGAAAACTTAATGTTGTAGCCGATTTCCTATCAAGAAATTAACTATTTCACTTGTTGCAGAATGAAAACCAGAGTTCAGCAAATAGAACAAGATATAGTCTACCTAATGGAGACAGTGGAGCAATTAAAAGGAGCATTTAACCAGTTACAACTACAAATATGTGGACTCCAGAGTCTGTTCTATCAGCATATAAGCCAGCATGTAACCACAGAAAATATGGCAGACAAATGAGTGAGATAGGTGAGCCTTCTTAGTCAGTAAAAGAAGAAGCAATTACATCTTCAAATAAAACCACATACAAGGAGACACTTCTTACTGAGAAAGCTCCTATCAAAGTATCAAAGAAAATATTATTTTTACAATATATTCAAAAGCTATGCCAAGTAACTGAGGTAAACCAATTCATCAGAACCATATCTCAGCAGCACATGAACAAGGCCATCATCCTACCAGGAGCTAATCCGAGAACAACTAGGGCACTATTCGAAAGAGGACTTATTCATTGTATTTACCCATCCAGAGAATGTGAAGAACTAATCCACCTACCAAGAAAAATCTACAAGGCAGCTAAAAATTATTTTGGGCTCACAAAGGCCTTAAAAATATATGTTAGAATGTATTCAGCTATCCCAGAGTATCTACATGATGAGGAAGAATTCCCAGCGGAACATGTTATAAAAATAGGGATGACCACCCAAATAATCTATGGAGCATCAAACATTGTACCATTTAAGCTGAAGAATTGAGAATTAATCCCAGAAATGAGAGCAATGGGCTTTAGGAACATGTACTGTGAATTAAAAGACATAAAACAAAGAGATAGCAATATATGGATCTATGACAGCCCAGATCCAGATAAGATAATAATGTACAGTATAGCAAAAATCAAACAGCCACAAGATAAACATGAGCTGTTTGACAGCTGGTACCAGATACTATCTGCTGGAGCAATGACAATGACAGCAGAGACAGCTGTACATTACTGTAGCCTGATGAAGATGGAGCACCAACATAAATGTGCAGCATGTGAAGATGTCGGCCAAGAGGAATCTCTTTTCCTGGAATAGGCCAAAATGTAATCAGAGCATTAATTGTAACATGATCTAAGCAATGATGTAAGAAAAGCAATAATTGTATCTGTGATGTAAGCAATGATGTAAGAGGGATAATAATTGTATCTGGTGTGAAGCCATCCCTTCGTCTATAAAAGGGAAGGCAGGGTAAGGGAGAGAGGCAGGATTTTGGAGAGAAAAAATTCCTCATAATCTTAGAGAGTCTGTTTGTAACAAGCATGAAGGAAATAAAATGTCTTTTATGAGTTCATCTATCAGCCTCTGTAGAAAATAAGGTATGAACAACTAAATTCCTTTCCCTTAGGGAGAGTTTTGTAAGGCTCTGCCTGAATAATCTTGCAAAAAGACTCATTTGCAACCTTTTATAGTTAGACTTTTGTGGTTGTCTGTACCGAAGTGCTACTAGTTGTTCTGGACGTATCTCTTGGATGAAGCTCTATTGAGGGCATAGTAATCTTGAGATGGGAAGAACGTAAAAGGAGCACAGAAATCGGGGTGCATACCGGAGGTATTTTATCCACTGGTAGTAACTGGTACAGAACAGATCAGAAAAATTTAACTAGGTCGGAAGCATGATGGGCCGTTTTGTTTTGATTTTTTAGGTATCCTTAGAAATCTCTCTCTGCTCTTTATTTCTTAATTGCTTATTGTTCAAAAGAACTAATGGATAATAATTTTGGTATTGCTTCACCAATTTTTGAATTAATGGTTAATTACCAAGGAAGTGACAGAATGCTAGTTTTTTATGTTTATTATCCCCATAGACAAATAAGCATGGATGATTGCTACGAATTCAAATTATTCTTTTTTAGCATTCAATGAGTAATAATTATAACAATAAACCAAATAATCCCCGGAGAAACTAGTAATATAAATGTTGAAATAATTGACGACCTAACTTATCACGAAAGATCTTTGTTATTTTATGAAAATGGTATATTTAGTAGTTATGTTTGGAGTCGACTGCATACAGACAATTTCTAGAAGAACATGAACAGAATGGAGGGGAAAATAGACATACAGAAGAACTCGAAGAACCCCCATATGATAGTAATAGTGAAGGATATGAGACAGAATTAGAATATATAAGAGAACTTGACGACAATGACGACGATATTCCCATCATTCCTGATTACTTTTTCAGAATTGACAATAACCATTATTTCAACGAATATTATTTTTCAAATTTTGATCTTTATTTCAACTCTTTAGACTTTACTCTTTAGACTTTTAAAAGTTTTTGATACTCTCTTCCTTTTGATTTTCAGGTCTCCAGGATACTCACACCTACAATTTAAGAGATTTCACGTACCCACCAAAGTTGGTATCAGAGCCAGCACAAAGTAAGTAATTTTAATTTAATTTTCCATATAATTATTAATAATTTATAAGCTAGAAAGCAGAAAAACTAAAATCTAATAATTAAAATAAGAATTACCTTAAAACCCAAAAACTTTTAGTTTTTGTAGAAAGGTCACACATCCTATAAAAATTATTATAGGAAGAAAACTATAGGAATCCAACTAAGAACTAGGGTATTTCACTAATTAATTTCAAAACAAGGGTATTCCACTAAATAATTTCAAAAAGAAGGGTAACAACCCAAATAACTCCATAACCCACCAAAAAAAAAAGGATTTTTTCCCCAAATATGCCACTTTTTCAAACTAATTTTCAAAATAGACCACTCGCAGTTGCAAACTGCGTCCTATTCTATTTTGTTGACGTAGTTGGAAACTGCGGTCTAAGTTCCACACTTGTGTCAAAATAGTGTTCAGAAAAAAAACTATGTTCACCTTAGACCGCAGTTGGCAACTGCGTTGTTAATTGCACTAAGCCCACAGTTTCCAACTGCATTTCTAATTTAATCCCCTTCACCCCACTTAATTGAGTCTTTGAACTGCATTTAACTGTGGCTAACTGAGACGACCGCAGTTAACTACTGCGGTTTCAATATTATTTAGAACGCAGTTCACAACTGCGTGTTTATTTAAATCCCCTTTAAAACTCTCGAAACCCACTATTCATATAACTTCATCATTTTCCCCAATTCACTACATCTACTCTGAAACCCATCGAAACCCAAACTCTTTAAAAACCCAAGTACCATAATCTATCTCATCCCCCTCTCTAAAATCTCTTCCTAATTATTTATTCAACCTTTAATCCCCAAATTTCCAAGTCCCCAAACCCTAATTTCCCTATTTCTCAACTAATTCTCAAAATCTAACTACCCACATTGTTCGGCGACAACACTTCCAACGATTAGCACCATCTTTGTGAAATTGTGACATCATCCATGGCATCATTGAAGTGTCAAACACCTTGGTTATTTTGTAAGGTATTTGTACAATCGTAGAAACTTTATTTTTTGTTTTTTATTGTTGTTTTCTCATGTAATTACTCGCATATTCGTCCATTTACGTATAGGTATAGATCAGAAAATTCCTATTTGGTTTTATTATGGGAGAGAAATAATTCGAGATCCTAAATTAGGAGCTTATTATAGTGATGTTGAACCGGAAGTAGTTTGGGCTCTGCGTAATATTACAAAGCACGAACTCGTAGATAAGGTGTATAAAATTACTTATTGGGATAGAGTTGAATGGAATGTTAAAATACGAGCTCGATATGCAGCTAGAAAAGGAGAGTCACTATATTTCATGGTGGTGACTATAGTCGATGATGACGCTATTGCTTCTATGATTGCAAGAACAGTTGATCCGAACTATAGTTGGACTGCATTGGAGTTATACGTTGACAAAGTAAGGAATCGCAGTAGTCCGCCACATGTTAATCGTATACCAAGCCCATTACATGAAGTGCCTACCCATGAAACAAGTCCCCATCCGAGTCCTTCACTACATGAAAGGGTGTCGCCTAGAGAAGATAATCCAGTTTTCACAAGTCCAGTTTCTGAAAATTCACCCTTACACGACTTGCAAGGGTTGAATTCAGACTTTATCTGCAATCTTGTTGATAAAGAAAACAATCTTCAAAACTTCAATAATGCTACGATTAACAATGAGTTGATAGATGATGAAGAAATTGAAGAGGAGAATATAAATGTAGATGAGGAGGAATATGAAGAAGATGATCATTTTGAAGATAATGTTAATGATGGTGATGGTGTGGAAATGGGAGCCAATGTTCCAACTCCACCCTCGCCCCCTCCTCCTAAATTCATGAGGTCAACTGTTCCTGAATTTGAATCTACTGAAGGGAGTGATAATACTCGGGTTCATCAAAATCCTAAAGAATAATGTGGATCATCGGAGATCGGATTGTTGTACGTTGGACAAAAGTTTGAAAGCAAAGATCATATTCAACATGCGGTGAAGATGTTCTCTATTAAGGAACATCGAGAATTTGTAGTTGTCAAATCGAACAAAAGTGTTATGTCGTTAAATGTAAATTTGGTGCAAAGGTAAATCCAAATGATGGTATGTCACAAAATCCCGAAGGCGGAGCTGAGGAAGTTTGTCCACGGTGACTATGTGCATGTTTTCCAAAAGGACAGATGCACTTTATTGTGAAGAAGTTAGGAGGGGCACATATATGTATCAATTCGACATTAAGTCAGGACCACACTAAATTTGATTCGAAGCTAGTTTCTAATATAATCTTGAATGTTGTTAAGGCACAGTTAGGAACTACACCGCGATCCATAATTGAGATTGTTTTATAGAAATTTAATTATAAGATTTCTTACAAGAAAGCATGGATTGCAAAACAAAGAGTTACTGAGAAGTTGTTTGGAGGGTTCGATGAAGCATATATGAAGTTGACTGCCCTTTTAGCTGCAATACAAGCCTCTAATCCTAGAACTTACGTGCATTGGGATAAGATTGCTTCTGGTCCCAGTGAAGAAACATTTAAAGGAGTCTTATGGGCATTTGCCGCTTTGATTGAAGGTCTTAAGTCCTGCCAACCTGTGATTAGTATGGATGGAACCCATTTGTATGGAAAATACAAGGGATGTTTGTTGATTGGGGTTGCAAGTGATGCAAATAACACGTTATATTCATTTGCTTTTGCAATGGTAGATGGAGAGAGTATAGAGAGTTGGACTTGGTTCATAAGCTGTATTCGATATTATGTGACCGATCGCCAAGGATTATGTGTTAATTCTGATCGTCATGCGGGCATCTTATCGACGATGGAGCTTCAAAACGGATCATGAAATGAGCCACATGCATATCATAGATATTGTATGCGATATTTTGCAACAAATTTCTTCACCAAATTTGGTAGCATGGCTTTGATGAAGAAGTTGAAAGTTGTTGCATGTCAGAATCAACCAAAAAAATTTGACACACAATTGGAAAAGATTGAAAAAGTTAAACTCGAGGCAGTCGAGTGGCTAAAGGCAAAACCGGTTGAGAAGTGGGCACTAGTTGCAGATGGAGGGTGTCGATATGGTGTAATGACCACAAATGCATCAGAAATATTCAATTCCGTTTTAAAAGGTGTTCGTAGTTTACCCGTAACGGCAATTGTCGAGATGATATTTTACCGTCTCAATTCGTACTTCACCGAACGTCATCAGGAGGCACAGAAACTGATATGTGAAGGAAAGGTTTGGGCTCCAAGAGTTCAAGAACTATTCGATGAACGGTGTGATAGAGCTAATTTGCATGAAGCTATAATGTTCCATCATAATCCGGGGATATTTCAAGTCAAAACAGGTGTTCACCTTGTTGGCACAAAAAGGAAGGGTGGAAAAAGCCAGATTGTTGACTTGGGTGCGCGTACAAGTACATGTCAAACATTTCAGCATTATCATCTACCTTGTTCACATGTATTGGCTGCATGTCCTTCTCAAAAACTTGATTATTGTCCATATATTGATCCATTCTATAGTTTGGCATCCTTAGCAGCTACATGGACGCCCAACTTTCATCCTTTGCAAGACTAAGCGTACTGGCCTATTCATATTGGTCCTAAACTAATAGCTGATGCAAGACTCAGAAGATGTCGGAAAGGGCGCCCGAGAAGTACACGAATTCACAATGACATGGATGTGGGAACAAGCTCCAGGAATAGCCTTGGTTGCAGTAAATGTCATCAAAGAGGACACAATAGGCGCAGTTGTAATATTGATATGCCATGTGGTACTACTACTAGTGGGTCACATGTAACGCATTTAAACTTATTTCAATTTCACATTTTTGATTGCATTTATATGTGAATTTATTTTAACCATTTATGCATATTTTACAGGGTGAGTCTAGTGGTGTTTCTGTAACCGGTCCCGCATGTAGTCGAGCACGAGGTCGAACTAGAAACCCCCCAGGGTGACGACAGGGATTCCTTAAATTAACCAATGTCCTCAATTCATGCAAGGATGGTTGTAGTTTGCAATATTTTCTATTTTAGTTTTAATGTTGTAATATATAAAACAATGTTGCAAAACAAGTATGCAGGGATGGTTGTAGTTTGCTTGTTTTGCTTGTTTGGCATCTGTGTTTGCAATATTTTGTATTTGGGAATCATTCTCAAGTTGTAGGATAGTGATGTCAGATGTAATTGGTTTTTTTTTGCTTGTATTGCATGTTTTGCTTGTTTGGCAAATGTGTTTCTCTTGGATGTTGTTGTTGTTTAGCTTTCATGATCGGATGTTGTTGTTTAGCTTGGATGATCGGATGTTTTTGTTTAGCTTGGATGTTGTTGTTCTTGCTTGTTTTCATCTATTGTGAGTGATAATGATTATTGGAATAATGAGTACTGTAATCAGGGAATCAGCTGCATGATTGGAAGCTAGCTAGTTATGAACTCATTTCATTCGAAGTTGCCAACTGCGCTAAAGTTATTACAAGGAGCACAGTTGGCAACTGCGACTGTCAACTTTCCAGATTTCTAGAGAGTTGGCAACTCTCTGGAAAATTGGTAATAACAGTGAGCGCAGTTGTCAACTGCGCTAAAGTTAATACAAGGAGCGCAGTTGGCAACTGCGACTGTCAACTTTCCAGATTTCTAGAGAGTTTCCAACTCTCTAGAAAATTGGTAATAACGGTGAGCACAGTTGCCAACTTTGCTAAAGTTAATACGAGGAATACAACTAATGCTATAGGATCAAGGAGGGGTATATAATTTTGTTTTCTTCCTATTCCTTTTTGGGCGTGTGTCCGAAGATTTCTGAGTAACTTGGGAAATGGGAACGTCATCTTTTGGGTCATCGTGCACTTGTTCTTGATGTGTAGGCGCTTGCATTTGCCCACTCGGTTGTTGTACTGGATCCGGTATACGTGCGTGGCCTCGATAATTTTTAGTTGCAACCTTTTTTCTTTGTTTCTCCGTGTTGGGCACCGGGGCATTCAATAGTGCATCGAGTCGGGCTCCTTCACCAACATGTTCGAGCTGCGACCTGCACAGCTTCAGAATGCCTCTTGAAAATGTCTTGACAAGACTACATCGGGCACATTGCTCGAAAGTGCACGAGCACATTGCTTCGCAATATCCCATGCATCCTTGATCTATCAAACATATTTCACAATGGAACATGATTCACATATGATATAAATAATAATTAGTTACATTAGATTAAAAATAATTATGCAATTATAACTAAATATACAATCTTACTATGGATTGGTGAGTCGGTGCCCGCGGTTGATACATTGGCTGCAGCGTAGAATACCCGGGTGCTGGCTCGGTATCTCTCCTTTGAATTGGTAATTGAACACCAGCGGGTATAGATCGAGGAGGTGCAACATACAATCATGTATACGTGCGATACCAGTTCATATATGACCGATGCAAGGCTGAGTCAAATGGAGGAGACGGGTCTACAACGACGTCGAAGCATTCATCATTCCAGCACTTGACATCTATTTCATGGTAAGTTGCCCAATTGTGATCTGGCAGCCTACCCATACCCTTCGTTCCGTGCAACTTTTTGTCATAAGTTCGGGTTGCCGGGATGTGTTGGTGCAGTCCAAACTGCCGAAGCACTCGGTCGGCAAAATAAAATTCAACAATACCGAAGTTGATGAGTGGTGATGTCATCAACCATAATTGTGGGGTCGCCCTACATGCAGGTGACAATCTTTGAACCCTCTGTTCATTGTAAGGCATCCAATTCACGAACTCATCTCGTAATTGATCGAGCTCGACTCTATAATACGTTAATACACCACGTGGGTTATCCTTCCACGTGTGTAACCCATTCCAATATACCCCGATGGGTGCCAACAATGCTTGATTCTCTGCATGGGCCATCCACCCCTCTGATTGCCAGGTTATAAGAGGTCGACCGATGTGTACATGTTCCCAACTCCATACTTGCAGTATTACCAATGGCCCGGTCATTTGAACTGCATTCAAGGAACACGAACACAAACTCCTATACAGTGCAGCCAATGCGGCACTACCCCAGCTGTATTCCCCGGCTTTTCTAGTATCCGCGATCAACAGTAGATACATTACTGGCACCAAATCACCTGATGCATTTGGAAAAAATCACACCGCCAAATATTGTCATTATATAAGCTCGAGTGTAACACTCCACTTGGAACTCGGTCGAATCATCGCTCAGTCCGTCTCCAAACATCTCCTTCAACCACGACAACCTCAAAGATTGACCAACGAATGTTTTCTCACCCAGCTCAACACCTAGATATTCTCGAACTAAGGCAACTTTATCAAAGCCCGTACTCCCAGTCACGGCTACCCCGTTAACATGCATACCCGATATCATCGCAATATCTTGTAACTTGACCGTCATTTTCCTTACGGGCAAATGGAAAGTATGGGTCTCCGGTCGCCTTCTCTCCAGGAGAGCTGTAAGCAGGCCTCGATCGAGCTTGATACTCCCCATCAAGCTAATCTTATATAACCCAGCTAAAGCCAGAAGTTCGTGTATGCGTAGGTGCATCGGTAACTGTGGAGGATGCCTACGGAATGTGCACTCCTTCGATACACTGTTCCAAAAAAACTGAGAGCAGTGTCGTTCTGCAAGGTCAACAGTTTCGGGTCCAAAGGACTTGGACCTCCACGTGCAACAGAGGAGGAACTAGGCTCAGCTGCACCGAATGATGAGGGAACCTACAAGTTCATGAAATAATTGATATTTTAGTAACAAATTTATTTCAACAACAACATATACAAATTTAAAAAGTTACAAAACACTTCTTACCTGTGTAGCAGGGAGAACTTGCTCTCGGACTTCATTACTACTCGAGGATCTTCCACCACGTTTTCTTGGTCCCCGACCTCAATCATTTACACCCCTTGTTCGTGCCCTTTCCAAAATTAGACGATCACTACAGAAAATAGTTACCAATAGTAGATAATATTAATATATAAAATAGTATAAGATATGAAAAATTTAAAGATTGACAACACATGATGGAGTGAGCCATTAAGGAATTTAACCATTCATCGAAAAGCAAAATTTCTGCTATTATAAGACACCCTATCCTAACAAATAACACGTCTACAGGCTGTTCGATGTTTTCCTCCAATATGAGGTGCCTGATATATTTAATGCAAATTTCTTATCTAATACTTATCTATCGTATCTCTGATCTAACGTTATAGAGAGTTTCAGTCATATAAGAACCCACTTCAAACCAAATTATATACCATTGCTGGAAAATACGATCCATCATTGCAGA
Source organism: Hemerocallis citrina (assembly GCA_017893485.1). Taxonomy (NCBI): domain Eukaryota; kingdom Viridiplantae; phylum Streptophyta; class Magnoliopsida; order Asparagales; family Asphodelaceae; genus Hemerocallis; species Hemerocallis citrina. Next base: position 47,649,384 of record CM030363.1, read on the forward strand.
TTCAGAAAATTCCTATTTGCAGGACATCTGACTTAATTTGCTTAATCTCTGGTGAATACTTTGTTCCTAATGTTTCCATATTCTCAGGCGTATAACGACATGGCGTGTTTCACTTATATACAGTCATCACAGGAATGAATTCAATCCTCCTTAATACATTCGCATTGGTGTTTATCTATTCTCATATCGGCTTATTATAACTCCAAATTAGATTTGGACAACACACCATAGCACTGATTCTTGTGACTAAGCACAATGGCACTAAGCAATCGGCCAACTTGACCAGACAAAATGTTGAGTTATGAATAATCCTTGTTTGAAGAGATTGTTCATAAACTGGAGGAGTAGATCACTCCTTGTTAAAAGCTTCCTAATTTTGCATTCATCTTAAAAGCTTCACAATATTGCATTCATCATCTACAAAGGGGATAATAATGACAACTTAAAAGCTTCCTAATTTTGCATTCATCTTAAAAGCTTCACAATATTGCATTCATCTACAATAACATTTGTCTAGGACAAAAGATAATTACATAAATGCAATGCCTTTGGTCATCAGGATTGCTTGCTTGGTACTATATGTATATGATGAATTAAGTTGTATGCTACTACTAATTGACCAAAACTCATTGAGTTTTTGGAAGAACTCATTGCTAGTAACAATCCACTAGCTGTATGTTGTATGCTGTCTTTGGACCAAAACAGTTCACAAATTCACTAACAATTCACTAACATTTCACTAACAATTGACTAACAATTCATAATCAATTCATACCAGTTAACAATTCATAGCAATTATCTAAGACAATTCAACCAACAATAAAAATTCATTATATCCACTAACAAATCATACCATTTAACGAGGGAAATGAGACATACCTTCAATAACTTTAGGTGATGGCGAAAATAATCTCGATTTCGAAGCTAGACATCATATTGAAGATAGGTGGTCTTAGTTGGGCTGATTTCAACGAAACTGTCAAAAACTAGGGTTTGGGAATTTCCAATTTCGAATGGGGATGGAGAGAGGAAGATGAAGTGAGGTTGATAATTGGATTTGAGAGAGATTCTAGATAGTAGAAAGAGAGTAATGAGATTTCGGAGGCTTGACGGAATGGGTTTCCTAAGTTGAGAGGGGGCACAGTTGGGAGATGAGATAAAGTGGAGTGAAGAGGAGATGAGGGGCTTAATAACTGGACCGTATGAACGATTGAATTAGGAATACATTTGGGAACTGCGGGCTCAGTGCAATCAACAATGCAGTTGCCAACTGCGATCTAAGATGAACATAGTTTTTTCCTTAACACTATTTTAACAAAAGTGTTGGAGTTGGATTATTGTGGCATATACTTAGACCGCAGTTTCCAACTGCATCAACAAAATAGAATAGGACGCAATTTGCAATTGCGAGTGGTCTATTTTGAGAATTAGTTTTGAAAGTGGTGTATTTGGGGAATTAGTTTGAAAAAGAGGCCTATGTTTGAAAAGAGGCCTATTTTTGTGTGTGTGTGTGTGGGGGGGGGGTGCCATTTTGTCTCCGTTAGTTTCATGTTTCATGTCATGTCGTTCAAGAGGATGTTGTCGATTTAGCCATAACAAAAGAAGATATTGTCGATGAGTTAATTCAGATAACCTTCAATTTGAAGTAGTATTTTCTTTTCATAATTTGGTCTGAATAGCTCCCAATGAAACTGTTCACAGTACTCCATTTTCTTGAAGAAAATTAATCTTTTACCTCTCCTATTAGGTACCATAGCTGAGGGTTGAAAGAGGCAGCAGTGAGAATGACTTGAAGGAAAATAGTTGCAGCTTTAATAGTGGCATTCAACTGAATCCCCCTGCGGGGCTTGTTAGAGATAGAAACCCCGTGAAGGCCCTCCGACCACCACTTGTACCCCGGAATTCCTAGACTCTCAATTGGAGGGGCGACATCGCTTATCTAAGCTATCTTCTCCTCTAAAGATAGATGGGAGATTAGGTTATCTACCCTTGTACTAATTGGCAGTGGTGTATTACAAAAGGGACGTTTTTTGGCTATTGGATCGGATTGATTGCAAGAGAATGGAGGGGATAGTGAGATAACTGGTGAGCGTAGGATTGAAATATTGAAGAAGAAGAAGAAGAAGAAGAAGAAGAGAAAAAGCCTTTCATGGTTGTTCATCTCTACTTTTTCTGGTTAAGTGTTTAATGAATCTAGGTTTGACATGAAGATGAGAAGAGTACAAGGAGTATATTTATAAAGGTTCAAAAGGCTTTCACGGATGACAGCAGATTATAGTGTGTTGTGATTATTGATTTGAAATGACAAGAACGGCCTTGGGGTTTGTCGTGTTCTGTCAGGTTTTTGTGGAGAGGGGCATTTTGTATTGTTGAGAGAGTAATGCTTCATCCACTGCCAGTTTCACTACATTTCTTTTCACTATCTTAGGAGACACACTCTTATTGCAGAGTTTCCCTGCCTACTTTCTCCTCCCTCCCACTTATTGGAGTGTGTCACCTAAGATAGTAAAAAAAAATATAGTGAAATAGGTAGTGAATGTAGCATTACTCTTGTTGTAATTAAGGAGGAACTGCCTTGCCAAATGTAGCCATTGGACCACTCCTATGACATGTTCAGGTAACTCCCGCCACCTTTCAAACATGCATTGTAGAATATATGGTCACATTCTGTGTGAATAAGTGAACACTAACCTATCCATTAATCAAACATTGAAACTTTAGTATGGGGTAAAAGATATTTCATATTAGAGACTCTTTCCTTATCTTTGTCAAGTTATGCCCGATTTGCGGGCTTGTTTCATTGCTCAAAAAAATTGGTGGCTAGCAAGCAAAGCACACAAAGAAAGGAACCACTTTACCAGTATTTCTTGGGGTTATGTTGATCCAAACTAAAAAACTCAGGAATATGTTTTGACCATCTTTTATCAGTTTGCTTTGTACGTAGCATGTATTTAATTTTCCCCATTTGTGAGTAAAAAAGCTCGAGGGTTATGTTATGAAGCAAATTTCTGAACAATAAATATATTTGATATAATTTCAAATTCAATTCTCGAACATTGCTGCCTTTGATATAAAGGAAACTTCATACAGTTAGGTTGAGGGTGAGCAGAGCCCAAACATATATGGCAAAATTAGGACTTGTCGAACATGGGGGCTGGTGAGTGCAACTAAATTTGGAGAAGCTGATAACAGAAAATTAATGAAGTGAAATAGAATGTGAATTGACTTTTTTTTTCATAAATGAATGTGAATGCTTTTGACATATCTATCGTTATTTGGGTACCATATTCGGCAATTGAGAGGAGGGGGGGGGGGGGGGGGGGGGGGTTGAAAACAGAAAAAGAAACTCAAGTTTTTGGTGCGATTGCTCGGGAAAAGGTGTCAAATAGCAGTTCCCGTTTGTTTTCGAGGAATACAAATAACCTCCGGTTTTTTTTAGCTTTGGCGAGCATATGGAAAAACTAGTGAATTATGAGAACGTACGTTAAAATCGTTTATGAACTTTTGAATTTTGATTGCTATGCTTCACTCAGCATTAATTATTTTCTTTCTTTTGCTTTTGCAGTGTGAGTTGGTTTGCATCCTTTAGTTTGTCTTTTTTTTTATCATATCATCCTTTAGTTTGTCTTCATAAAGTGCCCAAGACTTCAACGGAATCATTGCCAGGAATGGGGAAAAGTAGATGGAGGATAATGTACATAAGTATATAGCAAAATCATTAATGTTTGAAACAAAATATTTTTTGGAAATTTGAAAGCTATCTAGTATTCTGATATAGCATGTTTTATTTATTGTTTTCTAGTATTGTTGAGGAATTAAATGTAGATGGTGGTTCAGTATGAAAACTTCTAACATTGTATATGTAAATCACCCTAGAGGGAGGTGAATAGGGTGATTGTGCGGAATTAAAAAAAATTAAAATGAATGGAAAAGTAAATAAGAAGAGATAAGAAAATTAAATACAGATAGCACAAGTGACGCAATGATATAACGTGGTTCGACCCCCAGGTCTACGTCCACACTACCTACTTATAGCAATTCTCCACCACAAGTGTTCCACTATACTCAAACCCTTGTACAATGATTCTCAGATTCCAGCCGAGAGACCTATTACACCCACAGGACTTCTAACACAAGTCCCATCAATCTCACCAAAGTGGAAGAAAAGAAAGAACCTCAAGATCCTTAATGATCCTGACTGAAGAATACAAATAGTTATCACACACACACTCGGATTGATTGTTGAAAGATTAGTTCAGAAGATGTTTCTCAGAAGTAATAGGTGAGAAATACTCAGTGGGTTCGTCCAATTATATAGACAGGGAAGTGTATCTATCAAATTAGAAACGATACATTCCAAAATAGTGAACAGCGCAAAGTACGGTAGACCGCAATTTAGGTGCGGTCGACCGTTCATCTTTCTGACAAAAAGTCGAGAGATGAATGGTCGACTACTTCATTATGTTGCTGTGAAGTACAGTCGACTGTGATGCGGTCTACCGACATGAGGTGCGGTCGACCGTTATCGTGTTGTTCATAATGAATCCACTTTATATTCTTATCATATACTAATCAATAATCAATCAATCAAATACAGATAAGATCTCACAAATATGGAATAGCAACAACTGTTCTTGATAGCTTTCTTGGGCACTAATCAACACGTGCTCTTTTTGAATAACTTCTTGTTTTGCTTGATCTTGCAATCTTTCTTTATTACTTTCCTTCTTTACTTATTCTTAAATCTCTTTTGAATCCCTTATTGATAGATCTTGCAATCTTTCTTTATTGCTTTCCTTCTTTGCTTATTCTTGAATCTCTTTTGAATTTCTTATTGATATTATTTTAACCTGAAAATCTGAATAGCTTAATTCAAACTTATTAGTATTTATGGACACGTTTTGTGCGCATTAAACTAAGAGTCAACAATCTCCCCCTTTTGGTGTGAACAAAACATGTAACACCCCGAATTCCAAAACAGACTGAATTCGAGTTCCACAGGATCTTTTCACTTCTCTTCGTATAATTTTACAAGGAAATAAAACTTTACTTTACATCAGAGATACATTTACATTAATATTTATACAGCAGAAGCAAATTTTACAACAATGAATGAAATACAACAACAGTTGAATAATCTTTAAGCATCCTCTTTAGTCTTTTTCATGTGCTTTACCCTGCATAGAAACTGTGGGCACGTCAGTTCATTCAACTGACAAAATATTATACACGGTCATCCTCTCTATGCCGAAACAGTATAATGATTCTCAATACTTAACAAATTTCAAACTTGTTCACAAACCAAGCTAAGAGGACTATCCTATTGATATCGTTTTGTGAATGTGCACTTAGTCCTTAATGCAATTATTTATGTTATATGACACTAATGAGACTTGTTCAGAGTCTATGCAGTCCATACTACATAGGTCCGAGGGTAAACCCTTAACCGTTCTTCATCTTGTAGGGTTCCATCTTATAGGGTTCTTCATCATGAACAAAATCAATCCCTTAGGGTTAGCACTTCCACTATACCGGTCTTGTTCAATTATTTCTCATGACCCAAATCTTGGTCTTTTCCATTTCAAATATCATTTCAATATTTCTTTTATTGCTGGTATAAGGCTTAGCTACACCCTAGTTCTCAATTTCAACTCATAATTGCAACCTCGAGATTTTCATACTCACAAGTTTTCTTTTTCATGATTAACAATAATTTCATTTCATATTCATAGCACTTGTATATTCATGTTCTTTCATAAATTCATCAAGTCATTCGATTTCAATTTCATGTGCAACATCATGCATAAATAAATTCAACATGTCATACTCGAATAGTTTACTCTTTCCACATAACTTTCTTAATCTTATTTTAATCAACACTAATTTCATTTGATTCTCCTACTAATGTTCATTTCATTTATTTAAGTCAAACGGTGACAAAGTCATATTTTCATAAATGAACAATACTTAATTTAACAATGAGAGTCCATAGATAACACATTTGAATTTTCTTTCTTTCAAAAATTATCCTTTATCACTTAGTATAATTTCTCATAAAATAGGCTATTTTTATAATTCTCAAAAATACAAATTTTTATGGAATCCTATCCAATTTTTCACCTCTAGTTCACCTTTATTTTATCTAAATATTGCACCAATATTTTTCACAAGATCTACATATTTTTAGAATAATTGTAGTATTTTTTTTTTGGATTTTTAAAAGTCAAAAATTCAATTTTAAACTCAAAAAAATCAAAAATTTTCAAATCTACCGAAAGCCAGATTCGAACCTGCGACCTGAGCTAAGTCAACAGCCACCAAAAGCCAACTGGGCTAAGACGCCTATGCGATATGTGAAGGGGTTTTAATAAGGTAAGTTTTGTTTTTGGGTTTTGGGTTTTTATTCAAAAACTGAAATTAAATGGCAGGGCTTGGGTTTCGAACCTGAGACCTTAGGGTCTGACCACGGGTATAGTAAAATGCCACCGCACCACTTACCACTTGGTCTAAGGGACCAGATTGTCTCAAAGGGTATTGGGATGTTTATAACCCAGTTCTCTGTTCATTTCTAAATTTTATAATTCTCAAAACGATTTTGTTTCTTTTTCTTCTCTTTTGAAAGCAAAAATCTCCAGACTTTACCATACATGAATTTACAGTAAACCAGTGTTTTTATAACTATTATTTACTTTATAAAACATGTATTTTGGTCCTACTTTATGTTCTATGTCCATAATTTCGACATTGAGAACAAAACGTCATATTTCTTCATACTTTAGAGTTAAATTTCCACAACTACTATATTCCCTTGTTCTTTTACTCATTAACAACCTACAATATTTAAGATACAATATTCTCATCTTTCTACAACAATGAAACTTTATTTTAGGCAAACAATTACACATGAAGCTTTTAATCAACTAGTTGTCTCACAAGTACAAATTTCATCATAGAATTCAATTTAGAACATGTAGTAAGACAATATGGTAATTTCTAGCACTTTAATTCACAATTCATCTATTAGCAATCATTTTATCAAACATTCTCTAAATTACCATTCCATCTCTAATTAAACAAACATGGTTCCAATTTCACCTAATTGCTTCATAATAATTTCATCAAATCATCCCTAGCATGGTATCTAGTTCTAGAAGTATGAGAAACACCCACCTATTTGGAGAAACGAAAATGAAAGCTCCTAGAATGCCAGAAAGTGGCATTCTCCTCCTAGAATGTATTGCAATTGCCTTCTCCTCCTTGATGCTTGATTGGAACCCGAGACCACCAAAGTTCCTTGGATGCTAGTCGGCCTCCTCTAGGTTGGAACACACACAAAAGTACACTCACTAATCTTTTACCAATGCTTCTCAATCTTTTCACTCTCCTATGTATTTCTTTCTTTCTTTTCTTTACAAAATTTCTTAGTGTGTTGTATGCATACAAGTAAGGGATATTTATACTAGTTTTAGGGTGAAATGGAGGGCTAGGATTGTATTAGATGGTTGTAGATAAATGGCTAGGATACATTGGGAAGTTGTAGCAACCACCCATGAACAAGTAACCACCCATCCACACAACTCCACTCCCCCACTCCCCTCCATGCATAATCCGGCCAACCTTGGGTGTGCAATGCACACACGTGCATGCACGTGTCCCAACTAGTGTCTCCTAATAAAAGTTGTACATTACAAATTAATTAATTGTCTACAAAATATGTCTACATGACAAGTTAAGGCAATTAAAAGAGTAATTAATTTATGGGCTTCAAAATAGTGGGCTTTTAGACTCATGGGTCAAAATAAAATATTTAATTTATTAGGTTGGGCTTAATTTAGAAAAACAAGCTTATGCTTTTAAAAATGGGCTTAAAAATAAAGAGAAGGAAAGAAAATAATTATTTGTTCATGTTATAGAAAATCATTTTATATATAAAAAATATTTATACAAAAATTTGTACGTGCACAACAAGTAAAATTAATAATTTCTCATTTAATAAAATTTAGGGTATTACAAAACATACCTTTGAATGTTGAAAGTAAAATAAAACAATAAGGCATATAAATACTCTCCCTGATTTAGTACTTCCTGTAACATAGATTTTCATAGTCCCCTTAATTCAATACTTTCTGTTATACGGAATTTCATAGAAGATATATGAAGAATAAATAATAATATTCAATATTATATTTACTTTCAATTAAAAACATTCATAAAAATATTATCCCCCCTTTTGGAACACACCAAAAGGGGGCAAAAGACAAACATAAATTAAGTATATAACATACTCCCCCGAAAGCCATTTGTAAATAAAAGCACATTCATTAAGCAAAACAAGAGGTTAATTTGGGGAACATGATAAAGCTTGAGATGAATTTGGGAAATATAATAATTTTTGAAAGCAAAGAAAAATCTACTTACATGATACCGTTGATAGTGAAACTCTTTGATATACAGGGAGCGCTCTTCATGGTATCATAGATTTGAGATTTCCCAATACAGATGTGAGGCAGAGAACAGAAGAAGAAGTATTTCAATAAACCGATATTATAGAAAATAATGAATAGCGGGTTCGTAAAAATCAAAGCGGGTACCCAAAGAAAAGAACCGGTCGACTGCAAAACCAATTGAACATATAAAATAAAGAATCAACCTAAGAGCAAACCGGTCGACCGCACATCCTGTAGACACAAAACGAAATACAGAGAGTTAACCGGTGGACCGTTCGGTCGACCGCAAATACTGAAAACGAAAGATTTTTAAAGGCAAAATGTTTCTTAGAGAGGGTCTGTGTTCAAGAGTTCAAATGAGCGACAGGTCGACCGCACGGTCGACCGAAATACTGATACAAGAGAGTAAAGCAGATAATCAACTGAATATGTGAAATTTTACAAGCATGGAGTCATTCCTTCATAGAAAATTACAAGATTTTACATAACATTAAAGAGCATTCATGGTGATATTACATCTAGCAATTACAATTAGGAATCTATTCATCTCCACCATCATCTTCGTCGTCGTCATTGTCTTCATCATTTTCCTCATCATTTGGAGGAGGAAGAATTTCCCAATCTTCTTTTGCTTGTAAGTACTCAATCATGTTAATATAATAGCCATACACTTGCATTTGATGAGCAGCAGACTGCTCATGAGTCACGAATGAAGATGAGGAAGAGGGGGTGATGTTCTTGCGACGGGAGGAGGAGGAAGCTTGTGGGGGCTGTTCGGCTTGGTGCTCTTATTGTTGGGCTTGACGACGACGAGCCCGCTGGGTGAACGGTACATCGATGCCCATTTGTTAAGGAAGGATGGGCATAAGATTTTTGCTTAGGAGGAAATTCCCGACATCAATACGGGAGTCAATGGCAAGATTGTATATAAAAGAACTGAAACGAAGATCACGATTTATAGAAGTTGCATAATTCATCGTACGGATGATAAATGTGGCAAGATCAAACTTATATTCACCAAGAATAAGGAAAATGATGAACAATTGATCGACCCGAATTTCGGTTTTTTCATTCTTTTTGGGCCAAATGTTTGCATTAACAATTTTATTTAATACACGAGCTGTATTAGTAAAATTTGTGGGGGCGAAACGAGGAAGATGAGAGAATTCAGGTTGGACAATCATGGATTTGACCGTATTTTGGTTATGGCCATGTTTATAATTAAGGGTTTTAAAATCTAGATGATATGCATCAAATTTCCCTTTGGAAAATTCATATCTCCTAGATATTCGGGGGTGACTTTAACTCTTCTCCCAAGAATGATAGAGGAGAGGGTGAGATCATCGTCTTGAAGACCTTCAAGGTTGGCAAAGAATTTGCGAGTCAATGACTCTGAGCGGGTGCTAGGTGTAGTAAGATAGTTTTCCCACCCAAGGTCTCTAAGGATCCTAACCATAATAGAAAATTGACCCCCTAAGGATGATAAGTTAATTACCCGATTGGAAACAATGGGAGCATTCCAAAGATCAGAAAAGTAACGATCAGCACAATTTGAGTTCCGAAAGATTATACCATCTCTAGTGACGGATTTAGAGGCAATAGCTTTCTTGCCCTTCGATTTGTGAGAAGAGGAAGCCATTGAGACAGAGAGGGAAGAAAAAAAACACGAGAACTTTAAAGAGAATATTGAGAGATGAGAAGGTTATTTGATGGGTTTGTGTATGGGGGTTAGGTTTTTCGTATGATTTGAGAGGAAGGAGATGAAGGGGTATTTATACTGGAAGGAGAAAAAACAAGTCAGCTGAGTGGGTCGGCCGACCGGTTCACAGATACGGTCGACTGCATCACACAAAAGGAGTTCTGATTGAGTGGTTTTTGACAGAGGGGTGGACGATCGACCGTACGGTCGACCGGTCCATTTTCGACTGATCAAGAACCAATGAATAGTACAGTCGACCGGTCGGTCGACCGATCATACAGTTTTATGGTTTTTGCAAAGTGATTTTCTGCAAATTTTTAGATCTTGTAATGACATATTCAGATGTTGTAAAATTCACACATTTCATGTATTCCTTAGAGAAATAGCAGATGCTCTAGACATTTTATTTAGGAGATAGGTAATCTTAATATTTAATATAGATTCAAGCGAGCATAGATTTTACCCGGTGCTATACTCATTTAAAGAACCAAGGTCCTCCTTTTTCCTTGATAGAGATGTAGGTTGCTAGTATAACTTGTTGAGCCTCTCGAGCATCTTCTATCAAGGTGTCTGCGATCTTCTAAGTTGAGAGCGTCGAACCAGCTACATGGAATTTTGTAGGTGTCCAAGTGGGTTTTGAGCCTGCATTTACATTTTTTCTTACACAGACAAATTTAGTATTTCTTTTTAATGAACAATTATACGAAATATGTCCTAATCTACAGGATTAGTGACATGTGATACGATTATGTCTTGGGTCATGCACACTTGCATAGTTTTGAGTTGGTTTATGATTAAGTTGGTGATTGTGCAAGTGTGTAAGACATGATGATTTAGATTTTGATGGTGTATTGGCTCTTCGTAACCAAGCCCTCGATTATCATGATAGGATCTTGAATTTTTTGTAATAAGGTAATTGGACCCTTTATATTTTTCAACAATTTTTCATGCTCAATTACTCTTTTACAAAGTCTTTTTTTAGTCATCTCATCGTCTTTTGTGTTCCAACGAAGAGTGTCTAGTATAGCATCAAGTATTCTATCTCATCAAATTCTCTTTTGCATTCCTTTAAATCATCAGTAAGTTCAACAATATGAACAGATTTCTCATGAATTTATTTTAAGTGTTCATCATGTATTGCTAAGGATTCTTGAATTTGTTGTTTTAAACATTCATTTTCCTCTAGCAATACATCATGATCTTTTCTAAAGGACTCGAATTTTTCCATGATCAAAGCATTTTTATTTTTAAGTTTTTGATTTTTAGCAATACAAGAGTCATGTGCTTCATTAGAAATTTGTTTATATTGCCTTAGTTCACGACTTAATTTCTTAGCATAATCTTTTAGCCCATTACACATGTCTACTAACTCATCATAAGCGGGTTTTTCGATTACCTCTTCTTGAGATGGTGATTGCACCTCACCATTCCCAAGAGCCATGAAGCCGACATCATTGTGACCTTTCTCATCCTCACTTGAATCTGAGTCTAGCCATATTGCCTTCAATGCCTTCTTTTTCAAACCCGAATTTGAGTGGTAGTAGTCCCTATTCCTGTCCTGTGAGATGAGACAATTTGCACGGATGTGTCCAGGTTTCTTGCACTTATAGCATACGTCATCTTTATCGTTCTCTCTTTCTCCTTGGTACCTGTTATATTTATTATGTTTAAGATACTTACGAAATTGCTTAGTCAATAGGGCGATATCTTTGTCTGACTCCTCATAGTCTGAATCTGCTTTTGATGGTCAGGATTTTTCTGCCTTCGGGGCGATGGTTCTCTCTTCGGTTTTTTGGTTCAATCCTGATGTTCTGTTTGTATCTTTTGGTTTCCGTCATCTCCATCTCAAGGGTTTTTTGGTTCAATCCTGATGTTCTGTCTGTAGCTTTCCTTGGAAGGTGTAGTAATCGAATCTTTTTTCCTCAAGGGTCTCCCTCATTGCAGCAGCTTTTACATCCCACTCGGACGTGAGACAACTTATGAGTTTTCCGACCTTTCAGTCATCATCCAACCCCTTTACCTAAGCTTTCAAGCTCGTATGCAATGATATCGAAGCTAGCAAGCATTTGATCTACATTTTCTCCTACCAACATACGAAAAACATCAAACTTATAAAAACATAGATTTACTTTAGCTTTTACCTCATAAGCGGTTCCCTCATACCGTTTCAGCATGTTGTTCCAAATCTCGTATGATGTCTTGCAGTTTCGCCCGCATCGCATTAGTTCTTCATTATTTAGCCATGTATAAAGAGCCGTCATAGCTTTGGAATTTGCATTCTTAAGTGCTAGCTCTGCTTTTGTGAAGGTCGTCTTTCCGTCGCTGACCAGATTATCTGTTTTATTAATGCATACATTCTACACTTTTTTTCCAAGCATCTATAGAAAATGAGATATACGAACTTTCCAAACATCATAGCATTTTTCATCAAAATATGGTGAGCGTGTAAGACTTGTCCCATTGGAGATGAATGGTTCCAATGAGTACAAATTTTCGGGAGGAGAGATTTTGGCCATTGGACCTTTTCCTTAAGCTTTTAAGCTTTTGATAAGCACCTCGCTCTGATACCACTGTTAATCACCCTACAGGGGGTGAATAGGGTGATTGTGCAGAATTAAAAAAAATTAAAATGAATGGAAAAGTAATCAGAAGAGATAAGAAAATCAAACACAAATAGCACAAATAACGCAGCGATATAACGTGGTTCGACCCCCAGGTCTACGTCCACACCACCTACTTGTAGCAATTCTCCGCCACAAGTATTCCACTATACTCAAACCCTTGTACAGTGATTCGCGAATTCAGGCTGAAAGACCTATTACACCCACAGGATTTCTAACACAAGTCCCGTCAATCTCACCAAAGTGGAAGAAAAGAAAGAACTTCAAGATCCTTAATGATCCTGATTGAAGAATACAAATAGTTATCATACACACTCGGATTGATTGTTGAAAGATTAGTTCAGAAGATTTTTCTCAGAAGTAATAGCTGAGGAATACTCAAGTGGGTTCGTCCAATTATATAGACGGAGAAGTGAATCTATCAAAATTAGAAACGATACATTCCAAAAGAGTGAACAGCGCAAAATACGGTCGACCGCAACAGTCGACCGTTCATCTTTCTGAAGAAAAGTCGAGAGATGAATGGTCAACTACTTTATTATGTTGTTGTGAAGTACAGTCGACTGCGATGCGGTCGACCGACATGAGGTGTGGTCGACCGTTATCATGTTGTTCATAACGAACCCACTTTATATTCTTACCATATACTAATCAATCATCAATCAATCAAATACAAATAAGATCTCACAAATATGGAATAGCAACAACTGGTCTTGATAGCTTTCTTGGGCACTAATCAACATGTGCCCTTTTTGAATAACTTCTTGTTTTGCTTGATCTTGCAATCTTTCTTTATTGCTTTCCTTTGCTTATTCTTGAATCTCTTTTGCATCGCTTATAGATAGATCTTGCAATCTTTCTTTATTGCTTTCCTTCTTTGCTTATTCTTGAATCTATTTTGAATCTCTTATTGATATTATTTTAACCTGAAAATTTGAATAACTTAATTTAAACTTATTAGTATTTATGGACACGTTTTGTGCACACCAAACAAAGAGCCAACAGTATCCTCAAATAGAAATCTTCTAACTTTGGTTTACCATGTTTTTCTTCTATTTTCAAGTTATATCAAAATGTGATTGGCCTTGTAGCAATGCCCATACCCATGCCCATGCATGGCATGCAATTATTTTTGGCCTCCCAAGTCAAGTTTCCATTTATAAATTTGGGACTTTAGACTATTTTGATCTTAGATGGGTTAATACACCCAAATGTAATGTGCTTTGGACATACGTTAAATTGGATAGAAAAGCATCAATATGTAGCTCCAAGCGTCAAGCGTGCAATATGCTTTGTTTCTTAATGGCCACTGCATTGGCAGCTCATTGCACTCCTAGATATAGGTGAGGGTGGTTCATGATCCATACATGTATAGTGTGTGTGTTTCAAGCTTGAAATCTATCCGAAGTAATTTCAAAGTAGATAGCAATTGATATCATTAAATGAATGATTATCCAGAACGGGAAATGGTACAATCCTAAGCGAAAATTTACGATTTTTCTTAATTACTGGAGGAAACTTGCTCTCTTTTTCTAGATGTTCAGCATGAATCTTGGACAGGGCGAAACAGAGCCTGCTGCCTGGCTGTAGTTACCTTGCATGCAATGAAATAGGGTTGGTTTTTGGGGGGTGGGGGAATAAATATTCAGAGTCTACAGATGAAACATTTATTAGTTACATAATCTGAGAACTACACTCGACACCTGTAAACAGCAGTCTAGTTCCTCGATTTGAGATAGTATTGTTGAACTTTGCTATTTGCTCACTTCTGACTTCATTATTGTATAGGTCTTTAGCTGTTAAAAAACTGAACGTGTTTGCACATTGTATATTGGTGAGTCGGTTTGAAGGTTGATGGACCTCTTGGGAAATCTATATATAACTGTATACATTTCGTCGAGGCATCAAAAGCCATATATAGCAAATAACTGCTCCTTCAAGAAGCTGTCATTAATTGATTTGGAAAATAGTTATGCATTCAGTCCATTATTGTAGAAAAATGGCATTACAAATTAATGACTATAATCTTCAATCTTGAAACCTACTATCAACTTTATTAACCCATGATTCTGAATTCATGATCCTCATCTCCCACCATTACGAAATGACTCAAATGTTTGCAGGGTTCTAAACCAAACTGAACCTCAGCTTTCACTCCAGATTCTAGATGCAAAAACTGATATTACTATTTTCAAATGTGTAATATCAATAAGATTGTTTTAAGATAAAAGAGTAGAGTGGAATTAAAACAGTTTCAATAACCAATAACCCAGCCAATTTCGCATAGCTTCTGTATTTTCTTCTTCTTCGTCTGATCAAACTTGAGTTACACTGTTAAACCTGGAAAAAAGCAGCATGAAGAGTGTTCAAATGGGGTGGAAGGCAGGCAGGATATTCTTGGCTCTAACTTACAAATATTCATACAATTCTGATGTGTACGCTGGTGAGAAATGGAAGTCCAAAAAGAAATGGCAAACCCCTTCATGGTAAGTAATTGCATACTGTTGCTTCTAATTTCGGTGTGGGAGCAAACAGATGATTTGTGAATTCTTACGGAAACAGTAAAAGCGAACATGTTGACTTCTTGCCTGCGTTCGACTGTTTCTCACCGCTGCCGTTGTCCTGCAAAAAGTCGAAACACCGGGATGGATTCCGGCGACGAACCCCCGACGCTCAAGTGATCAGTAGATTATGAAAGAACGCTTTGTGGAAAAAATATTGATTATCTCTTTTATGGTGAGGGGAGAGGGGTATTTAAAGTCGTATTTGGAAACAGTTTCGAGATAATTATTTATCTCTACTTCCCAATTTTTTTGGATTAGAAACAGAGTTTAAATCATTTCATTATAAGAGATTTGGTTTAAATCGTCTCTTAGAGATAACAATGAATTTGAATTACTCTTTAAAAATCCTGGACTTGTTTGTAATGGGCCGTCCCCTTACCTAGTAGGACAGACCCGTTTTTGGGTTATTAAGCTTGAAAAATATTCAGTTCCCATTTCAGACCCATTTGTGGTGGAAATTACCGTTTTACCCCTGGGAGCTTCAAGATTCGTACCCGATTTGAACGATCACGATTTGGTTCTATTTTTATCTATATCACATACCAATCGTAGAACTTTCATTCGAAATTCATCACGGCATTATAACTGGAAGCAAGTATAGAGCTTCTGGTATCTCATTAGCAAGTTCTCAAGACTAAATGGACACTTTTTCTAATGAACCAAAACAGTGTTGAAATATTAACTTGATTTGGGTCTAAGCCCAAATAGATATATTATCTTATGTATTTAATGTAATAGGCCCAACTTCTAAAAACTTACTCTAGAGAAATCTTATCTACAAGTTTTTTTCTAAATAAGTCTTAGGAGTTATCTAGAAGATAAGGATAACCTTAGACTTGTGGAGAAAATTCTAGAGAGATAATTATAGCCATTAGATTAGAGTTGTGTTGGCAAAATCCTAACCATTGGTTGGGTAATGCCACTAGTATAAATAGGGGTGGTGTCTTTGTGTTTGTATCAAGCCAAAAATTAGAAACACTCAATAATACAAGTAGTCTTCCTTTTTCTAAAATCTCTAATCTCTCCCATTTTTAAACACTTCCTCTAACCACCTAAAATTTCCTTCCAACAAAGTGGTATCAGAGCTTGAAGATCCTCCTAGAGATGGCGAATAGCGGTGTTCCCTTCCAAGTCCCGATGCTCACCAAGAGCAACTATGACAATTGGAGCTGAAGGATGATTGCTCTCCTTGGAGCACACGACGTGTGGGAGATGGTTGAGAAAGGTCTCACCGAACCGGAGAATGAAGGTAGTCTATCTCAAGATGAAAGGGATAGTTTGAGAGACTCAAGGAAGAGAGACAAGAAGGCTCTCTGTTTAATCTATCAAGGATTAGACGAAGATACGTTTGAGAAGGTTCCGGGAGCAAAGTCGGCCAAGGAAGTATGGGAAAAGCTTCGAACCTCATACAAGGGAGCTGATCAAGTCAAGAAAGTACGTCTTCAAACTTTAAGAGGAGAGTTTGAAGCTTTGCATATGAAAGAAGGTGAGCTTGTCTCCGATTACTTCTCAATAATTTTAACGGTTACTAATAACCAAAAAAGAAATGAAGAGAAGTTAGATGATGTGAGAATTATAAAGAAGATTCTTAGATCTTTAGAGCCAAAGTTCGAACACATTGTCGCTATCATCGAAGAGACAAAAGACTTGGAGGCCATGACAATGGAGAAAATTCTCGGCTCGTTGCAAGCTTATGAAGAAAAGAAAAAGAAGAAGGAAGAGATCGTGGAGCAAGTACTCAAGACGCGGGTTAATTCAACAAAAGAAGAAAGCGGTCGAAGCCAACAAAGACGAAGTTGCGGTCGAGAACGAGGTCGTGGACATGGACACGAACGAGGTTGGAGGCCCAATGGCGACAACGACAACAACAACAACCAAAGAGGAGAAAGCTCAAGAAGAGGTCGTGGGAGAGGAAATTCAAAATCACGGTATGACAAGTCACGCGTCAAATGCTACAATTGTGAGAAGTTTGGACATTATGCTTCAGAATGCAGAGCTCCTAGCAACAATAAAGTCGAAGAGAATGCCAACTACGTTGAAGAAAGAAGTCAAGAAGATGGTACCTTATTGTTGGCTTACAAGGATAATGGAAGAGGCGAGAAGAATCAATGGTACCTAGACAGCGGTGCAAGCAACCATATGTGCAGAAGAAAAAGCATGTTCGTAGAGCTTGATGAATCGGTCAAGGGCAATGTAGCTTTCGGAGATGAATCAAAGGTGGCAGTGAAAGGTAAAGGAAATGTTCTAATCTGATTGAAGAATGGAGAGCACCAATTCATTTCAAATATTTACTACGTGCCAAACATGAAGAGTAACATCTTGAGCCTAGGACAACTATTAGAGAAAGGTTATGATATTCGATTGAAAGATAGTAACCTTTCTATAAGAGACAATGCAAGCAACTTCATTTCTAAGGTGCCGATGTCAAGAAATAGAATGTTCGTGCTCAATATTCAAAATGATGTCGCACAATGTCTCAAGATGTGTTACAAAGATGTGTCTTGGCTTTGGCATCTTCGATTTGGGCATCTCAATTTCGGAGGATTAGAGTTGCTATCCAAGAAGGAAATGGTAAGAGGATTACCTTGCATCAACCACCCCGATCAAGTGTGCGAAGGATGTCTACTTGGAAAGCAATTCAAAATGAGCTTTCCAAAGGAGTCGAACTCTAGAGCTCGAAAGCCGTTGGAACTCATACACACGGACGTGTGTGGTCCGATTAAGCCAAGATCACTTGGTAAGAGTAACTATTTCCGTCTCTTTATCGATGATTTTTCAAGAAAAACATGGGTATATTTTTTGAAGGAGAAATCAGAGGTGTTCGAGAACTTCAAGAAGTTCAAAGCTCATGTTGAGAAGGGAAGTGGCCTTGTGATCAAAGTCATGAGATCTGACCGTGGAGGAGAGTTCACATCAAAAGAATTCCAAAAGTTTTGTGAAGATAATGAAATTCGACGATAACTGATGGTGCCAAGGTTCCCCTAACAAAATGGAGTAGCAGAAAGGAAGAATAGGACAATCCTTGAGATGGTGAGGAGCATGCTCAAAAGCAAGAGGTTGCCAAAGGAATTTTGGGCAGAAGCGGTTGCGTGCGCGGTTTACCTATCAAACCGATCTCCGACAAGATGCGTATGGGAAAAAATACCACAAGAAACATGGAGTGGAAGGAAGCCCGGCATTTCCCACCTAAGAGTCTTTGGAAGCATAACACACATACACATACCGGACGAGAAGCGAAGCAAGTTAGATGATAAAAGTGAGAAGTACATTTTCATTGGCTACGACACCAGCTCTAAAGGCTACAAGCTCTACAATCCTGATACAGAGAAGACAATCATCAGTCGAGATGTCGTGTTTGATGAAGAAGGAGAATGGGATTGGAGCACACATAATGAAGACTACAACTTCTTTCCACATTTTGAAGAAGAAGACATGGAGCAATCAAGGATAGAGCAACCAAGAGAGGAGCCTGCTACCCCACCAGCTTCACCAGCCGCGAGTTCTCAAGGAGACGAAAGCTCAAGTGAAAGGACTCCGCACTTTAGAAGCCTACAAGAACTTTATGAGGTAACTGAAAATCAAGACAATCTTGCTCTCCTTTGCCTATTTGCAGATTGTGAGCCCATGAACTTCCAAGAAGCTATGGAAAAGAAGAGTTAGAGAAATTCTATGGATGAAGAGATAAAGGCAATCAAGAAAAATGACACATGGGAGTTAGCTTCACTTCCAAAAGGGCACAAGGCAATCGGTGTGAAGTGGGTGTACAAAGCAAAGAAGAACGCCAAAGGAGAAGTTGAAAGATACAAGGCGAGATTGGTGGCAAAAGGATACAGTCAAAGAGCGGGCATCGACTATGACGAGGTATTTGCTCCGGTTGCTCGACTAGAAACTGTTAGACTAATAATTTCATTGGCACCTCAAAACAATTGGAGGATACATCAAATGGATGTCAAATCTGCATTCTTAAATGGAGTCCTTGAAGAAGAAGTCTACATTGAGCAACCACAAGGCTACGAAGAGAAGGGAGAAGAAGACAAGGTCTTGAAGCTGAAAAAGGCACTCTATGGGTTGAAACAAGCTCCAAAAGCTTGGAATGCTCGAATTGACAAATACTTCCAAGGGAGAAACTTCACCAAGTGTCCATACGAGCATGCACTCTATATCAAAATCCAGAACAATGATATATTGATTGTATGCTTGTATGTAGATGACTTGATCTTCACAGGTAGCAATCCAAGCATGTTTGGCAAATTTAAGAAAGAGATGACGAACGAGTTCGAGATGACGGATATTGGGCTCATGTCTTACTCCCTCGGCATAGAAGTGAAGCAAGAAGACAAAGGCATCCTAATTACTCAAGAAGACTATGCTAAAAAGATACTCAAGAAGTTCAAGATGGATGACTCTAACCCGGTTGGCACGCCAATGGAATGTGGAATCAAGTTGTCAAAATACGAGGAAGGAGAAAGGGTGGATCCAGCACTCTTTAAGAGTTTGGTCGGAAGTCTACGATATTTAACTTGCACAAGACCCGATATTCTATATGCGGTTGGAGTTGTCAGTCGATATATGGAGAATCCAACAACAACTCATTTGAAGGCGGCAAAGAGGATTCTTCGCTATGTCAAAGGTACAACAAATTTTGGCTTGTACTATTCTATTTCTAACAATTACAAGCTTGTTGGATATAGCGATAACGATTGGAGTGGAGATATGGATGACTGCAAGAGCACAAGTGGCTTCGTGTTCTACATGGGAGACACGGCCTTCACATGGATGTCAAAGAAGCAGTCAATTGTCACTCTTTCCACATGCGAAGCGGAGTACGTAGCTGCTACTTCATGTGTTTGTCATGCAGTTTGGTTACGAAACCTGTTGAAGGAGTTGAGTTTGCCACAAGAGGAGCCAACCAAAATTTTTGTGGACAGCAAGTCAGCAATAGCTTTGGCGAAGAACTCAGTCTTCCATGATCGAAGTAAGCACATTGATACACGCTATCACTATATTAGAGAGCATCACCAGAAAGGACATACAACTGGAGTACGTGAAGTCTCATGATCAAGTTGCTGATATCTTCACCAAGCCTCTCAAGCGCGAAGACTTCATAAGGTTAAGAAGTTTGATTGGAGTAACAAATCAAGTTTAAGGGGGGGTGTTAAAATATTAACTTGATTTGGGTCTTAGCCCAAATAGATATATTATCTTATGTCTTTAATGTAATAGGCCCAACTTCTAGAAACTTACTCTAGAGAAATCTTATCTACAAGTTTTTTTCTAGATAAGTCTTAGGAGTTATCTAGAACATAAGGATAACCTTAGACTTGTGGAGAAAATTCTAGAGAGATAATTATAGCCATTAGATTAGAGTTGTGTTGGCAAAATCCTAACCAATGGTTGGGTAATGCCACTAGTATAAATAGGGGTGGTGTCTTTGTGTTTGTATCAAGCCAAAAATTAGAAACACTCAATAATACAAGTAGTCTTCCTTTTTCTAAAATCTCTAATCTCTCCCATTTTTAAACACTTCCTCCAACCACCTAAAATTTCCTTCCAACAAACAGGTGTGATCGCATATTATGGTTTGGATGGAATACAGCGCAATTACAATACATTAGAGTCGAGTCAAGATTTTCCAATCACAGACCGGTTTGTGCAGTACTCTTCGTTGCTCAAGCAGATATACTGATCAACAACAATTGAATTCGAAAGGGTTGTTCTGCAGTCACTTCAAGAATGCCTCTCAACGATGTCATTCCTCAGAGGCATAGCTTCTATGAGTTCTAGAGGTCCAGTATCCGACCTGATGCCTTACGATCATAACATACAAGGGAGCCCATATGGAATTAATCCCATCCATGGTTTTGGTTCAAGCACTCCAGTAAAATTAATGAAGATAACGATCCGGACATGAAATACAACTAGGAAAGACTCGTACATTAACCTTGGACCCAACCCTTGCAAACTCAAAAGTTCAACAAAGTGTAAAATGTGATGATTACTAAGTGGGTAGGCACCTCGTTTGGTACAAAGGGACTGGGATGTACATGTAACTATACCAATGAATAAATATAGAGTAATGCTAGAGCCACTACCAATTTCACTACCATTTCCTTCACTACCTTAGGTGGCATACTCCAATAGGTAGGGAATGATAGAGTAGGTGGGAGAACTCTCCAATAGGAGTATGCCACCTAAGGTAGTGAACAAAATGATAGTGAAATTGGTAGTGGCTCTAGCATTACTCATAAATATATAACTCTCACCTTGTTTGAATGAAACATGTATTCTACAAATCTATGACACTAACATACACACACATATAGAACTAATGTTTACGAGCTAGCAACTTTTACTAGCAACTACTATAAGGATGAGTTAAAAACCGTAACATCTGTAGTAAATCAGCATTCTGTCTCATCCCTTGTCTTTCATGCTTCTCACTAAATCACCGCCAACTGTCCTCTGCCTGCCAACAAACCAATCACCATCTTACTAACTTCGTCCCGGTTGTTTCGGTCAATGTCACATTTCAGTTTCTTGGAACTATTATTACTTTGTGAGCTCTTTCCCTTGTCGCTTAGCTCAAACAAGGCCTCTTCTTGGTTCAGCACCCTACACCAAGTCCTACTCTCACTGGAGCTCATCTTGTTCTGTAACCTCTTGGACTGCCAAACCAGCCTCCTCATCTGGGCCAAGGTCAGGCCCATGTGCTTTATGTACTGCAGCTAATAGGCTCAATTTCCAAGGCTTCTTCAGATCATAGGGCTTCCTAGGCCGTCTGCCATCAGAACATTCCCTGGAACTCTTCACCAAAGCTCGAGCCCAGTGGGCCACCATGGTGGTGCCAGGCCCTTCTCGGATGGAAACTTCTTCTGCTGTGGGGTTGCAATGCTGCAACAGGGCAAAGAGGAGCAAGCCTAATGTGCTATCTTGCATCATTTGGAGGTCGCTCATCGAAGAACTTGGACACAGTCCGACCTGAAGCTTCGCCTTGTTCGGATTCTGCTAGGAACCGGGCAATTGTAGTGGGCACATTGTGGTCGAACCAGACTGCATCTTTCCACAACTGGTGGAGGCTATCCGACAAGCCGATGATGGTTGGCGCATCCCGTGGACTAAACCCTCGGCACGGCTCTTGCATCATCTACCGCATGTACCTTAGAACGCCATTCTGGGCCTGGCCTAATTAGTTTTCATCGGGCCCTATCCAGGCCCTTTTTTTCCCCTTAGCTTTGTCAAGAAGAGTTGATCCTTCTCCATTCTCTCCTCTAGCTCAAGATTGTCTTTGGCTAGTTGCTCATTGTTGGCATAGTTGGAATCTTCGTCAGGTTTCTCATCAGCACTTGGAGCCGGATTCATCATAGAAGGTGACCATGGTTATGTTTGTTAATACTGATTTGGGGAAATTAGGGTTAGGGTTAATCTCTAGCCGCTTAAGATATTATACCCTGCTTATCAGTATTGGAATATCACAGAGCACTATCTCTAGACCAGCTTATAAAGAGATTAGACTGGGTTTAGGGTACTGGGCTTTTAGCCCACTCAACCCGTTCCAATAATTAATACATAACACGTGTAAACTCGTGTTGCCCCATAGAATAATATACACAATATTATCCTATTATATTGAGAATATACATATACATCCAACAATCTCCTCCTATATTCTCAATATATTAGGCTAAGCAATGTAATAATATTGGATCACAAAGATTCAAACATTATTGAATCATAAAGAACATGGATAATAGACTAAATCAATTATAATTTGAATAGTTCAAATATGACTAAACCAAAATAATCAATAGTTCTAAAACCATATCAAAACAGAATAGTTCACAATGACTAAACCAACTAGAGAGACTGTCATAGTTTCAAAATCAACCAAAGCAAATAAACTTCAAGAACAAAATATGAGTTTTAAGCTCATGAACACAAGAGTCTTAAACTCAACAGAAGTTTTATCAAGCAAGTGGCAAATTTATTCTTTCGATAAATAAACCAAAACTATATTCTTGCAGACTGCTTTATGTTTACTCCTCCATTTTGAGCAAATCATTATTCTGAAATCTATCTTGACAGATTTAACTCCTCCATCTTTGCTAGCTTATTGAAAACAAGAATATCAAGAGACACGTCTCTAAGAATTCTAGCAAATTTCATAAAGTATCTGGTTCTACTAAAGAACTTAGTACAATTCAACGATAGCTTAGCAAAATGTAACGCAAGCATCACAATCAAGTTTCTTTAACAAAATAAAGAACAAGAACTATTATAGTTTCTACACAAGAACTATACTATGTTTCAAATTGGAATGATAGAATAGTCAAATCAATTATGGTTAATTCTGAATCATCAAAATTGGAATGAAACATGAATCCATAAAAGAGTTATATCATCAAAATTGGAATGATATAACAACCATTCTAAACATCGGAAACACATCGACAAGTTTTCATGCTTTCTTTTGGAATAATGAGATGATTCTAAGTAAATTATGAAAATATATAGCATCATCAAAATTGGAATGAAATTATATATTAACAGAATTTACATAGAACTTTTCAAATTATCTAAAGCATGTCAACTGCCTAAAATTGATGCTTCAGTTTGAACTTCTCTATGGCTCCAATTGGATTCTAAATTTCAAAACAACTTGGATGTTAAAGCTTTTGACTCAATAGCTTTTAACTCCATTTCCCCCACAGTTTTGATAATTAGATCACTTTCAAGTCTCTTAGCAAGAGCACTGGCCATATTTGTCACAATTGCACTTTATCTATGAGAAAGTTCAACTAGGCTTCTTTCAGCCTTAATATACTCCTCTTACTATTATAGAGTGAGTTATGAGCTACAGTGCATTATAGCTTGATAGTCGCATAACAGAATTGAGAATTTACATTAAACTTCTCAAATGGATGATTAGCAATAAGTTATTCAATCCACTCAGCCTCTTCCCCTGCAGAGGATAACACATAGAGGTCTGATTTCTTGGATGAGAACACAACACTTGTTTGCCTATTAATCTCCATAATTTTTCTGCTCCTCCTAGTGCGAACACATATCCACTAGTTGTCGACTTTCACTAAACTTTGAGTAGCACAAAGCAAACTCTTGAGTACCACTCAGGTATCTCATTAGCCTCTTAAGGGCACTCAAATGTGTATGGGAAATTTAGTAAATCTGCGGATTATACCTAGCTCAAAGGCTATGTCTATTCTAGTGCAGATCTTTATATACACGAGACTTTCAATTCTTTTAGAATGATTTATCTGTCTCATAGTTGCACCATCACAAGGTGTCAACCTTTGTAACATAATCATAAGGTGTTTCAAAACACACTTTCGATCACTATATCCCCACTTTTGAAACACATTATTGATTTATCGAGTTTGCCTAAGGGTTATCCCTTGCCAACCAAAACTCACCCTTATACATAATATGGTGTCCACACCACTTAGGTGCTAAATTTATTTGGATAGCACAATTTTAACTCCATTTATAATAGAGATGTCACTTCCAATCAACAATCATGTCAATAAAACCAAGTAAATAATAGCCATTATATTTGACACACCACAAAGTTAAAGGCACTGATCTGAATTACTTGATTCATATACTAGGCTCTTTGAGAAGTTTGTCAAATTATTTATACGATAGCTATATTACATGTTTCAAAGCATACAATGATTTTACTAAATTGTAAATCTTGTTCACTAAACATATTAGTCCAAAACTTTCCAGTACAAAACTGTTCAGTACAAAATATCAAGTACAAAACTTTTAAATATCTTTTATGAATGACAAAATTTTCAATAGATGTAAGGGTAAGAAGAATACTTATTGTAGCAATATGACAAACATGTGAGTAGACATCAAATAAATCTACCCCATTTTTTAGTCAATCTGTTGGCTACTAAAAAACAGTAAGATTGCTACTGAACAATCAAAATTAAGTTTCTTCCACAAAACCCCAATTACTTACTATAGTCTTAGCCTCTTTTGGCAGATCAACTAAATTGAAGTATTATTGTATGACACAAAATCATCTCATTGTCTACTAAAGACTATTCTTAGTTCATTTGCCATTCAGGTTTTAAGTGTCAGTAAGGCTGGTTCTTGATTCCAACTGTGAATCATTGAACGTGTTTGTAGGACTAGATTGTTCATACATTTATCTTTGATGAACACATCTTCAAAGAACTTTGCAAGTCTAGATTCTTCTAACACAAATTAGATAGATCCAACATCTGTCCACAGAACTATTCTGCACTTTCTAAACACACAAATATTTGTTGTAGGTCCTACTTTAGGCCTTCTAGGGTCATGTACTCTAACAAATGTATCACAACACAAAATTTTCACTTTAACAAAATTATTTGTGTTTTCATGCCATGACTACAAGGTGTATTCAATTTAAAGTGTAGTAACACATTAGAGATATGATTAACAATACAACATTACTCATTATTACACACGACAAACAACAATCAGTAATATAGAATTCAACATTTCACTAAGAGTTTGATTCTAACTTTTATCAATACTGTTTGATTGTTGTAAGTAGAGCGCAGTAGAGATTATGCCCAATGCAAACTTCTCTAGAGTTGTTAAGCATATTCACCACCTCTATCAAATCTGAACCCTTGATTTTTAGCATTTAACTAGATTTTAATTTATCACAATAACGAGTGTTACAGCCTCCATATATGTATGACAAACATTCAATAATCATCTACATAGGTGATTAAATACTTCTGACCAACAATCGTCTCATATAGTCACAAAGCTACTGAGATCACAAAAATCAGAATGTATTGACACAAGAAGTTGTGTGCTCCTAGAAACCATACTAAATGATTTTCTAGTAATCATAATCTGAGCACAACTTTTATATTTGTCATATTTAATGAAGTGTCATTTGGCAGAGTTATGAGTTTTAACAAGATTAAACAAATTAATATATAGTTCACAGTGATTCTAAATTTCAAAACAACTTGGATGTTAAAGCTTTTGACTCAATAGCTTTTAACTCCGTTTCCCCACAGTTTTGATAATTAGATCACATTTCTCACAGACAATTGAATATATTTCTCAAATCCTAGCCACTTATGCTAGGTTCAAGAACATAATTAGAACTATTATTATTAATTGTTTCATTTGTTAAACTCAACTTATACATGCGATTGACAGTGTATGCACCTTATAAGAGCTAATACAAGATTACTCTATCACAAAAATTGTTCGCTTTCTCTAGTGATTCTAACAATGTCCCCATGCTCAAACAAATTGAGCTATATTTTCTTTATTCGTTCTTCATCATCTTCGAAACACTAAGCGAGATAATGACCCATATTTTATAATTCAATTTTGCACACACAGTACAATGAACGATAAAGAACAAAATGTAAATAATGGAGTCATATTCTGTATTACAGGATGCTCCTATCTAAGTTACGGACATTTGTCATAGATCTTATACAAAAATTTTAATAATTAGAGAAGCAAATATATAATCTCACATAAACTGCAAACAATGGATTTGTTAAAATATCTATACACATAGTATGATAAAACACTTAACAACCCTAAACATGCTAGTTTTCCAAAACGAGAATAACTATGATCTAAAACTCTCAATCATATGATCAAACGCACAAAGCGTTAACACATTCATCACATGAAAAATACTAAGAAAGTTAGAGTAGATCATACCGACACTTCAAGTTAGAAGTGTTTTCCAAATTCGATGGAGAAGCCTGCGTAGTGCAGACTTGTCATACCGTGATGTAAATCCATCGTCTCCAACTCACACAGTTTGTAAGTAACTTTGAAGTTCCTACATTCATCAAATTGTTAAAGATTAGCCAATTAAACAAATTATTAGCACTATCTAATTCACAACAATTTAATTGGAGATTCAATTTTACAGTCAAAATCTATAATTTAACTTATCAAAATGGATATTTGATCCTTAGCGCAAAGCTAACGATTATTCAAACTTGTGTTTAATCAAACAATGGTTAACACAGTTTTGTACTTTAGCACATAGCAACAACAATTAATTAATATATATATGTAGGAAAAGAACTTATCTTTAATTTTAGATCTGATCCAGTCCAAACATATTTGGATCTAGTCCAAACATTATCCTCATTGCTTGCACTATTTTCAGTAATTACGTCCACATCTTTTATTGAGCTTTCACTTTCAAATTGAGTTGAGAGTGGACCAAATCAAGAGGGGGGAGGAAACAAGATCTGCTCTGTTGCGATCTAGAACTGGCCCCAAACACCGAACACCAACCATCCAATAGAAGCTCTGGATCTGCCCCCAAATCTGAAACAGCAAGTCAAGTCCAATAGGAGGCTTCGCACAGCGATCTGTCCTATCCCGAACACCAATCTGACCAATGAGAAAACCAGATCTGAGTGATTTCGCTCCGACGATGGTGGCGATGGTCGGAGGAAAGAGGGGTTTCGCTCGCGGTGGTTGGGAAAGAGGCGAAGGAGTAAAGGGGGAGTCTCGCGCGCGACGGAATCCCCTTCGGCCTGTGACGACAAAAGTGGCGCCCAGCAATGGCCCCCTTCGGCGGAGCCCAACGATGGCTCCCAACGATGGCGCCCAACGCCGGCGCTCAGGACACCAGCGATCGCGACGGAGGAGGACGCGACTGCGGCCTTCGCGACAGCAAAACCATGAGCGCTCGAGACAGCAAAGCCGCGACTACGGCGCTCGCGACGGCAGCGGTGGTGGCTGGAGTCGGCATTGGGGTCCTCCGATCGACGAACTCCAATTAGCTTGTTAAAGAAACTTGGAGGTGAGGTTTAATATCTTAAGATTGTTAATACTGATTTGGGGAAATTAGGGTTAGGGTTAATCTCTAGCCGCTTAAGATATTATACCCTGCTTATCAGTATTGGAATATCACAGAGCACTATCTCTAGACCAGCTTATAAAGAGATTAGACTGGGTTTAGGGTACTGGGCTTTTAGCCCACTCAACCCGTTCCAATAATTAATACATAACACGTGTAAACTCGTGTTGCCCCATAGAATAATATACACAATATTATCCTATTATATTGAGAATATACATATACATCCAACAATGTTTAGGGTTTAAGGAAGAGATGGTGTACAAAATGGATGCAGTGCGTTGAACTACTGACAGTGCATAGGCTCTATAAGAGCATCCACTATCGTTCGAGCTATATTTTGAGTATATGCAAATTTGCTTTTAGCATAGATGCTCTTCCATCACTATCGTGAAAGCTATAATTTGCAAAAAAAAATTAGTAAAATATATAGACAGAAGAAGATCCTCCGTCTGCTCTCCTTATCATATTTTTGCTTTAAAAAATAACCCAGCCAGAAGAAGATCTTCCGTCTGGGTTTTTTTATTTTTTTAAAAATTTTTTTAAAAACCTCAGCCGGAAGTTCAACTTCCGTTTGGGTTTTTTTAATTTTTTTTTTTGTCTTTTAGGAAAAGGACAAAAAAAGAAAAGGACGAAAAAAAAAAAAGAAAAAAAAATGAAAGGGACGGAAGTTCATCTTTCAATTTTTTTTAAAAATAATTAAATAAATATAAAGACGGAGGAACATCGTCCGTTTGATAAATTTGCATTTTAAAAAAAATTAACCAATTCGTTAGACGGAAAATCTTCTTCCGTCTATAAAATTTTGACCGGTCAAATTCTATAGACGGAAGATCTTCCTCCGTCTATTCAAATTTTTTATTCAAAAGAATTCAAAATTTTTAATAGACGGAGGATCATTTACCGTCTTCTATATTTTCCAAATGCTATTCTACTCTGCTATATATGGCCGACTCCTGTTCACGACTCTGCTATAAACTAGGTTTATAAACTAGGTTTATAGCAGACGATAGTCGCCTGAACTTTCTCAAATTTTTCATTTTTTAAATAAATAGCAGACGATAGTGGATGCTCTAAGGGATTAGAAGGGTAGCCCTTGAGAGCTGAGAAGGGGAAGTGAGGATACTAGGGTATGGTTATGGCTTTTGATAAAGTTGGAAAGACCAGGAACTTAATTGGATATATGAAGATTTTCGTACTGGATTTGGGAATGCTACATATGGCATACATTCATGGACGTAAGCTGCATGGCTCATTAAGGCAGTTGCATGCATGACAAGCATACACATAATTAAGGAGATCCTAAGAAACCTACGCATATATATGAAAACTATAGCTTGTAAATTTAGGTACCAATTCATATATCTAGTTGAGAAACCTGAGATAGTTGCTGTTTAAGTCAATTTCGGAGGGAAAAAACACAAAAAACAGGTCAATCTAGAAGGAGAAAGTATCCGTACAGCAAAAAAAAAGGTACCATTAACCTGAGAAACTTACCGTTTTGGTCAATCTAAAAGGGGGAAAGTTTACGAACCTGCGGTCACTGGAATTTTTTCCAACCTGTCCCACTTTTTGAAAGTTTTTTCCATACCAGCCTAAATTTTTTTTTAATTCCCAAACAATTCCATTTGGTCTTTTGAAAGACCGAGTTTAGTTAAAACTAACTCGGTTTTTCAAAGACCGAGTGTTAGTCTTCGATTTTTCGGAGTCTAACACTCTGTCTTTTAAAGACCGAGTTAGTTTTAACTAAACTCGGTCTGACCAAGTGGGTCGTTTTGATAAATACTTTCGAAAGTGGGTCAGTTTGGTAAATACTTTTGAAAAGTGGGTCATTTTGGTAACAAGTTCCATATGTTGAAGGAGGTTCATTTCGAGCTTCATGTTCAGGAGCCTTACCTCTCGCAGCTTAGAGGTAAATTGGCGATGTTTCTTTCAATTTTGTTGTTGATTGTGTATGATGTGGGTGGTTTTGTTTGTAGATGGAGAGAAGACGGTTGAAGGAAGGTGTGCCACTGCAACTATAATCGGTAAGATTATAAAAAAAATTCAGCATTGTTTACAGCAGTTTTTCGGTTGATTGTTAGTGTTATCCAAAATCAAACTTGGAAAAGAATTTCATTATTAACACTTATACTTTATACTTGGATGGTTGTTTGTAGTGAAAAAAAAAGTTTTTGTATAGGTAATATATTTTACAAAGGCTTTAGTTAGGATAATTATGATATGAATTACATAAGTGACAAAATCTCTAAACCATCCGAGGAATCTTTAGAAGGATGCAAACAATGTAATATTTCAAAGCTATATTGTCTATCTATATAATTTAATTTACTAAAATGCGCATGCTTTTGTTTTTCTTTTTCTTTTCTTTTTCTTAATTCTTATAAATAGTTTAGAGATATTTAATAGAGTACTTATTCGATAATTAATTTGTTGGTTTAATGTGATAATGTTGCGTACGGTAAACAACCAAACAACTATTGGACCCTCAAATCTATTGATGTTATAATACTAGAGATTATTATTATTATTTTCCTTGTCAAGGGTAAATTTGATGGACAATATCTATTCAGAATCTCTTAAAACCCGTTACTCATGTAGAAATATAGATATAGAAGGGGCTATACTAGCATGGATTTTCACATTGGTTAGAAAAATATAGTAAAAGTCTTGTTATATGTGTTACTTTAATGAAATATTCCCTTTCTTTTAGGGATCTTACCATTTGGCACTCCTCTGTTTCATAAGTTTTTATATGAAGTTTTATGAATCTTATCATCTGTCATCACATGCGATCACATGCACCCAAGTTCACCATACTGCTGCACATGGTTTTCTATGTCCGCCCTGAACCAACCTTCACTCCAAGTGAGAATGAGAAAGAAAAGATTGGCTATTGCAGTACACCTCATGGCCTTTAATTTTTTCATCTGAGCCATACTTCATTTTCACTCTAATTGAATCCTCTGTTACCGTATTATCTCATCTTCTCATCTGAGAGGAGTTTTAAATAACCTGGTCATGGTATGCGTGGATTTTTATAATATAAACTCTTCTGAATTTTCTTAAACTGAAAATTCTAAATTATATAGGATATAAGATCTTAAAATATTGAATCCTTGTATACTAACTGAACTTCAGAAATTGAATATATTTATTTTGGAGCAAGTATTCTTAATTATCTTACAAAATACACAGGATTACTAATGATGTAAATGTTTTAGTTCATTTTTTTCTATGAAGAACATTGAATGTAATTATATCATTAAATTGGCTTCTGCATGGTGTATTGTCACATAACTTACGACTTTTTCTGATTGAACTTGTTACCAAAATGACGCACTTTTTGAAAGTATTTACCAAACTGACCCACTTTGAAAGTATTTATCAAAATGACCTACTTGGTCTTTGAAAAACCGAGTTTAGTTAAAAATAACTCGGTCTTTAAAAGACTTCAAAAAATCCAAGAATAACACTCGATCTTTGAAAAACCGAGTTAGTTTTAACTAAACTCGGTCTTTCAAAGACCGAGTGGTATTATTTGGGAATTTTAAAAAAAAACTAGGGCAGTTTGGAAAAAACTTTCAAAAAGTGGGACAGTTTGGGAAAAAATTCCGGTCGCTGAGATGATGTGGGTCCTATGAGGTGTGGAGCCGACAAAGAACCAAAAAGCAATAGATGGGTTGACAAGGGGGCAATCAAACATTAACAATCTCACCATGGAAACAGGGTCAAACAGAAATACGAAATCTTATTCAAATATCTTTGCCTTTGCAAGAAAGGTTTGTATACGATTCACATTCCGTACACAGTAAATCATCGGTTACCTAGCTTCATTCTACTTTCTCGCCCTTAATGCCATCTGCAGCAACTTTCTCAGGCTCTTCTTGTGTCACAATTTTCCCTTCCGCATTGCTCTTGTTTGCGTTTACAGGTTTGTAAGGACAGGCTGGTGGGACTCTCTCAGGTTTTCGGTATTCCCAACCAAAAAGTCGATACACTTTACCGAGGATGAAATCGAAAAGCACAGGCAAGGCGTTGACAACTGGGATGAGGAAGAGAGGCAAAAGGCAAGCCAAGCACACCATCTTTTCAGGATTTCTTTCTCTAAATTATGTTTCAACCTGCAGAAAGGACGATATGTTGTCAACAGTCTTGCTGAGTTCAAAATGACAGCTGAATAAATGCAAACGAGACCACATTAACCATTTCGAGTAAACCACAACATTCTTCCATTAATCTTATAGATTCCCGACAGTGACTAGAACCCTTTACTAATTGAACATAGAATAAGAGTATAAGCCAAGCCACATGGACACAGGAACAAAGGCTGAGATAAGGGAGTACAACTAAACGGAAGACATCCTCGTGATCATGTAGCTCGTTTATTCACTATTCAATTAGTGATACGCACTAGTAAGCAAAGAACTAGGAGAAGAATAAACGACATTGTACGGTCGTTGTGTGATACTTGATCCTTCATGGTATTTGGTAGCCATATTGATATCATTGCAGATATTTGTTATGGTGCATCTACATATACTACATATCCATGAACTAGAAGATAAAGGTTGAAATGTTTTTTTTCCTTCCAATTCAGATATG
Organism: Hemerocallis citrina; assembly: GCA_017893485.1. Classification (NCBI taxonomy): domain Eukaryota; kingdom Viridiplantae; phylum Streptophyta; class Magnoliopsida; order Asparagales; family Asphodelaceae; genus Hemerocallis; species Hemerocallis citrina. Next base: position 47,682,197 of record CM030363.1, read on the forward strand.
TTCAAAGCCTAGAACCGGATAAAACGAGACTCCTTCAAAGTATATTAGTTTTCTCCGTAACTTCATTCCCTACATCAAAAATAGTATTCCCACCAATCTCCATACATATTGATATCTTAATTCTCATAACATACCCCAAAGTTTAATACCATAAACCATATTTTGTAATTAACAACTACTTCAAAACCTCTCCAACACAAAGTTTAAGAGCTTTTGAGGTATAGGATAGATATATAAGGTTTTCTGCAACCTTTGATACGTCCATTTGGCTTAAAAAGGCCAAAAATGTTTTACGGTAGTTGTATACAACAAAATGCAGATCATGGTATTTCACAGTACAAAGTAATAAACCTCATGGTATATACTGTTGGGTTCCTTCCTTAATTGAGAATAATATAGAATTCTCTAGAGATGTGGAGTATCCTAGAGCTTCATGGAAGAGCGTGAAAGAAAGTTGAAAGGTATAGTTTCATGGAGATCTCTAGAAATGGAGAATTCTAGAGAGTTAATCTCCACCCTTGGATCAAATTAATCTCCACCGTTCATTGTGGGTGTGGAGTAGTACAAATAGGAGTGGAAGTCTTCATTCTTACTCACTCCAAAAAAAAAAAAAAACAAGTCATTTCCAAAGTGAGAGTTAGAGAGCCACTTTGAGAGAAAGTAAGATAACTTGAGAAGTTCTAATCCTCAAGGTTGAGTAAGCCACAAAATTGTAAGAGTGTGTTACAGAGAGTCAAATTCTTGTAATCCTACTACTCTTTGTATAGTAAAAGAATCTCCATTTGAGTTGTAAATCTCTCTTACATCTATTTCTAACTATATCTTCAAGTGCCCATCTTAACTTCACGAAGCGGGAAAATACCGAGTTTTTCCCAACAGTGGTATCAGAGCCAGGTTCACACACCGTCATCATCACCTCGTGCGGTTTAAGATGGAGGACATCGTTGCCCATGATGGAGACATGTTCAAGCTCACCGCCAACAACTACTCGTATTGGAAGCCAATGATGGAAGATCATCTATATTGCAAAGACTTGCATGAGCCCATCATCCACAATGCCAAGGTGGAAGGAAAGAGCAATGCAGAATGGGAGTTACTCAACCGAAAGGCCGTTGCCATGATCCGTAACTACATCGACCGATCTCTCTTCGAGCATGTCTCTACGTATACAAATGCTTACGAATTATGTACAAAGCTTGAGTCCATGATTCAAAAGAAGACGCCTCATAACAAAGCCAATTTAGTTCGACAATTGGTGAAGTTGGAGTATAAGGATGGGTCAAAGCATGATTGAGCACTTGAATAATTTCAAGGGGCTCATAAATTAGCTAATGAAAACCAAATTAAAGATCGATGATGAGTTGCAAGCCCTTCTACTCCTTAGTTCATTACCTGAAAGTTGGGATACACTCGTGGTTACACTTAGTAACTCAACTCATGAAGGAAAGCTCACCATGGATACCGTCAGTGATAGCCTTCTTGGTGAAGAAGGAGGAAGGAACGAGGCGATTCTGTCTTTTCCGAGGCAAATGTTTTCGAAAATCGGGTAAAGAATGATGGTCGTGGACATAGCAAGGGCTGAGAATCAAACCAATCCCGAGGTAGATCCAAATCACGATCAAAGATTACATGCTACTACTGTGGAAGGACGGGCCACAAGAAAGCAGAATGTCGATCCTTCAAGAGATATCAAAAGGCGGGTGATGTGAAGCCAGACCAAATCAAGAATCAAGAAAAGAAGAGTAGTACCGCTGTTGCTGCAAAAGAAGAACTGATTTATCTCATTGGAGAAGGCAATATCCTAAACATTGCCTATGATGATAGTTCTTGGATTATCGATTCTGGTGCTTCCTTCCATGTCACTCCTCATGGAAGTTTCTTCTCATCCTACCAAAGCGGTGACTTTGGTACGGTGCAAATGGAAAATCAAGATAGGAGCAAAATTGTCGGGATAGGTGACATCATCCTTACAACAAGCACCGGATGCAAGCTTGTCCTAAAAGATGTGAAACACGTCCCAGCCATGCGCCTCAATCTTATCTCTACCGGAAAGCTTGATGATGTTGGTCTGATGAATTACTTTGGTGAAGGAAAGTGGAAGCTCACCAAAGAAAGTTTAGTTGTGGCTTGTGGAAAGGAGGGGTCATTGTACGTGATGCAAGCCAAGCTCTGCAAAGGGGAGGTGAATATCACAACCGATGATATGGATATATGGTATAGACGACTTGGACACATAAGCGAGAAAGGTCTTCACATACTTGCTCGTAACCAACTTCTTCCTGATGTAAAAGGTAAAACACTTGATCCTTGTGCTCATTGTTTGGCTGGAAAACAACATAAAGTTGCTTTCAAAAGATCTTCTCCACCCACAAGGAGAAAGAATATCTTAGACCATGTACACACCGATGTGTGCTCAATGTCCGAGACATCCATTGGAGGTGCATCATATTTTGTCACCTTCATCGATGACCATTCAAGGAAGGTGCGGTTGCCCTTATTAAAAACAAAGGATCAAGTGCTCGATGCATTCAAGGAATTTCATGCCCGAGTGGAACGCGAGACAGGAAGGAAGATCATATGTGTCCGATCAGACAAAGGAAGTAAATATAGAGGTCCCTTTGAAGCCTATTGCAGAAAATATGGGATAAGACTAGAGAAGCCTCCACCCAAGACACCGCAGTTAAATGGATTAGCCGAGAGAATGAATCGAACTATCGAGGAAAGAGTTCGATGTGTGCTTTCTCATACCAAGTTGCCTAAGTCATTCTAGGGGGAAGCTGTGATAACCGTTGTTGACGTCATCAACCTTTCACCATCGGTACCTTTGGACGGAGCTATCCCAGAGAAAGTTTGGCCAGGCAAAAAGGCTACCTACAATCATCTCAAGGTGTTCGGATGCAGGGCATTTGTTCACATACCCAAAGACGAGAGAGCCAAGCTGGATGTAAAGACAAAGGAATGCATCTACCTTCGCTCACCAAAGGATGAGTTTGGATACCGACTTTGGGATCCGATCAACAAGAAGATTGTTCGTAGCCGAGATGCGGTATTCTTCGAGGACCAAACAATTGAAGATATCCAGAAATCTGAGAGGCCAAGATTGAGAAGCAACCGTAGTATAGACCTTACACCGGCTCATCAAGAGGAAAATGTCACACCAGAAAACAATGAAGCTGAAAATCTCGAGCCTATCCTTGAGCCAAATAATCTAAAGACTCAAGATGAGTCAATTCAAGATGAACCTCAGCCTAGCTCACCACTAGAGTTGAGACGATCTTCGAGAGACCGAAGACCATCTACTCGTTATCCCGCGGAGGAGTTTGTGACGGTCACCGATGAGGGAGAGCCTCAAAGTTATAAGGAAGTCATAACTGACACTCATAAAGAAGAGTGGATAAAAGCCATGCAAGAGGAGATGCAATCCTTGCATGAGAATCATACTTACGAACTAATGGAACTTCCAAAAGAAAGAAGAGCCTTGAAGAATAAGTGGGTGTATCGAATCAAGACCGAAGATAGTAGCTCGAAGCCTCGCTACAAAGCTCGGTTGGTTGTCAAGGGATTCAGTCAACAGAAAGGTATTGACTTTAAAGAAATATTTTCTCCGGTGGTAAAAATGTCATCCATCCGTGTTGTTCTTGGCCTAGCAGCGGTACAAGACTTGGAGATCGAACAACTCGATGTCAAGACAGCATTCCTCTATGGAGATCTAGAGGAAGAGATCTACATGGAGCAGCCAGAGGGGTTCAAAGTTCCTGGCAAAGAGAATTTGGTGTGCCGGCTAACGAAGAGTCTATATGGCCTTAAGTAAGCACCAAGACAATGGTACAAGAAGTTCGAGTCTTTCATGGCAGAACATGACTTCAAGAAGACGGAAAGCGATCATTGTATCTTCATAAAGAGGTATGGAGGTGGCGATTTCCTCATACTCTTACTCTATGTTGATGATATGTTGATTGTTGGACTAGATCGCGCAAAAATTGATGCTTTGAAAAAAGATCTAAGCAGGAGCTTCGCCATGAAAGATTTGGGACCGGCTAGACAAATCCTTGGAATGAGGATCACTCGTGATAGATCAAGAAAATTATTGTGGCTATCACAAGAGAAGTACATTGAGAAAGTGTTGCGAAGCCGGTCAACATACCACTTGCTGGACCCTTCAAGTTGAGTATGGAGCAAAGTCCAACAAGTGAGGAAGAAAAGAAGAAAATGAAGACGATTCCTTATTCATCCGCGGTAGGCAATCTTATGTATGCAATGATATGCACAAGACCCGACATCGCCTATGCAGTTGGTGTTGTTAGTCGCTTCTTGGCCAATCCGGAGAAAGAGCATTAGGATGCAGTCAAATAGATCTTTCGGTTTATTCTAAATATAGATAGAATTCTTCATAGAAGGATAAAACCTTACTTAAAAAATTGGTTACAAAAAATGATTGGAATGATACATGTTTTGCCAGTCATGAGTATAACTAATTTTTTGCATTATGCAACCAGTTATTAGGAAGGCGATGCCCTTCAATACCAACCAAGTAATAATAGATGGCATAAATGCATCCACTGATGCTAAGACAGCTCTAACAGAGCTCATAGATATATTAACTGCCGATCTTACTGGTGAAGCTGAGCAAAAACTAATGAAGATGCAATTATGTGATATTTGTATGTTAGAAGAATTTGTAGCTAAATATATAGAATTAATATTTCATCTGAATGACACAGACCAAAAAATGTTTTGGATGAAAGGATTTTTTTCCAAAATCCCGTATCCATGGAGTAACCTCATAAAAGAAAAATATGAAAAACTAGTTGCCACAGCACTTAATGCCAGAAATGCTCAATCCACAGGAAACTTAAAAAAGGCCTGTATGGATACAATGGAAAAATACTGTGAACAAGCGAAAGCTCATAAACAGATTGAGAATAAAATAAAACATTCCAAATTAGGCCAGGCTTGTTATTCCAAATACAATGAAGATATAAATCTACAGTATGGATGTAGACCAGAGTATAAACAAAGGTCAAATAGATTTCGAAATAAAAAATCATTCTATCGGAAAAAACCAAAATTTAGAATTACGAGAAAACCGTGGAAACCAGAATTCAAAAGAAAATTTAGAAGTGAACGAAAATTCCCAACAAGAAAATTCATCAAAAAAAGAACCTTCCGTAAAGGTTGTAAATGCTTTAAATGTAGCAAAGAAGAACATTTTGCTAACGAATGTCCAACTAATATTAAAACTCTCATTGTCGACAACTTAGAAGAATATGGAATTAATCTTGGTACATTTGAAGACATACCAAGCGATAACAATTCCTCTATATATGAAATCGAAAGCATTTATTCTAATTCTACTGAAAACGAAGAAGAATTCAATGCTCAATTCGATTCTATCAACATCAATATGTTGACAATAAATAAAACGATAAATTCAATCAAACTTATTCCCTTAATAGACGATATTATGTTACTCCAAAAGGGAAAGGTATATGCCGCAGGCTATACTTTATTTTCCAGTAGAACTTATTATCTAAAAAGATATAGAACTACCATCATTCAGTTAGATATTATAATACAAATACCTCTCGGATATTATGGTATTATCCACAATACCTTAAGACATGCGAAAGAAAATATATTCATTACCAGTGGCATAATAGAACCTATGGCTATAGAAAAAACAGCCATATCAATAAAAAATACCAGTCTAAGCGATCAAGACTACAAAATAGAAAAGGATTATCCAATTGGACTGTTGGTAATCCATAAATATGAAGATCTTCCAATCATCAAAGAAGATCAAATACATCGATCATCTCAAAATCAATACCCCACACAAAGTTCTAGTTCGAATTCAAAAGAACAAGAAACTCACTTCGAATATAGAATATATATGAATACCCTAACAACTACTGACGAAATAACATCAGAAGAAGTTACAAATTCAAGTATTCAGGATAGTATCGGAGAACAATTCATTGTTACCGACGAAGACCTTGAAAAACTAACGGAAGCAATTCCTCATTCAGATAAAAAGGAAATATACAAAAACCCTTCCTTTAAATCTAGATTTTTAAATCAACATTGCTATGTTTTCGAACGAATGCAAGGTAACATAGAACTAAAGAGAGATGAAGATTTCTCTTCTGTAAAACTCCTCGACGTTCAAAAAATAGAAAAATTAAAGAAAAAATATCCTAAAATGAAGTATCTTCATATAGGTTTAATCCAAATAAACAGGACTATTTCGATCTAGAATAGACACTCCTATAATGTTAGTTTGCATGGATGAAAGAATCATCAATAATCCTTTAAATAGTATTATTGGCGGAGCTAAATCCAATCTAGCACACAGATTATTTGGGGTAAATTTACATCCAGATTTTTGTATCAGCCTAGAGGACAAAAATATAAACAAAGCCTGTACACTTTCAATCAATCTTCAAGGAATAGAACTTTTACCCGGATCTAAAGTTCTTGGAATACAATGGGAACATTGTATGGCCTTAAATGATACATTGACATTTAAATCCATCACACCTACGAATTTCGTAAAACTCTTCGAAGTTGGAATTGGAAAAACAATTCAACCTCGTTTAGTCGATATCAGGCATCTAAAAATAGATCAGGACATGAAAGTCTTTTTAAAATCCTTAAAACCAAAGATTCCAGTCCCGATTGAATATTTTACGGCCTCAGGAAATACAATATCAACAACAAGAATGAATCAATTTGAAGGATCTTCTCATCCATCCTTACAACGCTCATTCTCAACACTTTCAAACCTATCAAATATATCTGATTCATTTGGCAATATCCCATCAAGAGCAAGTGTTCAACAGGAACGACTTGAACCCCTTGAAGGACGTACCAAAAAACTCATTCAACAACGTGAGGCTGAATCTGACTTTCTCCCAAATCCGTAATAATGATTCGCTCTATTGATTTGAAAAAACAAGCTCAATTACATATTTATATCCCAATTACAATATGTATCCCAGAAATCCAGGAATTCACGCTCCATGCTCTAATAGATACAGGAGCAGAAGCTAGTCTTATACAAGCAGTATTCATCCCTCCACAATTGCGAACACCATTAGCTAAACAGGGAATGTTAAATGATTTCATGGGCAAACAATGTCCCATTACTCATAAAGTCGTCGGACTCCAAGTCCAGATTCCTGACATTCATAATACTATGGAAACTTATTCCTTCGACTTTGGTTTATTACCAAATGTCTTAGAAACTGATTGCTTAATTGGTATGGATAATCTTCGATTCTTCGAACCATTTAACAAACAGTATCTTCAACTTAACAATCGTTTAATTCCATGGGTTCCTCTTACTGCCCCTTTAGCCTCTCATTTTCAACATGCAGCCCAGCGTGGTGATAATCCCGTCACATTAATTCACCACCAACATCAACTTCATTCCAAATCAGGGCAGATTAATACCTATCCTCTGCATCCTGCAAATAAATTTGAAACCCTTATCCACAACATGTTAGAACCACTCTATTCTAACAATCCTTTAAAATGGTTTGAGAAAAGCCCTAGATATTGTAATCTTGAACTATTAGAAGAACACCAAGATACTCACATAAGGATAAATAGTATCATGGTTTCTCCTATAGACAAAATAGAATTTGCAAAACAAATACAAGAATTAGTCGAACTAAACCTAATACAAAAAAGCTCCAGTCCACATTCCTCCCCTGCCTTCCTTGTAACGAATCATGCCGAAATAAAACGAGGAAAAACACGAATGGTAATTAATTATCGAAAATTAAATAGCTGTACAAAATTCGATGGCTACTTTATCCCAACTGCAGAACAATTAATCAAGCAAATTCAAGGAGCAAAATACTATAGCAAGTTCGATGCGAAGTCTGGTTTTTGACAAGTAAAACTCCAAAACAAATCTTCAATAGAACTCCAGCATTTAGCTGTCCACAAAGACACTATGAGTGGTTAGTCATGCCTTTTGGGTTAAAAAATGCTCCTCAAATATTCCAGAAGTGGATGAATTCCCTTTTCGGACATCTACCATTTGTCGTTGTCTATATCGATGATATCCTAGTTTTCTCTTCATCAGCAGAAGAACATAAACAACATCTTTTGCAAATATCTCAACTTCTACTTCAACATGGAGTTATCTTAAGTCCTAAAAAAATCGAACTCTTTAAGACAGAGATCGAATTTCTAGGAAAATATATTAAACAAGGAACAATTGAACTCCAGCAGCATATTTATGCAAAAATAAAGGATTTTTCTGAAACGTTCTTTACGCTAAAAGAACTTCAAAGTTTTCTTGGACTATTAAACTATGGAAGAAAATTTATTCCTAATTTATCTTCCAAAGTACAAAACCTCCAACAAAAACTTAACGAAGAACAGGCAAAATACAAAGCTTCAACTGGAGAACAACCCAGACGATGGAATACAGACAAAATCTCCATCACCTTATCAGACAAAGAAATAAAGGAAATCTTAGAAATCAAACACTCAGTTCAGAACCAAAAAGTGCTTTATTTCCCCACTGATCAAGAAGTAATTACTTTACAAACAGATGCTTCTGATCATTTTTGGGCAGGAGTACTTGTTGCTAAACACAGAAATTATAGCATATACATCAGGAAAGTTTGACAGAACACAGGTCAAATATTCCACGTATGATAAAGAATTATTAGCTATCAAACTAGCCTTAAAAAGTCTTAAAATATATCTGCTATATCGAAGTTTTTGTATAGAAACAAATAACAAATCGGTCGCACAATTCCTGAAAAGAAAAACTTATAACAATCCTGAAGAAAATCTTAGACGAATTAGATTAGCTATGTATTTAGAAATCTTTTCTTATGAGGTTAAATATATTCCCGGTTATACTAACCATATTGCTGATTTTCTTACCAGACCATGAGCGACAATTTCAATAAAAGATTGAACGAACTGCTCGAACAAATGAAGTGCCCCGAAGCTTGGCAACAAACTAGGTCAAAAAAGACTCGGAAGGTCTCCACAGAGACCGGAACCTCATCTACTCCCACAGGAGTTGATACAGCCCGAAAGGGTAAACAGGTCTTACAGACCGAACCTACTCCACAGAGCAAAGTCTCCACAGAGACGACCCCTGCGTCCACTGAAGCAAGAAAGACCTTTGTTCCCTACAACAAAGGAAAGATGGTTCCAACAGAACCAAAACGAAAATTTGCCGCATCAATGGTGAAAGACTGGTACAACATGGAGATGAAGGCTCATGACCCCAATCTCTATGAAAAATTTAACGGATGTTTCCGAGCCGTCCAATCTGCCGACCTTCGAATGGTAAACTTCTGGCTCACTAAATTAGAAAGTGAGTTTCTTACGATCATAAGAGAAATTCGCCAACATCAAACACGTCAAAATGAGTCCCAAAGTCTCCTTCTGAAGATAACACAGTTCTCCTCCACTTCCCGCTCTGAGGCTCTTAACAAAAAAGAAGCAGCCTTATTTTCAGGCAATACTCCCGAACAAAGGAGTCTCCAACAGATTTTTTCCCAAATGGACAAAAACGATCTGGTCAATCTAAGAATTCAAGACTTCTTAGATTTATTAAAATCCCTCAACATACAAACAGAAAAAACAAAGGAACTAGAAACTGAAATCACGATACAGAACATGATTTCCATGTACCAACAAAATCTGTTAGATGATACAAGGCTTCTAAATTTCTTCAAGAAATTAGAGGATACAGACATCATCTCCTTCACAGATGAGGAGATTATAAAAAATGCTGACGACCGACCTCGTCTCGTTGTATTTTTTCGAGATATTCAGAAATATCAAAAGCACATTCGAAAGGGGATTGTGCACGAAATCTATGTCAACACAAATAATCCAGAGGAGTATGCCAACTGCATACCAGAGGTCTGCAAGCTCAAGCTTCTTGAATATGCAAATCACTTTCAGAACATATTCATGTTCCGCATCTGGTCTATATGGGAAGAACGACAATATGTTAAGTTATTTCCATCTGTCCAATTATGGAAATTAGAAAGAGTTACGGAAGAACCTCGTCACCAATTCACTAAATTCAACAAAAAGGAATTTTCTGAGGAAAATGAACGCCTCCTCGCCGCTCGGGAATTTTTTGAGCATACAACAGAAGTAGCTGCCATTGGAGCCCATTCAATCCATGAAGGCAAGACTATTCTACTCGTCAATACCCTATCCTCCTATGAGTCCTTTGCTCTCAGAATACAGAAGGCCCAAACCTTCCTGTCCTCCCTCGAACTTGGCCGACTAGACAGAGCTGCTCAAGAAGAATACTTGGAGCAACAAGACGACCTACAAAAGACTCTCGACGGATCTAATTCAGTAGATTCGGATATGCTTGGTGACCTAGCCACTAATGAATAAACAGAAGCATGGTGGACCCTACCACTCTACCTAACGCACTCAATTAAGATTCCTTTTTATCTCTGGACACAACAAGACAGACAGCTCACCTTGACAGAGACAGATTACCTTCTGATAATGACAGGTTACCTACTGGACGCCAGCTCCCTCCACTTGCCCTCCACTTGCAAAAGAAGATGCCTTCCTCTGCCTATAAAAGAAGGACCCAAGGGTCATGTATAGGTATAAGATTTTCTGCATAAGTTTTTTCTTCTCTTGGTGTGAGCTCTTGAGTTTCCTCTTGTTTCCTTTTGCTTTTATATTGTAAATTTTTGTGTGTTTGTGTGTGCTTCCCCATTTGTGGTGCTCTGGTTCTTACTTGAGCGTCGGAGGGTCTATCGCCGGGGCCAAACCCCGGTGTTTCAGACGTTTTTGCAGGTCTGTTGGCCGTATCATCCACCATCTAATTCAGATCACAGGAGGTTAATCAACAGTCCAGATCCTTTTTAGGAGCCCTAACTATCTATAACAGCCAGGTTATAGCTTCGACTTTTAATAGTGTCCCTTATTTATTAACTCAGTATCTGTTTGCTCCCACACCGAAATAAGCAGCAACCCCAGGTCACCATTTCGTTGCCAATGAAATTCAACAGTCAAACTGTAATTAAGGAGTCTCAGCTTGAAAAGACACTTGGGGTTTTGTGGCACATATTATCACATCATATCGATCAAAGTGACTATTGCAAGGATCAACTTCCCATAAGAAAGAGAACAAGCTAGCTAGTACCAATATAAAGCCCTCATTGCCATTGCAGTTGTTTCACCTTCAAAACCCTCTTCTGTAGTTCTAGCTTCTACTGTAACCATGGGATTGGAGGACGAACCCATGGTTAATTCGATACTAATTGGTTTTTATTATATTCTTCTTTGGGTTTTTTATTATATTCTTCTTTCTAATGATATTCCTAACCGTGGTTTTATAGTTAGGATTAAGCCGCAAATGAGCTTATAGCTCCTACAACCCAACACCCATGGTGTCTCTGGTCTTAATACCACAAGCTTCTATCATTCAAGAGAATATAATAACGAGAGCTAGAGAGAGCTAAAGAAGATTACATTTTTTATAATAAGCAGAATAACAACTATAGGATATGCTATTGAGAATTTATTCCATAATAAACTAGATACTTACAAGCTTAGTCGGCGTGACCGCCTTCCAGCATACACTGTATATACAAACACTTGGCTCTGATACCAAATGGGGAAGCACACACAAACACACAAAAATTTACAAAATGAAAGCAAAAGGAAACAAGAGGAAACTCAAGAGCTAATTAGGCATAGGATCATATGGAAAAAAACACAGAAATAGTTTTGGGATATCCTAAAAAAAATTCCCCTACATGATCCCCTCGATTTTCAGGAAGGCCTATTTTTGGCAATTGGCTCGACGGTGAAGGAAAAATATCAAATTTATGGATACTCTTTAACATGAAACAGCTTTTCGGGCAATGCACGTGTTAGTTTCGCATTTGGTCAATCCCCTAATTCCTCCAAGATCAAAATTTTCCGCTCAATTATACACATAAAACTATTAATTTCTGAATTTCACAAACCAAAATCGCATATCAGCAAATAAATATAACTAAATTAAGCAAGCAAATCATAGTAGTCTATCAATTAGATGACTTTTAACAACAAAATTAACAACGGAAAATAATAGGTAAAATACGTACCTGTAATTGAATCATATGGAAAAAAACACAGAAATAGTTTTGGGATATCCTAAAAAAAATTCCCCTACATGATCCCCTCGATTTTCAGGAAGGCCTATTTTTGGCAATTGGCACGACGGTGAAGGAAAAATATCAAATTTATGGATACTCTTTAACGTGAAACAGCTTTTCGGGCCATGCACGTGTTAGTTTCGCATTTGGTCAATCCCCTAATTCCTCCAAGATCAAAATTTTCCACTCAATTATACACATAACTATTAATTTCTGAATTTCACAAACCAAAATCGCATATCAGCAAATAAATATAACTAAATTAAGCAAGCAAATCATACTAGTCTATCAATTAGATGACTTTTAACAACAAAATTAACAACGGAAAATAACAGGTAAAATACGTACCTGTAATTGAACAAAAAGGACTACTAATATCCTTCGAATCGGAAATCGGGATTGACCGGATTCGATAGGGTTTCGAGAGAGAGAAATTAGATGAGATCGATTGAGATCTAACCCCTTTTTCAGTTGCTTTATTTCATTTAAAACCCTGACATTTCATATAAATGGTAAAGGACTCCACAGGCCCGTACACTTAAACTTCCATATTGCACCTTGTAAAACCACATAAACTCAAACAAAATCCCCTTAAGCAACAAAAGTACGGACTTTTTAATGAATTTTTTGCCGTGCTGACTAGGGTCAGCATTCGGGTCAACCGAGCCGGATCGGGTCGGATCCGTCCGGATTGAAGGCTAACTTGGACTGGTTCGGGTCGGATCGGTGGGTTATCCAGGCCAGGTTCAAAATTGAAAATTTTGCCCTGGTCGACCCGCGAACCCATTAGGGTCGAACCCGTTTCGGGTCGGACTGGGTCGCGGGTTGGCCCGGTTTGATTTTTTTTTTTGACAACTTCACTTTTAACTTTTTTTTATAATAAGTATAACTGTATAAAAGTGATAAAATGTATATATTATTGATTATTCATTTCTTTGTTGCTTACCTCTTTGTTGAAAAAACTTGATTTAATTGAGATTGAACTGAGTAGTAGTTGACTAGTAGCAGAGAGAGTAAGAGAGTAAGGTGCGAAAATTTTTAGATTGAATTAAGGGGGGTATTTATAAGGGGAAATACAAAAAAGGAAAAAATATATATTAAAAAAACAAAAAAAAACTACGGGTCGAACGTTGGACCCGAACAAACCCGCGGGTCGACACGCCGGTTGATGGGCGGGTTTGACTTGGTCAACGGGTTGGGCGGGCCGCGTCGAGCGGGTTGAGTTCACGATTTTTCCGGTCCGGGTCGACCCGGGTCAACCCGCGGGTTGGACCCGAACCCGAATCGGATTATAACGGGTCAGGTTCGTGTGGGCGGGTCGCGGGTCAGCCCGGCCCGGTTGCCATGTAACGCCTCGAATTCCAAATAAGGTTGAATTCGAAGTTCCACCGGATCTTTACACTTCACTTCGTACAATTTAACAAGAAAATTTGAACTTTTTATAATACAACAGAGTCCTTTACATTTATTTACACAACGAAAGATAAAATGAAGTACAATAATGAAAAATTATACAATTGCAACATCTTTAACTTTTAAATAAATCAACAGCAGCATATCAACTTTGTATCTTCGTGAATAATCCAATTCCTGCATATAAAACTGTGAGCACGTCAGTTGCTTACAACCGACGAAAATATTATAGATGGCCATCGTCTCTATGCCGAAATATAACGATCTTAATACATTAACAAATTACAAACTTGAATGTAAAATAAAGTGTTAAAATGTGACTAGTCTAAACATGTAAGTGTATGAAATACCTTAATGCCTAATGCAAATATTTTGC